>OX388312.1:1722261-2439603 GCA_947579605.1 Athripsodes cinereus | reverse complement strand
TTGTAAATATTTTTATATATATGAATGATGTTGTATTTTTAAAATCAGATTGACAATGTCCTCATCAGACGAAAGACGTCTCTCTCACATAATAAACCATTAGTAGAATAAAACATTTGTTTTATTATTTCGATATGGAATTCTACTACCTAAACACCGACACAGTGAATAAATTGAAAGTGGCGGACTGTGCCACTCAGAAAGTGTTATATCGGCGATTGCTTTTAAAACGTGCTACTATCGAGCAAGACCTGTGGTTCAACAACCAGTGCCTCAAACATAAAGTGATACCAAACTATGTCCAACTCACCACCCGGAACAAGACCGCGGCATCACGAACAGCCATCCAGCGAGGGCAGAAACTTTGGATCAAAGCAGAGATTCGCACCTTCCACAGGAAACGAGATTCCATCCACCACTATCTCAAGGTACTCCATTCACAATTATCATCTAAACTCAATAACATTGAATTTGATATATATGATAGTACAATTAGAGATCAAATTGACTCAATGAGATACAATAAATACATAGTACAACGTAATAAACTAGCAAAACTCATAGAACGCCAACGTCTCCCAACAACTGAGACAAAAAATACAACCCCCTCATTTTATAAAAAGACAATTAACTTAAGTAAATCCACTTTTAATCAGAATGAAATAGATTTGTTAAATAAAGGTTTTAAATATAACCTCCCTAGTCCTCTCTCTGAAAACAAGTTAGAATCATTAGCTATAGACGTTGAAATTGCATTAACAAGGGAGAAAGACAGCAATACTATTAAACATAATATTGCAAGTGAAATATCCAAAGAAGTGATTAAAGTAAAAAATCAGAAATATAATAAAACTAACTCGGAAAACAAGACTTTGTCTGGATTACTTAAAAAGATTAAAAGTGATGATCTAATTGTTAGTTCAGCTGATAAGGGACAGTCAATAGTTATTTTAGATAAAGCAGAATATATCCAAAAAGTTAATAACTTCCTAGATTCACAAGATTTCAAAATACTTCAGACAGACCCCACGAACAAAATAGCGGCGCAAGTAAGATTAGAAGTAAACTCATCAAATGCCCTATACCCTAAAACATGGCAGAAAAACCAGATTATAGATATGAACCCTAGACCCCCACTCTTATATGGACAACCAAAAATTCATAAAACTAATTGCCCGATTCGTCCTGTAGTAGCTTTCACTAACACGCCTACTGCAAAACTAGCTAAAAGCCTTAATTACCTTTTTAAACAAAATACCAATTTTGTAGCTAAAAATAGTATTAAAAACTCGGTAGAATTGACGAAACAATTAGAAAATATCAATCTTCCTCATAACTGTAAATTAATATCTTTGGATGTAGTTAGTTTATTTACAAAAATACCTAAATTAGAATGTTTAAAAATAGTTCAAAATCTGTTAGAAACCTCAAATACTCAGCCTGTTATAGCCAGGGAGTTGTATAACCTCATAGAATTATGCGTTATGTCCAATTACTTCAAATTTAACGATCGATATTATGAACAAGCCGACGGTTTACCAATAGGATCCAATCTCAGCAGTTTATTGTCAGAATGCTTTATGGATAACCTCGAAAAGAAATTACTAGATAGTCAAATAGCTAGAAATTCAATAATATACTACAAAAGGTACGTAGATGATATACTAATTGCATTTAGAGGCACCGATAGACAAATAGATCAGTTTGTTACCTTTGCCAACTCACTTCATCATAATATTAAATTCACGCTAGAGAAAGAAATAGATAATAAAATTAACTTTTTAGATATAACAATAGAAAGAATTGGCAACAAACACAAGTTTAAAATATTTAGAAAACCCACATATACCGATACCACCATACATGCATCTTCAATGCACCCTTGGACACATAAATTAGCGGCATACAACTCTATGGTGCATCGACTTATAAATATACCCATGAACGAGAACGATTACAAAAACGAAATAAACATTATATACCAAATAGCAAATAATAATGGATTTAGCCGACAAGTTATTGATAAAATAATATCAAAACACGAGAACAAGAAAAATTTAGCATCAGTTTACCCACTACAATCAAAGAGTGACGAATCTAGATACAAATGTATAGAATATTTAGGTATTTTCTCAGAAAAAGTAGGCAGAGAAATAAAAAAGACGGGGAATAATCTTAGCTTCAGAACATCCAATAATTTAGGCACATATCTACGAAACTCTAAAGACAAAATCGACAACCTTAAAAAAAGCGGTATTTACAAGTTAGAATGTAACACGTGTGACGCAATTTATATAGGTCAAACAGGACGTAGTTTTTCAAAAAGATTTTCGGAACATAAACGATCATGGCTAAATAGTAAAACAGATTCACAATTTGCAAAACACCTTATTGAAAATAATCACACAATAAATAATGATAACAGCCCTATCCCACTACACTATCAAAAGAAAAGCTATAGACTGAACTTACTGGAACAATTAGAAATAAATAAAAATGAAAATGGAAACCTTATAAATGAACAAACACACCTATATAGGACTCCATTATTAGATATTTTTAAAAAATAAAAACACACTTGATTCTGCCGCAATTTTCTTTGTTACAGATCTAACAAATGAAGAAATATCCCCGTGACTAGAAGAAACATCACAACACAGCAATCTCTTTTCACCATAAATTAATATTAATAGTTAATAAATAACTTAAATTGTATTATACATAAAACTTGCATTATATAAATTCAGTTCAAAAACAAACTATCTTCCTACCTTTTTACAATATCATTCTGATCATATATTTCCCTTTTCACAAATTCACCTTATAAGAATAACAACAAATAGATAGGATTAACCAGATTAATACAATACACTATGCTTGTCCTTGTCACACAAATACATATACATATTGTTCTCCCTCTCGCATTGTAATTAGTGATTTCTTAGAATTAGTTACTGATACATACTTCATTATAATATTATACTATACTCTCTTATCATTGTTATTGTAAATATTTTTATATATATGAATGATGTTGTATTTTTAAAATCAGATTGACAATGTCCTCATCAGACGAAAGACGTCTCTCTCACATAATAAACCATTAGTAGAATAAAACATTTGTTGTATAATATTGTACACATTTGACAGATATTGTTAATATGTTCAAATTCCCGCACTCTCGCCACTATATTATGTAAAAACAGCCCCCTTATGAAATTCCTTGTGTTCCATGCAACCCTTAGCTTAGACTATGTAATGTGGATTAGTTTGATCTTTTTCTCAGTTTTAAGAATCTTTTGTCCTGAGGATACCGCAAGGCAAAAAGTATTTTATCATTAATTGATTAAATACATAAGTATCATAGTCAAAAAATTTTAAGTGTTTCTTATACCTACATATTAAATTTGTTAAAGTTGTTAATTAAATGATAATAATTTTCAAAAAAAAAGTAGACTCGATCTCTTTCCACTCTTCACATTGATACAATTTGTCCATTTAATAATAATTATATTATTTTGTCTTACAAATTTAATAGTTTTAATACTAATAATTCCAGTAAATGTTCTATAACCATAAAATAATAATATCGCTTTATGGGTTATACCACTTCTTCTTGTCAATATCTCAGCCATAAATCATATAAAATTATTCCGAGTTGGACCGCATTTTGATAACTAAGTCGATATTATATCTGTGTACCTACTTATTATTACTAAAGATAGTATAGATTTAAAGATAAGGTCCTTTTCACACAGCAACATACACATTGGATATCAGTCTGAAACTTACGAAAGTTCTTTGCAACGTCATCAATACTTTTGTATGGAATTTGCACTCATTACGCGACGCACATCTCAAGGGGTATTATTTATGACACACTGTCGTTTGGAATTACTATTACATTTTATGTTACCATGGATAAAATAAATAATATACAAATAAAACAAATATTTTGTACAACATAACTTAGGTACACTTTAACAGTACCTATAATTAATTTAAAAAACGTGTTCTTACTCAAATATCTTTTCTCTCATCACTCATGAAAAGCCTCATATCCAACAGATTGTACCGATAAACTTTAGGATAGTATGGATGATATTGTAAATGATTTCACTTAAAACACACTTAAGCCAGCCTGAACCGATTTGCAAGAATCAGAACACCTTTCATACTTTTGACATAAGAGTACATTTAAAGAACTGTATAATAAAACGAAATTTCTGGACAACGTTTTATTCACATTCTTCATTGCTCACGTAAACTTCAGTAGGCATTATTCGAAAAACCAGAGCCCCTAGACAAACACGCACTTGGCGATCGACTACAAACGAATTTTCGACAATAACTGCAACAACGACGCATAATTATACGGTAGGTAAATGTAGGTAGATTGTTGAAAAGTTCGCCAGTAGTCGATCGCTAATTACGGTTTGTCTACGGGCTCAGTTATATCTTCAAATCGAACTATTTAGATTTTTGACTAGTCGAAGAAACGAATTTAAAACAAATCAATGTGAAAAACGCGTGATACAACGAAATACAGGTATCCTATTCTGATTTAGTTACAATATTTTGTACGTTATATAATTACCTATCTGTGGATTATTAAGTTAGTACATATCCCTATATAATATTCTAAAGTTGAGAGAACAGTCCTTATGGTGTGATGTATTGTAATTGTGTTTTGGCGCCGATATCCTATCAATAATATTGTAGAGAAAGGTGGAACAGGGGTAGCAAAAAATATGACTAATTTTATATAAAAAAAATTCAAAGAATCACTTAGATTTTGGATGACTGCTGTAATTACAAGAAAAGAATCCAATGCCTATCGATTGTTTCCCCAAATGAAGAAGCTCGATGAAATAATTTACAGAATATCCTTTTCGTGTCATTAAAATTTATTCAAATCGAGACACAAAACTTTACGAAAAATATGAGAAATTTGTAACGAAAAAAAGATAAATATTTATTTATTGATGAGCGACAGAGCTCAACAAATCTGATTTTGGCAATAAATGTCTTAGGCAATTGGCGTAAGAAGATTGGCAATACATGAAAAGTAAAGCCCTGAATATATGTAGATTGGTCAACACAATGTGTATCTTGAATCTCAGTAGGAATAATTACGGATTTTTAAGAAAGCAACGCCAACATAACAAAACAAAAACAATGGAATAGTTAATAAGTTTGTTCATGCAGAAGACAAAAAAAAAAGAATAAAATGTTTTAAAAATCATTTACAAGTCAATTGTTGTCGATTTCTGTTATACGATTACACACCTTTGAAAATTTTGTGACCGAAACCTTTTGCAGAATACGGATGAATGTTTAAAGGATCCCAGAAGACTCCAGATGCTTAATTGGCGATTTATAAGCCATTCCAATCCATACCGACCCCATCTGACTATGACCGTAGAACCATCATCCATAATATTAACTATTATATAGTATATTATCTAATATTATATACAGAGGGATAACGGTTCATTTAACAATAAATTAGGCAACTAGCTTTTCCTAACTTTATTATATTAATATTCCTTCGAAGGAACTGCTGTTGCTGGCTACCCAAATCTATATAACTATTCACCTGTATAGTAACCATTTAACTTGAATTATATAATCAACATTTGAATTACATTTATCTATCTCTCATGGAAAAGTTTGTGTTTTGTTGTTTTTCTGTTTATCTGTCAAATACCTAACTTTATAATGAAGCTTTACTTGTTATTGAATGAATAATTATAGATATGATAAAACTGTCAAACAATAATGTATTATTAAAACCGATTTCGACTTTTCTGAAAAAGGTATAACCAAAAAAATATGAGGACCAGTGTTTTTTTTATATAAATTTAATAGTTAGGTATGTTTTTTTTATGAAGCCGGTTTAAAGTTGTCATACAGTTAGGCTTACTTTTATATAAGATTTTGAATTCATCATAAATAAAAAATACAATATTTCTTTCCCAGTTCTTACAATCAAAGTCAAAAAAATACTAGGAAATAGCATTCCTCGATTTAAGAACATTTTTTTTTAATTATTAGCGGTATTAACAACACCCATTTCGAGATGGTAATTTCATTAAATCATTTTAAAATTAGACCATTAATATTTAAATAATGATTTTATTCCGCTTTCACAGGAAACAGTACCTATTCGAAATTATTATATTCTCTTGTTAAGTATTGTTGTTGCTAGATTTTAAATACGGCAGGGCATATTTTAATACGTTGTGATGCGACCCCAGGGTAACATAAATTCATAAGAAGAAAAAAACTTTGCGAATGTGAAACTGTAGAAAACATTATCGTTAACAATTCTTGATGATAAATTACAGGGGTGGCGCCAGGTATAATAATTTGACGGTATATAAAAATACCATATAGATATAGGTATATTTGAAGACTTTTTAAAATAGAAAAAATATAGTCTGATAGACCTAAATGTTTCAAATCTCCAAAAAAAATCATAGAAAACATATTTTTTTAATAAAAGATTTAATTAAGTATGCTAAATGAAGCAAAAAAGATGTCTGAAGATTAACAATTTAACTTTGGTAACGTAGGCGTAAAAAAAATTGCCTAATCTTACAGAGTCTCTCAGACTTGAAAAATTGATTTTAATATTTAATAAATTATTCACAATATTGATTTGAATTTGTATTCAAGTCTTGATTCATTTAAGAAGAATGTGATATATAGCAAAATAAATTTGCTCAATTAAGCATTACATTGATGTCGGGTAATAAATTCTTTATTTATATAAAAGACTTTTTTTCTCCTTAATCTCCAGACAATTCTCTAAGAGTAGGTATATAATTTCACAGAAAATATGAAAACTTGCCAAGTTTGAAATAATTATATCGAAAAACTCGTGTGCAGAGCGAAATAATGTAATTACCCAGCACACACCCCTGACAATATTAAGTCATAGAAAACTTTACAAAGATGTTTTTCAACAACCCCCTTAATGCATAAGGGTGGAAAATAATTAGACAATGTAGGAAAAGTAGCCCCCCCACGACCGTATTCAATGCTTAATATTATGTCTTATAAGACAATATTATTATATTATTCAATTTAAGGGTAATTTAAGGCGTAGAATTGTGTGATTTATATGCTTGAAAAAATGCAAAGTTCGCCGCATATGAAATAATAATTATATTATGCAACTAATTTCAATAGGAGAGATTTACGATTCTTAAAGTGCACACTGGAATTAAATCTAAATAGGTATGTGAATAATGCGAAAATTGTTTGCAACAAACAATAGAAATAAATTATTTTAAATTACAAAATGGCTGATGGGACGGCATACATTTTCATTATCAATACTTAAATTACAAAATTTTAAACAAATTATGTAGATGGAAGTTCCGATTCTGACGTATCGGCTTAGGCCGGTTTAAGTGCCATTGCATGTTCAAAAAGAAGTTTGCACAACATTGAGTAGGTAAACAAAGTTCTTGTTGTGCGAAGTGTAGATTTTCTCGAAATAACAAATTCTTCCTCAGTTCTTTGAAAGTAATAATTGAAATCATTTCCAAAGTCTTGAAAACACAATATATACAAGAATTATTTGATTCAAAACCTGATTAAAATACAATACAAATATAACAATAAATACATTCTAGCGTGTAGGTATAACATATTATATGAATTTAACAAGGGGATCGTTATGGTGGGTCTATGGGGAAGCCTTTGATAAGACAAGAATATACTAAGATTATTTTCTAAATGCCTAAACAAATTTAAAATACCTAGATGTAAGTATTAATAATAATGTATTGTGTGTAGGAGTAAGAATGTATGTATGTACTAAGTTGTTGTTTTAAGATACGACTTGGAAAACAAATTAAAATGTTTGTATGTTGTTTTATTGAAACTGTAAGGATAAAAGGAAATCAAGTAAGGGTTGTCAAGTAGCAAGTGAAAGCATCGAATTAATTATGTGTACACGCACATTTTGAATCAATGTTTGTTTGTATGGTGACGACGATGAATTTATTTATGAAAAGTTCTAACAAATTCACTATTCCACTAAAATATTAATACATTTTCAGTGAATCATTATAATATTAAAAACTTTGAAAAATTATTTATAACAATATTATTTAGTTTGTCTTTTTTTTTTATTTATTAGTAAAAAGTACAAAACAGACAACAACTATAAATTTATCATTAAATTTATCACAAAAAGCGTGCAACATCATTAAAATAGAATTGAATGATTTTTTTCGTGCATTTTGTTTGACTTAAGCACCCAAACTTAAGTGACTAAAAAATCTCATGAATATTCGTGATAATATAATATGTGTGGTTTGGGATCGAAACTAGACAAATTCACAATGTAATGTCAGTACAAAATAAAAATAATTTAAATTTTGATTGATTTTCACAATAAAATTAATTTTCACCGCTATTTTTCACACGAATTTCGTCGTTAAAACATCTTTACAATTTTGCAACAAAATACAGTATTAAAAAACAAAACACGGAAAATCATAAACTATGTACATCCTTAGTTACCAAAAATATGACATTTTTCGATTTCTCCGAATTTGATATCAAATATCTCTGTTTTTTTTTAATTTTATTTGCAATCATCAATTTGACAAGAAATACATTTCACATATAATACAACACACTTAGCTACCTATAACTGAAGCACAGAAAAGAAAAAAACGATGGTTTCTTGCAACTCGACAGTTTTATTTAAATATGAATCTATTCATAGATAGTAAACAAAGTCTTGGCATCCCTAAATTTCGATCCAAACCAACATTAAGACAAAATAATAATATATTATGAATACTCAAATACTCACTCGTTAACGAGTACATTATTTTCTTATTGCGCGGGTAGCTACTGAATACCTAAAGGGCAATGAAGAAAACATTTTCCACATGATTTGTTAGTTTGATCATATATACCCAATAATTTCTTATTACATTTGTTAAAAACATACATTAGGTATTAATTCCTACATAAGAAAAGGAAATTAATTTATTTATATAACATGGCTGCCTAACATGGAAATAGAAAATTAAATTACTTTTATTTCCGTGGAGTTTTCGAAATAAAAAGGCCGCTTGCTCTTTTTTAAATGTGTATATTTTAGTGTCAGCTGTTTAAATGTGTATATTTTAGTGTCAGCTGTTTAAATGTGTATATTTTAGTGTCAGCTGTTTAAGATACTTTAACTACGAGGTGTGCCGAACACCATTTCTTTTACAGAAAGGACAAGACAACCTGTAGATTGTCTTCTCCGTGCCACAAAAATAAAAAATACAAATTCATGGAATATACCTACAAGTCAGGTGAAAACTAATTGTGACATACAACGGGAACACACACAAAATCTTCGACATGTATTGTTGCTATTGTTTTTTTAAAAAATAATTTAATTAAATTAAACTTTGAGTGAACGATTGGTTTCAAAAATGATATGAAAAAAACATGTGTAGGTACCCTTGCGATAATATTTTTGACAAAAGGGCGCGAAAAAAGTAGTCCCAAATATCATTATTATTCCTTTTTTAAATGTTTAATTTAAAATTTAAAATAATTTTCTGTGAAAGAGTTTAAACAACATATTTTGGAGTTATGGTCAATGAATTAACTTAGATTACTTACGGCAAACCAAAATATGTTTGTTTTATGAAGGCGAATCTTAGGGATTTCTTTGATTTCGGATTTGCCTTCACACAAAATACCCAACCGTTAGTTTTTTTTTACAAAAGTTTATGAATAATTTTTGAGATATAAAATATACAGAGTGACCTAAAAATAACACTTAAAATTTATTTAAGTATGTAATATACAAAAGGGTTTATTTTAGTGTTTATAATTCTGCATAAATAATTCCTGATAAATTAATAAACAAATACCGAGTGAGACGGTTGAATTTACTACCCAAAACGATTCATATTTAGGGGTGTTTTGGGGTGAAAAGACGGGGGAGTACATGTTGCCATCAAAACAGTAGAAATATTATTATTACTATTCATGATTGTCATCATAAAGCTGCATACGAAAAGAGTCGTTATATAAATTGTACGTAGAGGTGATATTACAGCACAATAAAGACGTCGTAAAAGTTGCAAACACAAGACGAACAATAATTTGGGTTTGAGACACACACGACGGAAATTCTGCAAAAGTTATTTTGTAGGTCCAAAATAATATTGATGTGAAATATTAAAAAATATTGCATGATTATTGCAAGTGACAAAATGAAAGCTTTTACAAAATAAACTACTGAAATTATCGTTAATTTATTTTTTAAAACCCAATCAGCGTTTTTTATATTTTTTATGGGAGTAAAAATTTGAAACGATAATTTCTTCTAAATTTAAGATTGGTGATTCGAAAAGATAACGACAATATTATTAATAAGGAATATTTCCCAGATGAAATTTGAACCTCAAAACTGATGAAGTACCTTCATTTGTTTTTTAGTGTATGAGCATCAAAAAGATTATATTATAAACAACGTTTTCAGTCAATCAAATAACTGATTCCGCCTTGGAAATTGACGTGGATTAAACTAGACAAGCCGATAAATCACCGATCAGAACAAAAATCTTCTATTGTTCTGATAAGATTTTATTCTTATGTCTAGATTAATTCAGGTTTTATTAACAAGGTTGTGAATGTCCAACTTTTTCATTTATCTGGGTGGGGTCGACGAAAATTCCGTCACATTTCCGTTAGATCTAGTCGCGATCATAACCTTATAATCTTATAATCCAACCTTCTTACAATTTGGGGTAGGTACACTGCAAAATGAAAACTATAATCATAAACTTTAATAGCATTTCAGTGTGCGGTGTTTTCAAGAGATGTATTTATTATTTATTCATGATTTATTACGAGAGAGACACACCCTGTATATATTCCACAGCACCATAATGATCTTATTAACGCAATGAAATGAAACAAGCAGTAGGTATACATCATTAAATTTTGCGACCAACGGTGTTTGATGGAAGTCCATTATAATAAAAAATAAAAGTACATACTTACTTGCAAACAATTTAGAATGTAGGTAAATTTAACAGTATGAATAGATATGTATTTAGTTAGAAGAAATCGCGCTTCTGCGATAAACTCGCCCCTTGCACAAAATTATTCGTTCCATTCTCGTCTTTAATTTTTGTAATGCATTTTTTAATGCAATAAAGGTTTTTATTATTAAAACTTATCGATTATCTAGTTCCATTGGCCAATAACTATAAATTTTTCAAAATCTAGATTTTCTGCTTTTATCACGTAAAAAGTGATTTTCTTTCAATTCCACAAACAAAAAGTTATAAATTTTTAATAATATATATTAAAGACCATAATTTCTATTAATAATTTAACGTGACGACATATCTTGGATTATTAGAATTTCGAGTTGTTGTTTTATGGAACCGGAGAGTCGTTATGTGTCCTAGGTTTTTAAAAAATAGGGTAAAAAATTATATTTACCCAAAAACAGATTTAAATTAATACTTAAATACCAACAACGTGCCAGTTTATTCAAATTAAAATTTAAAATACTCAAAAACTAATTATATAAGTGTTAAAAAATGTGTTTAATTTCGAGCATCATACCTAACCGAAGTTTACAAACTAAGTTAATATTTTAGACTGTTCGTTGATATGTAGGTATGTGTGTTTGTTTTTCATTATTATTTTCATCATCTATAGCAACAGAGAGAGAGAGAGAGAGACGTCTTTTTTCTGATTAAACCACAGGACAATATCGACCGAATGAATCATCGCATGTATGAGAAATTGTATGAATGTAGAAAAAACGAAACACGTATGTAAGGATAGATGTATATGGCGGTCCGTTCTCTCTGACTAACCCACTTGAAACACGCTGTGAGAGTAAATTATAGTATAAAATAGCATCATTGTAGGTTATAAGTCAATATTTGTTTTAATAATTTCAATATATATATATAATGATTTACAATCCATTGGATTGGTCTGCAACGAGTTTGGACTTTCTTCTCCACTCCTCCCTATTCTCAGCCAGTCTCTTCAACTCCATGTATGAGCCACAGCTCATGTCTCTCTTCAGTTGGTCCATATAGGCGTCTCTCGGTCGGCCTCTGCCATTTGTGCCTTCGGTCCTGCCCTCTGCGATTGCGATGAGCAGTCCTAGGTGCCTGATGTTGTGGACAATCCAGTTAGCTCGTTGTTGGCAGATTCTTTTGAGGAGTTGCCTTTTTTCGCCAACCCTGGTTAACACTTCTTCGTTTTCGACGTGTTCCGACCAATGAATCTTCAGCATTCAACCACCAATCTATAGCACCACATTTCAAATACCGCTACCCGTCCGCTTTCACTCTTGGTGATGGTCCACGTCTCACACCCATATAGCAAACTGCTCCACACAAAGACTTTAGTGAGATTCTTCCTCACGCTTAAATCAATATTAGGGGATTCTAATATTTTGGATTGTTTGTTAAAGGCAATTCGTGCCTGGTTTATTCTTCTCACAATTTCTGATTTGGAGCGTCCGTCCTGGTTTATCTAAGTAGAAATAGTGGAAAAAAATGTTGTATCGCTCATCAATGGTAAAGGTTTACCGAAATCGATCACGATTTAAAGTTAAACAATCAAGTAACGGAAGTGCATTGTAGAATACTAAACACATTAAAAATATCTCGAAACTGTTACATAGTTAATCCTTCTAAAATTTATGATATTGGAAAAACTAATATGCAAAAAAAACAGGGTAATAATATAGAATAAAAAAAAATACAGAAAAAGTGAGGTAAGTGACAATTTCCTTAACAACGACGTGATGATGTCTGCTGCGTGGAGCGGAGCCGGGTTTTTAAGCTAGTGTAAATAAAAAATGAAAATAAAATAAAACTACCTAACATTTTATTGTCCTCAAGAGTACCTTTAATATGTATTTTTTCAGGCTTGTTCCGTAATATTTTTTCAGCTTATATTTCAGGTATCTGTGTATGTATGTATGTAAAACTGTAGCGGAGGCACGTGGAGGAGATAATGAAATTTTTACACTTGTCTTAATATTTCAGGTTTATGGGGTAGCTGGCAATTTAATTTATGCCACTTAAGGGCAAACATTGCGTAATAACATCTTGTTTGCGGCTCCTGATGTAATTACACGTGTACTATCTGAGAAAAAAATACCGATACAGTCCAAAATTAAAACACGTGCAGTAAATTTTTAATATGTACATACCTACAACAGGAGAAAAAAGAGCGAAACAGTTTGATAAAGAAAAATCGATTGTTAAAATCTAAATACTTCTGTTAATATAATACATGAAACATACAAGGCTTAGAAAAGAGATCGTCACCATATGCGGTAGTGCCCCGAAACGGGACTTGAACTCCCATCCCTACCTTTACGCGAGGGGAGCTTTTTCCAATAAGCTACCGGGCGACTTGCCGAAGGCTCCGATATTCTCTCTTATAATCCCAATTGACAGCTTCACGTATAGGTATTGTTCTGAGATACTTATTATCTAAATACTACTACTAAACTATCACGGCATAATATGGATAATTTAAATCCATTAAAAGATTGAGATATTCTATTAGAAGAAGGGAGATTATTCACCTTATATTCAACGATTAGGTTTGCCACTCATCCTGAGAGTCTTATTTTTTGTTGGCACTGAGAGGACAGCTTGCATGTGTTATGCATTTGGCTGGTCTGCTGGTTACCCCAGTTGTATGAACTGCCGTGATGGTATGAATGAATGAATGATAGATTTTGAAAAATCCACACACCAATATAAATTAAAGTTCATCTATCACTGGGTTTATAATTTTAAATTCAGCAATGAGGCTTTTCACTTATCTGTATTGATTTGTAAAACTTATCATATTTAATTCAGTAAATAAAATTACGCGAATACTTTACCAAGGAATGAATAAATTTCTAACCATCCAAAGCCAACTTATAAGCATCAACATATCATTTAATTTCAGAATAAGAATCATATATTTCCACATCAAATAATTCTACAAACATATTTTTATCTCACAAGTAACTACATACATATAAAACACAAAATTTTCTTTACGATAATATCTTCAAATAAAAACGATACCGTACTCTTTGCAATCTATCTCATGGGAATCGGTACCGAGATTCTTTTTTCGAAATTCATAATAAGAACTCGCTTAAAACAAAAGAACGCCAACGTCAAACACGAACTTATATTACCAAAGACGTTTTACTTTAAGAAAACTGTGCACTTTTTTTACCAATTTAAGCAAAAAATTATTTTCTTCCATCACAATTGTATTAGTACCAAGATTGGTTAAAAGAAACATAATTAAATTAAGATGAGATACTGAACACGGTCAAGTTTCTTAAGAGATTAGGCAAAACTGTTATTTTTTTTTGATATACCTCCAGCAAAAATAATTCAATAAAATGAAAATAAGTTCTATAATCCAATGAAAAAATAAAACTTTCCACGTGACAAAGCAATTGGTAGCGTGGTGTTCCTTTTCTAACATGTTTTCAGTAGGTACATAATAAAATCATTTAATTATAATGAGTATTAAAAGTACAACCATGTGTTAGAATGGGAGAGTTTTCAACTAATTTTACAAATCAAAAGTTGAAGTGTTAGAAAAATTACCACGAGTGAAGTATCCGGAAAGTATTAATAATAATCATAAACTTTATAGCACAATACGTAATTACATAGTTATAAAATAATGTGATACAAATAAATGATATTGTGTGCAATGGGCGAGTTTATCGCAGATTCAATATCTTCCAACTAACCCAACTAAGTTATAGAAGGAAAATAAGGGAGTTTTTTCCCTCAACTTAAAGAGTACAATTCGTTGAAGCTGTCTAATTTAAAATTCATAGCGAGAAAAGTCTTTGTAATACAATATATGGCAAAAATAATAATGTTATTAAATGAAGTACAAAAACAACTATACAATAAAAATGATATGAGAAACTCTACATACTGACGGGTCTAGAAAAATTCACCGACAACAATTCACCGATAGGATAATTCATCGACACACATTTCACCGAGAGGATAATTCGCCGACAAATACCTACAAAACAATATAATGCTAGCGTACTTAGATATTGATTTTAGGTTATATTATAAAATGGAAAATATTTATACAGGGCATCACATTTTCTTTCAATTATTTATTCTGGTGTATACAGGGTGTTGGGCAGCACGATATATAGACCAAAGTCCTCATCGCTGAATATAAGATGCTTCAGGAAATTCAGAAAAAGAGTGGGAGACCACTTTTCTGTCGTTTGCTCCACGATTTGTTACAGAAGATTTTCTAGTTAAAACTACTCAATAATATACGAACTTAATTCATTGTCTATTTTTTAACAAAGCCACAATAAATGACTATCATTTCTTATCCCAAATACACATAATATACAAACAACCGTCGCAGAAAAAATACGTAAATATACAGAACTAGCAGGAGAAATAAAAAATATTTGGCATTCTAGATCCGTTTATATAATACCTTTAGTCATGTCAGCTACAGGGGTAACTCCGAAATCTTTAATAAATAATTTACAAAAATTAGATTTACCGGTTAATTTGTATATTAAAATTCAAAAATCTATTATAATAAACACTTATAATATTGTAAAAAAGTTTTTGAACACAGATATTTCAGGCACAATGCTGGTATTTTGATCCCGCGTTTTGAGCCTAATCCTTTGATATCCTGTATATCTGGATAGGTGAATTTTTCCCGGCATTAGACTGTTAAGTTTTTGTGTGACCATGACTGATCATATGGAGACTTATCTGGTTGTATAATGCTGAGAAGTGTGGATGGCAATTCTGCCGCCGCGTAAAAAAACTTATTAGAATTACTTAATATGGTAACTACATATGTACTTATTATTTTTTCATTCGATGACTTGGAACATTTTTGCAAAACACACTCCACATAATACAAACTGTTTGATATAATGTTTAATAATAATACAAGAATAATAATATAATAATGTGTGTCTGTGGGGCGGCTATGGTATAAAGTGGGTGCTCCTTCTTTCCTACTGAAGTATGCATGGGTTTTTATTTAAAGGCATAAAAGCAAAATGAACAATACATATATGATATTATATATTATATATTATAATATCATACAATATATTATCATACACGTTTGTTATTATTATTATTATTAGATGCTTTGCTTGTATGTACTTCTAAATGTACAAATCACTCTTGTTACACGTGTAAGGAAAAAATCTGTGAAAAACGCTTCTTCACAGGAGAGGCAAAACACATAATAAGCGAGGCGGTACAATACAGTACAAAATGAGCTATGTTTTACCTATATTGAAATATTATTTGTGGTGTTGTAGAATTCTCAAGAAATAATTATTCGAGAAATTTACCGAGTAATTTCTCGGTAAATTTCTCGAAGTAGAGAATTTTCCGAGATTTTTTTTTTATTTTTTATTGAACAGTATAATAATAATAATAAACACTTTATTCAATCAATCAATAACAATGTACAAATGTTGAGACAATTTATCACCAATATAGCTACAATTAATTATGGAAACAAAAAGTTAAGTAACTGCATAGAGAAAAGTGCTAACAACTGATAAAATATCTTGATGGTTGACAACCCACATGCCCATATTTAAGTTTAAAAAAAATTGCAGGTTCTTACATGGAAAAAGTGTTAATAACCTCTGATTTGGGCCTTAATCAGCCCCACAAATTTTTGGATCAATCAGGTTGGCTGCGAAGTATACTGGGCGAAAGGTAATAATACCACTAAGAAGAATTATGGAGAGAAATTTCTCTTCCATCAGAGGAGAAATTCTCGGAGAAATTTCTTGTTCTCGAGAAATTTCTCTGGAGAATTTTCTCTTCTCACATCACTAATTATTTGTGGTGTCTATAGGCATTAATATCGACTCATCCTATTTTCAAAGACGCTATAATTTTTTTTCTCTTGTTCAAAAAACACTTTATTCAACGCCTTTTCCTTACAATTTGAAAGAAAAATTCGAGTACCTAGCGAACCATGGTCTACCACTGCGTTCCAACAACGAGCGTCTTC
The DNA here is from genome assembly GCA_947579605.1 of Athripsodes cinereus. NCBI lineage: Eukaryota > Metazoa > Arthropoda > Insecta > Trichoptera > Leptoceridae > Athripsodes > Athripsodes cinereus. The sequence goes on along the minus strand of OX388312.1, from coordinate 2,422,515 downwards.
TGGTAATTCCTGCACATAACACCAATTTCTATACTCTCAATCATTCTCAGTTTGTGGTGCTCGTTGCTGGAATAATCTCCCTTCTTCTCATAGGATATCTCAATCTTTTAATGGATTTAAATACGCAGTCGAGAAATATTTATTGTCTTCTAACTCAGCATCCGTCCCCTAACCCCTTCCTATAGTTCCCGGTCCCTTTGGAGTGTTAGGTGAGTGGATTGTAGATTTTTTTCTTTCATTTATGTAGAGATTTTTCTTATTTGTATTTCTATTATTATTATTATTGTTTTTTTTTATGTTAAGCGTTAATGTGACGTAGTTGGATGGAAGAAATCATTATAAAGTGATAATCTCGCCACTGCATATTATTTTTTATGTAAACTGCTTTGTTGATTTTGTTATATATATATGATGATGTGCAAGAAGAATAAAATAAATAAATAAATTTATAAAAATAAATTAATTTTTTTCCTAAACTGCACATTGTACCTACATTAAGAAAATGACAAAAGAATAAATTAAGAATAAAATGTATATAGAAACTGCCTCAAAACAGACTTAAGTCTAGCGAAACAGTAAATTGCATTCGTTATAATTATCTTAAGAATATGTGTATTTAGATTTAATATTAAGTGAAATTTATTTAATTGATTTTGGTAGTATTTAAGTCTTTACAATTTTACATGAAAATTTACAAAAAATATAAAGAAATCGATTTTATTCTGGGGACACAGCGTTTAGAAAAAGTATATGAACCAACCAAGTTATATTAATGCAAGGATTCAATATATAGACATACAAAAATAATAACCTCTAAAGGTACCTACCTTCATTCTTACTCGACTCTCTTTATCTCAACCAGATACTTAAATCAGTATGATTTTATGGATTGATAACAAACTTCCATACACACAACAGTTTCGGTATCAATTATCCACCATTGTCGTGCTTTACCGTCCTGTTTAAACAATGCCATTATATTTGTATGTATCCCATTCGTATTATCGTGAATAAGATGTTGTTAAACAAAAGAATTGATATATATGTAGGTATAATTTATTTATATATTTATTCATACTTTAACCAGGGCGCATTAAAATAATCTGGTACACTATAAAATAAATAAATAAATAAACAAAACATGGCAAAGTATATTGTAGTATCTTTTTTTTGAAATAATTGGACTTATGTGAATACGTAAAATATTATGTACTTACAGCTAATATTTTGTAATTTAAAATTTAATATTACAAAAGTTCTCTCTGTTGAAGGTACGCCACTCATTTTTGCATTTTTTTTATTTGTGATAGATGCGTATAATAATATTTTGTGAGATGGTCCTGATGATACACAAGCGTCTATGTTGAAACATGGTGATATCTTTTCAACAAATCCGAACTGCATATTCTGGCGATTGGGCGAGTCTCGTACTATAAAAGCAAAGGCATGAGCCAAGTCTCTGCCAGATTGTACGCAGTGAAATGGAGTAAAACCTTCACTTCGTATAAATATACCTATATACACAACCCCTTCCTAAAGTCAAAGTAATAGATTTAACTTCCAATTGTTTTCTTGACAAGTGTACAGTATAGCTGAATATAAAAAAAAAACTATGATAAATGTTTTAAATTTTACAGGACACTCGAAATTGATTACATTATTTAACGGAATCAATTACAAAACTATTTTTATTGTCACAAACACTTGTATATGTTCAGGATTTTCTACCGGAAACCATCAGTAAGTCATCCGTTGGTGTGTCACTTCACGTCAAGTTGTATAATGTTTCGTCTATTTGTAGAAATCTCCGTACTATTCTGCAAGTAGCTGTTCAGAATTGCAGCCTTCTGCAGAGTGATGTAGGTACCTTATATGTTGTTTGAGGCAGTGCCAATATATTCAAACTATTGACAAGATAATGTGGTATGATGTCTGTACTTGATAAAACTATTGGAACTATTGTATCATGTTTCATTTTCCAAAATATTTTTATTTCTACCTACAATATTCTATGTCCTTATTTTTCATTAATATTTACTTACTAATGGTGGGTACAGTGGCTAGTTTTAATTGCTAATCCCTTTTAGTGTAAGCATCGAGTACAACATTGAACATATTACCAGTTACTACGGCGACTAATGTAGTCGTTTATTCTCGAAGACATTATCAGAAAATGTATCGATTTCAATATAATAATAATAATAATATGTATAAATAAACAGACTTTTTACTTAAGATGACCGTGTACAGTAGGAGATTTAAAGAGTAGCACACCTTATTGTTCAAATACCCATACGTGCTCTTGTATACAACTAACATGTTTTTCTTTTACAAATTATATTGACGTACTTTGGTATTACAATTTAACAGTATTTGAATAATACTGCACAAACACTAGATTTCAATATTCAACGAAAACAAAAACAAAAACAAGCATTTAGAACCTCTATTTTTTGGAACAATGTATTACAGTACAAAGATAGACTCTTTAAAGCTGAACAAATGAAAACTGCAGATACGCATAAACAAAACTACATGCATCAAATTATAAAAGAGATCTTTTGTCTTCTTTTAGCATTCATAATCTGATTTCAAATTCAAAATTTATGAAGGTAGGTATCTATTCGAAATATATTTGAATTTAGAACAAGGCTGACAGTACCCTAATATGACGAAAAACGCATCTCTGGAGCTAATATAGGTACCTTGTAGGAAGCCTAATGTTAGAATGTGTGTTTATATTATTATATTCACAGCTTTTATAGAATATCAACGTCGGTACTTCTAAGTTTAATATTTCAACGTGCCCAAAGAAAGAGGTTTATACAGAGCTAGCCCTTAATTTGATTTTTTTTTCTACATTTAATAAACGCGGGGTAGGCAGAAAGGATCGAACGCCACTTCCTTCTATCCTTGCATACCTACATCGTTCGTTTTCGTCACTATCATACAATTCCTCATGCGTGCTCTCCTGTTTAATGTGCTCAACACTAGTGTATGCAAGTGAGACGTAAACATGGTTAAAGAAGGATAAAAGTGGCATAAATGCAGTAGAAAATATTAGATCGTTGAGAAGGATGTGTGGTAAAAGTCTGAGAGATTGTGTGCCTAACAGTGCTAAATATTTTTTTTTTTTTATTTTTATTTTTCTTTATTATTGTATTATTGTAAAAAATTATAACGCGCGGGAAGCATACCCTTAAAACGTGTATATTCGTATCTTACGGGTCTCCGTTCAATTCCATTGGCGACAATATTTTGTCTCGATCTTAATCTCACTTGTTAACATCTACCGAGCAGGTTCAATACTTAACAGAACAACATGGGTACTTAACATAAAACTTATAGGCAACATAATATGTACATTTTTATATTATGTATTACTATTCTTACGACCGGTTTCATAAAAATGAAAATGGTCTCATTAAATTTTCGCGGGGAAAAAACTCCCTTTCATGCCATCACGACATATCCCACAAGTGGGGTACCCAGCAGACCAGCTACATACAATAAATTTGCAAGCTGTCCTCTCCGTGCCAATAACTATAAAATCAAGACATTCAGGATGGGTGGAAAACCTCATAGCTGAATTTAATATGTAAAATGTCTTAATTTTTTCGAATGCTTGCCTTTTACAGGACACTCGAAAACTTACGGAAAAGAGTGGAGACCGTTTCATTACCGGGTGCTCTACAAGATAAACTGTGAAAATTTTATATACCTACCTACAAATTGATAATTCGATATATCTTCTCAAATCTGAAATACCTACATAAATATTTATATGAAATAATATTATTACTAATACATAACGGTAGGTTGTAATGTTTGTTTTATAGGGGGGGGGGTTAAGAAAAGGGCTCCAGGGATTTATAAGTTGAGGGCGGGGGCGGGGGGCTTAGGGATGTATTCGGGAGAAGATTTAAAGTATCCCGTAAAGGAAAGCAGGTGAATGTATGTGTTATTGTTAGAATGTATTATTTTGTGTATAACAGCAGTGGTGGAACGGATTTTTTTATCAGTTGTCAATGACTGAGATGTGAATCAATTGAACGTTTTTGAGTTTTTTTTTATTCTAATTAATATGCTTTCGAATTCATACAATAAGTCTGATGAGTAATATTTTAAAGATATTAATAAAATTCGTCTTCGGATACCATGCCGCAAAAAAAGTCATTTGACTCATTTCCGAGTATTAAGAAGTCGGAAGAGCTCTATTGGTTTTAATTGACTTGATAAAAAAAAAATTGACAAACATCAATTTCATCTCTTTATTATCATGACAATCTAAATCTTGTCTGTATTTCAAAATTAATTTTGAATAAAACATACATAAAAAATTACCTCACAAATGTTTCACTTACTTATTTTAATGTCAAATAATGAACATGTCCACATTTTGGATATTTTGAAAGTTACCTACTTCTACTCTAATACAACTGTACCATCACGGCATACTCCGCAAATGAGATCGCCAATGGACTAACTTCAAATAAAAGACATGTAGACTTTTGTCACCGTGCCAGTAAAAAATAAAACATCTAGGACAAATGCATGCCCCATCGCTGAATTGAAGGTAGGTGTTAATATTGTCTTAAGTGTGAAGTTAAACTAACACATGACTTTTTCAGGACTCAAACACACAACAAAGATTTACGATTCTTTACAGAGAATCTACGAGGGTGTATTTTGAATGTTACACCACTGATTTCATCCAGAGGTGGAAATTAGGATATATATTATTATTATTGTTTTTCTTCTTATAACATAAACAACAGTCCCAATAATAAAACACAAGGTAGAATTAAATAGAATATAGTAGAATATAAGTAACAAAGTAGATACCTACAACAATAAAGGACTATAAAGGTAGGAAGAGAGTGTTCCAAAACAACAAATTTATGGATACAAAGGATATATTTACTGTTTCGGTACAGTTAAACACCGTTTTACACCAAATAAGTAATACGTAGTTTGATATAACAAAAATGTACAGTTTGTGAGATATTCGTAGAGATTTGTGTTCACTTTTTCTTCATCGCCTTTGAAACTATAGTCACGTAGTATTTAATATGTATCATGAGTTAATGAAAAAAAGCAAAGAAAATTATTACCATATTGAATACAATACACAAAAGTGAAAAGTTAAAAGTGCTTTAAGTTAATACAATGCACAAAATTGAAAATTAACAGTGTTTTGTGTTTAATATCAAATATGTTAAAAATATGTATTTTTGAGCCGTGCAAGAAGTATCCGCAAAAATAGATCTTATTTTCTTTCCCATAAGTATTTGTGTGTCCTGTTAAAGGCGTGTTATCGAAAAAAAAGAGCATTTTACATCTTAAATTAATCGATGGGGTTTTCCACCTATCCTAGATGTCTAAATTGACATATTGAAGACAGCTTGCATTTTAATTAAATGCGATTGGTCTTCTTACTACCCCACTTGCAGGAATTTAACATTATTTTTTCATAGATCTTCCAAATGAATAATGATTTTTATTTTTTCCATATACTTCTTTCTCTCCATTTGGAAGATGCAATTTGAAGTATAGAATAAAGATTTGTTACTTCAAATGTAAGAGGAGTCATTGATTGATTGAGTCGACGTTGATTTTGTAAAACTCCATTATATTGATATAATGAAAACAAAATTGTTTTTGGTTTTACTACGATTTATTTGTTAAATAAGTAACCAGGTTTCGACCTATGAGGTCATTGTCAAACTAAATTTACTATAGGCCGTGTTGTTACTTAAATACTATGTCTTAGTAGGTAGGTATAACAATATATTCTTATATCTAAGGTTTTATACAATACAAATTTATTGAAGGAAATTCAGAAAGAACAGTTGGTTGTTTTGTATATGATTTAAATTATATTGATTCTATATAATGTGAAATGTCACAATTTGTATTGTATAAAACCTTAGATATAAGAATATATTGTTATACCTACCTACTAAGACATAGTATTTAAGTAACAACACGGCCTATGGTAAATTTAGTTTGACAATGACCTCATAGGTCGAAACCTGGTTACTTATTTAACAAATAAATCGTAGTAAAACCAAAAACAATTTTGTTTTCATTATATCAGTAAGAGGAGTCATTGTCAAAAGTAAGGCGAAGAAATGGGTCGATTTTCGATTTGAATTCAAAACTTGTCAAATTTTTTGTCATGTAATTGCGTAAATCGGAGACATCAATATCATAGAACTAACTGTTTTTAATAGTAAGTAGTAAATATAAATGTACTTGGTGAAAACGGTAACCTATTTTGTATTTGTTTGGATTATATTGGAAAGGGCACAGAAACTACTAAAAGCAATACAGAATATATTGTTAATCTACACAAAAGAATAACATTCAAGTTAGTTCAATACCTACATCAATTTAACGATGTAACAAATTGACTTGTTAATAATGTTCAACAAAATAATATTATTAATTAATTCAAGTTGGTATTACCTAGTTATTACATACTTATCTATAGCATCAAGGCATCTACCACAAATGGGGTAGCCAGTAGACTAACTAAAGGTAACGAACAACATGTAATACAAAAGACGTTTATAAATGAGATTTCTTTCATTACCTCTCGCGGACCAAACAGGTAGTAGCGTCTGACCCATAGTGGGCGGCTACAGCAGCGTCTGATCCAGAATGGGCGGCTGCAAACAGCGTCTGCTCCCTATGTTAAGGGCGGCTGAAAAACAAAACTCACCAACCCGCATTGCAAGCGTGGTGTTTAAATGCCAACAACCTCCAAACAACTATGTCATCGAATTTCCAAACACACATACCCCAGGTGAGTAGAGCACACAGCTCAGAATCTCACACCGGCGCAAATCCGGTCTGCCTCGTGGATTCTGGGGGAGGCAAAAAGTCGAAGAAAGAAAACGTCAAAGAAATCAAAACAAATCATACATCGTCATAATATGTACTTGTTTGACTTTTATTTTTCTCAATTCAAACCATTCAAAAAAATCACACTGTGATAAAAAAATCATATCAATAATACTTAAATGGGGTAACCTGTAAACCCACTGCTCTATAAACAAATGCATTTTGAGCCAATATGACATAATATCTATGCATCTTATAGATATGATTTTAAACCTTATTATAAATATATGATAGTTTCAAAGTATGCCAACGCAAGCCCCTGAATATCCAAGCCTACCCTTTACGAAGTGCTCAATTCTCCCGGGGCATATTTACCCCCTGTTCCTTCCTTATTTCAACCCTTTCTTCATGTGAATATATTTGATATTCGTCAATATTGCGATCAAATGGATCGTCAAAAGTTTACCGAGAATTTCCGATGAAACCAATATAGGTTAACTAGCCACCGTGTGAAATTTTGAATGCATAAACAGTAGCAATTTTGAACATTCCATAACATATGTAAATATAGAATATACAGACAGGCCTCATAGCTGTCCACTTTACGACGCTGGACTGCAGTGGGGCTCTCTAAGAACTATATCTTTTTCGAAAGGCACAGAATAGAGAGCATTTGCAGAGGTGGTTGTCGACGTTGGAGAAACCTGATTAAGCACGAGGATAAGAAGACATTCAATATAAAAATGTGCCTACTGGAGTTGTTCGAACGAAAAGTAAGATTTATTAACGTTCTACTGTTTGTCGTTTCTTTAATTACTCCCTCTGGCGGCAGAAGAGGGAAGAAAGTCTCTTCCAGTCATTGCAATTTAATTAGAGTTTATTGAGCCAACTTTCCTAACAGCCCTACCTCGAATATAAATGGTATTTTGTGTAAGAGAAGGTGGTTAGAAAATTGCTTGAAAACGAACATTTTCTTAGTTAAATCTATCAACAACGTTTTTTGTTCACATATTTATAAATAAATCATAAAAACGGAATCTAGATCAATCGTTTGCAACAAAACGCTAGTGGTAAACCATCTGACTTTTAAAACAAGAAGGAATCCATATACAAAATGTTATATCTCCATATTAATATAGTTCAATATTTATGTATATGGGGGAGTGTGGGTGTTATTGAGGGAGAGAAAACTCCCCCACATTAACCCCTTTTGCAGCATTCCAGAGTTGTGCCTCCCAAATTACAAGATTAATTTCTTTTCGCATCAATAATTTAATGAATTCAAATCTTTAATGGAAACCTACAAACTCTTTAGGTTATTTTTGTAGGTGTGTTGTTTTGTTATTTCCATGCACGTGTGAGTGAGTTTAGGAAACCATTAACCCCTGTTATTCCTCTAGTGAATATTCTCATTATTTTGGGAACACAGCGAGGAAACATGACACTTGGAAATAAAGCTACACTCAAATACCATTTTCAATTTTATCCAAGCTAAATTGAATATCAAAACATTTTCATTTTGTAGTCAAATGTCAATAAAACCTAAACACTAATTAAAATTTGAATATTGATTTTTTCAGCTATTTATTACATATTGTGATGATCCTACCTATTTTAAACCATTCTAAGCTCCGAATTTGCAACATCCTAGCTTCTAAACTATACCTACTGTAATAATTGATTCCCAAACTAGAATTTACATCCCTATCCGACTAGCTAAGAATTGTATGAATTTTCGCATTGTTGCAAATATACGTACGAAATATCGCATTCCTAATTAAATTAATTAACGAATTTTGGCCTTTCGTGATCGTCTAGGTTTATCTATTAACTATTTTCGTAGATTCGGACCCAATACGTTGTGTTTTGACGATAATTTTACCTACGTTGTGTATTTTTAAAAACGCAAAATAAGTCACCTGAAATATACATTTCAATAATCAAAAAGAACAACAAAATCACAAAATCAGTAAAACAATTTAAACATGAATTATGATACATATTAACTCTGAGATCAACTTTGACGTCAGATCACTTACCTTGAGATACTGTAAAATAACATAATAAAAATAGTGCATAATAAAACATAACGAAATATAACATAACAATCATCATAACATAAAATTCAAATAATATTATTCTATATCATTACGAGAATGTTGTATGGTAACTGGTTGCCGATCTATGTCCCTACATAAGATAACCATTTCATAGTTTCTATAGCCGATGTATGTACATATGTTCTACAACATACCTACTAATTCGTTGCGTCGTAAAGGACAGTGGCGCACCCCAAAACATTACCTTATTACTTTTGAATATTAATTAAATTTCAACACAATTGCTATGACATCATTTTCAGAGACTAACTACCATGTTAGTGCATGAAAAGCATGCTGTGTCCATGCTGAAGGAGCGCCGCCTCCGCTCCCTCACGTCTCAAACTGTCCCATGCCGCATTTTGAGCCCGAGTGCACTAATCTACATCCCGAATATATAAAATAATATATAATATGTATACTCATTTGAACATGCAGCTATATATATAATAAGAATAATTATAAATATATGTTAAGAAGCTTTGTCTTGGACCCTGGCGGGAAACGGGGCAAGACCAGTATTGACCCTTGTCTCAAAAGCTGAATCGAAGAGATAGGAGCAGGGCTTGCTAACGGTACACCTACATTTCGAAGCAGGATTAGGACTGGAATTGTTAGTATATAGTATATGTTTCTACAAAGTACATAATACGTCTCGTGCATAATTGTATAATAATAATGATAAATATGTGGTTACGAATAGATCAAACCCACACTATAGACACAAGGTAGCTAGTCTAGTGTCGATAGGCAGAAGGGATCCATATCCATAAGGTAATCTCGACAAGATTTAGCTATAAAAGACTACATATTTATGGTGAGGTGAATTTAGGTATCATGTAAGTCAAATAAAAATATATTAAGACCAATAAATACATAAATATTACTTATGATTAGTGTCATGCAAAATATCAAATTTGTTCCTTCCATGATATCGCAGCAATTACAGCATGTTGAACAAGTAGAAAAATCCAGTAAGTTCGTAGAATACAAATGACATTCGACGATAAAATATGTAATTAAATTAATAATCAAATAATAATCTTCTCAACATATAACTCCTCTTCAAACTGTATACTCCATCGTTATGGTAAAGTAAATTAAATAAAAGTATAATATTGGGTAGAGCGGTGCGCCACTGTTATTAGTCTAGTTCTAGATGTGTCGGACCGCGCTATATAAAATCAGCCACAGGTACATACATACATACAATAATACTGAAAATAAATGTACATATAACACATAATTCCTTCGTTTTCAAAATCCGTAAAATAATAAATCCTTGAGTACAAATATTGCCTTGTAGACAACAGACATCCTGAGAGTATCCTAACACCTAGATATAAATAATAAACTAATAATATTAAAAGAAAATCTTATCTTAGACAGCTGGCAGCATCACGGATTTTAAATGCTAATTAAAAGTAATTTAGGATGATCTTTATATATTCCCAATTGTGGAAATATCACTAAAAAATAGTGTACTAACTACTATGAAGGTGGGTAAATAAATATTAAAATATATCGAATTCAAACACTGAGATTAATATGATTGAGTCCCACCTCTCCTAGGCACAAAACTAAACTGCCACGAGTAATAAGTACTCTCTCTTCAGACCCTGAAAATGTCGACCCAAAGCAACAAAAAAAAACTACATCCATCTCTTCCTGACACACACCGAAATATACCTGTCTCTGTCCCCTACATAGCTAGTTGTGTTCAACAACCACTTGAGATTGCACTCTCTCATTCCCAAATTAATTACCTACTACAAATATTCCATCTAGGTATATGAAAATAATATTTACAATCTTGTATATATTCATATCATCACATCCCCCCCTTGTGATCATGCTGAAGACAAAATGGATGAGGCATTATCTCACAAACAATTTTTTATTTTCTAATTATTTTTCATAATTATTTAATTCCAACTTTCGAGTCCGCCCCTGTTTATTCCGATAGGTCATAGGTACCTCGCCAACTGTGTTCCTCTATTCATGTCATCAATAATAATAGTACAACCCCAATGCATCCACTTGAGAAATACTCGCTCAATATTATTGCCCTAACATAACATACTATTTATTTTATTATTTTGTGTTTCGTTATTATTTTATGTCGTCACATCTACAGAACATAAATATAATAATAACAAGATTGTTCTTATACTTTAATATCCAAGTTGCATTTTGTTAAAATTCCTTTTCATGTAATCACACATCATTATAATTATTCATAGTCGTTGTGGTTCTTTGGCATTCTTCAGGGTGATCCAATTCGCTGGTAACACCAATCCTGTACTACTAGCCAGATGTCTCATATCCATGATTCCTTTGCTGATGCAACCAGTAGTCCTGCAGCACACAACTGATACGCAAATCGTCCTCTCCGTACCGACACAAATTCAAGACATTCAAAAACGGCGGCAAACCTCATCGTATCCAAGATGCTAAATGTCTTAACTTCCTAAAACACCCGTCCTCCCACAGGGCACCCGAAAACTCACGGAAAAAGTGGGAGACCAACTCTCCACCGGCAGCTCATACTAAATAACCATTCATCTCTCAGCACCATCACGCTGCGTCTCAGATGGGGTAGACAGAGAGAACCGAACGCCAAATCCCTCCATCTAGGAATACGTCCTTCGCTTCCATCACTGCCATACAATTTCTCACACAACGCATACCGATTTCTTCCACTCAACACGCGGCCGTCCATAAGAATTCGATCCACGTGATCAAGCCACATAATTCTACAAGTAGTGCAACATCCTCCCGCTAACCAGCAAAATGTGTGATAATATGTTGACAAAGTGCCTAAATAATATCAAACGCAAACAGCTAACTCGAAATACCTATAATTACGTAAAATTAACACCTATAATAATACCACAAATAATCAAGAGAAAGATAACATACTATGTTCTAGAACATACAGGGGTAAGTGGTGGGAACCCCTCCCACAATGTGTTTACGCACATTCACGCATATAAGATACAAAACGCAATACTTAAACGAGTTGCATTGACAATATCTACATAATACATCCCGATATGTTATTCTATAATAGGTATATAGAATTTCCCTTGTCTCCAATATAACAGTCACCTAATGTATATACCTACTTATTAAGTATATATAAATGAATCTTCCTCATTCATTTCAAAAGTCCTGAAAAAAAAACACTTATCTATTTCAAACCATTATGTACACAACTAAATATAATACACACAATTGTAACTCCATATGCACATATCATAATATTCGTTCCACTTGTAAAATAATAATAACTAAACACTTTATAGTTCACATCTTCACTCTAACACTATTGAATAATATTATTATAATATTTGACACCACAATTTTAAAATTATAACACATTAAATAGTTTATTCCATTTGTGACTTCGATAGATTCACAATCGATTCTCAAACTGTTACATCATAGCGTTGTACTTTCTTATCAAATTACTTCTCTTCAGCGATTTATGTTATTGTACACCACTCTCTTTTGGGTTAACAGAGAGGATCCAATGCTACATAATCTCATCACATCACCCTTCTGGCCTCCAATAAAAACTACTATCATCGCTGTCCAAACTTTTCACCAAGTTTCTTGCAAGTAAATCATGTTGGTATCCTACCAACAGATATTCAACTCAAATATTTCCTATATAACCTCGTATACTTTATGTTTCAGATTTCCTTGTTCCATTCAGACAATATCATCAAATCAGTCCAAAAGTTTAACAACCACTGATTGCATACATCCCGTTAGGTACTATAATATCCCGTATACCTTTCTGCTTGCATCTTTATTTAAAACTATAGTTTTTTTTTTTTTCATTCCAGTAATAATATTATTTCCTATCTCGTTCTTGGTTTAGAATAATATAACGTTTTAATCATTATTATATCCTAGGATCCATAGGTTGTAGGTACATCTTATTTCTCTATTTGGAAGACGATGTATTATATCGGCGAACATCAACCTCTTTTCTCCTTAGAACATTTTCATAAATGAGTATTCTCTTGTCCTCAATTTTGAAATGATAGATACCACCTTTCAGGGTATACAAAGAGTTCCAACGTTTCCTAAAACTCCAGATCCTGGAATGCCCCTCCTGGTTTAAAAGAGTCTGCTTTCCGTGTAGACTGTCTTCCCTCTAAGCCGATCATTCCCCCCCCCCCTAGCCTGTAATTTCTTCCAGCTAACCGTTTAACATATAACCGTAATCATAATCAATAATCATTCGGCTATCGCCTTCTCATCCGCTCCATGCATATATTGTATTATGTATGTTATCAGATACTCATAAAATCTGGTCTAATTTTATTTCAAACTCAATAATATATTCACCATTCTTACCTCGATCATAAATTTATTTCACACCCCAAATTATTAACTTGACAGAATTCTAAAAGTTTAAAAACAAACACTTAACTTACAAATACTGTAAAATGTTAAGACCATATTCCTCAAGAAATAATAATACCTATAATATCAGTCCCTAACAAACATGTACTTGATACATATAACTAACATCAAACTATATACCTACCTATTATTTATCCATCTTACCCAAATACTATAATATCTAAAAATCCTAAAAACTCTAGTCATATACCTACCCATATACATAAAATACACTTCGCATACATAATACCCATGTTTACAAGTCTACTTGGGAATATAATATTCCATTTTTCTAACACCCAATCCTCTTATGAAAGTACATATTTTTGGTACCTACCTATATACATTATTGAATAAAATAAAGAACTATTCAGGATTTCAACATATATATACCTATCCAATTTTATACCTGAATCACAAGCGCTCTTTATTAGACTATTCATAAGGACATAATTCCGAATGAACTCTTAAGGGTTCACTATTCTTATGCATAATGTTTGGTATATACCTATAGATAGACAAACATCAATATAATATGTCGCCAAACTCGACTAACACTATAAACCATGGATCACCAACCCGCGGTTCTCGAAGTAAAAAATCAACAACCAATTTCCTCGCTGCATCTACCAAGAATAAATTTTATTCCTCCCCTCAAAAACCAAACACATTCCTCTGTCCATAACCCAGTTCTACTCCTCAAAACCCATTTATGCTCTCCCCCCCTCCAATATTCATGATTTTAGTTATTAATCATCGCAAACCCAAAACCCACTTCTACTCCGTAAAAACCCAGTTTATGTCTGCAATGACAGACATAATATTCTGGTCCAAGGCACCATTTGTGATGATCCTACCTATTTTAAACCATTCTAAGCTCCGAATTTGCAACATCCTAGCTTCTAAACTATACCTACTGTAATAATTGATTCCCAAACTAGAATTTACATCCCTATCCGACTAGCTAAGAATTGTATGAATTTTCGCATTGTTGCAAATATACGTACGAAATATCGCATTCCTAATTGAATTAATTAACGAATTTTGGCCTTTCGTGATCGTCTAGGTTTATCTATTAACTATTTTCGTAGATTCGGACCCAATACGTTGTGTTTTGACGATAATTTTACCTACGTTGTGTATTTTTAAAAACGCAAAATAAGTCACCTGAAATATACATTTCAATAATCAAAAAGAACAACAAAATCACAAAATCAGTAAAACAATTTAAACATGAATTATGATACATATTAACTCTGAGATCAACTTTGACGTCAGATCACTTACCTTGAGATACTGTAAAATAACATAATAAAAATAGTGCATAATAAAACATAACGAAATATAACATAACAATCATCATAACATAAAATTCAAATAATATTATTCTATATCATTACGAGAATGTTGTATGGTAACTGGTTGCCGATCTATGTCCCTACATAAGATAACCATTTCATAGTTTCTATAGCCGATGTATGTACATATGTTCTACAACATACCTACTAATTCGTTGCGTCGTAAAGGACAGTGGCGCACCCCAAAACATTACCTTATTACTTTTGAATATTAATTAAATTTCAACACAATTGCTATGACATCATTTTCAGAGACTAACTACCATGTTAGTGCATGAAAAGCATGCTGTGTCCATGCTGAAGGAGCGCCGCCTCCGCTCCCTCACGTCTCAAACTGTCCCATGCCGCATTTTGAGCCCGAGTGCACTAATCTACATCCCGAATATATAAAATAATATATAATATGTATACTCATTTGAACATGCAGCTATATATATAATAAGAATAATTATAAATATATGTTAAGAAGCTTTGTCTTGGACCCTGGCGGGAAACGGGGCAAGACCAGTATTGA
Organism: Athripsodes cinereus; assembly: GCA_947579605.1. NCBI lineage: Eukaryota > Metazoa > Arthropoda > Insecta > Trichoptera > Leptoceridae > Athripsodes > Athripsodes cinereus. The sequence goes on along the minus strand of OX388312.1, from coordinate 2,407,276 downwards.
CCCTTGTCTCAAAAGCTGAATCGAAGAGATAGGAGCAGGGCTTGCTAACGGTACACCTACATTTCGAAGCAGGATTAGGACTGGAATTGTTAGTATATAGTATATGTTTCTACAAAGTACATAATACGTCTCGTGCATAATTGTATAATAATAATGATAAATATGTGGTTACGAATAGATCAAACCCACACTATAGACACAAGGTAGCTAGTCTAGTGTCGATAGGCAGAAGGGATCCATATCCATAAGGTAATCTCGACAAGATTTAGCTATAAAAGACTACATATTTATGGTGAGGTGAATTTAGGTATCATGTAAGTCAAATAAAAATATATTAAGACCAATAAATACATAAATATTACTTATGATTAGTGTCATGCAAAATATCAAATTTGTTCCTTCCATGATATCGCAGCAATTACAGCATGTTGAACAAGTAGAAAAATCCAGTAAGTTCGTAGAATACAAATGACATTCGACGATAAAATATGTAATTAAATTAATAATCAAATAATAATCTTCTCAACATATAACTCCTCTTCAAACTGTATACTCCATCGTTATGGTAAAGTAAATTAAATAAAAGTATAATATTGGGTAGAGCGGTGCGCCACTGTTATTAGTCTAGTTCTAGATGTGTCGGACCGCGCTATATAAAATCAGCCACAGGTACATACATACATACAATAATACTGAAAATAAATGTACATATAACACATAATTCCTTCGTTTTCAAAATCCGTAAAATAATAAATCCTTGAGTACAAATATTGCCTTGTAGACAACAGACATCCTGAGAGTATCCTAACACCTAGATATAAATAATAAACTAATAATATTAAAAGAAAATCTTATCTTAGACAGCTGGCAGCATCACGGATTTTAAATGCTAATTAAAAGTAATTTAGGATGATCTTTATATATTCCCAATTGTGGAAATATCACTAAAAAATAGTGTACTAACTACTATGAAGGTGGGTAAATAAATATTAAAATATATCGAATTCAAACACTGAGATTAATATGATTGAGTCCCACCTCTCCTAGGCACAAAACTAAACTGCCACGAGTAATAAGTACTCTCTCTTCAGACCCTGAAAATGTCGACCCAAAGCAACAAAAAAAAACTACATCCATCTCTTCCTGACACACACCGAAATATACCTGTCTCTGTCCCCTACATAGCTAGTTGTGTTCAACAACCACTTGAGATTGCACTCTCTCATTCCCAAATTAATTACCTACTACAAATATTCCATCTAGGTATATGAAAATAATATTTACAATCTTGTATATATTCATATCATCACAATATGTTACATGAAATTTGACTATTTTTGAGAATATTTTTGTATACTTTGTTTAAAAAATGTCCTTTTTGGACGTGTTCACTTTTGAACACTAACCACTCGCAAAATAATTCGAGCTTTCTCTTATTTATTTATCCATTCTCATCGACTTTTTCGGAAAATGCTCGTAGGTATATAACTATAATATAATTTTTTTGATAAACTCGATTAAAAAAGGGTAGCCAGCGGACTAAATGCAACATGAAACAAAATTAATAATAAGTTTAAATTAAGTGAAAACGAAAAAAGCTTAGGTACTACACATTTCTTCAATAGGGAAAACATTAGGAAAACGAATAAATAATTCAGAAATATAAAAAACAAATTATATACGTAACATTCTCCGTTCAAATAAGAAAAATATTAATTACAATATAACATACTAATACGTTCATATGTGCGTATGTCCTTGTGTAGTGTTCAAATAATAACTAGTAAGTACACCATAATAATACACACATACGTGTCTACTTTCATTACGTATAATCATTCCGCATTAGGGGGTGGGGGTGGATGAAATCATGAGTGAAGGGGTGGGGGGGGGGTGAAAATAATAAAAATTAATAATTTTCCAGTCTGTTTACTTTGTTTAATCACGTCACCCGGTGTCAGCTGAAAAATTAATTGTTGAAACCTTTTTCATTACTCATGTTGTGTTGTTGTTGTCCTGCTCTCGCCAGCCATGTGTACAAGTTGCACTGTACTTTGTAGTGTTATTATTAACTAGAATTAAACCCGAATTCTCTCAGAAAAATCAAATTGTTAAAGAAAAATTAATTCTACTACTATTTCTACTATACTATAATAATGTATCCCGCTATATCCCACAAAAACGAGGTAGTCGGCCAACTTAGTGCGTATAATAAAAACGCAGATTTTGCTTTACCCACTACAACTATACAATCACGACGACCAGTTTCATATAATGAACATGCAAGCTGTCTTCTCCATGGCGACAAACATTAAGACATTCGGGATCGGTGGCTGACCTCATCGCTAATCGTCGTCATGTCTAAATGACCTCACTATAAAATCTAACTATCAATAAAAAAAATAAGCCATTCAGGATGGTTGCCATGGCTCATCGCTGAATAATGAATATTAATTGTCTTATAATATGTCAAGTTTTACGAACGCCTGCCTTTCAGGACACCAAAACATATTTTTTTAAACTCATGATTCCATTTACGGCTAATGCCGCAAATTCTGTAAAGCGCGATGGTGGCATAATATGGTTTACGGCCTCATAGACCAAAAAGCATGGTTTAAAAATAAACTAAATGCAACTTAATCCTCAACTCTTACCCAATGTAATCGCTCCAGAATAGGTGTAATGTAATAAAAAAATTCAAATGGAGGCTTTCTTTATTATTCCAAATGTGTTATTTTCTTAATTTTTATTTCTATTATTTTGTTTTAAATATTGATTTGTTATCTAGGTTAAGGAAATGCCTTTGTAAATATATTGTAAGTTTTATATTGTGAATGTATTTGCTTCTCTCGGCTAGAGGGACATCGAAGGAGTGTAGTCAAAAGATTCCACACATGGAGGTTATGGTGGTTTGGTGGTTTTTTGGCCGGCCAGCCCCTCAGGCTGCCCACTATGGCGCCTCCGGTGTGGGCAAACATTGTGCAGTGTAGAATTCGGATAAATGGAAGTCCCCAGACTTCTGCGCTATCCGGGTGGTCGGTGGGTCTCCTTCAATGTATATTCCAAATGTGGTAAATGTGAGAAGAACAATAATATACATACAAACACACATATACATGAATAGACTCTGATATTGATTAAATTTATTTATAAAATGACACCGTTGTTCTGTGTGTAAAACATATATTAAATGTTTTTAATTTGGCCATTTTTAATTACAAAACGTACCTATTACTAATAATGTTAATAATATCAAATAACGGTTAACCCAATCAATCCGCGGTTAAAATTCAATGAAAACCCCTTGGTTTTTATTTTAGTAAACATTTTCTAGAAGACTAAAATTTTATATTTAAATAATTATATCCTTTCTCTCACTTGGGAATGTACTTCATTTTGTAATTTTCATATTTCATTAAGAAACAGATGAACAAACTAATCAATATACTATGTATGTAGGTAGGTACCACAGCTCGGTGACCGGATTTAAATTTTGAACCTCCCGGCTAAAAATCTAAAAAATAATTACTGTAGGTGGAGTCAATGGCAGAAACCATTTAATTACCACTTTTCCGTGACGCTTATTTATTTACATAATACATAAAATGTCAGTAAATGGCCCGACAGATTACACCTTTGCACCATTCACTGTTAAAAAAGTAACATAACAAAAATATTCACTCCATTACACAAACAAGAACACTGCAAAAACATTTGAAATGAATAACATTTGTTCCGTGAAACACCCGGCAAAGAATTGGTATTCCATTCTTTTCCGTAAGTTTTCGAGTGTCCAGTTCGAAAAACATACATCTTCAATTCAGCAAAAATGAGGTTAACCACTCAACCCGAACGTCATAATTTTTTGCCAACACGGAGAAGACAGCTTGCAAGTTTATTGCATACTGATCTGGTCTGCTGGCTACTATACTTGTTGGATATGACGTGATTTGAGAGTATGTAGTAGTAGTAGTATATTTTGAGTCACAAAGTTAAAACTAATAAAATAAAAAACAAAATACTAGTTATTCCAAAACAGAGACATATTTATTTTTACGAAACAAATTTAACCGTAGACTTAATACATTTTTTTCTTAAATACAAATGGGTAGAACGGTTAAAATAATTTTAAATCGGTTAACCGTCAGCCGTAATTTTTTCAAAATCCCGTATTCGAGGGTTAATTTGTTTGATGTTTTATGCAAGTATTTACACACATATATAACACATCGTATTGTAATTATTTATTACGAATACTAATAATAATAATGATGCGTTAAAGGTATTATAATTAATATTATTTGGTTACGAATTGAATACGGAATACGGTTAAAATTTGTCATTCGTTAGATGATGGTGACACGAAATTATATGTAATGATAAAGGGTCGGAGATATTTTGCAATTAGGCAGAGGTATATATTATGAAAAAGTAATTGATTATTTCAAAATACGAATAAAGAATGATTTTCAAAATTTATGAATATGTTTGGGTTTTAATTAGACATTTTATATTTTTCAAAAATGTTCCCGGGTATAATGAAGAGGGATTTGCTTTAAGATTTTTTTTTTGATATTGTTTGCAACCTTTTGTCGATTTTAAATATTTTCTCCTCAAGAAATAACGTTTATTTAGGGTAAAGTAGGTCTGCAGCAGGATTCAAACCTCATAGCTTCCGCTTAGTTTATCTTTAAACTTCTTCTGATTTTAATTTTACCGCACCCAACCTAACATTTTAAATAATTTGTCATGGCGACAGTGTATTGTGAAAGAGGGACAACCAGACTGTAGGAAATAATAATAATAATAATAATAATAAAGACAATTTATATTTGGCGCCGTTTAATGATCCGTGACCATCTCAAGGGCGCCATGACTTTTCTTGAAAAGCAGTGTTTTCAGCTTACTCCTGAACGTTGCAGTGGGTTGGTTCTTTCTTAAATCCGCTGGTAATCGGTTCCAGGCAGTTGGCCCCGCAACGCTAAAGCTCCTCTCTGCGAATTTGGAAGTGTTTGCCCTGTTGGGCTCCACAAGTTTGTTTACAGCGGTGGAAGCTGATCGCAGTGGTCGCCTCAGAGTTTCGTCGAGGGGACATAGCTCAGCGAGGCATAGAGGTGCTGTGCCGTTCAAGGCTTTGTGGACCGTGAGGCACAGCTTGAACTCTACTCTCTCTGGGACTCTAAGCCAGTGTAGCTCCTTAAGCAGTGGTGTGATGTGGCAGCGCTTGTTCTCTCTATAGATGGTCCTGGCAGCAGCATTAAAGGCCATTTGGAGACGATTCAGAAGGATCTGGGGCAGTCCTGTACATATGATGTTACAATAGTCTAGACGGGAGACGACGAAGGCGGCGACTAGACTCTTAACCGCGTCTACAGATAAGTGTCTTGATACTAGGTACAGTTGGCGAATATGAAAGAAAGCTGTGCTCACTGTCTTTGACACTTGAGCCTCCATAGAGAGTGCTCCATCCAGTAGGACGCCGAGAACAGATATGGTGCGCGATGGTGTTATATCAGTGCCGGAGACAGAGATCGGTTTGGTGTCTAAGAGATGTTGCCGTCCAGGAGAGGCGACCCACATAAATTCCGTCTTAGTTGGATTCAATTTAAGACGTCTCTGGGCCATTAAGTTCGAGAGTTTTGCCACACACTGGACAGTGGTAGCTACCAAGTTGTCTCTTTGATCCGGGCTACAGAAGCCTACGAGGACACGATCGTCAGCGTATGCATAGTTTCGCAGGCCACACTCTTCCAGCAGGCGATCAATGCATCCTATGTATAATATGAAAAGTACTGGACCCAGAACCGATCCTTGTGGAACTCCTTGAGTTACGATATCTTCATCAGTTGAGCCAGATTCGACTCTTACAGACCACCTTCTATTGGTCAGGTAGGAGCGTAGCCATTCTAAGACGGTGCCGTTAAGATTGTATTCGATCTCCAGACATTGAAGGAGCATTTCATGTTCTACGGTGTCGAAGGCGGCGCTCATGTCAAGGACCGTTACCAAACCGATGTTTCCTGATGCAACGCCCGCAATCAAGTCAGATGTCAGTCTTGTGAGGGCGGATTCGGTGGAGTGGTGTTTTCTGTATGCGAATTGGTGCTTTGTAAACAAAAAACGAGTAGGTACCTACTACCTACTAAATCATTGGGCTTTCTCAAAACATGACCCAGCCAGGACCGTTGTCTCTCCTATAAACATTATATGACATTATTTCCGAACCGTAGTCAAAAAAGATCCAGTGGAGTCTCCGGTAAAGAATTATAGGTCTCCCACTCTTTTCTGTAAGCTTACGAGTGTCCTGTAAAAGGCTGGCATTGGTAAAACCTCACGAATTAACATTTACAATTCAGCGCTGAGACATGACGACAAACATCCTGAATGTTTAATTTTTTTATTGCACGGAGAGGAATATCTGCATGTTTATTAAATAAAGTTAGTTATTCTACTGCGTACACCCCTTGTGGGATATGCCTTGATGGTATCTATGTATTATAGTGGTAGCATAGTAGCGAAAAAGTTTATCATAAAATAAACAACTTTTCTTCTACTCGACACACAATAAACAACAATGTGTGCAAATTCTATTTTCATATCCGGCACCCCTCGGATTCACACATCATCACGACAATAATTATTTATATTCTCCACAACTTAAAACAAAGTACAGCAATCATCGCTGCGCCAGAGATAAGGAAACGGACAAACAAAAAATAAACAACAGATATATTCTGCTTCTAAATACTACGTAGGGGTATATTCGCTGTATTAGTGCAATAATGCGAAATATCAAATAACTGTGAAGTCCCCGGTTAAGAATAGACCTCGCTCACTTTTCTGTAAGTTTTCGAGTGTCCTGTAAAAGATCAAGTTTCATTAAACATCATTGGTTGCCACCCACCCTGAATATCTTTACTTTTATTTGTACAAAGAGGATGACTTGCATATTTATTACAAGAAATTGATCCGCTGGTTACCCCCCTTTTGGGAGATGATGGGAAGATTTTTTTAAATTTATGGAAATTTATTACATATTTTTATAGTGATCTGATGAAAATACTTCTTTAATTGTGGGCGCATATAAAAATGTGAATTTCAGCAACTGCATTTTTTTAAATGATTTTTTTTTGTTGTCAACTACACTAATTGAATAGTACCTACCTAAAATAAAAATGTGCAAATTTGGAGAACTCACGGTTTTGCACAGACACAACGATGTGCGAATGAACAATGAATGAAAGAAAAACAAAAAAAAACGTGATAAAATAAATAATGATCTTTGTTCAACAGAAAAAAATAGAGTCCATTCTAAAAATGCTACAGAAACATAGCCCTTAAAGCGTAACAAATACGGGTTGTATTTTCAAATGATTTTATTTTCAGTTTGGTTACTTTTTGAATACCCATATTACCTACACTCGCCTCTCATAATAATACGAGCGAGATAAACTCCCCCAAGTTTGCTTGTTCAAATAGAAAAGCGTTTATGATTGTAAATAGGAGATCGCTATCTTCCTCCCGATGTTACTGCAAGGGTACAATGGGAATATATGTATGTAGGTACAATTATTTTGTGATATAATGCTGTGTACACAACATGCAATGTAATGTATCTGTGTACTCTTCATAAATGTGGACCCCGTGGATTCTTCGGTAAAGAATAGGTGTCCCACTTTTTTACTCAACACACAGCCGTCTCTGAGAATGTGATCCATGTGATCAAACCACGTGGTTCTTGGATATACAAAGTAATCTTATTACTTACTTCAAATCAAAGTAAAGAAAAAATACTTAATCCATTAAAATACTGCTGTTGTGTGTTTGTTAACTGTCCATATTATATTTAATCTAAAACAAAAAGGCGCCAAAATATATCGACTTTTAATTCCAAACCATTTATTCTTAATTTAATATAAACTATATGGATATGTTTATAATATTGTCTTATAGACACTCTATTATGTTCAACCGTTCGTAAAGTAATGCCTTCAAACAATTAATGAAAAATACTACAAAAATATTTTGAGTATAATTTTTAATGTATTATTGTTTTAAATCGCGGTACAGCATGTCGAAGAATAAGTATGATTTATTTTTCAATACAACATACCTATACATATATACATAAAGGGTCAAATCAACTGTTTTGTTTGTTTAATTTCATGGCACTGCACCCGCAATCGAGTGAATTATGATCAAATCAACTGACCCAATGCAAAAAAAAAATACTAGATATAACTACTATACCATCACGGCATATCCCACAAGTGGGGTATTTAGCTGACCGGCAGCAACATGTAATAAACAATGCAAGCTATTCTCTCCGTGCCAGCAACCAAATTTAGACAATCAGGATGGTTAGCAAACCTAATCACTAAATTCACTGTGTCGGTGTTTAGGTACTATAATTCCATAATGAAATTAAAATACAAATGTTTTTTTCTACAAGATTGTTTTTTTTTTTATAAGATATACACCTTTCTTGGATTACAAAGAGATTAAAACACGTTTGTTTTTTTAATCTCATGAACAAAAATATCTGCCAATAAATAAACTACGTATCCATATTTGCATTTATTTTAGCTATAATATTTATTAATTAAATATATAAGTTACAATTTAAAAGTATATTTTCTATATATCTAAGTATATTTTGTACGTGTAAAAATATATAAGAAGGTATATTATTTTGTATGTTTAAATAAAAATTCCAAGGCTCTCCAATGTTATTCAGTAGAGGGTTTAAAATAATATTTTTTATGTATCGAAAACTTTAGAACAATATATTTGATAAGTAATACTAAATGTTCATTACTTTACGAGTGGACATTGGCAAACCACAAAGCTGCTAACAATGAACAAACTACAGTGTGTTGCAAAAGAAACAACACAAAAGCAAAAACGCATTCGTATCACAGCAATATGGTGAAGAGTAGAGTAGCACCAGTATATAAAATCACTGCTACTTTGTTGATAATAATAACATTCGAAGAGTAACGGGAATATCATTTCTATAAAATTACATATTATCTATCTTACTAATTCAAATTCAAAGAGTTTTATACAACATTAAAAAACATAAATTTACAAAACAGCACTACTATACATATTTTATCACAAAGGTATAGTGAACTTGTAAAAACTGCGTTTCGCTCCACAGTACTTACCATTGTGGCATTATCCACAAGATGGTGGTCAGTAAACTCACTTATACATACAGATCGATTCTCCGAATCATAAAAATATGAGGCATTAAGAAACGGCGGCATACCTTATCACTAAATTGAAAATGTCTTATATGTGAGGTAGGTATTATGTATTAATAAATCATTGTTATTCATCACTAACCTTGTCTACAAGATTAATCATTTTATAATATAGTAATGATTTACAATAAACTAAATATTTTTCAATAAACTAAAACGAATACCTGCCTTTTTCAGTAAATACATTTGAAAACTTACAAAAATAACCACAGAGCTATTGTTATTCCATAACTACACGGATACTTTCATTTTTCACAGTTAAAAATTGCTACTGCTATTTACACCGATACTCTTAAAGATAAATCCATACACATATTTATTTATAGAAGTAAGTATCGTCTTGTAAATGTTTTATCATACATCGAAAACCAATATAGTAAAAAGTAGTCTGTGAGATGTTTTAGTCCTTGTGGTTGGTTGTCCATACAAACATATTATTATTATTACCTATAGGTCTTGTGTTCGCATCTCCGCTAAGTGGCTGCCATCTCAGCGAAGTCATAAACCACAACGGAAAGCATTCCGTAGTTCCAAAGCGGTGTCCGTGTGGTTTTATTGGACATGCGGACTGATAATAGTTGGACATTCAGCGTTGTCAGGTGAGACTTAAAATGCCGACACAAGATTGTAGTAATAATATGTAATGCTCTCTCGTATTTTATCTATTATTGTATATATATTACAAAGTATGTAAATTTAAATAAATAAAACCGTTTAAATGAGTTTTATTTGTTGATTATGTATTCTGCACAAATTTGATCAATACGATGATGGCTTTGAGTTTGAATAAATCGCACTTTTGCAATAAATTCGCCTCCTGCAGATGTATTTATTGCATTGGATGTGAATGTATTTTCTATGTGAAATTGCTTGTAATCAGTGGTTAAAAATAATATAGAGTCATTAAAAACTAGGTATTGTTTGTGGTATCAAACTTCTAAGAGTAAAAGAGAAAAGAAAAAAATGTATTTTTTCGATAGAAGAAGTGGTGAAAATTTGTGTGGTAAAGTTTATTATCTAATGGTATCGTTCCTGACTGCCAATTGGAAGGTCAAAGATTGAAATCTAGCAACAGATACATTCAACTTATAAAATTTTGTACCTTAAGGCAGAAATTGAGGTAATATTTTATGTAAAGCTATATATTACATTTATTTATTTATCAAAACAACGAAACTAATAATTCTCACGTGATACAGAATCTACTGTTCAAATATTTAATAATAATTATTGTTCATAATAATATTAGAAAAATATATGACTACCGTAGTAATTAAAATTTCAGTAATTAAAAAATGTCTTAAAATGTGTAAACAACATACGGAACATACTATTTATTTAGGAATTATTATTTCTCATTGGAGGAATTAAAAGATAACGAATTCTATTTGTTCTTTATTTGAATTCAAATATTTTCACGGAACGTTCTTTTGTCTCTGTCAAATAATAAGAGTCTACTGAGTAGAAACAAGGTGTTTAATAAGTGAGTAAATATTAATTTTGAAATAAAAGACAGTTAAAAATAGGATTAAAAATTAATAAATCATTTTTATTTTGTAAAATTGCTTATTCTTTACATCAGCGTAACGACGGAAGTCATATTTTTTACATGAACTTAAACCATAGACAAATAAAAAATATACAATTTTAAGGTCACATTTGAATATTTATCGTCATTAAATAGTTCGTTCCAAAAAGTTTAGTTTTTTATACTAAAGACATATTATTACTTATCATAAACCTGTGACAGTTGTCCATAAAAATTTAAATATATTTCTCTCCAAACCTTTAATGTGACATAATATACTATACTATACTATACCCTCACGCCGTATCCCAAGTGGGGTAGGCAGAGAGAAGGGGAACGCCACACAGATCTATCTTTACACACTTCCTTCGCTTCCTCCACATTCATACATTTTTTAAAACACGCCCGTCGATTCCTCTTACTCAACACGCGGCCGTCCTAATATCTTGGAATAGAATTTCGAGATGTTGTTTTAAGGAACTGGACGGTCGAAATATTGTTCTTTTTGCTTATCACGATCGTAATAGACGAAAACATGCTTTAGTAAGCATAAAATATTCTACAGTGAAGATTTATTTATTGTGAGGATAAAACAATATGGAGTTCCGTCCTCTCTGCCTACCCCATTTCAAAGACGATGTGAAGGTGTGGTATATGTAAGTAGTAGAAGTTATTGATTGATCATTAAGTAAATTTGGGTTAGTTGGAAGAGATCGCTCCTTTGCGATAAACTCGCCCTCTGTGTATTGATTGCATCTAACTTGAATGTTTACCTTTTATGTAATTGTTTGTTATCAATGTACAGTAAAGAATGAATAAATAAAAATGTTGTAAAAATGACGCTCTAAAAACAAAAGAACGCCACATACCTTTTTTATCGTTTAAATTAATTATCTTCTGTTTTTTTCGTGTCCAGCAACACGATTTAAAAAAAATTAACTGGCATTGGTGTATTTTATCATAATTAAACATCGATGGTTTAAAGCACAGAAGACACATGTCCACATTTGACAGTTTAGAGAAAACAGGTTTTGAAAGTTTAAGGTTCATAATTAATGCAGAAGGTGTTGAAAATCCTAATCTTTGTTCTTTTTTAATGTCATTTATTACTTATTTTTAACCAGAATGCCAAGAATTAGCACTTTTAGATGATGGTCATGGACATGTGTTTGGAAGTGTGATGGAAGTGCCACTGACGGCGACTTTTGGGATGCGTTTATGCGTGCACAGATGACACATGTCCGTCCTAAATGAACATGTGTTTTTTAGAATCTTCATATCTTTTGTGACATGTTACATCTGTGCACAAAACAAAGTGAATTTGTGGACATGTGACATTTGGTTTTTACTAAATATTTCAATAATGATATTAAGATTGTTGGTAATATTTAATCAGGACATAGATGGCGTTGCAACCGATCTTGTACATGTATTAACTCATTTTACCTAAAAAGTGGACATGTGTCTTCTGTGCTTTAAACCATCGATATATCTAAATTTAAAAACTCCTTAGCATAATATCTACTAATAAATAGAATTTCTGCAAAATGAAAAGAAGGTACATACTAAATAAACATTTTATTTATTGACACATAACTAACTGTAAAATTTCGCAATATCTACAAAGCATGACGAATTTCGATAAATTTTGCTACCATTCTCAGTCCGATCTAAAGTAGGTACATTAAGCATTGATAGCCGTCGGGTTTCTCACACTAACCGGCTTTTGCTCAACAGCTAATAATTGTTAATAAGTAAGTATGCATTAAATAAGTTTTTAAACATTAGTGGTAGACAAATAAAAATAATATGTACATAACTATAAATAACATTTATAATAAATTTAATATGATAAAGTCCTCGAAGCGAAATAATTACATATCTTGTCCGAGTATAATATTTTCATTGTTTATGCTTGATCTTATTACAATTTTAATAATAGTGCTCATTATAAACATTCAACTATCGAGTTTTATTATAATTAAGGTGACCAACTATTTTTTGTTCAAAAAGAGTACACTTTGGAAGTATTTCATGTGTGAAAAAAAGAAGAAAAAACGATAAAAACTTCATTTTCTTTTAAAAACATATTTTTCTTCGGGGTGGTTTTTTTTTTTTGCTAAATGAGGATGTTCGTCTAAAAATGTAGCCACATCCGAACAAATTTCATTTTGCATATTATTAAATTTGACTGTTAAGATGGCAGATAACGTTTTAACAGAAAGTTGCGACTTCTCAATATTGCGACAATAATCGTTCCCTAGTGAAAATACCCTTTCAACAGCAGCATTAGTGCCTGGACAACATAAGGAAATTTCTATTAAAACTTTTAAATTTTCATGTGGGAAATGAGCACTTTCAGAGTACAGAATTTGAAAAGAGTACGGTTTGCGAAAAAATAGTTCAAAACTCAGTAAATGGGTATAGTTGGTCACCTTGTTATAATACATTACAAAGTTATGCAATCATATTATAAATCGTATGGTAATGTAATAATTTAATTTAAATATATTTATGTTACTCTTTTTTTGAAACACCTTGTACTTTTTGAGAGTGAGCAAACGCAACTATAGAATGATGTTATTTTTTCTTAACTTTACTTGAAATTTTAAATATGGAACGCAGTGTGTTCTACAAACGATTTTAAAACCTCAAATTTAGTCAACATTTAGTCAACTGGCTAATCTAACTATCGTGCGGCGAAATACACAAAGCATTTCTGATACAAAAATTAAAACATTCAGGACGGACGGGATGCCTCATTGCTGAATAAATAAAAGGAATGTAGGTACCAATAATATTAAGACCAATGAACCCATCACCGTATACGGAGATGATTACAAAAATTATTTCAAAATACTCCCCAAATAATTTTAATTCAACAATTTAATGACGGTTATAAATTTATATTAAATCATTCACAATTACAATATCTTTAGGATACGACACAGAATAACCAAATAAATATTTAAGTCAATTTATTTGTATATATTTATGTGTCCCGTGGCATCTTTAACAAAGAATGCGTCATACACCATTTTTTGAAGTTTTCAAGTACCCTGTAAAAGGCAGGCAATCGTGAGAAATCACGAATAATACATTTGATATATTCAATTCAGCAATGAGGTATGCCACTCGACTTGAATGTCTAAACTTTTGCTGGTATAGAGAGCACGACTTGCCCGATTGTTTTATACGGTTAATCGATTGGCTAGTTCCCCTGTGGGATATGTCGTAATGTTAGGAATAGATAATATATTTCTGAGCGAAACCTGGTAAAATTGCACTAGTTTTATTATATAAAAAAAAATCGTATAAAGAATGAGATAGCATTCCGTATCTCATTACCTTTTCAAAAGGTATCGATGTCTGCTTTCCTCGGGGGACAATTATAAAAATAATTCCTTCTCCTTCCATCTTAAATTATTATATGAATTATATTAATATTTTCTACTCCCTCGCACTTATGTAGAACATTATTATTATTGTTATGATGGTTTGAATTATAATAATGCTACATTATGATTGGTTGTGGATTATTGATTGATTCGATTATCAATCCAATGATAATTAGACTTGGAGTAATAATGGAATGTTCCATACTCATTTTAAAGACACAGAGTCGAACGTTATTCGAATTTTAAATTTTTGAATTTAAATTCGATTCACGCAACTTTGATTATATTATGTTTTGAAGTTTACCTATATCTATTGTTATGGTATATTCATTAAATGAGGTAGCCATCGGATGCGCTTCTTTGATAATACGCGAAACACCAACTTTTTAAAGATACATTGCATATTACAACATTAAAAACAACATATTTCTAACAATCCCGTGGAGCACCCGGTAAAGAATTGGTCTCCCACTCTTCTGCGTGGGTTTTCGAGTGTCCTGTAAAAGGCAGGTGTTCGAAAAAATTAAGACATTTTACATCTTAAATTCAGCGATGAGGTTTGCCACCCATCCTGAATGTCTTGATTTTATATTGGCACGAAGAGGACGGTTTGCATGTTTATTACATGCAGCTGATCTGCTGGTTACCCCACTTGTGGGATATGCCGTGATGGTATAGTAGTAGTAGTAGTAGTATTTCTAACAACAAACACTGTTTATTTATTTTAAATTTAATTTATCAATAACGTTTTCGTTCAAATATAAACATCATCAGCAATAAACAAACTACCTGCAGAAATTACTACTACTACGTCGTGTGAGTACCCATAATACAAGATTCATATCTTAGTTTGGGACTAGCTCGGTCTGTGTGAATTGTCTATACATGTTATGTTAAAAAAAAAAAATAATAGTTAACATAATTCTGAAAGCTCTAAAGGCTGTCTTTCACAGTACACTGTTCTCAAAGCAAGGTATCACGAGATCGAGAACAAATTTTATTGATTTATAAGAACTGAAATGTTACTATTATACTGTCACAATAATGACACAACCTCATTTCACTTATTTTATCATAATAAAAAACACACTATTTAGACAGGGCGTTAGTTTAGGAAAATGAATTATTTTACGGCACAAATTATTTGTTGTCTTATATCTCATTCTGGATAAGGCCCTCTCCATGAACATCCAAATATCTGGGATGGTGAGCTCTAGCTTCTATTGCCTGAGACAGATAAGGAGGGTCCGAGATTGTCTTTCGCTAGATGCAGCAAGAACACTTGTTAATGCCTTGGTGGTCTCCAGACTGGATTATTGCAACAGCCT
The DNA here is from genome assembly GCA_947579605.1 of Athripsodes cinereus. NCBI lineage: Eukaryota > Metazoa > Arthropoda > Insecta > Trichoptera > Leptoceridae > Athripsodes > Athripsodes cinereus. The sequence continues at coordinate 2,391,753 of OX388312.1, read as the reverse complement.
GTACTTTGGTCTTCCTATGGTGCAATTGAATAGGATCCAGGCTGTATTCAACGCTGCTGCAAGACTTCTTCTGAGAGGTCGAAGATTTGAGCATATTACTCCTCTCTTGCACAACTTACATTGGTTAAGGGTAAAGCAACGAGTGGAGTATAAGATATGTGTGATGGTGTTTTCGGCCTTGAAGGGAGTATCACCATCTTATTTGTCGGAGATGTGCGAGATGGAGACCATCAGTGAAAGACGGCTCATGCTTCGCTCAGCACAGGGTGAGGCAAAATGCAGACTTGTTGAGCCATCTCGATCTCGCAAAACAGGCTTTGGAGATAGAGCGTTTAGTGTTGCGGGTCCCAGATGTTGGAACAAGCTGCCTCTGTGTCTGCGAGAGGAGGTGAATGGAGAGAGTTTTAAAAGAGGACTGAAGACACACCTTTTTGCTGGGAGTTTCGGGTGATGGATACGATAAACGGCGCCCTTGAGGTCATGTTATGAGTAAACGGCGCTTTACAAATTGTCCATATATATATATATATATATATATATATATATATATATATATATATATATATATTGTTTATTATAAGTAATTATTTATGTACAAATAAAATATACATACACATGAACAAACCGAGATATTTATAAGATTATTTTAAGCTTTATTATAGGTACAGTAAATAATGAATTATGTGTAATTGGTTGCATTATTTAAATGTGATTTATTGGACATCTATAATATAAAAATGTATAAATAATAAACGATTATATTTGAGGCAATCAAAACAAAAGTAGATTAAGCCACATGATGACCAGTTTTGAGATGTTAACTGTGACGATTCATGTAATTCTTACGTTTTTTATTTCAAAAGTGGACTTGGCATGATCAAACATTGTTATCTGAAGTTAAGTCTACTTTTGAATCGAAGAATAAAATTAACATATAAAATTTAACATAAAGTCTATACTGACATTCCAATATTAATTTGTGATTTGACTTAAGTTATTGATGTTATGAATTGATTCCCATTCGTTTTTTGTTCTACGCCAATTTTTGTTCCTGTCTTGCTCCAACTGCGTTGTGAATGAGACATTTGATTTTCCATATTTATTTGTGTATTTTTTAACAAGTAAAAGGCTCACGCCGTAAATGTGTAAATGATTTTTTTTAATCCTATAATTGGATCAATATTGGTAATTATTTCTTAAGGTTTACTGGAAAACATTGCCTCAAGGCAATTTATATGTACGCCTTTTGTACAAATTTATTTAGACAATAAAGTGTTTATCATTTATTTTTCATTTCTTGATGTGTGCCGCTTCTGAATTTGTTAATTTAATATGCCAGCAGTAAGTGAACTAATGTTGCTAAAGAATCGTATTTGTAATATTTGTAAAAAGTCTGTTGATTTGCCAAATAAAATAAAATTAAAAATGTGTCTTAGTTCACTTTGCTTCGAATGCCCCATTTCATTTCATATAAATGTCGACCCAGTCAACTAAGTATTATTTAATTTATATATTTCCACCACTGGCTGCCCCATATGTGGCAGATGTTGTTATGGTACAGATAGAATAGATTGATGAATGAGTGGATATTTGCAGGATCAATTCTATAAGCTGGAGCGAAACTACGCTATGTCAAAGTTGATAATATTATCTTCGTTTCACATTTATTTGCAACACAAGACTGGTAAACTAATAATTAAAAAATATATTTAATATCAACCTATATGTCATAACTGCTTGTACAAAATATAATTATATAATACAAAATTATACATTTACTTTGTTATTTAAATAAAACACGACTTTTGTGAACAGTTTTAATTACGTTTGTTAATTTTTATCTAAATACGTACCTACATCTTTGACGAAAGAAATATTTAAGTATGAAAATAATGTGCGTTGCTCTAAAAGGAAAATCAGTTAAAGCGTTTTTATTTTATATTTCAAAAAATACATCTGGAATGGCAATACTGATAGGTACGTATCATTGACGTCTAAGTAAAAGTTAATCCTCGTGTCGTGAAGGCAGAATAAGTTAATTGTAAAGTAAAGTTTCGAATTTTCGAATAAATGTAAAGTTTCGAATTTTTGTTAAAACATGTGCAACGAACAATAATTAAACTATACAGATAGCCAATTCAGCCTGATTTGTAAGCATCTGGACGCCATTACAATCTCCGCATTTATTTACACCTTGACGAAATTATCCACAAGTTTTGTAGCCAGCGTACCAAAATATGTATCAGACATGCAAATCGTCCTCCTTGTGGCAATAAAAAGTAAATCATTCAGGATGGGAGGCATGCGTAAAGTGAGTTGATACGTGATGTTCTAAGAATACTTGCTTTTTACAAGACACTCGAAAACTTGGTCAAAAAGACACAAGCAAAGAAATGGTTTCCCACTTTTACCCGTAAGTTTTCGAGTGTAACGAGAGATGTTTACGTCTTAAATTTAACGATGGCGTTTTTGCCACCCATCCTGAATGTCTTATTTTTTTATTCACATGGAAAGGACAGCTTCCATGTTTATTACACGCAGCTGGTCTGATGGCAATCCCACTCATGAAATATGCCGCAATGGTTTACCCTATTAGTGATGTAACGAATATTCGTATTCGCAAATATTCGCATATTTTAAAGTATTCGCATTCGCAAAAAAATATGCGAATGTTTTGCGAATATTATTTCGGTAGCAAAGTATCGGATTTTCGGTAAAAGTACCGAATACTTACCCGGTACATTGTAGAAAAAGGTAGATACGACAAGAAAATATTCTTTAAGAAAACCGAGGAGTTTTGAATTATTTTAAATTCCTATACCATTTTGAAAATTCGGCGACGGGGGGGTAGACATTTTAATGATTGAGCGATATTGTAGAAATCTAAGCAAGTCAATATTCGCTATTCGCATTCGCGAATGTCGGCAACAAATATTCGCATTCGCATTCGCGAATGTCCAAAATCACACATTCGTTACATCACTATATCCTATTGTTTTTTCAGAACAAAGCAAAAATAACGGATGATTTTAAAAATCTTATAAAAGGCGGTTTAACATATTTTGACGCTATGCTGACAGAAGTGTTAACATTATAATCATATTAATTAAAATATTTGCAGTCGTGACATACCTAGGTATATAATTACGAAAATAAACAGAAAAACACGAATTTCTTATCTACTGTTAAAAAAATAAGACGTAGGTATCTACAAACTATCTTTAGTTAAGAATTACATAATCTTACTTCTGTGAGAAATCTTGGTAAAGAAGATGTAAAGAAGATTACAGAGAAATCCTTGAAGAAGGCCACACCAAGTGAGACGAAACGTAAGTCTCGTGTAAACGGCAGCAAAGCCAAAGATCAATGAACACAAAATGAATTTAAAAAAATGGTTTTATAAATTTAATAAATCAAGGTTCATTAATTCATTTATTCATACCATCACGACATTTCTCAACACACGGCCGTCCTTGTAACATAATATGTATCATACCGTTGTAACATAATTTATTTATTTAAAAAAAATGGGCAACATACAAATCAAATTTTACTACTACTATACTACGTACTATACTTACCATCACGGCATATCCCACAAGTGGGGTAGCCAGCAGATCAGCTGCATGTAGGAAACATGCAAACTGTCCTCTTCGTGCCAATATAAAATCAAGACATTCAGGATGGGTGGCAAACCTCATCGCTGAATTTAAGATGTAAAATGTCCTAATTTTTTCGAACACCTGCCTTTTACAGGACACTCGAAAACTTACGCAGAAGAGTGGGAGACCAATTCTTTACCGGGTGCTCCACGGGATATTTCAAAGTTAACACAATATAATATAATAAACATTCAACATATTAACTATTGTACTTAATCAGCCCATCTTTGATTTCATGGTCTTTTTTAACTGGCAGTACAGTAAAAAATACAGAAAGAAAGAAAATAAAAACAAAACAAATAAATCATTCCTGCCTAACGTGGCTAATGAAAAGGCTCCTGGACATACAGAATACGTCCATGGACCTCACTTTCTCCAAAATTATTGTATGTAAGGCATCGGTTTAAATGGCTAATTTTGAGCAGCGTTAGTATTTCTTTTTACTTAAAAAAAGTAGAGATGTGTCTTGTTCGTCTATTTAGTACGTAAAATTTACTGTTTGCTAAAAGGTCAGTACAGACAATATTGGAGTTTATTAAATCGTAAAGGTACAAAAGGTCTGAATTCCTAGGTCTTGTATGTAATGTCTGTAATTCGTTTTTACAATACTATACTATATACTATACTATACCCTCACGCCGTATCCCAAGTGGGGTAGGCAGAGAGAACGGAACGCCACACAGATCTATCTTTACACACTTCCTTCGCTTCCTCCACATTCATACAGTTTCTCATACACGCACGTCGATTCCTCTTACTCAACACGCGGCCGTCCTTGAGAATTTGATCCACGTGATCAAGCCACGTGGTTCTCGGACGTCCGCGCTTCCTCACACCTTTTCTTTCAGACAAGTATATCCTCTTTGTCATTCTTTAATGACATTCAAGAATGACAGTTTTTACAATATTGTTACCAAATTTGTTGTTATGTAATGTAAGAAAAAAATTACGACTCGATACGATACAATAACATCCCAGATCACTCGTTAACGAGTGGAAGGCCTTTTAAGATTAAAAAGAGTACATGCAATAAAACTAAAAAAAGTTAAAAAAAAAACAAACAAAAAAAATATTCGATCTATTAGTGTCTACTTAAATTATACATTGATATAAATATTAACAAAACATTTAATAAATTACATTTGTAGTACCCACATATTAAATTATACATGTAATTGAACTTGCAATAATTATTACAAAATCAAATTACAATCGTAAATTTTTATTACACATATTATACCTAGACGAAACAAGTTTCGGCAAACGAACATAATCACACATACTCGTACTTACAAAGTAGGAATAACTATTACTCTAAATGTTAAACTTTGACTTACTTTACTCATTAACACAGATTATCATTATAACAACTTAATGTTGGATAAAATTATTCCTTACTTAAAACTAAATATTAGTCCGGTCTGCTGGCTACACCACTTGTGGGATATGTCGTGATGGGATAGTAGCAGTAATAGTGTTACCTAGTAGTAAATATTACAATTTTCTATATAATTTTGAATGGGTTACATGGGCTCTAAACCAAATCATTTTGAAAACATACAGTTTCATAACCAAACGAAATTAAGAAAACAAATGTTTTCTTCTGCTATGTGATTTATTATTCTCAAGAGAGACGTCTTTCGTCTTGTTAGGAGGACATTGTCAATCCCGACACAGTGAATAGTTTCATAATCATTAAGATGGTTGCTGTTAATCGACATGTACGCTCAACAGATAATAAATATAAAGGTTTGAAACAGGAATTGGTGGGATTGGTGAATATACTATGGCTAAAGTGCACTTGAACCAGCCTAAACCGATTCGTAATCATTGGAACACTTCCTATTTCCTATTGAAGAAATTTTGCATAGTCTGTTGATTGTTCAAATAAGGTGTCTGTTAAGTACTATTCTTGAGATCCGTTTTTATCAATAAGACAAATTCTCAGTTAGTCTACTCCTAAATAAGACAAATTCTCAGTTAGTCTACTCCTAAATAAGACAAATTCTCAGTTAGTCTACTCCTAAATAAGACAAATTCTCAGTTAGTCTACTCCTAAATAAGACAAATTCTCAGTTAGTCTACTCCTAAATAAGACAAATTCTCAGTTAGTCTACTCCTAAATAAGACAAATTCTCAGTTAGTCTACTCCTAAATAAGACAAATTCTCAGTTAGTCTACTCCTAACTAAGACAATTTCTCAGTTAGTCTAATCCTAAATAAGACAAATTCTCAGTCTACTCCTAAATAAGAGAAATTCTCAGTAAGTCTACTCCTAAATAAGACAAATTCTCAGTTAGTCTACTCCTGATAAAATTCATGCTTGAGTAAAATTCATTAATTTAGTGGTGTGGGCGTTTGTGCCAGAGCCGCATTTAAATGGCTAAAGAACCGGTACTTTCCAACCACTGATACAAATATTTAGGAACTTCAAAAATGAAGAAAAAAAAGGAAAACTTTTGTAAACTTTCCGAAATAATAGATACTATTTGATAATCCTCATCCAATAATCATAGAGCACAGAACTAATAGATGGAGCATAATAATGAATACGATAATAAATAAAATAATAATAATGTTATGTAGGTATGTTGGTACAGTCTAATATAATGAGTTTGTTGAGAAGAGGAATAATGATGCTTACTAATATACATTTCACGACGTTTGTTGTCCCTTGATTCTTGATTCACTATTGGAATATTATAAAATCGTGACGAGGTAAATAAAATATCTTGTGTTTTATTATTAATAAGGCTCTAGATATCTCAAAATTTTGTACAAACCAAGTGAAACAATTGCTTAACTTATTCAACCTTAAAAAAAACAGAGTAGTCCATATATATGATAATTATCGTTTATAATATGCATTAGGAAGGAAAATCTCGAGTAAGAATAGAGGACTCCATTTCAGAACCATTCAAAACTCAGAAGGGGGTTTGACAAGAATGCATACTTTGAATAAAGTTCTTCAATTTCCACAGAGAGAGCATCACGAGAAGAGCCCTGGATGACTTTGATGGCGGTGTCACAATAGGTTGGCAGAAAATATGCAATATCAGATTTGCTGATGACACCACCTTCGTCGCGTCAAATGTGCTGGGAGTTGTGCTGTTCCGTCGCGATGAGATCGTCACAGAACTTGGAGAGAAGTTAGCAAAGTAAAAACATTATGGCGTTCCGTTCTCTCATCCTATCCCACTTGGGAAACACCCTGAGTGTATAGATGGTTAGATATATACCTAATTATTTATTTTTTCGTGTCAGATATTACGTAAAGTGAAACAAATGACAATCAGTACATTAGTAAATAATTTATCCAGAGACGACAGCACATTACTTAATAGTTTATCATTCCAAATAAGGGTTAGTTGGAAGAGATCGCGCTTTTGCGATAAACTCGCCCTCTGTATATTGATTGTATTTAATTTGAATGTATACCTTTTATGTAATTGTTTTTAATCAATGTACAGTAAAGAATGAATAAATAAATAAATAAAAATAAATTAAAACAAAAAAAAACATGACATAAAAGTAACACACAATAAAACAACTTCAAAACTATTGAAAGGTTGCTAAAGAATTTATTTTAAATATTATTTTAAATAAATATTTGATAATATTTTTGTTAAATTCAAAGAACATACCCGTTACATATTCCCTTATTATAATATTTACTAAATTGTTTGTAAAGAATATACTAAACGCATTAAATTAATATACTTTTATTATATTATCAAATTATCAAAATGTTTATATAAAAATATAATAATACTAATAAAAATAATTTAATTTCTCTTAAACTTTTGTTGATGATCGTGATAGATTCATAAATAAGGTTTTAAAATAAATCATAGATCATAGCATTATAACATAGTACCTAAGCATCTATCTATAATTTCTGTAATCTATGATTTCGTACATTTCTTTTCTGTCCTTCTGTCAAACTTCTTCCAAATGTTATGCTTTGAGCCCTAATTTTTTTAATGTTACTTTAAGAAACGAATTCTTCTTTTATAATACTACTTCTACTATTATTAAGTATACCATCGCGGCATATCCTACAAGTGGGTTATCCAGTATACCAGCTGCAGCTAATAAACATTCAAACTGTCCTTTCTGTCAAGAAATAAGATATGAATAATATAGAATGGGAGACCCACCGTTCCACCCGGATACCGCAGAAGTCTGGGGACTTCCATTTGGGTGGGATCCAGGATAGAAGACAATAAACCTCATCGTTGACTTTGAGATGTAAAATGTTTTTATTTTTTCTGAACACTTGCCTTTTTTTACATAACGCTTGACTAAGGGCAAAGAGAGAGAGAGAGAGATCTTTTATTTTTAGGGTGCTCCAGGATAGGCACGGAGGGACGGCTAGCATAATTTTTACATGCAGCTAGTCTGCCGGTATCCCCATTTGTGGGATATGCCGTGATGGTGAAGTAGTAGAAGTCGTAGTGGTAGCACTCCATGAAGTTGAAAAGAGACGGATTTAATATGATTGTGCAGTCTTTTTATCCTATAACTATAATTGTTGCATCGTGCACGATGGCAATAATATCGTAACTACATCACTGTAATCAAATTGGGGAAACATGGGGACTTGGGAGTATTGAAAAATTGTTTTTTTGATTTAGAATATTACTCAACAGACACCGCTTCTGTACAACCAACCCATTGTGCAAACTCCATTTAGTTAGAAACACGAAAGGTGTTCCGATGCTTTCGAATGAACTTAGGCTGGTTTAAATGCACTTTACCTATGGTTCGTTCACCTCGTTATTCGTCTCGTTGAGCAACATTTACCGATGAAATAACCTACACGCTAAGATATCCAGGAAAACAGTTATTACCTAAGATAAACTAATTCTCTTACTTGCTGCTTTTTCTTGGATAGTTCGAGTAAATCACATGTACATATTTAAATAATTAATCCGTGCATTTTTTTAAATCATGCCTTGAAATTCAATATATTTCAGTTTATCGAAGACATTCCACATACCTAACGAATCAGACACATGGGAAATGTCATTCAGCAAAGCAGTAAGTAATTAATTTGAGTTAGTTGGAAGAAATCGCGCCTCTGCGATAAATTCGCCCTCTGTATATTGATTGTATGATTGTCTCTGTTTTAAATGTATTTTTGTATAAATTTGCTTGTTATTAATGTACAGTAAAGAATAAATAAATAAATAAATAAAAAATAATTATTTTTTATTATTTATTGATTTGGTGGTAACGTTGTGGTAGTTTCTAAACATTTGTAATAATAATTATTTTTTCTCTAGTAAAATATTGATAAATGCATATCGGAGATTTCATTAATCCGTCGACGTTATATATTTTACAACAAATCACAGCTTAACGGTTTGAAATAAAAAATATAAAATGGATACATTTTACCCGCTATTCCCCATTTCCAGAAATATCATCAAAGTGAAACATGTCATTGAAATGATTCCCCTGTGCAATACGATAAGGTCCTATGTACAATAAGGTCTCTTCCACACTTAGGATGATATCGCTGCGACGAGACCGTTGGATCGCCGCTTGAGTTATGACCCTAGCAACCTATGATTACCCGCGATTTGTACGGGACAAGATAATTGTTTAATTGATATCGCGATGTTGTAGTTGTTATTATTTATTTATATATATTTATTTATTTATTATTTTCATGATTTCCACGAGTTGATGATGATACACCATGCATTCTCTTTCTCTATCTGTAGTTCTCTTTCTATTGTGATCATGATAACAGGGTCAGTTCTAGTGAACAAAAAATTCAAATTGAATATCTTGTACATTAACTAAATTTATACCACAGGATTCCGAAAAGAATTGCAACATTTTGGAACTCGAAGAAAAAAAAATCTAGGCTCGAATCTAAATGGCAACCTTATTTTGAATGATCGAAAAATAAATATTAATGTATCTCGTATTTTAAGTTATGATTATATTAATAATTTGTTAACAAAAGATATATAGTTGTTCCACTGTTGACATTATTAATTTTGCGAGCCGGCTTTCATGAGCTTCTGCTTTCGTTCTAAAGCAAAATTTAAGGTATATTTCACCTTGCACTATAACTGCAAAATTTAAAAGAAGAAATCTTAAAGATACAGAGAAATAATGTGATATATTTACAAAAAAATCCCTTCGTAATATTTTTGCACTTTATTTATGTTTTGATTATTTTAATAATCGATCAAAACATTCAAGAACTAAAAAAATAGGAGAAACCCTCAACAATTTTATTAAGCCCGTAACATAATATTGCATTGCGTTATATTTTAAATGATTACAAAAAACATATAATATATGGAATTCTAAAACATAAAAAGTCTGAGGCAAATTCTTTTTAAACATTCATCACTTGTGACGGCCCAGTGCGATAAACAAATGAATGCAGATAATATTTAACAAGTACTTTAATATATTTTACTGTTGTTTCCGACATGGCCTGCACGAAACGTTGATGTTTTTGACGAAAAACAAAACATACTTATTTTAGAAAATATTTTGTTATTTACATAAAATAATGCATTTAATAAATGCAATAATTTGTAATAGGTAGGTACTCCTTTCCTCGTCATCCTTAAGCTTCATGTTGGGTTCCCCTGGCGTTGACGATCACTTGTGAGAAATGCTTTACAAAAATAAAATAATGATTATGTGCATTGCGCTTCATTGTAACAATGCTGTAATCACTGTTCTCTACAAAAACATCTATTTATCTATGTAATAAACATACATATCGTCTTCTATGTCCTCATAAAAAATAAAACACTTGGTACGTGTGACATACCTACCTCGTCAATGCTTAATTGAAAATACTCATTATCTTAAATGTTTTTTACAGGATAATCGAACACAGACGAAAATGAGTGAGGAACTTATTCTACTCTCTGGGAACTCCGTCGATAGTTTATGTATGTATGTAAAGCATAGAAAACAAATGTTATCCCGGAATTCTAAAAAAATGTATCCTTTAAAAAAATAGTTAATTTATGAAAAAATTGTTCTATTTTAATGAGACGCATTTAGTTTTTTTGGACAGATTCACTGTGTAGAAGTCAAGAAACGTTTATTTGATTCACACAAACAGGAGAAAATAAGAAAAAAGTTTATTTGTGTAAACGTAAAGTGACTTCATTTAGTTGAACTGGTGAAAATAATAAACATAAATGATAAGAAAATTGAAAATACTTCGCTTAATGATAACAACATGCATTCCAGTTTAAAATTAAATGTACAACATTATTATTTATTTATTTACTTATAGAGCAAATAATAAAGATGATAATGATTTCTTGCCGCTAACAAATTCTTCAGTACTGTTGATAATAGGTTTGAGTTATTCCAAATCATAAAAGCACAGTAACAATCTTCAAGAAAAAACGTAAAATAAATACTCGACACTGTGAAAGTAAAAATGATTCGGAGAGACTTATATTAGTCTGTAGGTATCATAACATATAGAATTATCCCTTTTTTCTCTTTTGCCCTTTAACGCATCTTTTTGCAGTACCTACACGGTATGTACAAGTTTCATCCGTTTAAAACCTTTTTTTCATTTAATAGCAGAACAATCTATAATCAGCACTTTTAAAAACTCTCTAATTTCACTTTTATATCTACATACTCTTAAATTTTCAAATCGAAATAACATATTTTTAACAATCATTCAGTATTAAAGACAGAAATAGAAATAAAATCCTTTCTCAGTTTTAATGTTCTTGGATCTATAAAGATTTGCAGGCAAACCTCTCAAATATCAAAATATATAAACAATCAAATCTTTCACCAAACAAAGAATACATTATTACACTTTTTTGTGACCGAACAACTAAAAGGAGCAGTATCTGCTCTTTTGAAGAACAAATACAAGTTCCTAGTATTACTGAATACGTTGGAAATAAAATGAAATAGATTAATAATAAAATTGTAGATAATAAAGTAAAGCAAACAATGGGATATTAAAATAATACTTTATTAAGTTAGCGATCTTCAATATATTTATGAGAGAAATAACAGGTATAATAATATGTATACACTCGTATTATTATTATTAATCCTAGTTAATAGTAATAACAGGTACTAGTTACTTGTACAAAATAAGAAATAGCAGTGTTACTTTTTTTTAAAACTAAAGTGAGTAACGTGTGTAAAATAATGCCTGTGAAAATATATTGATATGAATAATGCAGCACTATTTTTGGACGTGGGGTATAAGATCCCTAGTGGTACAATTCGGAAATCGGTGGAAATATGACGAGCAAGAAAAAGAATATATCTTTTTCAAACTTTACGTAACAAGGAAAAATACAAAAGTGTCACGCGCCGAGTGAAAATCATGAAAATTGCCACTTTATTTTAAAAACGCTTGAAAATGTATTTTCGAAACTTTTATCAAAAAAAGTTTTTTTTTTGGAAATTCAATTCTTATGATCTTAAATTTTAAATAATAAAAGATAAACAACAGCATTTAAAACTCGAGTATAGTAAAAATATTTTTATGCTAGTATAAGTTATTTTAACATCTTTTTAATGGTTCAAGAGAAACGTTGCGTTGTGAACGCACCAGTAAAATGAACATTTACGGTTTTCCGTATCATTTTATTAAAATCAAAATGCAAACACTGGCGCATGCGCGTAAATGCAGTCCGATACAAAGATATTACTACTCTTACTACTTTATCACGGCACATCCCACAAACAGGGAAACAAACGGACAAACTCTTAAGAAATAAGCATGCAGATTGTTTTCTCCGTGCCAATAAAAAATAAGACATTCCAGTACAGGTGGCATGTAACTTGTTTTATACGTGATGTTTTACGAATACCTCCCTTTTACAGGACACCCGAAAACTAACCAAAAAGAGTGGGAGACCTATTCATGACATACGATATGTAGATTCCTAGAATTCTGGAGAACATGGAGGGTAAGAGACATGTGTGAAGACCCCAAAAGAAGGTTTGATAACATTGTCTACGTTATGAAAATATGTGGATTTGCGTTGCTTTGTATTTAAAAACGTAGTGTTTTGAAGAGGCCTTTATCGATACAGTAAAAGAGATTAAGGCAGACAGCAAAATATAAGAAATTAATTCGCTTTTTGTGGAAAAAAAATTTATATGTTCATAATTCCTATAAGCATTACCAGAAAATCAATAAAAATTGTGTCTCCACTTACCTTTCTCGTATGTTATCTGTCTTTCTTGCTGTCTGGCATTGTCTGCAGCAACCTTGAGGAGTCCCTGAATATTTCTGAGTAGCGTCTCTGTTGAGCAGGCCACTGCATCGGGAGCCAGAGGTCCTGCTCCGGAACCCTGAAGGGAGACGGGTCCTGTGCCGACCAGACCTCCACCGGCACTCAGGGCTGAATAGTTGAGGGCTTGAGATGGAGATGGACTATTCAAATCTCGTTCGCCATCGCTCAGATCTGGAACCAAGAAAAATGATATTTATTTATTTATTTATAAAAATTTAAACGTAGTTTTCGCATCTAATCGGTTTATACACTTGCCTAAGTGTAGATATTAAGAATATTACTCAAAAGACACCTCGTCTGCACAACCAACAGGTGCATGAGTATAATGCACTTAACCAGCCTAAGCCGATTCGTAAGCATCGGAACACCTTTCCTGTTTCATGCTAAAGGGCGTTTCTACGATCTATTGGTAAAAAATAGAAGACAGAGGAATCAATAGTGAGTAAAATGCATATACCTAAATATAATAATATGGTAAACATCATGTTAGGGCAGACAGAGAGTCTATAATATGCGTGTTGAAGCAATAAAATAAAATGTATTCAAATATAATCACGTACATATGTAGAAACGGTGTAACGCAGTGGATAATATTATAATGTATTATACTTGTATGTAAACGTAGTGATGGGCAAAATTTATTCGCACTTGTGCGCAAAAAAAAATCGTTTTCTCAATAGTAAATATCTCAAAATTTTATTAATTCATTCCTTCATGGAATTTCGCAACAGTGAGGTATCCAGCGGATAAACAGATTGTCCTTACTGTGCCAACAAAAAATAAAGCAGCAGCATCCTAAGCAGCAGATAAAACAATGATATGCCCGGTATAGTAGGTATTGTGCCGAAAAGTTATCATTAAAAATTATAATTGTTATTTCGAAAGTGGTATTGAAATACCGAAATAAACAATGCAGTTCATGAGAACTCTGAAAATCCGAACATTAAAAATATCCCTGCACTTAAAAGGTACCTGCGTTAATATTGTTCTTAATTGTTTACTAATCTTCGTACCTATATACAAAATATCATTGTTTATTTAAATTTGTACCTACATAACAACAGGGGTAATAAAGAGAATAATATCGACAAAAGATTAAGGCGCATTCATTACGTATCAACTTAAGGCGCATTCATTATGTATCAAATTATTTAATGAATATTCTAGAATGCGTTTGTATTGTTATTATTATTGAGTATCAGCTTGGTTGGATTTTTTATACCTACGCTTCGATCTATTGAGTGTCGATATCGATGATATATTTTGAATTATGTAAACGACTCTTTAGGTATGAATTTTAATTTTATTGTAACATACGTAGTTTGAGTATTTAATTATCTACCTAAGGGGTTGTATTGTGACATATGTAATAGATATAAGATGTGTTAATTTGTGTTGCGGAATGGACGCTCATTATATAATTAATGAACAGTGATAATGGACACAAAAAAAAATATCGTTTTAAATATAATATCAGTGAAAGAGACGCTTTAATTATACATATGTGAATAGTTGTAAATCAGTGCATTGAACGCTTAACAATATCAAACTTATTTGTAAATATTTATTTCATCATGTACATAATTCCTGGAATGCAGACAAGGGTGCAGGTGTACTCGCAATACAATGGAACTTGCGGTGAGCGTGTATTGGTATTCAATTAGCCAATCACGGCGCTGCACAGAGATGCATCACAGCGTAGGAGGGGTATATGACCAACCCCTCTCTACACCACTCAAGGAACAGCGGAGAGATGTCCTTGAAAGATGAGTGAGTCTCCATCAGCCATCAGTGGTGAACAGTCGTTATCAGTGAGTCGTAGCGAGCAGTGAGTCGTAAACAGGCGTCCTTGGTATAAGGATCGCTCCTGCCATCACTCATCATCTGACCTTTAGAGAGACAAGTCTGTCTCTGGCCACTGGACTTCAGTTGAGTCGAGATATTCTCCTCCTGAAGTCATGACGAGCCAACTCTGCACCTGTGTAGGCTGGTAATTGCCTCCAGGAGCCTCGGACGTGGGACTTCGCCCTCCCAGCACTGCGCCAAGGGGCGCCTTCTTCAACTTGTTTGCCTCTAGGCATTTTCATGCCAGAGGCGCCCTCATCGTGGGATCCATTACAATCATCGCAAAGTGAAATTTAATTATTTTAAAAGTGCTACGTTTTCGTTTTTATTGAAATAATAATCAAGTGTGTTTTTTTATATTGGGATAATTACGTGTGCACAGACAATACGGGGTAGTGAGTAAGTCGTAGTATTGTGTTGCTGTTTAAACGTGTGTTTGTAATAGTGGTAAGAATTTTTTTATTTTTAATTAAATGTTTATTTGAATCTAAATTTGTCTTTTACACATTTGTCCATTTAATTACAGATAACTTGTCGTCTCTTAATTTATATAGCCTCACTGTATAATTTAATCGAGACCATTTTATTGTTTTAACTCCTGGAGTGCTGTGGGTAGCCCAGTAGAGTCTCAGCCGTTGGCATTTTTGGCATAATATTTTATTTATTTTATCCTCAACCAAAACCATTCAATCACCATCTCTCACCCCCCCCATATCAACAAGAATAAACTGATAATTTTACGATGCTTTGTAATGATTGATGTTGTAATTGTAACCAATGTACCTACAGTAAAGAATAAAATATATAAATAAAATAAGCTCAAATAGCGCGTACATATCCGAAGACAGCAAGAACTGAACTTACGTCTGTTGAAAACTTCACTGCCTATGAGTTATGGTGTTGCCACTAGTAAAAAAAATATGAACAATACTACCGGTAATTAGTTACAGAAAAAACAGTTCTATATTACTTAAAATATCAAAACTACTGCAAGAATATGTAAATACCTAAGATTATATTGACTGAGAACATTAATTTGGCCACCCTCTATAATATTATACTCAAAATTTTAATTGATAAAAATGGATTCACAGAATATTATTGCAACCGACCATAAAACGGTAACTAAATATGAATCATAATGGCCACTTGCAGTCGTGGGGGATTTTAATAAAAATAATCGAATTAAGTAAATTTGAGGTCGGAAAACACAACTATGTCAGTGAAAAAAATTTAAATATCTAAATTATGGAGAATTTCCAAAAATAAAATTCAAATTTTTTGACGTTTGGCAAAACACTCTAAATGACTTTTGACAGCTGATGACGTCACGGAGTTAGTAACGTTAACGAGTTAGAGACGTTAGTAAGATTCACGGGACTCCGTGACGTCACAGTGCCGCCATATCGTTTTTAATCACTCCGAGAAAATCCAATTTTTAAATATACAATTTTTAAATATATATACACAAATGAAGCTAATATCTAAGAAAATAGTGCAAGAAAAATTAAAATATATTGTGGTTGTGTTTCTTTCATACTAATTTACAATTTTATCTAATAAAAAAAATCTGCAAGTGGCCCATTGTTGTTAAGTGAATGTACGCCTAAAACGTCAATTTTTTTGATACGAATATCTGAAAAGAATACACTGTATTTTGGCACATCACTAATGGATAGTATGTTCGCCTGAGTCGGTGTAATTAATTTCCTCGATTAAAGGCCGTGTTAAAATATTTTATTATTATAATACATAAAATATGCCAATATGAAATGGATTATAGTTGGTAGATATAATAATATAACAAACTGTAAATAATAAAGATGATACGAAACGATATGAATACAATAAACTCCATGTTAATCGGAATTACAGATGGTTTAATTAAGCCGGACTGATGCAATAATGGCAAGAGAAGGTTTTTTTGAATTTCTATATGGACAGTGAAAATAAAAGAGAAACATTCCATTCGTTCGCATCGCTCATACACTAAATGTGGTCGGGTCTTTTACGTACGTACCTACATCCAAAACTGAGAAAGTAGAATGGTAAGGCATACCCCACCAGTATGTGGGACTAATAATTACCTAAGGAGATTTTTTTTATTTTTTTTTATTTTCCTTCATTGGCATTTCTACAGGTTTTTACATAAATATAGTATAAAACAATTAGGTATAGTATTAACCCAATTACAGAATGCACAAATGTTTACAAATACTGTAAGTATATGATTAAGATTCCCAGATTAAAAGTACCCATCTATGTAACCCAAAAATAAAAAACCCAAAACAATAACCTTAAAAATTCGTAAAAAAAAATTAATAGTTACAGAACTAAAAATACATTACAAAGTCACCATAAAATAAGATAAAAATAATAAGCGTTAATGTAAGAAGCGCAAAATTCAATACGCCAAAAAATAATATGTAATAATGACAAATAAAAGTAAAAGTAAATAGTTAAAATTAAAACAATGTTTATAAAAATAATACTAAAAACATCGGCAAAAAATAAAAATAATAATCAAAGATTAAAAAAAAATATACATATACATATCTCCATATAATATCGCCACAACCCCCCCTCCCTCCCTTAATAAAGATAACTTGACGAAAGCGCTCGAATGTTTAATCATTGTTAAAAATACAGTTTTTTTGTCTCGATACATTTTAAAATTCTGAACTATATTTTTATTATGTAAACGCACAAACTCTTGAACAATTAATTTATAATAAATTAATATACCATCGGTGTTTCACTCCCACTAATCAAAAATACTGTACATCATACCCCTATTACATATATTAACATACAATACACAACCTTGAACCAATTTTTTTGTTTAAGATTGATGTGAAAATATTTTGGACCCCAAAATTCGATTAGACCTAATACAATTTTTATTTATTATTATTTGGATGATTTGTAAAGCGCCGTTTTGTGAAAAAAAATCCACCTCAAGGGCGCTTTAAGTTAAAGTTTCTAGTCTATTATAGATTTAAATACACGTAACTATATTTGCAGCAGGCTTTCAAGAGCTTCAATTCTCAATTTCAGACAATAATACAGTACAAAGTAAGGATGAGAAATGGCATGATGTATGCCATTCATCCTGGGTATGGAGTTTGGAGTTTAACACAATGAACACCGATAGAATAGAACATTATGTTTAAATTTATAAAGCAATTTGGACAGCAATAATATTGTTTAGTTCAGTATGTATCGCGTTAATGGATGTTTACTGTGTGTACAATAAAGGCATTTAGTGCAGTGCACGTTATGCGAGAGACGCATCTGTAGTAAGCGCGTACAAAACTTGTATCATTTTCACCATATCGCGTATTACATGACTTTTGCGTGGTACACCATTATAAAACTATGTTCTCATTCCGATGATCAAAACACAATTATTATTATTACTGCATTTATTATTATTTTTATACATACATCTATAATAATAATAAATGCAATAAAAGGTAATAATAAAAATTGAATTATATGAGATGGTTACCCGTGTTCCACGTGTAATCGTTTGAATGGATGACGACCCGATGATTTTTTTATACCTTTAAATTATGTAACTTTTTCCCGAACTGACAAATATTTTTTTAGAAATCTTACCCTTTTCCCTTAAGTTTTTAGTATCCCGTAACGGGCAGACGTTACAAAGACATTTTACATCTTCAATCTGTCAGCCATCAGATTTATCATCCATCTTGAATGTCTTAATTTTTTCTTGACACGAAGAGGACAGTTTACATGTTTATTGCATTTGTGGGATATGCCGTGATGGTGTAGTATTAGCAGTAGAAAGTATATTCTTAGTTTTTTGTTGAACTGGATTTGACACATCGCGCAGATGACAAACAAAACAATCAGACATCTAGATTGTAGAATCATGTTTACACAATGTAACATTGCGCCAAATCTAATCAGGAGAAGTGAGAAAGGCGTTCCAACACTAACGCTCTTGGCTGGCTTAAGTGATCATTTTCAGTTTCCATGGACAACGTTCACCAATTCCACTGATCTCACTGTCACGATATAAAATCCACCAATCGATAAAAATTTAATGCAAACCATAGTTAAATCCATATTAAGAGCGAAAATTTCATTAATGGTGTCGGTGCACACGTATTAGAATTCCATAATTATGTAATTTGAAACAAGTGTTTCTTTCTACTATAGATTATTGATTCCGAGAGAGACGTCTTTCGACTTATCAGGTCATTATCAATCTGTAATGACCTGACAAGTCGAAAGACGTCTCTCTCGGAATCAATAATCTATAGTAGAAAGAAACACTTGTTTCAAATTACATAAGCAAAAATATCCATAGACGTCAAAGTATTTTGTATCAACAGTAAGATACTTTTCTTAAATATATCAACAACGAGGGAGATATTATGAATGTAGAAGTCGTGAATAACTGCATTACTGATTTTTCCCTTGAATTACTCGTATATATTATAAAAGTCATTGGATTAAATCAATAAATTTGTAATTAAAATGATTTTAAAAATAGTATATTCAATAAATTTGTATTTAATAAGGATACAGAAACGTAAATTAATTTGATATTTGTTTTCTCAATAATGTACAAGTAAAAAACCAATATTGTTTTTGATACGTACAAGAGAATGTATCTTGTTGCAATTATTCATATGGAATCGGTAGTAAATTAATTGAAACAATAATACTTTAGTATTACTGTATTATTATTATTGTACATGTACAATGTACATACTATATACTTCAGTTGCCGATTCAGTCGATTGGATTGAGATTTGTATTGCGGATTTCGATAACCTTTCAACAACCATCAATTATGTTTCCCAAAATTTTTGATACCTTTCTTCTATGCAAACATATTATAATAATTTATAATTAAATAAATTAAAATAAATTGTTGAAATATCTATTTATTACAAGTTTTCTAGCATCCTGCAAAAGGCGAATAATCCTAAAACATCCCTTTTAAAACATTTCACATATATTGTTAAGCGATGTGGTATGCCACCGTCCTCAAATGTCTCAATAATTCTTTTATTGGAATGGAGAAAACAATTTGTATGTTTTTTTTTAATGTGCAGTTGGTCCACTAATTATCTAGCTTGTGGGAAATGCCGTGATGATACGAATGAATGAATGAAGATATACAAAATTTATCTGAATGAGACTTAAATCATACGGTCGTGGTTCTCCATCAACGTTTGACAAAACGTAAATATTATTTTAAAATATCACTGCTGACGTTTTTTGAAATCAGTTCAGAATATCAGGAAATAATAAAGTTTTTTTTTAAAAAAGATATATCTGGGTTTGGTTATAAACCCAAATACAACCTTATACACCTTTCACACTAAGCTAAAAGCTTGTGCTGTGAAAGGGGAATTTGCCGACACCTGGGATCGAACCACGGACCCCTTGTTCCGGAGGCCGAGACTCTAGTGGATGTATTATCGCCGAATAAGAAAAAAAAAAAACAAATCTTGCAGCGAAAGGGTTATCAAGAAATTCACGCACTACAATCATCTCAATATTATCGATTTAGTTCAATTATTATATTTCAATTGCCCTTGTATAATTGTATATTATATTTATATCTTTAATTTGTTCATGAAATACGAACTTATACCAATGTTTAATTATTATTAAAACTAATTATTGCAAAATGTATTTATTAATGATAAATTTTAATTATATTTTAATTGAGTGTACTTAAATAATGAAATGTGTTTATAATAAATTTATTTACAAAAATGTTTCGGTAGTGTGGTTGGAATTTTTTTAAAGTCTCTTCTATACAAATGACGAATGTTTTCAGAATGTCTGACGATAGTTAACTAAAAAGACTCATCTTTTCTTAAAAGGGTTCCCGACGGCCAGAATGATCCTTTTCACAGTGCACCGTTTCAACGGTTATGCCATCAGAGTTTATTGTTCACGAGTTTCCCGACAGCCCAGACCACTCTCCTTTACAATTACACCGTTACATAATTTCAGAACGATAGGATTTTTTCGGACAGGTGTAATTCGATTTATTTTAAATTGACACAGAATCACTTCGAATGCAGATCAAGAAACGGAAAAAAATCACCCATTATGCATGCGACTGTAGGTAGGTACACCTAGAGGAAACAAAATGTTATTTAAATTATTTATTACTTATTTTTTAATGGCACGAAGCGGCCAACCAGTATATTTAAATACCGTAGTAAGGTCTTCTGGATATCTTTGTATGAGATGCTGTGATAAAGAGGTAAACAAAATATTATTATATTAATATCTTTCTTTCTTTCTTTCTTTTTCCTCGAGGCAAGGCACCCGATACCGAGTGAATTATGATTATATTAATATCATCGCAACAACAAGGCTCATGCCCAGTTAGGTAGACATTAGTGACTTATCTTTTAAAATCTGTTTTGTAAATAAAATAAATAAATAAATAAATAAAAAAAAAATATCTTACGAGTGGAGTACCTACCTAGCCGTATGTAATAAAAATAAAAACTGTCCTCTACGTGCCAAGTAAAAAAACAACATTATATTCAGAATAGGTGGCATGCACACTCATTACTGTATTTAATATAGGTATTAAATATTATATTCTTCGGAAACCTGACTTTTACGGAATAGGCCGGCAGACCTATTCTATGCTGGGTACTCCACGGCTAAATAGTCTCACAAGAAACAATTTATATTTTAATACATATACGCTTTTTGTATTAATAATATAACATGATAATTCTGCAGCTACAACCTCAGTGGGTTCTGCAAGGGTAAGGACGTGATCCTTTATCATAATACAATGTTATAAAGTGTTGTTACATTACAAGTATTATCAGTTGATGTATTATACAAGGTAGACGCTGAGCTTTGAACCGCAATACCATATTTTTAATATAGGTAACCTGTGCAATTATTTCTTACTTACATCAGAAAGCTTTAAATATTACTCGCTTTTAAACTTATTTATAGTTTAGAAACTGGTAAAAGCTAATAAAACTATAATTATTTAAAATGTTTTGTATAATTTCTTAATAAATACGTTATAATTTTTCTTCATTGTCATCAGTGATCATTAAGTATTACGAAAAGAACTATTATGTGAGGGGTTCACATGCAAAGACACACCGAAATAGCAGATTTGTGTTTCTGTTCGAAGTGTTTTTGATATCATCAGTTTGTTTTTGTAATGTCTAATTTTCAGTCAATCTAATTAAGAATATACGAATACTTTTTCAAATAGGTATAGTTTTTAATATTTTATTCTATTTCTGTCAACATTTCTGTCCCATAAACAAGTTTTTACTTAAAATGAGAAAGTAACGCATCAACACCTTCTTCCTGGTACTGTTCCAACTTAATGCCGATAAAGGCTGTTGAGGTTGGCTCTTCTCTTTGTAAGTTATGAATTCTTCTGATCCCTATGTCATCTCCATCCAGGCCATTTCTCCGCAGGATTCTATTAAATTGTACCATCCAGGTATTCTATAGTCTCCCTCTTGGTGGATGTCGAGGGAGATTTATGGAAATCACTCAATTTATAAAATGAAGATCACTTTGTTAACGATGTATTCTGATAGCCTCTGCCTTATGTACCCATTTCATATAAGTTTTCCAACACCATTTCTACACCATCATAAAATAAAGCCGTAATTTCATAAAACTCCCGACGATTTCAATAAACAGTTATATTCTTACAAACAACAAATCACAAATATACTTATTGGTTATGCACTCCGCGCCGAGAAGAAGTAAGACAATCAGAATGGGTAGCACAACTCATAGAATATGAATTTAGAATATTGCAGGTATGTTTAATAATGGTATATTTATATGAAAATAGATATTACGTTGATAATTGAGTTCGATATGAGATTATCTCCGCGAAATTATTATATTTCAACGCATCATAACATTTTATAGATAGATGTCGATTATCAAATTACCAGCAACTATTCAAATCGACACAACTATAATAATGCATCAATAATAGCAAAACATAATTATTACAAGAAGTTATAAAGCAGACTTTTCATCGAAAGGGTACAGGGATATGTATGAGAATGTAAACACTATCGAGGTATTATAAATTGCACTTTCGATAAAAACCTTTAAATTGTAACAGTTTATAGTTTTATACCCGCATTATTTAGCTCATTTTATAGAATTATAATAATAATTTTACATATTTGCAATATTCTAGTACAAGGATAATCTCGAGTTGATAACATCTAGCCCTACAACGATCCTCTCGGGAGCACAGGGTAGAAACCATTCTCCACCATTTAGAACATCTCTGCACTGCTTTTACAGGACACTAAACACTTTTACTTTACGGGGACTCCTACTAAGACAGATGTCTTAATTTTAATAAAATATAGGATTAAAATATTATCAGACACTGTTTAATTTCCAGAATGTTAGATATTAAATCCAGCATATAATATTTAACATAGTGGAAATCAAACAGAGTTTATTAATATTTTTATTTTATATTTGGAGGAATGGTGCTCGGAGACGTGGACGGCCGAGGATCAAATGGCAAGATCATCTTAAACAAATCCTCCAGGACAGCCACGTGTTGAGTACTTTGAACAGGAGACCATTGCATGAGGAATTGTTTGACAGTGACCGAAGCGAAAGATGCCTGCAAGGATAGAAGGAAGTGGCGCTCGATCCTTTCTACCTACCCCGAGAGGGAAGCGGCGTGGTGGTATGCATGTTTGTATTTTATATTTAATTAAAATTTAAAATGGATTTCCAGAGTATGCAATGTACACAAAAACTCTTGAATTATGGGTGTCTTATTTTTGTTGACTTGACTCAACGGACTACCTGCATGTTTATTAAATATATTCAGTGTGCTGTCTACCCCATTTGTGAAAGGTGCCAAATGTGATGGTATACATAGTTTGTTATTTACAATGTCTCGAATATTATTTAAACGATTTGTTTTTGTCTTTCCTCACAACCTTTCATCTTTGGCTACATTAGTATAATTATTTTTTATATTACATATATTTATGTATTGAACCCAATTCATCATATTATGTATTTTATACAACCACAATGATTCTCGTCTCCAGACCCTGGATGGTTGATGGATCGTCCTTCTGACACTGCGAGCTGTGAACTCTTGACACCAGCTATCTCAAAGGCATAATGGGATTCTTATACCAATGCAATTTATAACATAAATGAATGAAATAATGAACTGATGCATATAGTATGATTTTATTTATTAAGGGTGCACCTACTATAGATGAATGCATATTTCGAATTATCAATATATCTGCGAATTTATTGCATTATCAATATTTGTCTGATAGAATGAGATATTTTTAGGTGGTGAAAATATTTCTACCTCTAGATAGTTAGTAATACAATGCAATATTTTCTACTACTACTACTATACCATCACGGCATATCCCACAAGTGGGGTAGCCAGCAGACCAGCTGCATATAAAACATGCAAGCTGTCCTCTCCGTGCCAATATAAAAACAAGACATTCAGGATGGGTGGCAAACCTCATCGCTGAATTTAAGTTGTAAAATGTCTTAATTTTTTCGAACACCTGCCTTTTACAGGACACTCGAAAACTTACAAAGAAGAGTGGGAGACCAATTCTTTACCGGGTGCTCCACGGGATGCAATATTTTCTCAACAGAATTAAATCATAGGGCTTCAAGACATTGTCCAAAGGTAGACTGATAGTAGCCAAAAAAGATATGTTTTCAATACAAAAATCTAAACTTTATCGTTTTTATAAAACAAATTTTTATTTTCATTCTTTACTACACTGACAACAAACATTTTTTTTATAAAAATTACATTCGTATCAAATACAATCACTATACAGAAGGCAAGTTTATTGCAAGGGCGCAATCTCTTCCAACTAAACCAAATATTACAAACAAACTCAAAAAAGTAAAAATTATACCTAGTATTTCTCCCTAATAAACTAAATGGATAAGACTGTACCTTGAGGATGACAATGATTTGAATGGAAAATGCATGATATTTTTAGTCCAAGACAACCAAACTAAATTTAATCACTTTCTTCATATTTTATTATTGCTATAAGTACATAAGATTTTAATGTGCAAAAAATGTGAATCTGAGCAACAGTAATGTAAATTTTGAGTTAGGTGAAAGAAATCGCGCTGCTGCGACAAACCCGTTTCCGGTGCACTGATTGTATTTAACATTGGTATATTTATTTTAAAAAATTGCTTGTTATCAATGTACGGTAAAAAATTAAATAAAGAAATACCAATTCATGTTTATATAATACACATAAATTCTTGTATATTTGACTGAATGAGATACAGATAATACAATATTTAGATGATCTATCGTAAGATCACCCTTGATCATATTAATTAATGGAGTGTGTAATATCGTCATTCATAATATTCAAATGAAATCATTGAAGTCTTAATAAGATTGCTGCGAATCAAATTAATTCATTTCAAAGGCTATATAGAAACATCAAACCTACTTTGTGCAGGTATGTTAATTTGTTTAATAAAAATCTCGTGTGATTGCTTTTGTACAGGGCGTTGAAGAGAATGTTATAACTGCGAGAAAGTTATTTGTGAATTTCGACACAATATATACAAAGATGGACAAAAAGGGTAGTGAAGTGGAGACCTCGTGAAGATAAAAGGAGAAGAGGAAGACCTCACACACAATGGTTAAACGACATTAGAAGAAACGCTGCTGACTGGTTGCAGAAAGCTCAGAACAGATATGCCTGGAGACATATGGGAGAAGCTTATGTTCAGCAGTGGACAGGAATTGCTGCATGAGTAAGTTATTTTCAAATATTATTACATTTTTTAAAAATGTTTCCACATTATCTGTAATGCATTTGTTAGTAAATAAAATAGTATAGTATTGAAACAACCTGTCAGAAGGTTGTTTCTAAGGTCTAAACATAGGTCTAAAAATATCAAGAATTTTATACCATGATACCGACCATCGTGGTCGTCAATTTTCTCCTCATGATCATCAATATCACTGGCATTATCTTCGCTAAGGTTATCTCTGTCATCGTCCAGGTCTCTGGCATCCCTGGCATCACTAGGAGCTGGGGTCGATGCGTCACTGCGGGCCGGAGATCCGGACCCTGGGGCACCCCCGCCGCTTGGGGCATTTCCATTACCCCCGACGCTATCGTTACCTCCAGATTTGGACAAGTTGAGGACAGGACTGTGGCCATTAGATGAACCTGGAAAATAGAAAAAGAAGTTGATTAATTTTATTCATATCATAAATTAGAATTAGGATTATCTTTCAAACCTCTCATTGCAATTTTTTTTAAGAATAGTATGCTCAAACTATTTATTTTCTTATCACAATCTGGAATAGCTAGTCACATACTCAAAGTTCTGACAGTTTTATTTTAGAATATATGATGAGGTTATTTCAAAAAATGTTATTTCGACCAACCAGATACGTTTGAAAATACAATTAATTTTATGAGATTGACAATAAAAAAGCTTCAAATTCAAATATATTGTAATTGAGTAACTTGTAGAAAAGAATTTTGGCCAACGAGAGAACGAAATCGATACCAATAATATGCCGATATTGAAACACACCATGTGAGCTTATGTATATTTTGTTTAATAATTACTTTGCAGAGCCACTAAATCTGCACGATTATTCGTTATTCGAGTAGTTAATTGTAACGTTTTAATCGGCGAAGTTGGCCGACAGAATCTTATGGTAAGAATCTTGCGATAAAATCTCTTTGTATTGAAATAAGTTTATAAACACATATAAACAAACATAAAAATACTATATTAAATGAGTTTGTATATATATATGTATACGTCCAGATACACTATTTCATGTACACAATTGTGCCCATGAGCACAATGGTATTTTATGAGCATCGGTAAAAAGGACAGAATTTCGTACTTTGGCAGGATTGAAACTTAATTTTCGCTCAAATTATGGATGATAACATTTTTAGTAAGGTACTTCTGTTTTTTATTAAACCATACCATTACGGCATATCCCACAAGTGGGGTAGCCAGCAGACCAGATGCATATAATAAACATGCAAGCTGTCCTTTCCGTGCCAATATAAAATCAAGATATTCAGAATGGGTGGCAAACCTCATCGCTGTATTTAAGATGTAATATGTCTTAATTTTTCGAACACCTGCCTTTTCCAGGACACTCGAAAACTTACGGAGAAGAGTGGGAGACCAATTCTTTACCGGGTGCTCCACGGGACATTTACGGGATATTTTATTAAATGTTTTTTAAATTTCTATAGTTGTAATTTTTGAGCGCAGTATTATTTTTTTTTATTCATTCAACGAATCAAACTCAAAATTCAATCAGAAATCAATATTGCATTGCACATTTAATTTCCTAAAACCACAAGGAGAACGAATGAGGTAGGTTCGAAAATATTACGTTCAAATAAATGGTGTGTTTTTATAATTAAATTTTGTTAATTTCGGACATTGGTTACGCTACAGTGGCCAATGTTTATGTTTCGGTTTATCTCCTACCACATATACATACCAACAAAGCATGGATTAAGTATTAATTAATATGTACATGTTCATATATTATACGTACATATATATTGGCCGTAGTTATATAATGGTATTGTGTTAATTAAGCCAGTACAATTATTTACTCTGGTCCAAACGGCGAAATTATAACTCTATATTATTATGCTACATGTTAAGTGTACACACTATATATGCCAAAACACGAAAGATATCAACGTAACTCTAAAAGTGAATGTTTGGTAGTCTTTTAAATAGTAAGAAATAAGGTCTTTTGATTGATGTCTAGCTTTTCTAAGCAACTAGCCATTTCAATAAAGTTCCGTTGGATTCATTTTTTGCATGCATTTGAAAAATGGAATATTTGAAGCACCCTACAGTAGGTATTTTTTTTCTATGCATATTTTGTCAGTCAAAATCAGCGCAATAAGTGTGATTTTTTTTCATGTTTTTATTAATAATGTTATGCATCCAACAATAAAATATATATTTTTTAATTTTCATTCTACTGTGGTAGCCAATACGTTTGAATACCAAAGTAATAAAGGTACAAATTCAGAATAGGTGACAAACCTCATCACTGGATATACCTAATACTTTTCAAATATCTTATAATTTTGAGAGATAAGTACAATAATTAAACATCAAAATGCATCTCAAATTCAGCGATGAGGTTTGTCACCCATCCTGAATGTCTTAATTTTTGCTGGTACAGAGAAGAAGACAAGCATATTACATGCAGCTGATCTGCTGGCTACCCCACTTGCGGGATATGCCGTGATGGTGTAGTAGTAATAGTTGATATAATAATTATATCATCTACCATAAAACAACATACTAAAAACATCGTTACAACAATTCGAACAATAGCCAGTGGCGTATCCATGTATACTTACCCAATAATAATAATAATGGGTACTTAACAATACATAATATGTATGTGGAAAATACTTTTGTTATTTTTTGTTAATTAACTAATTGGATCGAGTGAGCGAATAAGAAATAATATAACATGTAGATAAATAGATAGGAGAGTCGATGAGATGGAGTAGATAAACAGTAGGAATGTCGGTGTGGTCTGTAACAGGTATTGTAGTAGAAGAACAGTGATCAACAACCTTTTGATTTTGTACAAAATTTAAAAAATGTCACGTGCTAAAAATTTACGAATTGTTTGAGGTGGTCAATAGTCCGATGTTAGTCTCACATTTGAATTGAGTGACCCGGGTTCGATTCCACATGCTGCCAACTTATTCTACCTTCACGACACAATCATACTGCTTATTGTGAGAGTTCTGAAGTTAGTCTATTTGGGTCAAGTATAAATCCCGACTCATCTCTTTAAAATAATATTTCAAACCTAAATGGAAACCATTTTTCACCTTTATTTTGAATGCCAGCGTTTGCCCACTCAATGAATTATAGATTTTATTAAATAAAATGTTAAGTTATTCTCCATAATTTAAGTTATTACTTTTTTATTTGGATGTTATCTTAGCTTTTCATATTATTTTGTTGTAATATAATATTTTGTTAAAGGTTTAAAGCCGTTTACTACACAAAGTAAATAAAAAAATAATTTTATTGGGTCTTGTTTCTTGCTTTTAAGTATTAACAAATAAAATCTATATCTATAATTGTTATTTGCCAACAACGTGTTCGTCGTGCGCTCTGGTAATTCGTGTGACCTTGATTGGTTTATGTATCGATGAAATTTATATTGTTAATACTAATAATTGTATAAATCAAATGTTTTTGTGTTAACACTTTGGAAATTCATTATAAATGAAACCTGAAACCCATCACTCCTAACCCCCCCCCCTTTTTCCCCCTTTTCCTTTCCCTTTATGCATGTATGTTTGTTTTTTTTTTTTTGCAGTCTCTCCCTTTTTATATATATGTGTGTATGTTTTTTATTTTCATCATATGTTTGTTTATTTTTTAAGTTAATACTTTTGGGTTAGTTGGAAGAGATCGCGCCTTTGCGATAAACTCGCCCTCTGTATATTGATTGTATTTAATTTGAATGTATAACTTTTATGTAATTGTTTTTTATCAATGTACAGTAAAGAATGAATAAATAAATAAATAAATAAATAAAATAATTAAAATGAATTTAAAAACACTGTATAATTTCCAAATTAAATTTATTCACCTCAAACGTTTTCGCCAAGGCTTCTACTTGGCATCATCAGAGGTGAATAAATTTAATTTGGAAATTATACAGTGTTTTTAAATTCATTTTAATTTAACTAATTATTGTATTTAACTGTCCCTTAAGACATATTAAAAATTGCTCTAACATATATATCAAAGAGCGGACACATTGCATAATGCGGCGACTTTGATATATTTGTCTCATTTACCAAAGGTTGAAGACTCCTTTAGTATAGAATGTTGGACATACGATATGATAATATATTCATTGGGAGAGCGCCGGGGTTAAAGCGTGCACTGAAACAATAATAGGGTTATAACTCCATTTGGATGTGAACATAGTGGACACGGTTCAGAGGCGTAGTTGATTCTATATAATATTGTTTTATTATTTTTATATTATGGTTGTAGAAATCTAGCGAAGGCACATTTTATAAAAGAAAATACAAAATTACAAATAATAAAACGTCAATCAATCGAAATACGGCTTATTATTTTATTATTACATAAATATTTTCAACTTTTTTTTAAAAAAAAGTATGGAGTTTAATGCCGATATTAACACCGATAAAATAATTCTTATATTCTTATATTAAATAATTGATTTTTTATTGGCACGGAGAGGACAGTTTGCATGTTTCTTACATGCAGCTGATCTACTGGCTACCCCACTTGCGGGATGTGCCGTGATGGTAAAAAAAAAAAAAAAATTCTTCTACATCCCCTTTACCAACATATGTAATTTAGAATAAGTTTCATTATTGGTAGGTACAAAATATTAATATGATTCCAATACAAAAAATGTGATATCAAAAAGTAGGTACGAAAGCATTTGGAATAACTATAATAATATTTGTTACTACTTTATCTTAGATTGACTAAAACAAAATACTTTTGCTTAAGTGAGGGGCTTAGCAGCAAAGTCACATTGATTCTAGCACATGGAAACTGAGAAAAAAGCACACCTAGCCAGCTTGAAGCGTTTTTGATGCTCAATCAGCTTTCAGAAATGATTTACTAGAGAAAAGACGCATATTTTCATTTTAGGTATCTATTGAACTGCAGAGTAGCCAGCGAAAAATACAAACATTTCTACGTTCATAATTTAAATCTGTGAAAATAGATAGTTGTTACATCGTTTCTGTACTCCTCAAGTATACCATTTTCTCAATAAATTCCCTTCTTTTTTAACCGAAAATAGAACACAACAAAAAACATAGGTATACCTAAAAATGTAATTTAATTATTTGGAAAGTGTCTGTTCAACATTTTTTTTTTCATTGTACGTTTAAGAAAAACCTTAGCGCTAACACCTACGCCACTGCGTAAAGTTCATAGGTTATGTTTCATTTATTCATATTTTTTGTTTTTTATTCATCAAATTATAATATATGGATAATGATATTTGCTGTACAAAAAGTAAATAGACGAATGAAATTACAAATGGTGATGAGAATCAAATGTGTTTACAAATTAATAAATAAATTAAAAAACAAACACATAATAAAACGTGTAGACTTCAAATGAACAGAGAGATTAGAAAATAAATAGTATGTACCTACGGGCTTAAAAATGTGTTTATGGGATGGGATTATGTGTCCAAACTCAACCACCGACTTATTTCTTTGAAATGTTTATAAAATGATAAAAAAATTTATCGCTTTTTTCAGAAATACAATAATGGTAAGGACCCCAAGTTCGAATTCTGCAGCAGCGATTTTGTATATTGAAATCTCGATTGGTGAACCATGCAACATTGTGTAAAATCTAATCGGAAGAAGTAAGAAAGTGTCCTAACGCTTACGAATTGGCTCCAAGCTGGCTTAAGTGATCACTTACATACTTTTTTCGTTTTTTCTACGTACATTTGGCGACCTTTCTTCTTCGGACCTGACGAAGTGGCCAAACCCATGCCAATCCTCCAAAGCAATGGCTAACATGGATAATTTCAACCGAAATATAGAGGAGCTAAATTCTTAAGACGACTGGTAATCCACTGCTCAAGATAAAAAGGCATGGAAATCTAATGTCTTGGAGGCAAAGGACCTACAAGGGCTGCTCGGCTGTCAGAAGTCAGTAAATTTAACAATGAGATGAGCTTCCAATTTAAAAAAAAAATGGAATATAATTTTTTAAAAATGTATTCTTTACAAATATTTTTTTTTTCTAGCTTTCCTATATTCGAATAGTCCTTTTTGCTCATATCACAAATAAAAGGGCCAATATGCGTAAACCCATTTTATTTTAGCAATATATAGATATACGAATGTTATTACCTAGACATTATTCCCAAATATAAAATATTTATTAAAAATTTACGAACCAATTACATACCAAAGCAAATTCCATTTATGTTATATGTACATACATATTAGATTTTTAGAATCAAAGGTTTTTATTTTTCATTTCATAACTTCGGCAATAAATAAAATTAATATTATTATTATTTGCGGATCCCATTTCACCCATCTCTCCCCTATGGAATTTATCAAATGATCATCATATACATTTTTATTCATTAAATATTTTTCTTTTTTACATTATTTGAAATTTCGGTTCATACGAAACAATTTTTTATGGATGTCGGGGAGGATATACTGTGCCACCAAGTGGTTTTTCCAACACTCACTAATGCGGTAGCCAGTAAATTCATTACATGCTATGAACATACAGAATGTTTGAAAGTGACATAAAAAAAATAGAAAATTAGGTTTAGAAGCAGATTTCATCGCTGAATTTGTTATAATAATATTATGTCTTCGATTCGCCATAGAGGAAGTCGGTAGCCTGGAGGTAGAGTCTCGGTCACATGAAGATGAGTTTCGCGGTTCGATCCCGGGTGCCGGCAAACTATGCAAGCTTTTAGCTTACTGTGAAGGGTGTATAGAGTTGTATTTGGGTTTATAATAAAAATCCTGATACATCTGTTATAAAAAATAAAAAAATTAACCACCACAAGTCTTCTTACTGATTGCTCATTTCATTGATAAATTTATGAACAACACACAACAAAAAATTAAAAATAAAAGATATAATGAATGAAAAAGGAAGAAAACAGAGTAGGAATATAATGGAAGTAGGTATAGATAGATAAAAGTAGATATATTTTATTAATTGACTCACATATATTATACCTAATATGTACCTATAGAGGTAGGTTTATTATAATTAATTGAATGAATGTGAATAAAATAAAGCTGTTTGCAAATTGTACCAACGGTATATTCGGGATATTAACCATGTTAATCAAAATAAAATGTACATACACACAAACAGACACATGAACGTTAAATAATATATATCTAGAGTAGATACTCGAATGACCACTCGAAATAGGGGTGTGCTAATCTCAAAATATAATTTAAAAAAAAAGATATTTTTACTCTACACGAAAGTTCACAAACAAAAAAGTCTTTATTTAAATTAATTAATTCTTAAATTATCAAATAAAATAAATATTTATTATTTTTTTAATGTTACTATTGAGTAAAATTAACGCACGACCGATTTCACGGACTCCGAGTTCGCATCGTCAAGTGCTGATCTAAGTGTTCCAAAGTCAATGCCGATACAATCAATGAAATAATTAATTCTTTGTCAAAAAAAAATAATATTCGTAATGATTAAAAAAAAAACAATTTTGGAAAAAAGTTTTTCTTTATCAGAATGAGATTAGGAACTGCAAAGGTACAAAAAAGAACCTCTTGGCACTCTAAGTATTTTCTCTGCAAATCCTGCAAGAGAAGGGGTTTGATAGAAGATATATTTGTCCTTCTCAAAGAACAAGATCTGCTCAAATTTGATTGCTTTTTTTTCGATTTTTTAAAAGTTGAATCAAGATTTAGAATAAAACCTTAAACACCCCAGACAGCCTCACATTAGTAAACAATATATTTGTGTATGTAGGTCGAGTTAGGATACTGCGACTCACCAACCCGCATGGCGAACGTGGTGAGGTAACGCCAACAAACCCTCCAAAACAACAACCAAGATGCCGCATTATAAAATAAGAGCCCAAGATAGAGCGGCGTGGAAGGCGATGGAGGAGGCCTGCGTCCAGGAGTGGACGGGAGTAGGCTAGGAAGAAGAAGAAGAAGAAGAAGAGGTCGAGTTAGTTGGCAGCGGGCGTTCTCTATTGATAAAAAAAAACAGCAAAAAAATCGAATCGTATTCAATCACATTCATCACAAATATAATACAATTTAATATAAATGAAATATACCTAAAGTGTCACCCCTAATTTCATCCCCTTTACTCTCTCTCTCTTATTCATATCTGTGCTGGACCGCGGTCAGTACGTATAGTTATTAATGGCATCACATCACTCTTCACAACAATAACAACTGAAACGCTACACACAAAGGTTTCGGGTTCAAATCCAATACTCAACCTACCTACCCACTCACTCAATTATTATTATTATTACTATTTCGCAACGTTCTACACTCAATTAAGTATCTACATATATGTACATTACATACATACGTCCTCTTAGTCGTGGAATAAAGGCTATTACAACTTTTATATCTGGCTAAGTAACGCCTTTCACAAAAACAAATATTTTTAGAAAAAGATTTTTTTTTTAATAAAACTTTTTTTTTAATTATTGAACGGAATCATTCGTAATTCGAAGACATTAACTGAATTTCCTACAATATATCGCGGAGACGTTTATTGTTCTGTCATAGGTACCCATGAAAAAACTTTTTTGGAGTTGAATTCTCCGAGTAACAAGGCAATGGTCTTATTAAATTTGTTGTTTCAGCATTGTGTTGTGACCATAGTATTTTGTCTGTTACACAGGGAATTTGTTCCTCTAATTGAGGCAACAAACATTATGTGGTGATTATTTTTTACGCGATGATTTAAGTCACTGTGGAAGAAGATACTATTTTTTTCAAATTTAATATGAACTTCCACCAAGTCCCGTTGGTTGACAATATTAACTACATTTTAAAATTCTTTAGCAAATTAAAAAATCTTACCATTTTGAGATCCATCTCTTGTTTTATTGTCTAGTGCAAGGGCCCTGTCTATATCACCCCTTTCGTCTCGCATTCTGAAACAAAAAGACAAGTGAAATATTAATTATAGAAAAAAACACAAAAAAATATGTTCTTAGCTGGAAGAAATATGTCTGCAATTAATCTGCCTTTTGGCTTATACAGTTATACACAATATTCTTCAATAAATTTTAAGTATCATAGTAAATTTAACAATGATTAATAAGTAAACTTATTTATAAGCTACGGACGGAACGAACAATACGCGTGTTTATTACGTGGAGATAGTGCGCTGGCTACCCCACTTGTGGGATATATCTTAATGGTATAGTAGAGTATAATAAAAGAAATATAGGAAGAAAAAGCGATGGTGTGATAGGAATAATGAAGAAAAATGTTCATTGGTGCTGGGAGCAGATGCAATATTTGGTGTTATTGTTTCAAAAGTTAGATAGGTACAACAGACAGAGGAAGTAAGAATATGCTTTAAGTCTTAATATTTTATCAAAAACTTTATTACAAAATCAACCATCTGCACCCTCTCAGCTATTATTTTATTTCAAAATTGATTGCAGATACAACTCAGTTATGATTTTTAAACTTTCCAATGCCGTAAGGTTCCTAGAAGCGATTTTAAATATCCATTTCCATTTTATTGTCAAAGATGAATTGAAACAAAAAAAATATTTAATGAAGTTACATGAATTGCCATGGTTTTGGGAAAAATGTATCTGAAAAATATTTTATATGGTCCAGAAAAGGTCTCATAACACAGTAAATATTAGTTTTATTAACAATATAGTAAGACCTGTTATGACGCCTTCAAGTAGTTTTTCCTACTTTTAACTTATAAATCTACGATTTTTCTTGCAAACCATTTTTTCAAATATATTAAAATTTCAAAAAGTTTAAGTAAATTCATAAATATCACAAAAAGAGTAGACAACAGTAGAAACCAGCCTCACCCATTCAGAGCGACTTTAAGCCGATTACGTTACCTCTTCCCACGACATTCCCTGCCTTCTAATGTCATTGTCATAGAGACGTATATTGTGAAAGACGGACACCCGGGACGACGAAACCCTCGCGGACGGAAAAACAGTGCACTTTTTGGCCAACATCAACATAAAAAAAATATCTGACTAATATTGTGAAAATGCAAAAGGCGTATTTTGAAATTCCAAAGTGCAATATTTTCAACCCCCATTTCTTAAAGCCATTATATAAATCCTGTTATGATTGCTCTTACCACCCTCACCCCTCCTGGCAAGGCAGAGAGGAACCTCTATAATAAAAATAATAATAATTCTGTACTACTCTCATGCATAGGTTCGGTTTTTATCTATGCATATTATAAAATAACGTATTCTGTAAGTATGTCCAAAGAAATGTATAATTTTTATAACGACTAAATGCTTTTAGGCGAACTGTTAACTTCAACACTAATTCAAATGTGATATATTTTATAACTCAGCTATGTCCGGATAATGAGATTAATATATTTTTACAAAATGTCAATAAAAAAGATTATTGGAAGTTTTCATGGCGATCTTCTACAGGTGAGGTATGCTATGTCGCCATGTTTCAGAGCGCTGAAACTTCTAGAACCTTCAAGATGGTGTTGCCGAAAGTCTATCATCATGCAAAAAAAATGATATAATAACATGAGAATTTATCCAGCGCCGTATTGTGAAAATATCAGTTCAACGGCGATTTACAACATTTAAAATCAATATCCACGTCCATTATTACAATTACATAATTTAAATTGAAAAGAATTACTACTATTACATCATGGCATAATAATACTACAAGTGAGGTAGTTAACAGCCAACAGGCCTGAGTCAAAACACATTTTAACGTTACGTTTTCGTTCCGTTAGCGCTCGAATATAGACAACGTTGCGAGCAAGTGTCAATTTCGTAGCTAAAATAAACAATAGTTACGAAAATTGACACTTTGGCGCACGAACGATTGCAACAGGAAAACGTAGTGCTAAAATGTGTTTTGACTCAAGCCTCAGCAACATTTTATGAACATGCAAGCTGTCCTATCCGTGTCAGCAAAAATTTAAGACTTTAAGGATGGGTGGCAAACCTCAACTATAAATTTAAGAAGTAAGATGTCTTTATTTTTTCTAACACCTGCCCTTTACAGGACTCGCGAAAACGTTCGTATGATTTTCGATTTTTTAAAATGTTCTTCTGAGTTTTCCATATTAATTATTAAATGAAAACCTATTGACACTCTATGTGTACCTAGATATTCGGTAATTTCTCATTTACTTCAAACACACAAACGCCACTTTTGCTTTTATAGTAAAAATGTAGATGTTTTTGGTACAAGCTTAATAGCCGGGAACACTTAAAAAGCATAAAAAATAAATGTTTTCTACAAAACTTTATGAGTTATTACATCTCTTGGTTCTATAATAATGTGATTCTCGAAGACGTGGAAACATTTTTTTTTTCAAACTTACAACACGAATAAAACAATTTTAGTTTTATATAGGGTACCACTGATAATTTGTTTGCATGATAAAACAGGTAGGTACTATACAATCACTTCTTCTTCACCATCACAGCATATCCCCTAAGTGGGTTTGCCAGCAGATCAGATGCGTGTAATAAACATGCGAGCTATCTTCTCAATATCAATAAAAATTTTGAAACATTTAGGATGGGTAACAGATGTATAATGTCTTTTCATTTTTTCGAACACCTTGTCTTTTGCAGGATACTCAAAAACTTACGGAAAAGAGTGGTACACTTATTCTTTGCTGGTTGTTCCACGGAACAAATAAAATTGGTACATTATGTATTGTTTTTTAATATCTTTATATATTACCTACAAGAAAAGTTTCTTTTTTTGGGTCATCAAAAAATTGGTAAATTTTTTAGTAGGTATGATGAAAAGATTAAGAATTCAAAGAAATTTCTTCCAGTCAAGCTTATTTTCAATCATCTTATAAGAACTGATGATCAAAATTTCTTTAAACAATTAAAAGAAATTTCTTCCAGTCAAGCTTATTTTCAATCGTCTTATTAGAACTCATCTTCAAAATCTCTTGAAAAAAGATGATACAAACTCAAAAAACATTAAACCGCAAATCGAAGACTATTCTTATATACATATCTAAATTGAGTAAGCTACAGGAAGAAAAACTGTCATAATAGCATCCAATGTTCCCAGAAGAAATCTATGATTGATTTCAATCGATATAAATATTTAAGTGTGAGAAAAAAAAACAAAATATGAATTTTAACAAAAGAGGAAAATGAGATACAGTCGGAATGAAAGCTATGTATGATAATTTCATAATTATAACTTTCTGTTTAGTACTACTAATAGGTATTATCTAAAATTATTACTTTCGAAACGTATTATTAAATGCATGCGTGAAGCATGAACATAGTCAATAACGCTAAAACTATCAATTATCTATGATTTCTTTTAATTTTAATAACTAACAGAAGGTATGTCGATAATAATAATAATAAAAAAACATATCTCGTCGTGAATATTATGAACTTGAAATGTAACGGGACTTCGTGTAAAGAAATCAGGAAGGACGCTTGTGTTTTGTTTTCAAACAAAAGAACACCTGAGTGAATATCGTATTGTTCAATCTGTTTTGATTAAGATAAGATTTTTTTTATTTACTACCTCTTTTGTGATAGAATATAATTTTGTTTATAGAATTTTGAGGATTTTTTATACACTGACTTACTTAAAATATAGGTGTTCTCATTATCATTTTTTTTAAAATTTTATTTATTGGTAAAAAGTACAAATCAGAAAACAACTATAAATATGGCTTACAAAAATTAAAATTAATAGTTCATAACTCAGCTGTCATCCACAAGCATGTACCTACCACAGATAAGTCAATTATTTAAGTGTCGCACATTTCGCTCATTCATCTGTTCTCACTAGCATATCGCACAAGCAGCCATCGCTAACACACAAAAACATAGTTTGAAATCTATTATAAGTACAAATCAAAGCTATTAATTAAATATAGAATGTTTGAAAAAGATAATTATTGAAAAAGAAATAATTATAATATTGGTTGAGTTTATCCACATGTGATCTAGAATAATTTAGTTCTTAAGTGGCCAAAACCATTTTTTTAGTAAGATTTTGGTATACCTATTTGATAAAAAAAATACTTCACAAGGCGTCCTTTCTGTGACGTTCTAAAAACAATAATAGAAGTAGAAGAAGAAGGAAATTTAAACTGACCTAGACATTTTTTTCCTAAATATCCTAATACCTACCTGAATATTTCTAAGTATTTATTATACATATTTGAGTTCACTGCACTGAAGTAACTTATCGATTTTCTCTTGACCAATATTTATGTCGCTGCCTTATGGTTAGATTGGCCAGTTAACAAAATGGCTAGACGGTAAGTTAAATGCCTTCATTCGATTGCATAGCTAGCCGTTTCGTTGAACCACTATGACGTATCAAACGTTCTGCCAAATCGAAGCTAACCAGATTGTTGAAATTTAGTGTCTCTATTTAGCACTGTAGCGCTAGGATTGATAAAAGTTGCGTTAAACAATCCGGTTAGACTTCTGTTAACCATTAAATATTGAGTCCCGGCGTTCTATTAATCGCCTAGCCATTCTGTTGACTGGCTTATTTAACTATCTGGCGCCGACATAAACACAGACCTTTATAATAATACTAACCTTTGACCTCATAATATTACAAAAACCTTGAACTTGTGAAAATATTAATACATAATACACCTTATAATAATAACAACAATATTTAGACAAGGAACGGCTCTCAAAAACAAACTTAGCTACTTTACAAAGTTTCGCTCATACCTAAATACCTTATAATGTACACTATTATAAAATATTATTATTATTAGATCTACATAATAACTTTTAATGCATACTTTACTCTTTAACTTAACCCGTTGCCGTCATTATTGTATTATTATTATTATTATTAATTCGGGCGTTCCAATTTACCCCATCCTCCCCAATTTGAGCCTTGCGGTAAAGGGTTGTGGAAATATTTTTGCATAAAGAAGGAAAAATCTATTTTAGAGTAGATATATATTATAAGCACTTTCAGATAAACTTTTACTACCAAAAACATTTAAACCTATAATGAAAATGAAGTCGCAAAAAATTGGTACTATGCAGAATTAATGACACCAAAATACTGGAAATTAAGTTCGAGATTGGTAGGTAAATTCTATCATTCGTAGAGTGACTATGTTCCTAAGAGGAATTATAAGCGTGAATATTTCCTCAAAAGCGCATCTGCGTCTTTTTGCTAAGCTTCTTGCAATAAAAAAGACATCAAGCGGTTTTGAATCCTGGTACAAAAAGGGGGAAAATTTGCATTTCATAGTTGAAATTTATTTCCATTATACAAGTAGGTATGTACTAATAATAATATTGAGAAAATAATGGCAATCCAACGGGTACAATCAAAAGTACCCAGAAGCCACTTTGTAGACAAGATATTATTACTAGATATCAATTTACATTTAGACAAGTAATATGAATAATTACACTTTTATGTAAGCCGCCGGTTTTTTCACTGGAGGTTTGTGGCGGTCGAAACGTTGTCGGAATTTTAAATGGAATGATTTAAATTAGTTTATTATTACTACTTTAAGTAAGTAGGTACGAATTCATTTTCATTTAACCCTTTGGCATTTGAATAATTGGAATAAAAAAATCAAATTACGAAGTGATAAGTGAGAAATCAAAAAACTTTTAAAAGGGGTTGGTTCTGTTTTGAATATATACATTTACATTTTTTTTAAATAGTAGGTATACATTTGTTTTTTACTCCTTTGAGACAGTTATAAATGTTTTATGTGTTATATTGTTATTAACAAAGCTTCTGTTGGCTACCTCACTATGTCTCAAAAATCTGTATCGACACAGTTGAAAATAAAACTAACGTTGAAAATGTATTAATTTTTTAAAGTTATACGTTTTAAAATCCGACCTCTCAAATGACACAAACATACTCCACTTTCACAAAACAAGCATTTTAATGTAAATTTTACATAAGAAACTACCATACAACGTCACTTTATTTGATAGTTTCGTATAACATTCAATGGTTAATTGTAAAAATAA
This sequence comes from Athripsodes cinereus, assembly GCA_947579605.1. Lineage (NCBI taxonomy): Eukaryota > Metazoa > Arthropoda > Insecta > Trichoptera > Leptoceridae > Athripsodes > Athripsodes cinereus. The sequence continues at coordinate 2,351,143 of OX388312.1, read as the reverse complement.
CATCGAAAAGCACTTTAATGCCATTTTCACTTAATGTATCTCAATAATATGTAAGAAACATTTATGTAGGTATGTAATTTTTTCATTTTGAAAAAAAAAAACATTCCCACAGAACAAATCAAAAAAATAAAATATAGCTTCCGATTCTCACCAAATAAAGATTAATCATATCAAATTACAAATTATTACAGTGCACCGTAATAAAAAGGAAGCAAATAAAAAACAAATGAAAATGACTAAGTATGTAACAAATTAATGTAAAATCCAGTAGTGATAGAACACAGCGGGGTAACCACTGTATGTGTCAGTGGGAAGAACAACAAAGAAAAACATTTTAACTAAATAGATATAAGTATTGTTGTTAACAACAAATGATGAAAAGATACATCACGGGGTATCTTGATTCAAAAACATTTTAAATAACGAATAATAACATAAAAAACACAATCATTGTAACACAATAATTATTATTATTGTTGTGGCATGACCGTATCCTGTCAAATTGAAATAACATTCTCGTCGAATCACAACAGCACAAAGTGTTCTATATTTGAATGATTACCCGCTGTTTCTAAGGATGGATACGGTTATGCTTGTCAATATTATTTTGTAACGTACAATAGATATGTTTTTTTGTTCTGACATTATTATTACATTCTTAATTTGAATTATGTTTTTTTATTCTATTTTATAATAAGAAAAACAAATTATGTAGTTAACAGCATTCCTGCTACTGAATTAAACGTGTTTTTTTTTGTCGAATCTTGTTAATGATTGCAAGACTAGATAGATATTTCAACCTGTTATTTAAACATATTGGCCTAGTAAATTTGTGATCCAAGGTTCAATTCTTGGTTGGATCAGATGAAATAACAAAGAACTACATTTTTTTTTTAATTTGTCAAAGTTGAGAATATAGTAAACATTAGTTGATGTTTCAAGAAAGCACCAAAACAATGGATAAGCGAGACTCGAGCGAGATTATATTATATTTTCAAGATGCAAGCGAAACATGGATGTGGTTGAAGAAGGACGAAAGTGGAATAAATGCAGTAGCGATGCGATCACTGTGAAGAATGGTTGGTAAAACGTTGCATGATAGATTGAGGAATGAAGATATTAGAAGAATAAGCGGATGCAAGAGGATCGTTGTGGATAGAATGCGTATAAATAAGTTATGACGGTTTGGACATGTGAAACGAATGCATATGGATGAGATGACAAAAAGGATTTACCTATCTGAAAGAGGTGGTGTGAGGAAGCGCGGACGTACCGTAAGCACGGGGCTTATTAAAGAAATTATTAATCTATACGGAATTCCGTTCTCTCTGCCTACCTCACTTGGGATACGGCGTGAGGGTATATCTACACCCTCACAAAAAATATTTAACAGTGCATTAACAGTTGTATTCTGATCCACATGTCATACGATTTGCAGTGAAATACTAATGCAAAAAGTATGTATCTCTGCAATATTCTTAATTTAGGCAGACGCAAAACAAATTGCAAATCCATCAATATTCACATTCGATATAGCATCTCATTATTTTTGCAAAGTAAATAAATACCTATTAAAAGACAGCAGGCTTCTTATTATTAAGGAATGTACGACTCTTTTACAAAGAGCCTAGTCTGTATGCAATACACTTACACTTTTTTTTCAAGGAATTACAATCATACAATGATCATTTCATTCGTCTATAGAATATATAGTAAAAAGAAACGATTGTTTCAATTTATCCGTTTTAGGAATTCTACTAAATACCACCAACAAAATAAACTAATAAATAAATCTGTTAACTCGCGTTCAAGTTATGATAATTTACAGATTGGATTGGTCTGTTTACCAATTAGCCTAATTATTATGCAATGGAACTATTCACTCAGCGGTAACAAGTATCCAGATTCATCAAATGATTTTCTAATAAACTAAAACTACCAAAATGATGTGTAAAAATTCCACACATGCAAATCTTTAGAAGTGTGGAAATATTCAAAACTTGATGTTATACCTACTCCAAAAACACGCCTTAGCGGGCGGTTATCTGAAAGACAGCGAATTCTTAAAAAAAATCACTAGAATCTTTGAAAGGAGTCTAGTTATCCAAACTTTAATCTAGCATAAATGCATATGGATAAGTACAGGACAGGAATTTTTAATTTCGCGAATGTTTCATAGGTAATAACATGAAGTATCGTAACATTTCGTTTTTTTGGCGTCTCGACAGTGATGAAAGCGATTTTACTGTGTACAAAAAAAGTCAAACAAGTAGTTTTAATATTACTAGCAGTATGTAGTAGTAGTAGTAGCAAAATATAGTTAACAACTTCATTACAATCGTATTATTAACATTGCGAAATTAAATATCTAAACTTCATGCTTATAAAATGAAATTGTGTCCGTATGTAGCGATTTATAGACATATTTGGGACGTTGACTCAGGGTTCCTAGCTCTAACCTAACTACGTATTTTTGGTCCCGTTTGGCAATCTACGGACTTTTTGATTTTTTGCCAAATCTAAGAATTTTAGTATTCGAATGTTCCACTTTTCTAAAGTATTACTCAACAAATCCGAGAAAATCGTGACAAATTTAAATTTTCCATACCAAATTTTGATAGCTGAGACCTAGAAAATGGGTCTATTTTTCAAAATTTATATATCAAATACGACCTGACTTTTCAAATTCCAGGTGATTTTTTTTCAAAAATTTAAATAACTAAATATGCGACGTCAATTACTGGTCTTAATGTGTAATTTGGATAGATAAGTAATTATATTTTTTTATACAAAATATTATGTAGGTAATAATATATCATAAAATATATCTGTGCGGACATTGAGTTGTAATAACAACATTATAGACATACAGAAAGACAACAGTGGCGTGTCTTCTAAATAAGCTTAAAAGCCGGAATTAACTTGAGGTTTCCAGGTTAAATAATTAGAAAATTACGAGCAGGTATCAATCCAATCATTTTAAATACGGAACGCAATCGCGCACCGTTGAATTCCATTGGTGAATTCGATGCGATGCCGTTAAAATCGTACCATCAAAGAAGACTCGCTATTAATGCAATCAAACCGTGCTAGATTTTTTTTTGTTTCACAGTTACATTGTGTCCTACAAGGCTTTTGTTTTTGTCTCGTTCAAGTCCCTAATTTGACTAATTCTCGCTCACGTTTAATGATATTACCTACTCTCTAGTAGTCTAGTAAGACGTATATGCCATATAGCAAGAATAAGAAAATAATGTTAATCTCGGCTTTTCGCAGTGTTCCGTTGATCATAGCGTATTATATGAGATCACTCGAGCCAAGTGACACTGGACACTGTCAGTTTTTGGATGGGTGAACATTACAGATGTAGTAATATTGAGTAAAATTTTATATATTTTGTTAATAGACTTGAAGAACGGAACGGATGGATGATTGAAGTATGACAAAGAAAATATATTAACCTGAAAGAGAGAGTGTGAGAAAGCGCAGAGGCCTGAGTCAATAACACATTTTCACGTTACGTTTTCGTTCCGTTAGCGTTCAAATGCAGACGACGTTGCGCCAAAGTGTTAATTTTCGTAACTATTGTGTATCTTAGCAACGAAATTGACACTTGCTTGCAACTTCGTCTATACTCGAACGTTAACGGAACGAAAACGTAACGTGAAAATGTGTTATTGACTCAGGCCTCAGGAGTCCGAGAACCACGTGAATCAAATTCTCAAAAAACGAATAAGAAAATCGACGTGCGTGAATGAAAAATTGTTTGGATGTAGAAAAAGCGAAAGAAATAATGTGAAGGTAAATCAATATGCCGTTTCATTCTCTCTACCTACGCCACTTGGAATACGACATGATGGTATAATTGTGTATAGTTATTATCGTTTAAGCAGAACTTTTAAAGTGACATGGAATTATTGTTTTCACCTTTATTAATACTTTCAGTGTAGACCTATTAATTATGGAGGGTTGGCCTTCTGGTATGAAAACCTTAGACACGCCACTGCTGGACAGATAATACAAGTTATAGGTAAGTAAGTAGGTATATAAAGATATCTCATTCAAAATCTGTCAAAACTCTTCAAGACGGGAGCGTGTTGCTGTGGATGATGAGAGTCTATAAACATTAAACACGACTTCAGTGTTTCCGATACATTGATAGTAATAATAATATGTAGCAGAACAGACACAGATTGTTACCTTACAAAACATAATACCTATGTAGGTAATATTACAAATAATACTCACATGTCCAAATGAAGAACATATCAACATGTTCATTAGCAAAAATTAAATTATTGTCTTTTTTTATATACCTACTACTAATACTACTTCACTATCACAGCATATCCCACAAGTGAGGTAGCCAGCGAACCAACAGCGTGTTATAAACTTAAAGATCGATGTGTTTGTGGCAATAAAAAATGAAGACATTAAGGATGATGATGATGATGATTTTATTTTTGACGCCGTTTAACAGTCCTAAGACCGTTTCAAGGGCGCCAGTGAAGAGTTCAGTTTTTAATCTGCTTCTGAAGCTGGTGACAGTCGGACTATCTCTCAATAGTACCGGTAGGCATGGGTGACAAATGTATGATATATTTTCGAAAACGAAAACCAAGAGAACGAAAGAAGAAGATTCTATGTAAGGATAGATCTATACGGCGTCCCGTTCTCTCTGAGGGTATAGATAAATGAAAAGATTTTTGGAACACTCGTCTTTTGCTAGACACTTTTACTAGACGTGGTAGGATTGGAGAAGCCAATACTGGCTTAGTGATACTGGTAGGATTGAGAGAATTAAAAAATGTCAAATTTTTATTAGCCCAAATGGATTAATACGAGTCCTTGGACTCTTGAAATATTCGGGAAAAGAGGTAGTTCTTTAAGTAAGAAAAGACTTCAACAGGTAGACATTGGAAAACTTATGGAAAAGAATGGAAAATCAATTCTTTGCCGAATACATACTCCACGTTTTATCCAACGATTACACATATTTGCACCTTTACGGGTATATATATGGAAAATTGTAAAGTGCCGTTTACTCATGACATGACCTCAAGAGTGCTGTATAGAGCATCCATCGCCCGAAACTCCCAGCAAAAAGGTGCGTCTTTAGGCTTCTTTTAAAGCTCTCTTCATTCACCTCCTCTTGCAGACCCAGTGGAAGGTTGTTCCAGCATCTGGGACGCGCAACACTAAACGCCCTATCTCTAAAGCCTGTTCTGCGAGATCGAGATGGCTCAATTAGTCTGCCTCAATTATTGGGTAGTGAGTTAGATACTAATTAATATATGGCCCGGCCGGTTTCAATAATCTATCTGTGCGTTACTGTCGATAGAAATCTATTGTATAATATATTTTAACGGATAGATAGATTATTGAAACCGGCCAATATACATGAATTCAGTATAGAAAGAAATATACGAACGCGGATATTTAGGTATGTAGCTGACATATTACCTCTAAGATGATATGGGATTCAAGATTTATTATGATTGAAAACATCTTATGCAGAAAGACAAAGGTTTACATAATATGAACATATCTGTTAAAGTTTATTACAGAGGATATATTAAGTATTATGATACATTTATGTCGTTAACCTATCTATTATTTTGATGATTTGTTTCTGTATAGTTTTGAAGAAGGCATGATATAATACAACATATTCCAATAATATTATGTCAAACACACTCTACAAACCTATGTAACATATCAAATTAATTTAGGTTCAACTTATAGATTCTCTTGATCCCTTTAAATTCTAACATAATTGTTATAGGTAACATATTCTATAATCTATCAATCAATAATGGGATATGGGATACGTGCCTACTACCTAGTATTCTAACAGAACACTGGGAAGAATAGTTGGTAAAACGTTGCGGGATAGAGTGAAGAATGAGGATATCAGGAGAATGAGTAGGTGCGAGAGGAGTGTTGTGGATAGAATACGTGTAAATAAACTGCGATGGTTTGGACATGTGGAGCGAATGGACGTTTGTAACAATATGGATCCATATAGCGTTCCATTCATTCGTGTAGGTACATACATAAAAACTTAGGTACTCAAATTCAATCAGAGTTCAGTTTAATTCCGTCTACCTTCTACCCCTTCATCCCTACAAAGATGTAGCGGCAAGAACCCTTTCTTCTCAATAGAAACACTCCCAACCCAATCAACAACCCTAGGAAGTAGATGCCCAATAAAGATAACAAAAAAGTTTTGACTTAGAAAATGTCTACCTATTTTACATAAATAATATAATTTCAATAGCAATAATCAATACCTTACCTAATCACGTGAACTGGTGGTTAGTATTTTTTACTTAAAGTATTAATTTAAAATACTTTTTCGCTTACGTATTATCGCTTACGTATTATCGCTTAATATAGAAAATAGAAGAGGATATTAAAACTAAGACTATTCTCAGCACTAAGGGAAATAATAACCAATGACAGAGAGAGAGAAAGAGAGACCAGAATTGAGATATGAACTCTAATGGATATAAATGGTGATAGTTACAGAAAAAAAAAACTATATTCGCGATCATAAAAACACTTATCAGAGCGTTATCGTCTCAATGGGGTGTCAGAAAGAAAAAGATTTTCAATAAAACGAAAAAATATATAATAAAAATGTGTACCTATGTGTGGTGTAAACATATGGCTTTCTTTGTAAACGGAAAATGGAACCATTTGTGGAAAGAATAATATCTACCATATTGTATGTATAGTGTATAATATTTCACCCCCACCAGCCCCTAAGAGAAAACAGCTACCACCTAACGGTTTGGTTGATGCGAAGTGGCATCACTCAGATTCGAATCCAGTCAAAAATGTTGACGAAATAATAACACCGTGAAATAAAACGAATCTAGAAACAAAATGTCTCAATTCCAAGATTATAGTTTCGTTTTTTTTGTTGTTTTACATTTTGAAGTGTTCGGACTTATTATGACATAAGTAGATGTGAAAAAGTACAAACGAAAGCAAATTTAACCAGAACCAAAAGAAGAACATCTGAATTGAAAACTCTACATGCAATCGCAGGCAAAACCTTCAGAAACAGTATCAGGAATACTGAAATAAGACACATAACATTTGAAACCGAGGACATTGTGTGCTGGAGCAGAAAAAAGGTCATTTATGGATCACATTAACAGTGATAAGAGGTCTACATCATAAACGTGATACGTTTGAAAGCATGTAAAAATAACAAATTTGACCAACGATTTTCAGAAAAGATGTTTGATAGATGAAATGACAGCTGGTCTTCAGACACATATTATGTCAAACTTAGGACATTGTAGGTATGCTGAAGCACAAAGAGGGATATTTGTGGATCACATGAACAGTGATCAGTCTAGGAGTCTACATCGCTACAAACGTGGTGATATTTTTGACCAACGATTTCCAGAAAATATGTTTATTAATAGATGCATGGACAGCTGGACTTCAGCATCGAACATAATTCCAAGCGAACATAATATTACTGATCGAATTCAAATCGCAGATTCTGAAAATCGGTACGTACCTATAAGATTTTGTTTACCTTTTTGAGTTGGATCATTTTGGCATTTGACAGCATATCAGTAAGCAGACGATATAATGTCGAATTTTCAAAAGAAGTAGTAAAGTAGAAAAAAAGACTAAAAATACCTTTGGGGTTTGCTAATCGAATAAAAATATCAGCTGGGGGTTGTGAGAAGAAAAGGAAAATATGAATAGGGGAGGGGTTGGAAGAATCGACCCCACAAATCTACTGTCAATATATTTCCGAAACCCATAAGCTAGTTGTAGATCTTAAACAAAGATGTAAATGTTGTTTCATATTTTCTTATTTTCTCTTTGTATTTTTCTTTCTATTTTTCGTAACATTGAACACTGACTATATAACACAAAACTTTTGCAGTATTTCTATATGATTTTCAAACATATTAATTTATTAAATTAATATGTTTATTAAATATTAAACATATGTACACATTACAGAAAGACAATGTACACATTACAGATTGACAATGTCTTCATAAGACGAAAGACGTTTCTCTCACAAAATAAAATCTTTAGTAGAATAAAACACCTGTTTTATTTTTTCGATTACAGAAAGCATTAATTGAAGACTCAATCTGATCGGTCGATAAATTAACTGGCTTAGAATATTCTTGTTTTCATTCAGTAAACCAACAAATTTGAGTAATTTGCACAACTATGAGTAGATTCAAACTTAAATTTGGTTTTCCGTGAATATTCAAATTCCAACATTCACGACAATTGCATGAATCAAAATGCATGTGTTTCAAATGGACTATAAATGCATTAAACTCCATGTCCAATTCTCAAATAAGTCATAGATTTTTCAAAAATATAAACTCATAGTTAGTTTCCTACTGGATTACTCATAATGGCCACAACCATCAAAAAAATATTTTTACAAAACAGCAAGTCCGCAAGCTACATACACAAGCAACACACCAGCATCTTTGGTGAAGCAAATATTATAGTCATAATCTCAATGAATATTGTAGTTCAATTTCCCTTACTTAGTAACCCACAGTAGGTATATTATTAAAAAAAGATATTTCACCACCCTTGTAGGATCTAGGAGTGAAGACCACTGAAGGATGGAAGAAACACAGGATGATCTCAAAAGAAATAGGCAGATGACCTTATCCAATTGTGTAAAAAAATGGGTTCGCGTTGCTCAAAAAGACCATGAAAAATTAAGTTTAGAATAGGTCTTTATATCCAGCAATGAAGAGACGAAAGCTATCAGTAAATAAGTGTGTAAATTTCAGAACTCAAAATGCACCTAGTAAAAAAATATACAGCTTCGGAGTTCGTACTTACATTTTGAAAAGGTCTCTAATCCAGATTTTATAATACTGTACTTATTTGTATGTAAGTTGTAAGAAGGTATTTTCTCAGTTTTCTGTACATGTAAAAGACTCGATCCATCTTGAGATGTTGACAGGTATATTGGAAGTATTTTAAGACTCTCCACATCCAAATGACACCTTGGAGAGATCGGCTGTAGTGGTGGTGGTGGTTATTGGCTGTATTCAAATCCACAAGGGGATAAAGAAAAGTAAATTACACCCTTAATAGCTTTTTGAACCGGTATCAATGGAATAAGGTAGCTAGTACTTATATAAATACGTCTTATTTTATTAATATAAATCCAATGTAATCTACAAATACAAATAAAGTATGGAAAAAAAAAATTTTAAAATTGATACAGAAATATATGTAAAAATAAATAATAAAAGTGTCTGAATTTGGTGTCTAGCTGGAGTTTTTCATTCTTCATATTGATACCTCGGTTTTGTACGGAAAAAAAGTTTTTTTTTATAATAATTCATCTCTAATCTAAGATATCCAACAAGTCAACACAAAAAAATCGCAAAGTGCATTTCCAAAACATTGTTTTCCAGCAAGTTGTTTCATGTCAAATGTCCGTAACGATGTTAACTATGTAAATCTCGAAGTTGCCTTGAAATGCACTCGCCATACCAAAAACCATTTTAATACTAAAGCGCGTAATGCATTTGATTCCAGTCCTCATCTAATGAAATGTAAGATATGTGTTACTATAAATAAATAAAATCTATACATTCTTACAATCTAATTTAGTAATATCGTTTTAAGTTGCTATTTTTGTATATAATTATTTATTTCATCACAATCTTATATGCACTATCACAAAAAAAACTTTTATTCAATTAAATAGAGTAATGCATGTGCGTTATAATAATATTATAACGCATATTAAAAGCATTCCTCATAAAACTTTAAACAACAATAAAATACTCGAATAACTAGGAGGAAATTAGTAGCTATTCGGTAGTTATATAAAATGTAGCATTGAAATACCAGGGTAGCAGGTTGTAAAGAGGGTAGGTTTAAATAATATATTATTATAATAAGAATCTACCACAAAAACCGCCCTAAACGGTGAAATTAAATCTTGAATCAAATTTGAAAACTTTCTTCTAAGTAACAATAATAATGTATGTACATAATGCGTAGGTACTACATGTAATAAAGAAGTTATATGCATGTGTTTGTCTTATTATTTTCGCGTTGTATAATATGTAAGGTATTGTGTATAAGCAATAAGATGTGTAGAAAAACAGGGATGCCCCGGATGGTTACAGAAAGGTTAGCTGAAATATATTTAAGTATTTTAGCAGACATCTCAGATAAAAAAAATATGTAAAAAAAAACTATCCATTTGTAATTTAAAATTAGCATAAAATTTACGAAATCTGATGGTTAGGCGTTTAACTTTTAATCGAATGTTCTGCTGCTACTCCAAAAGATTCTACATTCACGACCAAATCATATTGGTAACTGGAAGATTGTCATCTGAACATATATTGATAACTCAAGCAAAGCATAGTAAATTCTTTTATAATAGAATGCCTTCAGATATTTTATAAATGGAATTCAGCACATAGTTCAAGAATTGTGCATTGTTGTATAAATCTTCAATTCAACGAAAAGAAATACCATCGATCCTGAACGTCTTATTTTAAATGCATTAAATAACGCAAGGTAGATGCAGCGTTGGAAGACCCAAACTCCGTTGGATGGATGGGGTACAGAGGGATTTCGACATCGTTGGCATCAGGGATTGGACAAGTGCATGCAAAGATAGGGAGAGATGGAGGAGGCCAAGGCTCATAACGGGCTGTTGAACAACTGATGGTAATGATGGTTAAATAATTAATGCATAGGTAACCTCATTAGTGAGAGATCCCGTTACGGCATAGATTTTTATATTGGTATAGATTGTACATTGACTTTGATAAATAAGCATCCCTGATCGCAAAGATATCCCTATCATTTGTACCACATTTCCTCCTTAAAGCAGACACAAAGGAAACCTTCATTTCATAACTAAGATTTAAACATACATTCAGGCATTTTATATAATGGGAAATAATATTATTTTTCCGACAATAGAAATATAATATTACAATAAAAGCATTATTAATTAGACAAAACGATTGGAGAACCGGGTTTACAGAATGTGCAAAATCTGATCGGAAGCAGTGAGAAATGCGTCCCGACGCTTACGAATTGACTCTGGGATTTTATTATCTTGTTAACACTGTTTTGTATAATGATGATGTGCAGAAAGAATAAATAAATAAAGTCTTTTCAAATACTAATAGCGCATTTACAGAACGTAAAAATAAATAAATGTAAGTATATATTTTGAATTCAAATTATTTCAGGAAATTGTTTTTGTCATTTGTCAAAACGATATCGAGGGGGGTACGGCGAATATAAAGAAATTTCCAATAAAATTTCAAAAAACATATTTATATATCAAACTGTCAAAAGCATTCCAAAATGTAATTAATAAAGAAATGAGAAATGTCAATTGGATTTGGCTGTAAATTAAAAATAAAATACATTTAAAAATAAAAAAAGCAACATCAAAGAAAAGAAAATATAATTCTACGTTTTCTTTTCCTTGAACACTTCTAGAAATAATGTATCTATAATATACAATCACGACATCCTACAAGTGATGTAGCCTGCGGAATAACTGTGTATTATAAACGCGAAAGCTGTCCTCTATGTGCCAAAAAATGAACTTTGGAAATACAGAGAGATAATAGAATAATATCCATGGAGTCCCAGCGAAGAATAGGTCTCCTTCTCTTTATAGTAGGTTTTCGAGTGTCCTGTATTCGTAAAACATCACGTATTAAGACAATTAACATCTTTAGTTCAGCGATGAGGCATGCCACCCATCTTAAATATCTTAAGTTTTATTGGCACGGAGAGGACAGCTTGTATGTTTTTTTATGTGCAATTGCTCCGCTGGCTACCCCATTCGAGGGAGATGCCGTGATCGTATGAAAGAATAAATGAAATGTCCTGTAGCTCATGTTATACGAATTCCCATCTGCTTTGTACAGTGAGACACTTAAAAAATGACGGAAAAAAGTGGGAGACAAATTATGATAGTATCATTATTCAATTTTTTTTATTTATTTACTTAAGGTGATGCACAAATTAGTCACAGAATAATAAATATATAATTAAAATAATTAGTTGTACAAGACATTGATATAATTTTTATCATAAAAGGAAATCAACATTAGTAGTGATAATAATAATAATAAAAGAATAAATAAATAAATAAAAACTCGCACACAACTCATTCAAAAGTTCAGATAATCGATCATAGTTCAATTCTAACACAAAATACTTGTTAAGACTCTACGTAACAGACAATAATTGTAATGGAGTTTTTATAAAATAATTTTTACTTCTGAATCAAAGGCAATGTTATCATTTTTCTTTAATAGTAGGTAATGTATAATAATTTAAAGTATGTTGTATTGATCAGTCTATCTATTCCCTCACGCCGTATCCCAAGTGGGGTAGGCAGAGAGAACGGAACGCCAATTAGATCTGTCCTTACATACTTCTTTCGCCTCCTCCACAGTCATACAATTTCTCATGAACGCACGTCGATTTCTCTTACTCAAAACACGGCCGTCCTTGAGAATTTGATCTACATGATCAAGCCATGTAGTTCTCGGACGCCCGCGCTTCCTCACACCCCTCCTTTCTCATTTGTCATTCTTTCCTCTTCCAGTCGTTCCACATGACCAAACCATCTCAATTTCAATTGATCAGTGAATTTCTATATTATATAAAAGCATCATGCCGTTTATTGTTATAACAATTAATATAGATATACTCATAAATAAGTTAAGAGTTCGTCGGTAGCCTGGATATATATTTTTTTTTATTTTATTCTATTTCATTCATAAATACACAGTATAGATTGATATTACAATAACAAAATAATATTACACACAGTAAAAATGCTCCCTCCATAAGCAATATAGTCTCGGTCTCGTGAACATGGGGTCCGTGGTTCGATCCCAGGTGCCGGCAAGCTCCCCTTTCACGACACAAGCTTTTAACTTACTGTGAAAGGTGTATAAAGTTGTATTTAGGTTTATGACAAAACCCAGATATATCTTTATAATCAAAAAAAAAAAAATAAGGTAGGTACCCTGTCCTTTGCGGAGGAGGGTAAAACCGAAGGCAGAAATGGTCCAGGCCGACCATGAGAAGAAGGACAAAAAGTTAGATATCACTTTTGCTACATTGCTCTGCTGTTCCCCTTACTTCTTTTAACTTTTTCTTTGTTTTATGCTCCAGACGCTTTTTGTAATATTCAGCCTTCAATTATTCGACTCATCCGATGGCAAGCGTACTTGTGGAAAAAGCTGTGATGGAATAAATAGTTAAATTGAACATAGAGCCTTAAATGGGTAGTTCGCTTGATAAAGGTTCAAATAATATGAATGAAAAAAATATACACGTTCATAAACGCTTGTATGGAAATCGTGTTACTTTAAGTTTTTTTTTTTATTTCGATTATTTCGTTATTATTATTATTTGTTTATTTTTAATTGGACACGGTGTTATTAAAATTATTATTAATAAGAAATAACATAAGTCCATATATGATAATGATGATGATAATAATATGTAATGTATCAAGTTGGAAGAAATAACCATACCTAGTGACGGATGTAATGTGATGTTCATGACCGTTCTTGTTGTGAGAAAACATTCACGACAGATCGTGTTTGATAATAGACAAAACTTTAATCAAGACTTTGTAAAATTATAACAATATTTATGATTGAAATCAAGAAAAAAATAGTACTAATAATCAATCGTTTCATTTTTATAATATTTATTTATCTATTTTTTATTAATATAATATTTTAGTTGAATTTGAAACCCAAAAATATATCTTATCAAACACCTTTTCAGTAAACGATATAATATGTATTTGTGTCGTCAACATGGAGAAAGTCGCTAACTGATGCATTAATTTGAATTTGGAATCTCTCTTTTCAAATCGGAGACTTTAGCAACAGCCTCACAATATCGCTTAAGCAGCAAAATAAAAAAAAGTTTTAGTTATATTTAACTGTACCGTGGACCACTTGGTAAAGAATTGGTCTTACACTCTTTTCCATAAGTTTATGAGTGTCCTGTAGACTGTAAAAGACAAAATAAATAAATTTTACATCTTAATTTTAATGATGAGGTTTTTCACCCGTCTTGGATGTCTTGATTTTTTTATTGGCACGGAGAGGACAGCTTGCATGTTTATCACAGTCATGCAGCTGGTATGCAGGTATAGCAGAAGTACTAGTAGTTGTATTGAAAATTTACACACCTATACATACGAGTACCATATATCTACAATTCAATTTTATTGACAGTTGCCTATTTTTAAAATAATTTTTTCAGATATTCCACCTAATATTGAGCGATTTTGAATTTATAGATTGTTAAAAATATGTCATTCGCTTTCTTAATTAACTTCCAAACCTCAAAACTAGTAATAACATAGTGGTCAAGCATGTCCGGTCGTGAATGTAACGTGAGAAATATTAATTATCATTGGAATGATTTGAAACAACAAAACGTGATGCTTATTATAATTAGTATCAATCCAACCAATTGATGACGGATGGAATAATGATTTATGATCAAACTCATTCCAAGACGTGTATCACCAACATAACACACAATATCATAACAACAGGTATAAACAACCTTAATATGTATCTATAATATAAGTGCAATTACTATAGAACTACATTTTTAAATTATACGTATTTTAAGGTTATATATACAGAGGTTAGCCAAAATAATTTTCCTATTTTTTGTAATTTTTTAAAAATTATAATTGTTTCATTAAATTTTACCTCGATACGGGTGCAAACCCAGTGAGGTAATATTGAACTGTACAAATATAATTGTGAAAATGTTATATTTGATGTTGAAAATATTTCTGAGAAAAAAATAATAATAAATTATTATTCACTGAAAAAAGGTCTAAATTACATATTATTAAAGTTATATCGTATTATCGACTTTTTTTATTGTTTATATTACTGGTAGTATTGTTCAAATTTTTTTTACCAGTGGCAACATCATAATTCATACGTAGTGAAGTTTGCTACAGACGTAAGTTCAGTTCTTGCTGTTTTGGATGCGCACGCGCTATTTGTACTTATTTATCTATTTGCGTTCTGTCCATATAATAAATTGAAACAGTTACGTGGTAAAGATGAAGAATCATACCAAAAATAAAAAATAAATATATGAACCATAGAAAGAAAAGTAGATAGGTACTTAGAGCGCAAGGGAAATGATACAATTTTGGAATCTGAGTTTTTTTGTTGCTTGTCGTCTAATTTTATTGTTGTAGATCACTGATGGTATTAGTATGCCCACCTCTGGTGTACGAAGATTAATCAAAAACTTTTTATATGAAAAGAAAAACATAGTTTGTGTAGATTGGATTTTTGACAATTATTACTTTACGTTGTTATACGTCCCCTTAATAATACGCATACACGCGTGATAGACAACTAAAATATGTATTATTTAAATGGTGGTGATGAAGTGTAGGCAAATTGGTTGTGACGTAATTTTTTTAACAAACGTGTTTGATGACAATTTGAATCGTGTGCGAGGCTTTTAAGGGTTAAGTCATAAAAAAAACATGAAATTTAAAAAAAATATATTAAACGTACTATTGTTGATTAATAGAAATTATTCAAGGCATATAAATGACGACCTATTATTTTTAAGATTTATTTTTAATATAGGTATAAATGATTGTGGGGGTATGGATGGCAACAGAAGTAAGGGACGCGGAGCGATTAGATGGAGTGACGCGAAGGCGAAGGAGGGAACAGGAGGGACTTCGCATGAGGTGTTGCAATGAACTGATGACCGGGATCACTGGAAGCAGTTTTTCATATTTATAAAAAATATGTTCAAAATCTTCAGCACTGAGGAAACAACCGAGAAGAAGAAGAAATATTTGTGTTAAATTAACATGTGGCAGTACCATCGAACGGTTGACAAAACGAATATTTTTGTCATTTTTTATATAATTTTGAAAAAAAAAACAAAGAATTTAAATTAAACGAGACATTGTACACCAAAAAATAAAGAAACAGAAGAACGAAAGCATTTAGAATGAGAGGCAAAACATACTTCACTGCAATACAATCAAGACAAAATATATAAAAATAAATCTTGTTGTTTATAGGTATGTTATTATTTCAATATTCCTTGTCCCGCACTCTTCCCTCCACCCCCATTACAAACATTTTGAAAAATGGGCAAGTTCATTAAAAACAAAACATCAGTAAATTTTTATTATTGATGAACACTCGCGAATCCCCAGTGATATAAAATATAAAAAATGTTCCCATAAGTACGTCATAAGCCCAATATTATGTCACCAAAACACTTTGTCTCATTATAAAAAATGATATACAAATGTAGTCAACAGATGGTACACAAAAAAAGAAAAGAGATAAAAATATATCGTACCAATACAACAGAAAGAGATGGAGTTTGAATTCGTAGCGAAAAGAACAAAGACAACAAACGAATCGTAATGGAATAAAAAGAGACGACATATACAAATGACAAATAGCTATTTAACTCATGTCGACGTATAATAATAAAATATATCTAATATGAAGTACCAGAGGGAGTGTGATAGGGAGGCGTTTAAATTTTGAAAAATAAATGTTAAGGGTGTTTTGATGTACAAATATGTTTTGTGTACATTTGGTTGCATTGTTTAGCTCGGGTTTTTTTGTTGATTTGTGCTGTTTTTATTTCATTAATTTAAAAAATGTATTTAATGTAAAAAAGGTTAAGAATTCATTAGATAGACTATGCTTGTATTTTCCCTCTCTGCCTATCTCACAAGGAATAGATAGTCATAGCACAAAAGTGTAAAATTCATACAGTCTATGAAATATAAATTTTTTCTCTAAATGAGCTGAAGAAAGTAATGAATTCAAATAAATAATGGCTCGACTCTACTAAAATAGAAAATTTTAGACAAATCTTAGTTGTTTGTTATAAAAAACTGATAGAAAAACACACGAGAAAGAAATAATCGATTGGAGATTATAAGAAGCCTATGTATGTCCATAAGTAGAAAGATGTTTGAAAAAAGAATAAGCAAAAGAAAAAAAAATCTTTCACAATGATTACTTCAATTACAATTTGAATACTTTTCACATTTAAGTGTGCTGTAAAATTTAAAGAAATATTTTCATCTTTATTTTTTAAAGAATTAGAAAAACGACAATTACTATTATTATTATTGCGTACATAACAAAGTTACAAAGACATTTCAGGGACCATTTGTTGAGAGTAATGAACGTCTTTAAGGGGGGCGAGAGACGGGAGAGCATAAAAAATAATATGCAAGCAATAAATGTACAAAAATCGCAATAACATTATGGCTTAAAGATGGGATCATTTGTATAAAGGATGACAAGACAAGCGGCACCCCGCAAGGGTGACATCGTGGCTCTTACGAGAATGAAAAAAATCAAATGAGGGTGCCGGAAAAATGAAGACAGTTATTCAAATTTGAATAAAATGTATTTGATATTTTATTTTTTGTTGATTGTTTGTATGTTTGTCTTATTTTGTATGACTCCTTAAAATAACTGGGTTATTCTGATTCTAAACGTCATCTACTAATTGGAGATTAATCAGAAGAAAAAAACGACAACTAAAGTCTTACTTTTTCGATGGGAATCTAGTTGCCATTTTTTGTCTTACGTGTTTACATGATTGGGTCTCAAAATGTTAAATATATTTTAGATGAACTCGTGAAATCCTCTTAAGTGCTTGCAAATGGTGGATGAAGGCTGATTTAACCCTCAAGTCAAAAATTTATGTAGAAAAAGTAAACATTGTCTTTTTTGCAAAATTCATATAGGTATATTAATTTTTATTCAAATACAATATTTCTTAAAACAATAATTAGTCAAAACTTTTTCTATAGGGTACGGATGTTAAGTTATAAAAAAAATGCGCTGAGCAAATTATGCTAGTCTCAATAATAATATGGAAAAAATTATACCACTTAATACCCCAATAAAAGAATACTGAGAGCGACGAAAATATATTATTAAGTAGTAGTGTACAAGGAAAGGAAAAAATATTAGAAATATAGGTAGAATAAGTATTATTAGAAATGGAAGAAGTTTCTCAAGTAAAAGGCGACATGGAGAGAAGATATAAGGGTGGGTTTTTAAGGGTAGGTGTTGGCAGAAGTCGGACGTGGTCGGAAATATAAAATCAAACAAGGGAGGCACCAGACCCGTAATGTAATTCCAACCGTGTATCTTGTACTTGTGTTATATCATAGTATCTTAAAAATTCTGATGTCTGAGAGAGCAATGATAAAAGAACTGTGAAGTTTGACAGTCACCTATTTTTTTGTCCACAAACATGACTGTGTTGCTCTTTTCTTATTATTATTGTTGCTATAACATATTAATGGGCAATTCGTACAGATCGAGCTAGTCCCAAACAATTTTTTTTAAAACTGCTCTCTATCCAAAAAGAATTACAAAACATCAAACACCTCGTTACTCAATGAATCAAAATATATTAATATTAGAAGTGCACCTGTTTATAACAATCATCACATTTTGTTCATATAGGTACATTATTGTATTGCAGATTTAAAGGACATTCATTGTTTTTTTTTGTTGTTGTAAAGGTTTTCTTATGGCTTTAAAGGTAGGTATATAGGATTTCTGATAAGTAAGCATGAGTAGAAAAGAGACCATTGGTATTTTTATGTGATAGAGTGAAACAGCATATTATTATGAATATTAAAACCATTTGATCTTTGATTAAAACATTCTTTGTTCTGCGTTACCACGCTATTAGGTCTACGGTTCCAGGCCGTCGAAATCCTGGTGGACGAAATATTGTTATTTTTGGTCACTTTGGTATTTTTATAATATCACAGTGACTTTAGTTTCAAGGCATGTCTATAAATACTTGCAGAACTGTCATTAGTGAATGTATGTATTCTAGGGGGCGGTAGGGTAGGTAAAGAGATGAAGGTATCCCATATCATTATCGGTGCAATGAAGGACAGATTCGTGCTATATCTTGCTGCTTGTAATATCTACAAGTTATATTATAAGTAATAATATAATAGCTATACAATTTTTTATAGTTGTACTAACATATAATAAAACATCACGCTTCAAGACATTTAAAATCTTCAGTTCAGCGATGAGACATACCACTCACCCTGAGTGTCTTAATTTTTTTTTGAACGCAAAAGACGACATTCATGTTTATTACATTGAATATTATTCAACTGCACTTGTGGAAAAGGCCGTCATGGAGTATGTATTTATGATAGATCCATTCAAAATCTGAAATATCTAGATACCAAAAAATATTTGCTTCAATGGTTTGATTTACGAGTTTCTCGATTGGTGGATCTTTTATCGTAACAGGAGAATGGCGGAATTGGTATTTTCCTTATCCATGAACACCGAAAGTGATCACTTGAGCCAGCCGAGAGCACATTAATTGTAAGCATTAAAACGCCTTTCTCACTACTTCCAATTAGATTTTTCACAATGTTACGAGGTGTAAACATGGTTCTACACTCGAATTGTGTGATTGGTTTTGTTATCAGAAAATCAAAATATTTCAAACAATTAAGTGTTTGGTTTAAAATACAACACAATCAATGGGTTGTGGGTTCGTGTCCCGTCCGGGGCGCTACCAAATAAGGTGACATTGTCTTTTCTAGACCTTATAATGGTAAATTTGTGTGTTTAATTTACAATACAATAAAGTTTTATTTTTGAATAAAGTTGCTTCAAACTCAACAGTATGTAGATGTTATTATAATTTTGTTAATAATTCTTGGCGTTAAATGAACGATTATCTATTATATTATTGTAACATACATACAATAGTAATTGAGTTTAGGGCGATGAGTGATGCTCATACGGATTTACATACATACAAACACGTGCAATTATTTTATTAATATTATGAACACAATAATAATATTATGTTTCTACATGAATTTTTCTATTGTTGTTATATTTTTATTATGTTGGATTTGAAAATAAAATAAGATAGAAAATCTTTTAATTGTTGTAATTTTAAATAATCTAACTCCATATCTCACTCACATCAGTCAAATCAGTTCTAGTACTTACTAGACATTCATTGTTTTTTTTTATTGTATAGGGGTCCTTTTGAGACTTTTTTTAATGCACTGGGCATTCTGGCTCTTATAAATTCAATGGTTAGTTTACCAGCCAGTTGTTACCCTGCAATGGTAGTCACATATTTACGACAAAGTCAGATGTAAATAATAAGCAATACTTATAATAAGTATAAGCGCGAAGGAGACCATTGGCATCTTAAGTTTATGAAATGAAACAGCAAATGATTATTTATTGTCTTGTTAATTTTATACTAAAATTCATCTCTTCACACAATGACAAATGGGATTGCCACAGGATCAACAGCATTTAATAAATATAAAGGTCATCCTCTCGGTGTCAAAATAGTTTGTTTTTTACCCATATATATTTACCTTTTTTTTTTGCATAATTTTTTTTACGTGCATGCTGTAGACACGCCTAATTGGGGGTTGGCCTGAGAAGATTGATGTGTCTTTTTTCTTATTTTTATAAATGTTTCGTCATCTGTGTGTGTGTGTGTGTGAGGGTGTGTGTGTGTGTGTCTCTTTTAAATAAATAAATAAAGACTTTCAGAATGGTTTTGGAAACTGTCTTTGTTTAAGGCGACGTTTTAAAAGAAATATAAAAAAAAATGGAGATGATATTGTTGTAAATTTGATTTATAAAGAATTGTCTAAATAATGTAAGTATGTATATAATATGTGTATTAAATAATTTGTTCATAAAAACATATTAATAATAATATTAATATTTTGAATTAAAATAATTCATGTTAAATTACGCGTGCAAACACAACAAAAACTGGATTTGTTTGAATTTAAATTATTTTTGGAATAAATGAATAAATTTTATAATTAAAATAATAATTATAATAAATGAAACATGATACAATAGTTCCAATAGTTTTATCATACCACATTATCTTCTCAATAGTTTGAACATATTGGCACTAGCACAAGCAACATTATATTACTCTACAGAAGGCTGCAATTATGAATACTTGTAGAAAAGTAGGTACGGATATTTTTACAATTACACTGAGAAAATACTCAAACGAATCATTGGTACGTATCAGATTAGGTGTTATTATTATTATTATTTTTACAAACCTTAAATACCAACCTAAAAAAACTATGTGTGGTATTTTATTTTATTTTATTTACAGACATTGAAGGCCTAAGCCTAAGTTTTACATTTAACATACAAGACATGTATAAAAAAGTATTATTTTTTAAAAGACACAGAGCAATTATTAGATAAATACAAAACAGAAACAGTTTTACATTTCTTACTTAATTATTGAAAAAATGACAAAATTAGTATCTCAAAAATATAATATATGTACCTAGGTAAGTAATCATAAAAAATATATGTTTACAATATAAATTTAAAATAAAAAAAATAAAATAAAAAAAATATAAATTTAAAATAAATTTCAACAACTTATTCAAAAAGCATTTTCCATCCAGTTATATACCTATATGTACGTACCCATCTGATAAGAAATACATATTTTGTGGAATAGAATTAATGACTTCTCACAATAAGTACATATGTCTCAAATGGTTCTCATTTAAATAAAACAAATTTAGTTATTAGTATTCAATGGGTTGCTGGCGAGTTTATGTTATTATTTCATATCGCTATCTGTAATATGTATTAATTATTATGTATTGCAGATACAGTCATAATTGTATTATAGGTGTGAAAATCTTAAAGAAATTCAGGTTCTTTTGAAAGAAATCTATTTTTACTTTTTAAGTATATTTGTGCCCATTCATTCAAAATTAAACGCAATACGATTATTCTAAGACCTGTAATTTTTTAAAAAAAAAAATAAAGGTTGGTTCTAACTATAAATCGGTTCTAACAACGTACCCGAAATTTAGTAATCAAAATACTAGATAGTACTGCCTTGGAAAAGATAAATATCTAGTGAGGCAGTAAATTCAATTTCTTATTATTATTTTAAGAAAAAACATTTAATAAGGTTAGGAAATATTTATGTTTAGTTGTATTGATTTTTGTTGTTGTTAAGTTTGATATTGTTGGAAAATAAAAAATGAATAAATAGAAAAAAACTACTTCCAAATATTATTAAAATAATCAAATTTTATTCCTAAAACATATCTACTTACAAAATAATCTGATGTGCCTTAAAATATTTACACAATTATCTTCTAATCAAGTATTTCTGAATATTATCAACAATATTCGATACAAATTTTGTGCATTGGGTACTTAAGTACTTTACTATAATTAATATATCCAGGTGGGATAGATATAGAGAAAGGAATATACCTATATCTATCCTTGTATACTTCTTACACTTCTTCTACATTAATACAAATTCTACTATTCCAAAATAAAAACCAATGCATTGTCTAAGTAATGTCGTTACATCTTCTTATGAAATGTATTCAGAGTAACGACCCAATTTACTCGATAAAAATACTTAAAAGTACCCGAAATATTTTACTCGAAAAGTACTTGAATTGTTTGTAGAGAACTCAACACGATTCTCATTGAAGTACTAAATAGCAGGTAATAAGTATCAGTATTTAGTGTTATTATCGGTAAGTATCTACCTAGTTTTGATACAGAAAAATGTATAATTATATGGGCGTTACCTAATCGAATTAACGATCCGCATACATGAGAATAATAACCACAATACTAGGGAAATAATACACACTCTCTGGGTAGGTACCAACAATTATTAGTATCTGTTATTATTATTATAATATTAATACCCGATACTCTTTATTTGTACCTACTATTAGCAACAAAATGTTATGGGGTGTTCACATTTGGCGAATATCGCCAGGCGAATTTCAAAATATATAGCCAGGTGAAAAAACAAAATTCG
Organism: Athripsodes cinereus; assembly: GCA_947579605.1. Classification (NCBI taxonomy): domain Eukaryota; kingdom Metazoa; phylum Arthropoda; class Insecta; order Trichoptera; family Leptoceridae; genus Athripsodes; species Athripsodes cinereus. The sequence continues at coordinate 2,328,181 of OX388312.1, read as the reverse complement.
CCGGACATCCATTGATCGTCACACCTGTTCACACAGTCCACCGATATAGAAACGATCTGTCAGATGCGCTTTGATTTTGACACTGTTTTCAAAATGGCGGACGTCGAGATGGAGATCGCGAAGTGTTTATTTTTAGTCGAAAATGTTATAGCAGAGTTTAAGGCCCCTTTTAATTAGGGAAACAAACGCCACAACCAACAACAAAGATAACAGCTGTCTCGAAGCGGGAAACATAATAAAATTTATAGGTTTTAAAGTTTTTACCACAGATACGAACGCCGCGCATATCTGCGCATGCGCAAATCGTTCAATCGGCCGAAAATGTTGAAAGGTGGTCAACTCGAGACGATATCGTTTCTACTGTTTTTTATCGTTTCAGACTAGCTGTCATTTTGTTCACACGGTTCAAATGGCTGACGATATTTTGGTGCCCTGGCGATATTCGCCAAAGTGAGAACACCGCATTATTGTTCTTAAACTTGCAAGATAAGGTACATCACTAAACTCATTGGATACTTGAATTAAAAAAAAAAATAGTAGGAATATTTGGGTCTGTACACACGTATATATCCGCTATAGTTGTATTCACCAGATCATGGTAGCCAATACCCTCTTTGCAATCTTGAATGCATTGAGCACGTTTTGGATAAAAACAGTTGTATGCATTTTATTTATTACCAGAATTTGCAGATAATGCGAGCAAAACCAAAAAAAAATAACCTCTTAGAAACAGAGTAAATGGAATATCCAATATATTATTTATTATTTTTTCTCTCTGAGGAAAGATAGGTTTAGTACAATAACCTTTATTTGATGTAAATTGGAAATTGAAAGGAAAATTGGTAATGTAACTAATATAAAATCACATGAATCAGTTTTAAACGAGAGTTGGTTCAAAAAGATACGTTCATATCTCCTGCGAGTGGAAAAAAAATAATGAATGTCCTTCAAGTCTGAAACACCGGTGGTGATTGTTGTAAAAAGGTGTACTTCTAATATATGGATCATCTATATAATATTCTGTATCAACACTAACATAGTTTTATTAATGCATCTACAACGAGAGACTCGAGGGAGATTTGAAAGTACCTTTTTGCACCAACGATCGTTTGAGACTGATTGATAATATGAAATTATATTGGTAGCAAAATTTAATTTGTCGCACTACCAATTAATTATTCATTAAAATTTTCACTCTAAATTAAAAGTCAATGATTCAGATTGGCCTAAATTATCGCCAATCAAACAATGATTTATTTCAATTAATTATGAAAAAATCAATTTAAAAATAATTAAATTAATTGGATATGAAACGACATAAATTAGATTCAATGTTAAATGTCTTGTTTCATATTCTACAAAAGGAAATGTCATTTTTGTATTGGTAGATATATATTATAAATAAAATTAAAAAAAAACTACATTGAATGAGTGATATTGGATATCTGTATATCAAACTAATAATTATAAAATCAATATGATTGTCTTTGTATTTATTTATAATAATATAGAAATAAAAAAAAATATAACAAGTTTAATATTGACAAGACAACGTGCTAGGATGTCACCAGCCGTCAATGGAACTGTCCTGGGATAAAATAACCAGAAAAGAGGAGCGTATTTGGTGCAAAAATGTTTTGTTCAATTAAATAATAATAACTAAATATTAATATCTGGACAAAATTCATTTTGAGAAACCGTGATTATCCGTGATGCACCCGGTATAAAATCAGTCTTCCACTCTTTCCTGTAAATTTTCGAGTGTCCTGTGAAAGGCGGGTGATCGAAAATAAATAATTATATCTTACAACTTAAATTTATTTATCGACGAGGTTTCTTAGGACTCATCTTGATGTTTTTTTTTTGTTAGAACAGAGAGGACATCTTCCGTTTTTATAACATACACTTGGTCTGCTGGCTACCCCAGTTGTGGGAAATGCCTAATGATAGCAGTAATAATAGTAGTGGTAACCAGCAAGTGTACAATTTTATGTTGATTAGATCTATCTATATTTACGTCCACGTTATATTCCACAAATAGGGGTACCAGCAGACAAACTGCGTGTAATAAAACATACAGGCCTTCATCTCCATGTCATAATAAATGTAGATATTCAGAACGGGTGCCAATTCTCATCGCTAAATTGGAAATGTCATATTTATTTATTGCTACACTAATTTATAAATTTAAATAAACTTTCCCTTCAGACTGTCCTCAACGCCTACGGTGTGGGCAAGATTTACAAGTGTAGAATTTCGGAAAAAAGGAAGTCCCTATCTATACCTCTGCGATATCCGTGGGGTCGGTGGGTGCTCTTCAATCGAAGGCAGTTTTATTACTCCAAACATTCTTCATAGCCTTAAGAATTAAAGTTACCTCTTTGTCAATAAAAAATAAAATACACTGATATTATAATATTATTAATTCCAATTCTACCCTGTTAATACGAATGTTGTCCCATGTCACATGATTTGATACTGATTATATTATAAGATAAGAAAGGATTGAATGATTCAGATCATCTTATTATTTATAAGATAATATATAATTATATACAGACAAATAAAACTATTATAATAATTATTTTATCTATTAAAATGTGGAATGCAAGGGAAGCTACCACATTAAAGGCTCTCGTAGCATCCCAAAGTAACAACGAGTTATGAAAATGACCAGATCTTTAGTAAAATTTTCCGGAGTCAAAATCGTCCCCCAATCGGATCTCCGGGTGGGGACTGCTCGAGATCTTGTCATTAAGCAGAATACACACAAGAGAAAGGAGGTGAGAAGAAATCGAAACAGCACACAAGGAAGATACGCAACCTGGAACGTCAGAACTTTGCTGCAAAATGGTAAGTTAGACAATCTTAAAGTAGAGATGACGAAAATGAAACTTAGCGCGCTAGGAATCTCTGAAATGAGATGGCCTAACCCGGGAGATATGTGGACAGGTAATTTTCGTCTTATCCATAGCGGTAGTATAGAGGGTAAACCGGGGCAGGGAGGGGTAGGAATAATGTTATGTAAAGACTTGGGTAGGAGAGTAAAGGGATACGTACACTATGGAGGTAGGATTATTTTAGTCAAGCTAGATACCAAACCCGTAGACACAATTTTGATCCAAGTCTACATGCCAACATCTAGCCATAGCGACCAAGAAATTGAAATTTTATACGAAAACATCCAAAAATTGCTAGATGACACAAAAGCTGAGGAAAATGTTATTGTAATGGGAGACTGGAACGCAGTAGTAGGGGAAGAAAGGGAGGGATCAGTCGTAGGAGCATATGGGTTGGGCACTAGAAATGATAGAGGTAGCCGTCTCATTGAATTCTGCGCCAAAAACAAAATGTTTATAGCCAACACGTGGTTTCAACACCACTATAGACATCGCTATACATGGAAATCTCCCGGAGACAGATTTCGATCACAGATTGATTACATTCTTACACGTCAAAGATACAGGAATCAAATTAAAGATTGCAGGAGCTTTGCAGGTCCGGACATTGATAGTGATCATAATATGGTTGTGGCGGAAACCATACTGAAATTCAAAAGGCTCGAGAAGAGAACCACAAAAAGATGGGACCTAAAACAGCTAAAAATAAAAGAAGTTAAAGAGAAATACGACGAAAAAACTAAGATATGCGATTTTGAGAGTAATGAAAGTATAGATAAAGTATGGGGTAAAATTAAAGAGAAAATAACCACAGCGGCAGATGAGGTATTAGAGAAAAAAAAGCCGCAAGCTAGGAAAGAATGGATCACGGACGATATTTTAGAAATGATTGAAAAAAGAAGGAACTTAAAGAACTCTAAAACAGAAGAAGGGAAAAAGGAATATAAAGCCCTTAGAAATAAAATTAACAGAGAATCCAAGCTGAGAAAGGAATGTTATTTGCAAGAAAAATGCAAAAATATTAACAGGAATATAAAACAAAGGAAATTTGAAACCGCATACTCTGAAGTAAAGAATTTCTTCAATGACAAAACACAACCACGATGTGCTATACAAGATAAAAACGGCAAACTGCTGTTTGAGGATGAATTGATCGTAAAAAGATGGAAAGAATACCTAGAACAATTATACAAAGGAAAGAACATAGTCAAGGAAAGCAAAGCACTAGAAGCAGAATATGACGTAGAAAATAATGGAGATGACATCTTAAGAAGTGAATTTGATATTGCATTAGCAAAGTTGAAAGACGGCAAAGCACCAGGTATTGACCTGATTCCATCAGAGCTGCTTAAATGCGCAGGAAAAGGCATGCTTGATACATTGTATAAGCTTGTCTGCAAAATATACAACACAGGAGAGATACCTGAGGACTTTGCCAAATGTCTGATACGAGCGCTTCCTAAGAAAGCAGGCACGACAAAGTGTGAACAACACAGAACCTTAAGCATGATATCACACGCTTCTAAGATACTCACCAACATTATAATGAAAAGGGCGGAAAATAAAATCAACGAAACACTTTCAGAAGATCAATTTGGATTCCGCAAAGAGACAGGCACAAGAGATGCAATCCTGAGTCTCAGACTTACTCTAGAAAAGAGAATAACAATTAATAAAAACACATATATAGCATTCATCGACCTTGAAAAAGCATTCGATAAAGTAGAATGGGAACAACTTTTTAACACCCTCAACCAGATAGGAATGAGTTATAAGGATAGAAGAGCAATCTGGAGCTTATACAAGAACGAAATGGCTGTGATTAAAAGCGGAGAGAGCTGTGCAGAAGCAAGGGTCGAACAAGGCGTAAGACAAGGATGCTCAATGTCGCCAGCTCTCTTTAACTGCTATATACAGCGAGCCATTGATGAACTGAGAGAAGAAATGAAGAACTGGACAGGAGTAAAAATAAATGGGAAAAAGGTCGACATGATAAGATATGCTGACGACATAGCACTGCTCGCAGACTCCGAGATGGAGCTGAACGAAGCTTTAGGAAAATTGGAAAGTATACTGTTGTCAAAGTACAACATGAAAATAAATAAAGAAAAAACAAAATGTATGGTCGTTGGAAGAGAGGAAGCGACTGCGAACATTGCATTAAATGGAGTGAGCATCAAACAAGTAAGTGAATTCGTGTACCTGGGCAGCAGAATAAACCAGGATGGACGCTCCAAAGCAGAAATTGTAAGCAGAATAAACCAGGCAAGGATTGCCTTCAACAAAAAATCGAAGATATTGGAATCCCCAAATATCGACTTAAGCGTAAGGAAGAACCTTACTAAAGCCTTTGTATGGAGCATTCTGCTTTATGGTTGTGAGACATGGACCATCAGCAAGAGTGAAAGCGGACGGTTGGCGGCCTTTGAGATGTGGTGCTACAGACGCATGCTTAAGATCCATTGGTCGGAGCACGTCGAAAACGAAGAAGTCTTAACCAGGGTAGGCGAAAAAAGGCAACTCCTTAAGAGAATCAGCCAACAACGAGCTAACTGGATTGGCCACAACATCAGGCACCCAGGACTACTCATCGCCATCGCGGAGGGTAAGACCGAGGGAACAAATGGCAGAGGCCGACCAAGAGACGCATATATGGACCAACTGAAGAGGGACATGAACTGTGGCTCATACGTAGAGCTTAAAAGACTGGCTGAGAATAGGGAGGAATGGAGAAGAAAAACCAAACTCGTTGCAGACCAATCCAATGGATTGTAACTAAATATATATATATTAAAATGTATTGCATCGAGTATAAAATTTAACATCAATAAAATTAATAACACCTTTATTGTACGGGATATTAAGGCCCAATGTTTAATTTATTTATAAATTATTTTTGCACATCATTATTATATAATAGTGTTAACAAAACCATTGACATAATATACCTACTTGCAGCGCAATACATTCTTTCGGAATTTTTGTGTTCCAACATCGATGCCCTTCAAGCATTAGCAATGTATTGTCTTACAACCAACGTCAGTTTAAAACTGGACGCAAAATTAAATTTGATCGGCCGCATGACCGATTTTTCTTTGAATTACCAATCTAGTAGGTATTTGAACAAAACAACACAAAATTTCAAACACTTTATAATACAATAAAAAATTAGAATTTAAAATACTAGGACGTTATGCAGTGGCAAGATATGAAGTGATTTCTTCCATCTAACCACGACACATTGACATACACCTAATTAAAACAAATACACCCCTATAATATACAATGTTTATTATACATAATACTTTCAATTATATATACAAAAAAAAAAAAAACAATTTTCAACACCGAACACGTAGAAGTTCCCTTAACGTGACGTTTATCTTGAGCTAGCCCTTATTTAAAACCCTTAAATTTTGCTTTAACATCCAATAGACTTTATAGAATTTCTCAACTAAACTTCACCAAAATGTTAAAGTTACGGATTGAATAAATATTAAAGAAAAAGTACAGCACGTTCGAAATAATAGTGCGCGTACGAAATAACATTATTTGATATAACCTACTACATAAAAATATGTATTGGGGACTAGTTTGTTGTTGTATGTATTGAGGATACAAGATCATTTGTCAAATAATATTGACAGCAGCTTTCACGGATCTCGACACATAGTTTTTTTTCATTAATATTATATTTTGGGGATAAAAAAACACACAACACAACACAACGCAACATCGCCCATACAAAATAATATTATTTCTGTATCACAAGGTAGGTAGGTACGAGTATTCCTAGATTATTATGTAGTACGATTACGCTACAATATAATAACGTGGGTGAGATACTGTAACGTTACGGGCGACAAATTACTTTAAATTGGATGTCAACGATATTTTTAAGTCATTATAAATTTGGTTTTTAAAACTGAGAACCTGGAAAGAGTATCTTATAATAAATAGCGCTGTGGAAGGGAGTCGAGGAAGGGGCCGAGTATCAGCAAGATTGAGCGACAAAATTAAGTAGGTCTCACAGAACTCACTGTATGGGGCCCAGCACTTGGTGGAGGATCGCCCGAGGTAGATGCATAATATGGTCTATAGAACAAGGTCACGATTGTCAGAATTGATAGATCGAAGGAAATGATGATAATTCAATGAGAAAATGTTCAAAACAGGCAAATTATTTACAAAAAGAGAAATTTGTATAAAATTTAAATTTATTCAATTTGTATGAAAATAATCGAAATTAATATAATTAGTTAAGTATAGGTACTGTACAGTAAAATTTCTTGCAAATTTGCAAATTATGTTCTCCCACTTTTTTTCGTAAATTTTCAAATGTTCTGTAAAAGTCAGCTATTCATAAAAACATCACATAAGTATAAACATTTTAGCATCTTCAATTCAAAGATGAAATATGCTACCCATCCCGAATGTCTTAACTTGTATTGATTGACACATGCGTGTTTATTTACATGCAATTAGTTGGCTGGCTACCTCACTTGTGGAAAATGTCGTGATGGTATGAAAAATTTAACAGATGAATGAAATCAAGATATTTGCGAAAAAAAAAACAAAAAGGTATAGGTAGGTAATCACACTTTTTTATCCACATGTGGCCCGTTTGATTCAACTTTATCGCCCAATAATAAACTTATACTTTTTCTTTATACATAATAACGAGAGTATACAACCAAAATGCACTAAGTCAGACTAGTGCTACAAAAATTGTCAATAACTATTCAAGTAATTAACATTTTTCCTATGTTTGAATTTGTTTGCAAAGCCTAAAAGTCATTTACCAATATCATCTTAATTAAAGTTCAAATAAAACACGACGAATTCGTATTGATCTATACATTTTTTTTTCATTTAACTGCCACCATGTCATCTCAAAACTAAAATGACTTAGTGCATTTTGGTTGTATACCCTCGATAATAATATCTCTTTACACCATATCATGTGGGTGACAGTTCTCACACGGAGCATTGACAATTTAAATGAATGAACACATTAATTTTATTGATGACAGGATATTCGGACATTGTAAATAATATTATTATACGTCAAATTCAATATCATAAACTTAATTACTAAGATTATCAAATTACATAATATCCCACACTTTTTAGCAAATTTACAAAGGTCCTGTAAAAGTACTTAGGTAGAAGACATTAAATATTTTAAATTTGGCGTAGAGCTATGCCACCCTTGCAGAATGTTACATTTTTACTGACACGTAGATGACGACCTCTATATTTATTGCATTTAGTTAGTCTACTGGTTACAACATTTAGTTTGGGATTATCGTTAACTGTGTGATTATTCAATACATGTTATGTTGTGTTATTTATTTAATTAAAAAAATTATAAATTTCATCGCCAAATAAACCAATCAAGGTCCCGCGAATCACCAGAGCGCATGACGAACACGTTGTTAGCAAATAAAATAGATATAAATGGATATCTGCAAATTTTATTTGTTAATAATTAAAAGCAAGAAACAAGACTAAAACCATAAAAATTAATATGTAATAACAAAACTAGTATATTAATTAAGTCACTAATTATATCATCAAAATCAAATGTTAAGATAATTTAAAAAAAAACCATATTGATAACAGTTAATTTCTAAACATTAAAATTAATTATCTTCTTTTAATTAATCTCAAATTTGAAACTATCAAAATTTAAACCATTATAAAGTATTAAAGAAAAATGCAAGACGTACTTGCAATATGGTATTATACAATACAACAGTTTACAAATAAAAAAAAATGCTTAGGAAATACAGTCGATTCCGCTTAATTGGGACACCGCTTAATCGGGACAGCCGCTTATTTGGGACAAATCTCAAAGAACAGAAACCAAACCAAGAAACCAATAGTAAATTTATATGTTTAATTGGGACAACATTCCGCTTAATTGGGACAGTAAGTTTAAGATAACAGCACATATGTTACACAAATTCTCAAGAAAAAATATGTACAAAGAATTCTCATTTTTGCATTGAATTAAATTGTATGTACCTACCCATTTATTATTTAAATTAGGATTTTTTTTTCTTAAAAGTTTATATCACATATTTGTAATTTATATGATAATTTATATTACCTATATGTAATTTACAGTTTTCAAGAGTTTGTAAAATAAAATAATTGAAAAAAAAATATTCATTGTTATTTTATGTGTGTTTTACTGATTCATGGCCTTGCCAAAACCAAATATATTAATTTAAAAAAATTTGAACTTCGCTTAATTGGGACAAAATGCCCAAGTCCCGATGTGTCCCAATTAAGCGGAATCGACTGTATATACAAAGTACAAAACTGTAAAAATATAATATTTCAATAATAAAATTGAAGGTATTGGAATAAAAAAGTAATAAATTAATAAAAAATTGACCACTCGTAAATATCAGGAAACTATAAAACGCAGAAGATGTAACATACATAAATGTGTGTGAAAGATGTAAAATAATACAAAATTTCTCTTCAAAACGTCTTTTGGTCGGGCTCTTAAAAGACAATTATGTAAATTTTCAATATTCCTTTATCGGAAAGGGCATCCTCCACTCCTCCCCTACAAATGATGTAAATTTGAGAACAATATTTTACAATCTCTCTCATTTTTTACAATATTTACATTTGCATAATGCTTTTATCGTATTTCGACCGGTCACCCAAATGGAAAACTATAGGTACCTACCTACTATAATTTAAATAAGTATATCAAAGAAATATTTTTTTGGTGGAAATGGAAAATCCTTTTCTATCAGCCTTCTCCGTGGTAAAAATAAACTGAACAGGTCTCCACCCTTTTCTGTAAGTTTTCAAGTGTCCTGTAATCAAAACGCGTTTATAAAACATCGCATGCATGATATTGACATTTTCAATTCTGTTATGAGACATGCTAACCACAGTGAATAAAGTATTTTTATGAGGACGATCATTACATTCATTGCCTAGTAGTTTGGCACGAAGAAGACGATCTGTATGTAACTATTGTCTACTTGCATTGAGTCCACCAGTTAGCTCGCTTGTGAAAGATGTCGTGATGACAAAGTATGTCAGAGGTTCTCAAACTTTTTTGCACTATAAATTAGAGAGTTTAGTTGTTAAGCCCACATTTTTCCCCATTTTTAGCTTCACCTACCTATTTTTATCAGACTTATTAGAAAGTACCTACTACTACTACACCATCAAGGCATATCCCACTAGTGGGGTAGCCAGCAGATCAGCTACATGCAATAAACATGCACCTTCTCTGTGCTAGTCATATTAAAGACATTCAGAATGGTTGGCAAACCTCATCGCTGAATTTTAGATGTAAAATGTCTTTATTTTTTTTAGTAAGTAAAACAATAACAGAAATTATAAAAAAGATGAATAGTTTAATGTAAACATTTGGAAAAATTTAAATATGAATATTTCATGAAACACTTATCAAAACGACGAAATCTAGTGACAAATTCGAACACAATAATAATAAAAAACAACAAAATTTGAACAAATAATCTGTCGCCATTTCGTTTAAGACGAAACGCCTCTCAAAAGATTAATTATCATTTCTAGTAAACTAATAATAATTAAAAATGAAACGTGCCATCATCGAATGTCTCGGTCATTTACAAAGGGAACGAGTGAGATGGGTTGATGAACGAATGTCTCAGAATATATCTGAAGAGAGATAGGGCATTATATATTTTATTTTAAACTGTGAAGCATGATCGTTATTTAAATGTTCCATGAAATGGGAGTGAAGATTTCACTCTGTTACTTGTCAAAATGAAAATATACTAGATGGAAAAATAACAAAATTTATAATTAATGTTTGTAATGATAATGTATCTAATATTTTTTCAACACCTTGGAAAGTTATGTATGGAGAAATAATTATTCCAAAAATAATAAAACACATTATTTGTTATCTAGGTATCCTAAGGGAGCTAAACATTTCAACACGGCTCTCAACTATTTGCAGACAGCGCGTCTTCTGACATTTCGAGCATATCACAAGAAAGGAGCCTGAGAACCTGGAAAGAATAATAACAACTGAGGCTGTCAAAGGAAAGCGTGGAAGGGGCCGAGTACCAGCAAAATGGAGCGACCAAATTTGTGGATCGCTCGAGATAGAGGCAGATGATCTATAGACCATTAAAGGTCACGTGGTCTTGTCTATGGATTTGCTTTTGCTTGAGGGGCAGTCAGATTGCGCAAATCATCCTTGTAGGATGTTATGCCATAAGAGAAAAAAAAGAAAGTCAGACGACAAAATAATAACAAAATCGACACTGACAGTTTTTTTTAGTATTAGGTATTCTTTAGCCGTTCCACCTCATATTGAGTAATTTTGTAATACTGACAGTTGGAAGGATAATACCGACATGACAACGCTCTTCTTTGAAATAATTTACTATCTGAGATAGCATGTGTTATGGTACTCTATCTTTTTTTCATGCATAGTTATAACTGCGCAGTTAGAAAGAGAAACCACCTTTTTGTTTGCTTTGTCTTTGTTCCGTTGTTGACCCTCAAACATTTTTCTGTGACGTCATCATTTAATGGTCTATAGAACGAAGCATGATGGTTACGATCCTCAGAATTGAGGGACCGACAGAGATAATGTTATATATGGGTGAAATACCTCATCGCTGAATTGAAGATGCTTAAATATGTATTAAAGGTGATGTTTTACGAATATCTGATTTATACAGAACACTCGAAAACGAGTGGAGTGGAAGATCATTCCGAAAAGGAGTGGAAGACCATTTCTTTACAGGATGCTCCACGGAACAAAAATTTTTTTTATGTGATTTGTAAAAAAAGTCTTCGTTATTGACTCGATCAAAAATTCTAAAACATGTGAAATCTCAATTAGAGATGTACCAACCGACCTACAAGTACCAGCTACTAAGTATCTGTTCTAGTAGGTACATCTCTAAAATAACGTTCTATCTAGCTCACGCCTTCTTGGTAATGACAGCTACATAAAGGTAATTAGCACCTCGATGACAAATGAGTTCCGAGCACGTGTTGTTGTTACTGTTGTTCACTTGTTTTTCGTTATGAGAAATAATTATAATAATGTAGATATATTTTATAATGTCTATGTTTTAGGCTCTGAGCCTCTGATCTCTCATCGCCAATTTTGTTCAAGATTAATTACTTTTGTATTTGTATTTACTTATTAGATATTAATCATTAAAATCGATGTATTTGGAGACGATTACAGAACTTATTTTCACACCACGGATAATTTTTTGCCGTGTTCTATGATAAAGAGATATAAATAAATAGTAATATTGGTTTATTTTGAAATATTGGCAGAAATATTTAATAAAATCTCGAGTTTTTAAATGCTACCAAAACATTAGCTTTCTTAGGGTCCGAAAATACAACAATAGTTTCTTGGAGATCGATCATTTTGAAATTTCTTTATTAAAAAGTGTCACAGTATTCAAAATATTATTACAAAAACATCAAATCTACGAGAATATGAAACATCACCAAAAAAAGCATCAGGAAGAAGGTATAATAATTACCGAAAACAAAAACAAACAGAACGACAATAAAATAACAAGGAAATAGATTAAGAGATCCAATTTAAAACATTCAAATAATTGGGTGTGTGACGCAATTCCGTGACAGGGCTTTGATTGAACGGTACAAATTGTGCAGAAAATGATTATTAACTCAGCACTTAAGTGGGAGAGTATAGTAGTATAAGTACATTGAATCGCATCTGGAAATGCCAGCGTAACTTGGTGGAGGTGTCATCAGAGAAGCAGGAAGGAAGGAATACATAAAAAGGGGATCAAAAAGGTGGAACGACAATATTGATGATGATTAGCTGGAATAGAATTTGGATTAGACAAATAATAACAGGAACATAACAAGACATCAAAAGAATATCTTTAGGATTGTTTTGAATAGAAAAAGCACGTTTTTTTATGTTTCTTCGTTGGTTACCTTTTTTGTTTTTGTTTAAATGTTGAGATAAAAAATAATGAAAAAAAAAACTAATAAATACCTATAGGTTCTAGTATTCCTTAGTACTTCAAAACTCTAAACAAACTGTTGATTCTGATGTCTAAATATATTAGACCAAAAAGGTGACCAGCATCATATAAACATCACCAAGTTTGCGACGCAACGTTCCAAAAAACATTATTTCACAGCACACTGCCGTTACAAAGCCAAAAAAGTGAGCATTTGGCATGCTGTAAAAGAATATATCTTTTTTTGTTAATATAATATAATAAATTTTGTTCACTGTTATTAATACTCGTAATATTGAAATACTGTGATTGTTCTTTTTCAATTTAAAATATTTACTCGTTATAACAAAAATACTTCTATTTCAAGATACTTGATCCAAAATGAAATTGTAAATGTCTTTAGAAGGTTTATTGACAGCGTTGTACATAATTATATTTACATACAAAGAGAGAGAGATGTGAATGACATATTAATTTTACACCAATAACATTGTGATGTTTTGACTGTAAATACATACGAAAATCTATAATTCTGTAATTTGGTGTATTCGCCCTTTACTCATTGAAAGAAAGTCTATTCGCTAACCATTAGAGAAACCACTATCCCAACCCAACCCTAAAACATAAATTCTTAATTATTTCGCGAGAATATTCGAGTGTTGCTCCTCAGCCATATAGGTTCTATACAATGATACAAATTTTAATGAAATTTATCCAGACCTATTATTATCTTCCAATCAATCAAATAATCCTTTTCGTAACATTAGAATGCCAACGGACAGACGTTTTGTGAAAACGGACCCTTTTAAATATAATTAATTGTTAGCTCATGCACCCGAAGTTGTACCGAAAAAATATTATACAAATATCACTTTTAAGACACTTATCCTACTTTTAATGAGAATAAATACACAAGTGCGCTAAAAATTGTTATATTTATGGAAAAATTAACAACTCCTCCACTTGGAGTTTTTGAGTATAGAATTGACTCCCACTTTTTATAAATGTGGTGATCTGCAGTCTGATGGTAATGTTTCGTACTTTCAAGAGAAAAGTCCATAATTTGTGTATCTCTTTATCAACCTACTCCATTAACACGATACAAGCAACGTCTATGTAAGTGCAGAGATGCCAAAGGCTTACCTTTTGAAAACATCACAATTACAAATACGTCTCAAAAAATATATATTTATTAAAATAACAATAATTTTCAATATAGTGGTTGGCTCAAAAAGCATGAATACTTGTCTAGGAAAGGTGTGTCTATAGAGGATACATAAAACAAAATCATACATACAAGTGAACGTACTATAATATTTTTTAGCTTTCGAAACCGGTTTCCTCCACATTACTAATTATTTGTTTCCTGTTGTGAGAATGAATGATCATTTATTAGTGTATGAATATGAATTATAATAATATTAAATACAAACGGTAGGTTTGAAATTAGAATATTTCGGATGTAAGTGATTGCCTCTGGGCAGTGCCAATTAAAACATTTAATAATTTTTCGTTATTTGCAAAATTATTTTAAAATGCCTGGTGAACAACATGACATGGTTAATAATGTAACGATAAAAAAAGGACTCCCAAGTGGAAATTACGAAATTCGAATTTTGTTTTAGAATCACTCGGATACAAGCATTAATAAATTAGAGTGCATGTAATAAACATGCAAATGACCTGCATGTTTATTACATGCAGTCAGTCCGCTGGCTACCCTAATTGTGGAAGATACAAACATACCATCACGCCGCTTCAATCGCGGGGTAGGCAATAAGGATCGAGCGCCACTTCCTTCTATCCTTGCAGACATCTGTCGCTTCGGTCACTGTCATAAAATTTCTCATGCATGCTCTCCTGTTCAATGTACTCAACACGTGGCCATCCTGTAGGATTTGGTTTAGATGATCTTGCCATTTGATCCTTGGCCGTTCACGTCTCCGATATATCATTCTTTCTCTCAGCCAAATATATATTCTTGGTCATTCTTTCTTCATTCATTCTTTTCACGTGCCCAAAACATCGTAACTTATTTACCTACATTCATCTCTCAGACTTTTACCACACATCCTTCTCAACGATCTCATTTCCACTGCATTTTTGCCACTTTCATCCTTCTTTAACCATGTCCACGTCTCACTTGCATACATGAGTTTTGGCACTAAGATAGCAGAGTGCAACAACCTTTCAGCTGTGGTAGATATGTTTCTATTGTGGAAGATGCTGTGATGATATAGTAATTTACTAAGCTAAATTTTAAGGATGATCTTCTTTTACAGTACACCGCTTGTGTAATAACGAAAAAGTCACTCAAACAGCACAAAACCAATCTTAATCTTATTTTCGTTCTATGCAGAGTAATTTTTTTATTAAAAAAAGCAAACATTCACACTGACACGTAACAAATAAATTTTTCTAAAAATATTTTAGAAATTCGCTATCTACTACACTGATTAATAATAATATTTTAATAATAAATGAATAGAAAGATAAATGATTATTATTTTCAAAAATAATTACGAAAATAGTGAAAACATTTAGGCGAAAAAAAAACTGTTTATCATCATATAATTCACATTTTGGGAATAATAAAATCTTTTTAATTATGAAAAATTACACGTTATCTGGACATTAATCTCTGCGAAACTTGTCTTGTCATTTTGATATCTACTTATATAAATTATATATGTATAAAAACAAACAAAAAAAATCACATCATAGAATATGACATGCGTTAATTTTGTTAAGGGTAATCTAAACGTACTTTTTCAGATATAACCTTTTTATCACGGAATGTCCCATAACAGGGACAGCCAGTGAGCTCCCATAAAAGCAAGGGTCAAATTTGTTAGCGAAACGAATTTAAATGTTGTGCCGCGAAATTATTCAGATTTTACACAGATACTTTAATTGGCGATGTTAATAATTGATTGTATTTGTTGAATACTGCCATCTGTGTGGTGAATTATGAAGCACTGGTCACTGGCTATAGACATAAGGTGATAATCTATGGCGAATAAATTCAATTCAGGGTTTGTCTTTGGTTACGTGTATATAATACACACACACTTGTTGATCCACCTCTTCTTCTCCAATACACAGTCAAATAACATTAATATCTATACTGTTCTATTTTGTTACAAGTTTTACATTAAATCCAATATAATTAAGAAAAAACAGTGTTTGTTCTCCATCCACTCATCAGTTACACAACTCAACATTAGCGATCGTGAAAGGGACATAGGCGATCGAGACACAACAACATTGGCGACCGTACAACAGGACACCTTTCGGAAAAAACATCGAATTCATCATTGCGTATCGTATCCTATATTTTCCTATTCATTTACAATTCTATCCTATAATATTACATTTCCATTCAAATAGATCAATATATTTAACTATCTGGGGATTCATTGCCATTTTATATAAATATTATACATTTTAAGGTTAATTGTTACAATAATATCTACCCTACAATTTCACTACTGTATTCGTATCTAATTGTTGATTTAAAACATTTGTTTAATAAATAAAACTAATATTATCTTTATTGTTTTGCAGATAACCCGTGATTCCATCATATTTTCGGCATTTTTATGAAAAAAAACTGTGTGTAAATTCTCGTGAGAAATATTGTTGCAAAGTAGTCGCGTGTTTTCAATGTTCATTGATTGGCATTTTTTGCATTGAGTTTTCTCTTTTTATTATTGTATATTTATTACATTCTAGTGAATTATGTTGTCTGGAGAAAGAGAAACAAGGACAGCCACTTCAAAAATGGAAAAAACACGTGATTCTGAAATGGAGGTTTGCAAAGGATTGATATCAAGGCGAGGCGTTTTGAAGGGACAACTCACGCGCTTTAAAGATTATTTGAGTAAGAAAGATTTAGATATTTGTGAATTACAGTTAAGGACATCAAGAATGGAAAGCATGCTTGAAAAATTTGAAATGTTGCAATGTGACTTGGAGGAAATTGATGGTGAGGAAGTGGTGTATAGGGATACTTTTGAACAACTATTTTATACCACTTTAAGTAAGGCAAAATCATTATTGAAAGATCAACTACAAGTCACATGTGAAGTTAAGTTAAATCCAATTCAAATACCTACATTTCATGGTAATTATGAAACATGGTTACACTACAAAGATACATTCAAATCTCTTGTAGGCAACAATAATTCTTTATCTAACTTACAAAAGTATCATTACTTACTGAGCTCATTAAAGGGTGAAGCCTTAAATTTAGTTTCTTCTTTGGAAGTTTCAGACACTAATTACTCTTTAGCATGGGACATCTTAACAAGGAGATTTGAGAACACCCGCCTCATTGTGGACAAACATGTTAATCACATTTTCAATCTCATTCCAGTGAAGCCAGAATCATATCAATCTTTAAGGCGATTGATCGATGATTCACAGCTCCATACGCGAGCTTTGGAAAGTTTGGGACTACCCACAAGCAGCTGGGACATCCTGTTAATTCACATAATTGCTAACAAATTAGATTCAGTATCACGTAACATATGGGAATCGCATCACTTGCAGGGTGAGCTACCTACATTAAAGGAACTGTACGAATGTATTGGAGAGAGAGCACGTATTTTGGAGACGACGTCTCACAACAAAAACTTCAAACCATCCAACACCTCCAACCGAGCAGGAGTTGGCTTGGTTGCAAATGTACGAGCAAACCCAGTTTGCCCACTTTGTTCTTCACAGCATCGATTAAACCAATGTGAGCAGTTTAAGTCGATGGGGACTCAGCAAAGGTGGGAGCTGGTAAAAAGGCAGCGACTGTGCCGTAACTGTATGTTAAGGAATCATATTGCCAAGGATTGTTCTTCAGGAGGAAGATGTAAGGTGTGTCGGAGGGACCATCACACCTTATTGCACACACCGAGCGTGCACAATTCGACAGCAAATACGGAAACTCTGGGACCTACTTCACAGGTTCCTACTGTGGTGAACCATGCTTCGCTCTCAAACGACGAGGAAGTACTGTTATCCACGGCCATGGTTGGGATCCAACTCCCTGATGGCGGCATTTTTAGGGCACGAGCACTCTTGGACTCGGCAGCACAGTCGAATTTCATTACAAAGAGTTTATGCGAGAAACTCAACTTACGGACAAAGGGAGCATATCTGCCAGTCTCGGGACTGCGGCAACAGGTAACTCACATTGAAGAAAAGGTAGATATAACAATTAATTCTTTATTGTATGATTACAGGAGGAAAATCAACTGTTTGGTCCTGCCTGTAATTACATCAAACTTGCCACTGCGATCTGTGGACAGACGACGTTTTCACGTGCCTTCCCAGATGCAGCTAGCGGACCCTGACTTCCATAAATCTTCTCCAATAGACTTGTTATTGGGAGCACAGGTATTTTGGGAGGTACTTCAGGGAAATCATGCGTCAGCTCAACGTCAGCAGCCGATGATGCATCAGACCAAATTAGGATGGGTCATTGCAGGAGCTATTCCGTGGAACTCTGAAGGAATCAGCAGACAAAGGCCGGTATCTTGTTACATTTCTTTGAATCAATTAAACAAAAATATTGAGAAATTTTGGGAGGTAGAAAGTGTGCCTAATTCTCTGGTTCGAACCCAGGAAGAGACATTATGCGAGAAACACTTTACTAGTACTACGACTCGTGATGAGTCTGGCAGATTTTCAGTAAGTCTACCCTTCAAGGAATGTCCACCTAACGTGGGAAACTCTCTTGAAATAGCCGAGAGGAGGTTACTTTCGATGAAGCGACGGTTTCAGAAGGATACAGAGCTGCACACACAATATGCAGCATTCATGAATGAGTATTTGGAATTGGGGCATATGTCTCCTTGTCTACCTGACAAGGAAAATGCAGTTTATCTTCCCCATCATTCCGTTTTCAAGGGAACAAAAATCCGTGTTGTGTTCGATGGTTCTGCAAAAACATCCAATGGAAAGTCCCTAAATGATAATCTGATGAAAACACCTACCATACATAATGAGTTATTTACATTGTTGATTAATTTCAGGAAACATCGATATGTCTTGAGTGCAGATATACAACAGTATTATAGGCAGGTCAGTGTACATGAAAGGGACAGGGATTACCAGAGGGTCTTATGGAGGACATCTCCCAGTGAGGAAATAGGACATTTCCGACTCAACAGCGTCACATACGGACTCAGTGCGTCACCATATCTCGCGATGAGATGTCTAAAGGAACTAAGTACAATTTATTCTTCTATTTTTCCTCTCACTTCTCAGGTGATAGAAAGGGATTTTTATGTGGATGATCTCTTAACAGGAGATCATGATAAGCAGACTTGTATTAATTTAAAAAATGAACTGTCATACCTTCTAGACAAGGCAGGTATGAAACTTACCAAATGGAGGTCAAATCTGGATGACCTACATGACACTGGTCAGAACAATGACAGTAAATCCTTGAATCTGGAGGACGATTTTCAGTGCAAAATTCTAGGGTTGCATTGGAACAGTTACGAAGACACTTTTCATTATAAGGTTAACATTGAAACAAATACATCAACGTCTACTAAAAGGACAATTCTTTCAGATATTTCTAAGACGTTCGACCCGTTAGGACTCATCGGGCCCATTGTAATTAGGGCAAAATTATTAATGCAAAAAATTTGGCAGTTACAGATAGGATGGGACGATGAACTACCTGAAGACATTATTATTGCATGGAACATTTACAAAAAGGATCTACAAGACATCAACATCATCAAGATTCCAAGGAGGGTAATTGTGACGTCAACAGGTAGTGCAGATATACAAATATTTGGGTTTTCCGATGCATCGAAGGAAGCGTATGGTTGTACTGTATATTTGAAGTCCATGGATGAACAAGGTAGGACACAGATCAATTTACTTTGTGCAAAATCTAGAGTGGCACCTCTCAAACAACTTACCTTGCCTAGGCTAGAATTATCAGGAGCGCTACTATTAGCTGGACTTGTCAAGTCCATAAAGGAGAACATGGGTTATCAAGGTGTTTCCACTAAGCTTTTCACAGATTCAACTATTGTGTTGTCATGGCTACGAGCCTCAGCAACAAAAATGGATACCTTTGTAGCAAACAGGGTAGCAGAAATTCAGCGTAGCACAGAAGATTGTCAATGGATACATGTATCGTCACAACACAACCCAGCAGACTTGATTTCCAGGGGTACATCTGTACAACAACTTTCATCTTCGACTTTGTGGTGGAATGGTCCATCTTTCATACAAGAGGATGAGAAACTTACAGAATGTTCTTCTACGGTTGATATACAACAAGATATAGTGGTAAATACTACCACACTGGTAAATATTGAATCATGGGATATTTTCACAAGATATTCTTCATTTAATAGATTGCTTAGAGTTACTGCATATTTAATGAGATTTAAGAATAATATAACATCAAAAACAGGGCGTAGAACTGGACCTTTACAGGTATCTGAACTTCAACATGCACATGATGTATTGTGCAACATCGTCCAAGGTATTTTCTTTCACAGAGAAATAAGGGATTTGAAAAAGGATGGTCAGGTGTCTGCTCGTAGTAATGTAAAATCATTAAATCCAGTATTGATAAATGGTATACTTTGTGTTGGAGGAAGACTGAAAAACAGTGAGGTACCTACCCAACAAAAACATCCTATTTTGTTGCCTGCGGGACACGCTTTTACAACATTAATTATAAGGTATTATCATTATACTAATTTACATTTGGGTTTGCAGGGACTGTTGGCGCAGCTACGACTCAAGTACTGGCCATTGTCAGCAAAGAATACAATAAGAGGGGTTCTCAAGCATTGTATCCTGTGCTTTAGGTACAAGACGCCAGTGAATTACCAAAGGATGGGGGATCTGCCTGCAGACAGAGTCACTGCGACAAGGCCATTTTCAATTGTTGGAGTAGACTATTCAGGTTTCTTCAATATAAAATCAGGTTTTACCAGGAACGCTAAGGTTGTAAAATGTTATATTTGTTTATTTGTTTGTTTTGCCTCTAAGGCAGTGCATCTGGAAGTTGTCACTTCCATGACGACAGAGGCTTTTTTGAATGCATTAAAAAGATTTGTTGCTCGGCGGGGAATGCCAATCAAGATTTATTCAGATAATGGCACAAATTTCATTGGTGCAAGCAACGATCTTGCCAGAATTTATACACAGTTAAGAGCCTCTGAGGAGGAGATTGTTAATTTTTGTTCTCAACGATGGATCGACTGGAAATTCATTCCAGCTCGATCACCCCATTTTGGTTCTCTTTGGGAAGCAGGTATAAAACTAGTAAAAACTCCCTTGAAAAAGGCTTTGAATTCTCAGGTATTGAATTATGATTCTATGCTTACTTTGATTTGTCAAATCGAAGCCTCCATTAATTCCAGACCAATAACCAGTTTATCCTCTGATCCAACTGATCTCAACCCACTCACTCCTTCCCATTTTTTGATTGGAGACTCGTTGGCGAGGTTACCTGAACCAGATGTATCACACTTACCAGATAATCGTTTAAACCACTACCAAAAGATTATTGCTATGTTCAAGGGTTTTTGGACTAGATGGAGCAGGGAGTATTTCCAGGGACTCCAACAACGGACAAAATGGACACACGGAAATGAGAGACAATTGAAGGAGGGGGATTTGGTGCTAATAAAGGACGAGACTGTTCCCATGCTTTGGAAACTTGGCAGAGTTGTCCAGACACATCCAGGTCCAGATAACGTCACCCGAGTTGTCACCTTGAGGACCCAATCTGGACTGACAAAAAGAGCCATCCATCGTGTGGCATTGCTACCAGAGCCTTCGGAACAGTGAAATACCTATGTGCTATATTGTTTTAATTTTTTCTTTTGTGAAGTGAACTTGAATACATAATAATATGCATTAAACAAACAATAATACAGTACATCAAGATTTTAAACTCCAAACAAGACTTACATCAAGATATTAATCATTTATAATAGTTGAACATGAAGCTTATAAACCCAAACAAAATATTTAATTAAAAACATGGACATTTAACCTCAAGAAAGAAGATTTATTATGTATATTGTATTTTGTTGTATGTATTTTCAAATATCTTAGCATTGGTAGAGGAGGGATTTAATCATGGGTTGTAATGGGAAAGTAAATTCATTTTAGGTTTAATTAGTTGTTATCTTTATTGTAAAAATGTAAGTCCAATTGATGTTAATATCATCAATCGCTTACAGAGGGGGAGAATGTTGAATACTGCCATCTGTGTGGTGAATTATGAAGCACTGGTCACTGGCTATAGACATAAGGTGATAATCTATGGCGAATAAATTCAATTCAGGGTTTGTCTTTGGTTACGTGTATATAATACACACACACTTGTTGATCCACCTCTTCTTCTCCAATACACAGTCAAATAACATTAATATCTATACTGTTCTATTTTGTTACAAGTTTTACATTAAATCCAATATAATTAAGAAAAAACAGTGTTTGTTCTCCATCCACTCATCAGTTACACAACTCAACATTAGCGATCGTGAAAGGGACATAGGCGATCGAGACACAACAACAGTATTATTGTTATTTTTATTGTTTTATGCTGTTGTGTCCAATCAAAAATAAAAAATACATGCTTTTTATTTTAATGTTGTTTAATTTAATGGGCTGTATAGAGAATTTTTAACTGATGTTGTTCAGGAGAAATTAGGTAATTGAGTAGACGAATATTATCGTGATGTTATTGTTTTTGTAGTTTGTTGATACTTAGAATGAGAAATTTGTGATTTTTTTCTTTTTTATGTGGTATATGATTTTTATATAAAAGGCATTGACCGTTTATATGATTAAAAAAAAAATTCGCATTTTACAGAAAACTTGAAAATTACCAAGAAAAAGTGGAAAGCTAGATAATTAATAGCTACTTTTTTTATCAAGATTGATAATGACCTAATAAGTCGAAAGACGTCTCTCTGCGAATTAACAATCAATAGTAGAAAGAAACACTTGTTTTAAATTACATAATTATGGAATTCTACTACGTGTGCACCGATACAATATTAATAAATACTTTTTTAATGTATTTGTCTAGAATTTAGACCCAATAGAGTTAGGTATGTAAATATACAAATATTATGAAACAAATTCTTGAGTATGTAACTAAAGAAGGAATATTTTAAGAAAATTAAGATAATGTTAGAATTAAATCATCTCCAATTATGCTCACTCTCCAATTGTTACACACTCAATGATTGTTATTTTTAGTCTATGGTCTATAATACAGGCTCACGTTCCATGGAGTCGAAATTATTATAATATTTGAAATTAAATTTCGAATCAACACGCTAATCCCGAAAGGCGTTCCGAATAAACACGCTAATAATGGAGCGTTTACTGTGAGCTAACTTGCGAAAATATTATACAGTTGAAGAATAATTTGAAAATAACTAAAGAACAGTAGCAAATAGTCCGTGAAGTCTCGAGGATACATTATTTTTTTTTTTTAAAAAAAGATATATCTGGGTTTTGTTATAAACCCAAATACAACCTTATACACCTTTCACACTAAGCTAAAAGTTTGTGCCGTGAAAGGGGAGTTTGCCGGCACCTGGGATCGAACCACGGACCTCTTGTTCTGAAGGCCGAGACTCTACCTCCAGGCTACCGACGAACTCGATATTCTATTATGTGATCTACAAAAGCCAGATTTTCTTAAAACATAAGGTACAAGACATTCAAAATAGCCAGCAATGAGGTTATCCGACCCTTCTGACTATTTTCCTTTTCATGGCAATGAAGGAACAATCTATTCAATGCATTTGTGGAAGAAACCATAATGGTATAATGATATATAAGTATTATTTTAAATAAATTTTCAAATAAGTTGACACAAAGTGTGAACGACCCTTTTTATATACATTTCGTATTATAGATTTATCGGTAAATTGGCCGCATTGGTAGTCACCTCAAGTAGGTCCCTGCAACCAAACTCAAATCCATACAGAAGATTATCCACAAAATGGTTCATTGTCTTGCACCGGATGACTTATATGCTTATTACATACAGTAAATTATTCAATAGACTGTCTCACATGCGAAAGATGCAGTGATCATGGAAATAGATTGAATTTAAAATTTCTGAATTAATTGATTGTTTATAAAACAATAACGAAACGCTGTCGCTGTGATTGGTGAATAACAACAATAACAAATCAATCATCATACTAGACACGCCTAGTTAAAAAAAATATAAGTAATATTTTTTCGCGCCTGAAAGTGACATTCGGATGAAAGATGATGACAAAATAACGAGGTGCTCCGGAAGGGGGAAAGGGGGAAGAACGTAGCGGGCGAAGAGAAGTATGTAACACCAAAACTGAGAGAGACGAACGGAGAATGGAAAGAGTAAGAGATACAGAAATAAGAGCGGGGAGGTGAAGGAGTATCAAATCTGAGAGAGAGGGACGAATAATAGAAAGAGTAAGAGATGTATAAAAAGAGGAAAAGCGATGATGACTTTTAACTTTTTTTTATTTCCAACGAAAAACGTTGTATCATGTAGAAATATTAACTTATGTACTTATTATTATAATTTTTAATCATATCCCTCCGTCTTTATATTCCTAATCTCTCTGTATTCAATACAAAAAATAATCATTATTTCATATTTTTTTGACGGGTTGACACGAGCCGGTTTTCTATTATTTTTTTTCTCTCGGCATCGTAGGGGTTAAATGTTATAATTATTCCTTTTTTTATCTTTGCGTATAATTTTCTTATGATATTCATAGATTTTGCGAGGGCGATAATCAAACGTTTGAATGATATTACATCATTTATCATTCTAGATATTTTATTTAAATGGAGCAACCAGTGAGTACAATATCTATTGATGGAAATTACACAGACAAAACTGTTGTACTCCTTTTACCATTTTTTTCATATTATAGATTAAATGAATAATATTTCAAAGATAAATGATATTAGATCTGTAATAAAATGTTACCGTAAAAAATGTTAAGGAAAATTGGATTGTTGAAGAGAGGAGGCCTGTTTACAGCTCACGTTCCGGAAAGGATTATTCCCAAAATTAATTAAAGGGGTGCTTAAATAAAAACTAAAGTTAGAAATGTCAGTTGTTTGAAGCTCTTGAATAAGGAACCGCATTTAATCATCATAAGTGACAATTAAAATGGAGGCAAAAGTATGACAAAACCATAAAGAAAAAACACAATAATTACAGAGAGACAGACAGCAATAGTTGGCGTACAATTGAAACTAATGAGATGAAAAAATTATGTAAAATTGTTGAAAACAAGATGAGATGTAGGTCCTACTACCTGCAAAGATACTAAATCGTGAGCCTGCATAATTTCGCGGTTATTTTGCTTTCTTTTCTATGGATTATGTCACAGAGTAATAACGATGACTAACATACTTTTGTCTGTGGTACAATTTCATTACTGTGCAACGAATAATAATAACTGGCAACATTGTATCATTGTCATTGAAATAATTTTGAATATAGAATGGTAACAAATTTTTACGCTATTTGCAAATAGGTACTCATAGAACAACAAGGATTTCATTTTGTACGTGCTAATGAATAACAGCTTACAGAATATGAGACAAATATTTTAAACTTAGTACCTTATGTAACAAAAATTAAACTAATTGATTAACGATATTGTAGATATACCATTCCAATATTATTTTGTTCCTATTTTTTTTACGGCCAAGTACCCGAAACGAGAAGAGTTTGTAGTTCAAAATACTTAATATACAATAAATAAAAGAACTCGTTTTAAAAAGTAGCCAAAAAATTGGACCTGATTAAGATAATCTCTATAAGTAGTCAAAACCGAGAAAACACAGTCAACCGCATTTAATTCGGTATTTAAAAGTGTCCGGCACAATCTGTAAACTCCCCGACATAAAGTAATTTATTAGCATTAAAATAATAATAATAATAATAATAATGTAAATTCGTTTAGAATTATTAATGTAGAAGAAACGTTCTTTTTCTTCACAGCGGCGCAAAGGATTTTTATAAAGCTAAATGAATGACCCCGCGTCGCGTATTTCACAAAATTATTATGAATAATGAATAGAAAGAGGAAGTGAAAATAAAAAGGATAAAAGAAAGTGATAAAAAGATTATAAGGATAGAAAGACACCGTGTTGTTGTAGCTACTAATAAAAGGGGAATCATTTATTTAAATATCATTCCGCAGTTATTTGCGTTGTAACGCTGTCGTTATTAAAGCGAAAAAATAATGACACCTTTACATTTTGAATCTTTATTATGTTTCATAAAAAATAGATCTTTACTACCTAAATCCCGATCGATCAATTTCTAAAATATCAAAAATGGAACTCTTAATTTTAATAATAATATTTTAGACACACACCACTTTGAACA
This sequence comes from Athripsodes cinereus, assembly GCA_947579605.1. Taxonomy (NCBI): domain Eukaryota; kingdom Metazoa; phylum Arthropoda; class Insecta; order Trichoptera; family Leptoceridae; genus Athripsodes; species Athripsodes cinereus. Next base: position 2,301,872 of record OX388312.1, on the reverse strand, counting down.
TTTTTTTCCCCCATAGATATTACGTAAGATATTTTCCATGCTTTATTATTTTTCATCAAATTAATATAGTTTTGGAAGAAATAAAAATATAAGTATTACTTTATTACAAACAAATATATGTTGGTGTAAATTGGCAGAAGACCACTGTAATATCGTCAGCCTCTAACCGAAAACCTAGTTAAAAAGTTAAATATGTATATTGGTTCGCTGGAATTCGTCGCAATGGTGCAATAGACTCGCCATTTTTATTTTGATTAAATTTAATTTATTATTTATTTATTTATTATACCATCACGGCACATCCCACAAGTGGGGTAGCCAGCAGATCAGCTGCATGTAAGAAACATGCAAACCGTCCTCTGCGTGCCAATATAAGATCAAGACATTCAGGATGGGTGGCAAACCTCATCGCTGAATTTAAGATGTAAAATGTCTCAATTTTTCGAACACCTGCCTTTTACAGGACACTCGAAAACTTACGCAGAAGAGTGGGAGACCAATTCTTTACCGGGTACTCCACGGGATTTAAATTTAATGCGAATGTATTTTACGCAAAATTGCTATGAACAGTGCAAAAGAAAAAAAATAATTTCCACTTGTTTTAGCAACAAATAAAAACTTAAGCAATCAACTCTAGACATTATTTGACATAATCCACTATACCACTCAAAAATACATGAAAAATAATGAAATCAAAAGTAAGCAAATATCAAACACTTTACACATTACAATTATTTTCCCCTACATAAAGATAATATTATTATCTTCTTAATAATAAATGAACATGCGATGAATAATAACATTTTTAAGTATATTCAAGTTGATGAATTTTTATTTTTTTCCTTTCTTATTGTTAAGAGTAGGTAAGTCGGTTTGATATCTTTACGTTTTTACTTGATTACATTTCAATGGTATAATCCATCATTTTGGCTTTTATTAATGTGTGAGTATCTACTAGTAGTTAGCATTTATATGCATTTTAAGATGATTAGTCGTGTAGATATAGATATGTACCTGATAATGATGTACTGCTGTTTCATACTTTGATCACATGACGTGACGTACAGTGACGAGTCGGATAATTAGGCACGTACTGTATGAAGTCTTCTTGTTATTGGATGATTTATTATACTTTGAATAAATTAAAATATAGATTAGATACGTACCTATGTAGGTACTATTTTAAACTGTAGTTTTGCAGTATTTTGATATGGCAAGAATATTTTTTATCAACATCTCAATGTAGATTTGTTGTTGGTATATTATAATTTTTTTGCCATGAAAGTTGCAGAGTAAAATAGGTCTTCCATTCTTTTCTGTAAGTTTTCCAATGTCCTGTAAAAGGTAAATGTTTGAAGAACAAAACTTACCTATTTCGTGGTGGGTGCATAAAATTTTTGTTAGAAAAAAATAATTTTGATGATTGGGTATCGTGACACCCTGTATGAATGTAATGTATGAATGTTGGGAATGGAAGGCGACTGAGCGAGTGTATTGTAGTAAGTTTAGTAAGTAAGTTAGACTAAAATTTATGTTTTTTATAAGTTATTTTTAAGGTATAATTATAACTTTATAAAATTAAATAAATAAATAAATAAATAAGATATTTAGCAGTTTCAATTCAACTCTGTTTAGGTATGCTCCCATCTTGAATGTTTCGGAGAAGAATATTTAAGTTTTCCCTGTGTCAGTGCTTAGGTAGTAGAATTTTTATAAGGACGCATTGACAATGTCCGTACATGATGAAAGACGTCTCTCTCAATAGAGAACGTAAAGTAGAAGAAAATTACTACTAAAAAACCACGACATATCCTACATGTACGGTAGCCAGCAGGTTTTCAAGAGCTTCCGCTCTCATCACTGTGCTAACGTGAAGCTAGCGTCAATTAACGTTAGCCTGATGATGAGAGCGGAAGCTCTTGAAAGCCGGCTCGGGATCATAAGTATAATAAGTGTTTTAGTTTTTACATGAAAAGTGGTAGACAATGTATACGTTATTGTTTTATGTTTTTCCTTGACTTTTGTTTTTTCTTGACTGTAAAGACACGATTTGTATATATTTGATTAAACATATGAAAAATAAATTGAATCGGGTGGAATAAATGAGAAAAAAGAGAAATTAGAATCTGTAGATGTGTACTTAATGCGTATTTATCAAAACGGATGTACCAACATAATTATAGTGCATGCAATAGGATATGGGATACGTTACATACCTACTGTATTAGGCTTGTATTGTTACTCCGGGAATGACATTGATGCATTACCGGGTCAATCCGGGACATAGGATAGGAATATATCGGGTAAAAGAGAGTGAGAGAGAGAGTACAGAGACAAGTCACAAGCTTAGAAACAGAACGGCGTGAGTTAGAAATTGCGATAAAATATTAATGTACCTAGTAGCTTTTATACCATGCACGGCATGTCTCACAATCGGCGTAGTCAGAGGACTAACTGTATATTATAAACATGCAGATTGTCTTCTCCGTGCCGATATATTTATTTATTGTGTCGAAATCCAGAAAAAAAAACAATCAAACTGATCTCCAGTACCTACTGTGCAAAACGCACAGAAGGTGGAGATGCGTCAAAAATAACCTCCATAGTGCATGTGACAGGGCACAATGGACACTCCAACAAGTTCATTTTTCCGTGCCAATAAAATACTATGATATTTAGGATGTGTAGCATGCCTCATCGCAGCTGAAATTTAGATGTTGATTTTCGTATGCGTGAGGTTTAACGAACATTTATCTGCTTTTTACAGGACACTCGAAAACTAACAGAAAAGAGGAGGAGGCCTATTCCATACCGGAGACTCTTTGGTAATAAAATTTAAGACATTCAGGATCGGTGGTTTGCTGAATTAATCCACTCAATGTCAGTTAATAAATAAAAAAAACCTATAACAAATATTGTATTGCTACCCAATAACATACCATAATTATATTATTCGTCACCAACTTGTAATTTCTTTACTATAAGCTAGCCTGATGATGAGAGCGTAAGCTCTTGAAAACCTGCCAATAAAGTCACAGTGGTTGTACCTACCTACTAAAGAACTGTATTTTTTTTTAATAATAATTAATTTAACATGGACTTCCACCAAGAACCGTCGGTCGAAAATATCAACTTCATCGAAGTTATTTTTACAATTAACCATTGTATGAGGTCACATATTATGTAAATTTAACACACAAAACTACCATATAAGGCTTAGAAAAGACAACGTCACCTCATTTGGTAGTGTGTGTTAAATTTAAATATCAACTTCGTTTCAAATATATTTTTTATTTAAAACCAAATGTTCATTATTTTTACTTATACCGTTAGGTTTCTAAGCTTAGCCTCGCATCCACTTTTCGGATGAGCACACATCAACCTGACACAGTCATTATTCATTAACCCCTAGACCACCGAGCACAACACACACACTCACACTCACCCACGCACACATTCATTCAATAATTGTTATTAGAAGATTGGTACAACCAAGTTCAATCCCAAAACAGCTGGTCGTCAATGTATATGTATTCTCATGTATCCGTGTTGTATCTATCTGTTTGACATAGGATATTGGAATGAGGATTATATACTCAACATTCGTAATCTGAGGATATAAACTAAACCCTCAAAGCACGAGTACCTACTACTCAGTTTTAAAGACACGAAAAATATGTAAATGTTTTAAATTTGTATGAATGTGTATTAAGAATGTTAGATACTCGTATATGTCCCGTGGAGCACCCGGTAAAGAATTGGTCTCCCACTCTTCTCCTTAAGTTTTCGAGTGTAAATTCAGCGATGAAGTTTGCCACTCATCCTGAATGTCTTGATTTTATATTGGCACGAAGAGGGCAGCTTGCATGTTCCTTACATGCAGCTGGTCTGCTGGCTTCCCCACTTGTGGGATATGCCGTGATGGTATAGATATATTAAAAAAAAAGTAAACTGTTTTAATTTGAATGTAATAGTCCTCAAAAAATCTATCTAAACGACATATACTATCTGAGAGATGGTCAGACGGTCACTAGCTTCAGAGGCAAACTTAAAACTGAACTCTTCACTGGCGCCCTTGAGACGGTCTAGGGACTGTAAAACGGCATCATAAATAAAATAAAATCATCCAAAATCATCATCATATTTATTTATATTTTTTATTTTTTTTTATTTTATAATAATTTTATTTAACAGTATATATAAATAACATTTATTTATATATACATACATATATTTATTTTACAATTAATCATTGTGGGTATGAGGTTATATTTTATTTATTATTTACTGTACATTGATTACAAGCAAATTAACAAAAAAGTACACTGAAAATCCCAGGTGCCGGCAAACTCCCCTTTCACGACACAAGCTTTTAGCTTACTGTGAAAGGTGTACAAGGTTGTATTTGGGTTAAAAACAAAACCCAGATACATCTTTAAAAAAAAACAAATACAATCACACAATCAATATACCTACATACAGAGGGCAAGTTTATCGCAGAAGTGTGATTTTTCCAACTTACCCAAATATATGCAAATTTAACGCAAGAATCTACCATAAGAGACTAAGAGAAGACCACGTCACCTTATTCGGTAGTGCCCTGAACGGGACTTGAGCCCGCAACCCATCATCCTACTCGCAAGTCAAGAAAACTGAAAATAATTATTTCAAACCCTTTTCTATATACCCGCAAGGGTTCCGTCGGCCCGGGCGTCCCTCTTTCACAATACACCGTTCCTATGACGACGACATCAGAGCGCAGGGAATTTCGTGGGAAGAGGTGACGCGATTGGCACAGAGACGCTCTGAATGGAGGAGGCTGGTTTCTGCCCTGTGCTCCCGAAAGGAGCGTTGAGGGCGATGATAATGATTTCTTTATATACATGTATGTACCTACCTCAATAATATAAAAACATAATATTTGGTATATCTAATACAATGATTTACTGCTTACCGGATCATGTCCACTTATGGTAGAATTACATCAATTATCATCGCATACTGTAAAAATGTGTATCAAAAAAAGCTTTGATACATTTTCTATAATGCTACAGTATGACTACGTTAAACGATTGTAGTAATGTTTGCATTTTTAACCATTCTAGAAAAATCACTCACATCGATTCAATTTTGAAACTAGGAGAGAAATATTCGAACAACAAACAGTTTGACACTCTCGTCCTGTAAGCCAGGGTTCGAGAGTTCGATTCCCGAGTGAACACAATGTTTCTGCCTTCTAAAAATTTCTTATAGAATTTTTTCAGTAAGTAAGGATTTTCCAAAATATATAAAACTCACAAAATATATATTATTCTTTAGAAGACTAATTTTGATTTGAAATATATCCAAAAACACCCCAGATACCCTCACAGCAAGCAACCATCATCTCACCTTCCTATCACAATTATTGGTCTTAGACCAAGTGTCATAATGAAAAAACGTTTATCGAGTACAAGTATAGTCCGGCACGATTGTCTAGTATTGTTAGGCGAGCGTTGAGATGATTTATGTTCATTATTAATACACACATATATTCATAATATGTAACAGTGCAATATATATGATAATAATATTATTACTACGAAGCTTGTTACACCTGTCATGCTCTTGAGGGGTTTTTTGTATTGTGTAGACTGTACATTACATCAATAATAATAATGTGATACCTATAGAAGATTATAATATGAAAAAATCATAAATCTCAATTGGTATGAATGAAATGTCGAGTTGGTTCTAGATCGTGAAATGATTGTTAGTATATTATGATTCCAATAAATCACGGTATCCTACCAAAAGTGGAGTAGTCAGTGGACAAATTGTATTTAACAAACTAAAAGTTCTTTCTCTTCAGTTCTTCTGATCTACTGGCTACCGCACTTGTGGAATATGGCGTGATGGTGTTATAATAGTAGAAGTTAGTTCTTTCTCTTTTTAACTATTAAATAATTATCTGAGTTTGGGACTAGTTGGATCTGTGTGAGTTGTCCGTCTATTTAGATTTAAAAAAAAGTTAGAAGTAATAGTGCAAATTCCTTAGTCTTATGGAATATCCTAGAACAGATTCACCTAGTTGCATAATCCAATTTTGATAACATATTGATTGAATAATTCTGTTTTTAAAAAATAAACAAATTTCCAGTACCAACAAATAAAGAAAAATAAATTATAAAAATGTAAATAATATGAATTAATTAGTAAATAAAAGTATGTATTGTTAACCAATGTTATTATGAAAAATATTTAATGATTGTGTATAATTTTGTAAAAGTTCATTTGGATAAAATAAAAATAGATTAAAATTAAAAACACTGTATTGCTTTCACTATGAACAATATTCAACTCAGAGAAATATCTCTGAAGAAGAAAGGTATCTGAGTCGCATATTGTTCATAGTGAAAGTAATATAGTGTTTTTAGTTTTAATCTAATTTAATTCAATGATGTATATTTATCTACAAATGACTACTATACCTACTATACTATACTATACCCTCACGCCGTGTCCCAAGTGGGGTAGGCAGAGAGAACGGAACGCCAAACAGATCTATCTTTACACACTTCCTTCGCTTCCTCCACATTCATACAGTTCCTCATACACGCACGTCGGTTCCTCTTACTCAACACGCGGCCGTCCTTGAGAATTTGATCCACGTGATCAAGCCACGTGGTTCTCGGACGCCCGCGTTTCCTCACTCCCTTTCTTTCAGATAAGTATATCCTCTTTGTCATTCTTACCTCGTTCACTCGTTCAACATGCCCAAACCACCGTAATTTATTCACGCGCATTCTGTCCACAACACTCTTCTTGCATCCGCTCATTCTTCTAATATCCTCATTCTTCACTCTATCACGCAGCGTTTTACCAACCATTCTTCTCAACGATCGCATCTCTACAAATTCATCTACATTCATCTACAAATGATAATCTAAAATATTAAGTAAATTAATTGAACATTTAAGATAACTTTTATTAAATGCTTATTATATTGGTGGAGGGGGGAGGGCTTGTATGAATATAATATTTTTATAAAAATATAAATATATATGTCTACATATATAAGGAAATATAATTATACTATTTAAATATATAAATACTTATATTCTTTAATATATATTTGGTATCTACGTATAAATAATAATTATAATATATACACTTTGTATATTTTTCTACATATACTATTTATTTATTTATTTTATTGAAACCTTACCTTTCTAGATGTTTGACAATGTCCTCATACGCAGCCCTGCAATTCTCCCAAATGCCGGACCTGCCAAAGTCAAAAGGTTCAGCTTTAATTGGGAAACCAAATCATGCCTTTTACAAAACCTATCTCCCCTTTTTGTTTATTCACCCCCTTATTTTTCTTTTTTCCACGACCTTCTTTTTTCCTCCCCCCTCCCTCTCTCAAAAATATTTTAAATTATTTTTCACATTATTAAATTATCTGAAATTTCATGTACCATCAAAGACTAAATATTACTTACATTTTGTTTCTTTTTTAGAGTAGCAAATTTTCTAATGAAACACTCTTTTAATCCACATTTTGACAAGAAATTTAAAAAAAAATAATAATGAAGAAATAATCTGACTAATTACATTTCACTCCCCCGCCCCCTCAAAAACAAAACATAATAAATATCTTTATACATCTACAAGTTCTATTTGTATTGCGTAATTTGTTCATCTTCATTAAATAATATTCTCCTACAAATATTTTTTTATTACTTCCTTTCCCTGACTTAGTATTATTTACATTTGAATTTTTTTCTGCTTCATTTTGCGTAGGGAATCTTTTACTTGTTTATCAATAAATTATTTTTATTATTTAATAACCTTAAATATATATTTACAAAAAATTGACAATATTTTTTCATAAACCTACTATCGACCGGTTCCATAACAAAAGACAAAGTCTCTTCTAAAACGTTGGGACGCCCGTCTCACTTCTTCCGATTAGGTTTTGCGAAATGATAAATCCAATGCCTACACATAAAGCTGTCATTTTGGTTAATATGAGAGAATTCCGACGCCTTCAGTAGCCTGATGGTTTAATTGGACAAAGTACACCTCCAAAATAACGTTGGGTTGCGGGTTCAAGTCGTTACCAGATTAGGTGGGATTGTCTTTTCTTAGCCTAATATGATAGTTTCATGTGTTAAATTTAGAAGAAAAGAAAACATTTGTAATCTTATAGCGTAGAAATACATACAAAAATGATTTGAATTATAATATTCTAACCACAGAATTCCATACAATGCCTAGAACCCTGACTCGTTTACAAAAGTGAGGCAAAAAATCTATGAATTTTTGACAGAACGGTTGGCGAAAGCGTGTGGTGTTTCCTACATTTTATGGACTATTTCTCGCATTTTTATAAAAATATATCAGTTTTACATTTATATAAACGTAATTGGACATTTTTTGAAGTTCTTGTCGATGTTTTTAGCGATTTATCACACTTTTTTTCGCCAACCGTTCTGTCAAAAGTGCCGAAAAATGGTGCCTCACTTTATTACAATGAAAATACATACGAGTACTCACTCCATCTAGGTATTATATATAAAAATCTATGATTCTAACTAGATTCTGTATAGGTACGTCCCTACATATCTAGTATCTATAATCAAAGACCTCTATATGCAACGTTGTTGTCACACCTCTCATAGGTACACGAAGAATATTTAATGTATATAGTTAACTACTTGCGGTGTTACAAGGTATTATTATTTAATTATGTGTACAAATACTGATACACTATTTGTTTCATAATAACACAGCGCATCTTCAATGTTTGGTTCGGTAATAAAATTGTACCGTAACACATTTTTTTATTTAATTGATAATTTCGTTTACAATAATTCAAATTTGATAACAGGACTAGGATTCAGGTTCGAATCCTACAAGCAACGACTTATAAATCTAAAACAATTATAAAGCAAAATATATTTTTAATACAACAAAACATAGCAGATATTTTCATTGGAGAACTATATTTAAACAATGCAATACTTCGGTATCTAAGCGAAATAAATGAGGCAAATAAGAAGGTTTCTCAACCCATATGAAATAACTCTAGGCTAGCATAATTTGATCACTTCTGGTGCCCATGGACAACGTTCTGCGATTTCGCCATTCTCACTATCACGATATAAAATCCAATAATCGAAAAATTCAAACCTCAAACTTTTTTTATATAAAGTAGAAAGGTTTCCTCAAATAAACGAATCGAAAATGTAATAGTATCAATACTACTTAATGAATGTACATTTAGAGCATCCTAATAAATGCAAGATCTATTGCAGAACATTAATTCTCTTTCCAATCACATCCTAGCGCAGCGCATCAGCTGATAGATTTTAAATACCTATATTTTATATTAATATAGAATATTAATGCAACACAGCACAGCACATCTAAAGAAGATCATAATACTGCGATGACAGAACTGCGCTCAGTTCAATTAATATGTAAATCTTTACATACACCACTGACACGATGTGCTGTGCTAATGCAAAACATGGTGTTCTTAAAAATCATAAAAGATAAACATTTTGTCTAAAAAATGAAAATTGTCTTCAATATCTAATAAAATAATTTATTTTTTACCTTTCCGACATTCATTTTTTCATTCGTGTAGCAAAATTTAATATTACGAAATCCAATACCCTAGTTGAAATTATGACAAGGTTTTCTTTTGTATTTTTATTTTATTTAATAAAGTGGGTACCTCAAATTTATGTTTATTGGTTGGTAAAAAAGGGATCTTACTTGGTTTGCTCATTGTTATAATTAATTGTTAATATTTATTGACAAACTGTATGATCCATACAGAATGAATAAAATAAAAAATAAAAATTATTTGTACGATTAGATTTCGTGAAAACTAACTGTCTGTCTATTGTGGCTGATTGGTGTGCAAAAACCAATTTAAAATAAACCAATTTATCTGCAAAAATCATTGAACATAATTTTTCTGATTTATAAAACATCCTGTAGGACAAAATTAAGTGGTGGTATCTCTTTCTGCGGAGATTATGCAACAAACTCTACACTGTTCCGTGCATTTCAAGTGAGTATGGATGGCGCTATGCTACCGACGATATTATGAAAAGGGTTAGGTATGAAAATTCGATGCTTTGATGTAAATAATATTATTCATAGTAATCTTGTAGTAACTTTAATAATAACCTTGTGAATCAAAGGGTTAAACGCATTTGAATGCAGATGGTGTGTTTTGATTTTATTCACTAATAATCGGAATTGAGATATTTACATACCTATGAACTTTATGACGAGAAAACGAGTGTCGTGAATGATTTGAATGTTTGTCAATACCTGTATTACTACTTAAAAAACATTGTCACTTACTACATGTTATATGCATACAGATTGCCTTCTCTGTGCCATCTATCATAGGTTAAAGACATTCGGAATAAGTAGCGTATGCCATCCCTAAATAAAATGACTTAAATATCTGCTTTACATAAGAGACTTTTACAGAACACTCACTAACAACCAGAACTTACAGAATACAGAAAAGAGAATATAATATATCGAATGTGCTCAGGACAAAGGCTTCAGACCACATTAATAAATTATTATTTTTTTAATTTCAAAAGAAATATTCAGGAATTATCAAGTTAAAGGCAAAAAATAATGTATGTCGCAAGTTTGGGGTTATGCGGTTTGATGCCTTTAACATCGTCGTAAAATAATGTCTGGGTGAAATTTTTGGTGTTAATAAAATGAAACTCATGCTGTTTGAGTCTCTTATCATATTCGATATTTGCAATTCTGTCCTAGAAAAAAAAAATAAAAAAAAATATGAAAACTAGACGTTTGGGGATTGAATCCTTTTACCAGAATGTGAACATGACACAAATGATTGATTTGTCCTCAGCCCTGAGCACAGTCGATAGGTATAATTCTCGTCAAATCATACTCGAGTATTAAGGTATTAAAAAAAATAAGTGAACATTTCAAAACTATGTAGTTATTGTACACTATGTCTATAATAACAAACGGTGTCTTGAAACACAACAGCAGTAGTAAACTTGTAAGTCTTCCACAAATAAGTTATAACATTAGATAACCACTATGAAATAATATATTATTACAAGACACAGCGACATCTAATTATATTGTATTATTTACACACATATTATTATAAGTCGAACAAATACAAAAAAATAAGAATAACTGTAGCAAACAGTTAGTCAGTAGAGTAACTGTTAATCCTCTTAAAGTAATGGAAATGTTTCTTTCAAGACGTTTGTTTGGCCTCTAACCTCTGCAGGGTAAGCATAAATAATAACCTCTAGTTTTAATCATTGTTAATAAACTTATAAACTTCTGGTTTTTAGTTAGCTAATATAGACGGTAAACCATTTATGTTTGACCATTATTTGTGAGATACAAATCCAATTCTTTTATCTGTACAATAATCACAGTAGGTACATATAATTTCATAGAGAATAATGCACTCAAACTCAATAAATCAATATACAAAGGGCGAACTTACAAAATAATACCCACAAACATCCCCATCGCTGAACTATTATAAATAAAATTGGCCTTGATAGTTTCGTCGACACAAGATTGGTTGAGTTTGTTGATAAGTCTGTTCTTAATCTGAACTCATATTTTTTATATCTGTAATGCTGAGTTTGTCGATAAGTCTGTTCTTAATTTGAACTCAATTTTTTTATATCTGTAATGTTTTACATAAAATTTTAAAATCATGCTACAGCCTGTAGTGTACAAGTCTTCACTCAATCATATTTTGAAGACGTTTGATAAAAGATCACTAAAAAGAGTGGTAGAACCTGAAAACCAGTTCAAAAACCATCTTTTGAAGGTGGTAAATCTTAAAAATATCGTACAAAAAAATTAACTTCTTAATATAAATTTCCCTAAGAAATAAGATATGTTTCCTACCCATGTTTCAAAGAGAAACATCAGTTGTTTTTATAAAAACTTCCTACAATAATATATTATGTAAAGTTAGATTCACCCCTCCGTAGAAACATAACATCGTAAGTAATATTAATAATGAATGTGTGCAAGTACAAGAAATACGAGAAAAGATTAACTTTTACTTCCTATTATCCTATCAACGCGTTTGACCTCGTTGTACAGTTCGACACCAATCGTAATAAATTAAATTGTAAAGTAAAATGATACTTAATGACAAAGGTATTACTATCCAATGCATGACATAATATAATATGATATTATGTATATAAAATGCCTGTTAACCAGTAATCTTCGAGATACGCTGTCTTCGACTTTAGAAAATAAGGCGAAAGTCTACGAAGAAACTCGAAAATGGATTTTGTTTCGATTAGGTAAGACCACAGATTCAGTATACCTATATCGCCTTTGAGGTCATTTTGTGAGCAACTAAAAAAATAATCTTTTATTTTCTCACATAATAAAAATCTAATATTATAGAATAATTTCCAACGATAATTTGATGTACAATATTAAGTTTGCTGTATAAGAAAGGAGATACACAAATAATAAGATTTTTTAAAGTGACAAAACAAGCTGTATATCCGTTGAATTTTGTCAGTCTTCATTTAGGTGTTGCCATTAATCGAAATAACTTGAAACAAGATTTAGGACGCATTAAGAATTATGAAATAATAATAACGTTACTTGTCATAATCTTGTTACATACACTGGCAATATAGTAATGTTCCACGTGTTTAAAATAATAGGTATGTGTGAACTAAATACTTGAATGTTCATGTCAAATTAGTCAAAATGGCGGCGGAAAATATTAACAGCTGATCGTGAAAAAAATAGAACATTTTGTTTTTAATATGCATCATTCCGAAAAACTAGTATGCACGTTCCATTTTCGAACATTTTAAGCGTTCGACTATTTTATCCATTCCTTAGCCTAAACGGTTGTTCTCCTACCCATAGTTTTTGAGAATACATTTTTTTTATCTATAACTAATGGATTTTGATCTTCTTATTGAGAAATTTGTATTTTAAAATGTGTGGTGTATAAAGAGTGTTTCTGTGATGTTAATTGAAAAAAAATACTAAAATGAGTACATTTTATAAGATGAAAATGACAATAAATTAAATTGACAATTATTAAAATGTAGGATGAAAATTAGTGTACGATTGAAACAATGAAAATAATTACCTGGCCAGCGCTTCCATATTTGGCATATTTGGCTGTCCTTTGATAATGGATCCATCAGGTCTTTGGAGTCCGTGTGGAGGCATTCCTGGTGACAGCAGACCATGTGGAGCATGCATGAAGCCCATGTGTCCCAAGTGTGTCGGCGGTGCGTTGTAACCATTTGCAAGTAGAGGGGATTTTTCCAAGCGAGATATGTCGGCTGAAATGTAAAAGAGAAATGTTGTTAAACGAAGTGGCGATAAGTTGAATGTCTAATGTATAACACACGTTTTTTCTTAATTTATAAGCAAGAACATGATGATTTTCTATGTATATGTTAGGCTTTCTAATGCATATTGAAAATTTGAAAATTGAAACAAAAAAATAGTTCATCCATTTAATTTATTGCTAGTTAAAAAATAGACTCAAGGAGTATTTTATAATTTTTTAATAGTTTTAAAAAGTTGCCGCAAACTTTGAGAAGTTCTGTTATGTAGCAAGTTTTTCAAAAATAGTTTTTATAAAACCGTTTTGACACTGGATATCTATTTTTATAGTAAGTATATATTTTTTTAATAATTAAAAACTTTAATAATAATTAAAAATACGTACATTGGGTAAAGTCATTCGGGTAGGAGAGCCGTCTAGACCAGGACTTCTCAAAGTGTGGGCCTTTAAAAAAATTCATAATTTTTCATTACAATCATAAATTCTCCAAATGCATTTTATCAAATTTAAATAAGTTACAATTAAAACATTTGGAGGGAAAGGCACCATACGCTCTGATCTTGATTAAAAAACAAAAATAATAATTATTTATTGAATAGGTATAGTTTGGAGTTAAAATTATTTATTATTGGGCAGAGCCATCATCAACCTACATAATATATTGTAAACACTAGAAATTTAAAATGAAAAATTTGTAATGCCACGAAACAAATTTTGCGACCAAAATAATTTCAATCAAGTTAAAAAGGTACGTCCATATCTCCCTCAAGTCCCTCATTGAAGATGGATTTATTAAAGTATGTCACTGTTGATACAAAATATTTATACAGTCGATACATTAGAAGTGCACCTTTTTACAGCAATGATTACCTATCATTACAGTATTTATATTATGTTCATATAAATGTAAGTCAACAATATCTTTTGGGTTGCAGACTTATTTATCTATCTAGATATTTATCTATTTAATACATAAACGGCTATCGCCTTTTACATCAAGAAAATACATTACACAATAATAAAATCACCAATTTCCAATAAAAATCATTAACAATTACTAAAAACATAACAAAAACAATACAACAATTCATCAACTTGTCCATCTCACATCATCAGTTACATACAATCTTTCATAAATCTCATACAAAACACAGAGGACATTAATTTCACAAACAATTAATTGTATATTTATATGCATTTCTACTCATTTGGTTCATAAAAAATAATCAAAATAACATCGAAATGTATGACATGACGTCTTGCCAGCATCAGACGGGTAACAATTATATTTATACTACATACTTTACAATGTACAGTAAGCGCCCGCTTATGAGGCAGCGAGTATGGTACAACTTGGATTGATCAATGGTAAAAAACACAAATATACACAAAAACTCATGAAAAAAAATAATTACGAGACTAAAATAAAAATAGAGATTAAAATATTCAATGTAAGGTTGATAATCTGATATTGTGAACAAGTTGTAAGATTGAAATTTCATCTATAAATTGCAGGAGACTTGCAGGAAATTGTTTTTTTTTTTATTGTAGGGGTCCTTAAATGGCTTTATCAGGCATATAAAATACAATATACATGACTTAAGCATGAGTAGAAAAGAGACCATTAACATCTTAATGCAATTGAGTGAAACCGCATAATTTATTATTATTTTCTGGTTCGCTGGTTACCCCACTTGTGGGATATGCCGTGATGGTATAGTAGTAGTAGTATTTTCTGAGAAAATGAGAACTGTGCTACAAGTCTATTAGGCCAATGGGCAAAACATAATATTATCAAGTGTTCAGATTTAGGTGGACAGATTTTTTTTAAGTGGACGCCTTGAAAAGGAATGAAAAGTATCCGAAGGTCATAGACTAGATAATCGGATGATTTAAGGAAGATCGCTGGAAGGAAGTGGATGTAGCAAGCCCAGAACAGAAAAGATTGAACAATCATAGAGAATTATGTCTAGAGATGGACTCGAAATGACTAAAGAAAAAGAAGTCGCACAAAGATGGAAGAAATTTTTAAATTGCATTCTCACATTTTTTCCAATAACTTCATAAATAATTAGATTTTTTTTAACTATCTGCAAGGCTTTATTCCGGAAATTCGTTGCAAATCTGTTTGATGAATAATATTATACATAATACAAAACAAATTTAGCCCACAAACGCATGATGAATGATAAAACACAAAACAAAACAACTATAATTCAACAGAGTACAAAAATACAAGTCCATTTACGGGTTGAAAACCACAAAATCACGAAACAAGAGGTGTGGTATTCTAATTGTATTATTTATTTATTTATTTATTCACAGGGGTTACACATAGAGGCGGTGGTATGATGATGGTGTTAATTCGTGCTTAATCTTTGTGTAGGAATAATAAATATATACCTAAATATAGTATAACACAACTGCCCATATGAATATCCTTGTTTTAATTTACATAAAATTCATGTGTAGATATGTTGTACCTTTAGAGATATGTTACTAGCTATAAACTTAATGTCGCTCAGAGGAAATAAACATCAATGTTGTCAAAAATCTGTAGTACAATGTTTTTCAATGATGGTGAACTTCACTGTAGGTGACTAAACCAATCAGAAATCTTAATTGGAGAACCGTATTTATTTACCTACACTATGAACATTGTGGAAAATATTTTTGGAAGGAGACCCATCGACCAGCCGGAAAGCGCAGAAGCTTAGGGGTTTCCATTAAGTGAGAAAGACGTCCTAACGCTTACGAACTGGATCTAGGCCTCCATAAGTGGTCAAATTCGATGGTTATGGACAATGTTAACCAATTCGGCCATATACGGTCCATCAATCAATATTTAATAATATTGCGAACTCGAAGAAGCAACCATTTTTATCCGGTATCCCCTACTTTAGGTCTCGAATGGATCAAGATTTCAGTGCATTACTTTTTTCATTCTTGTATATTAAATTGCCCATTTCTAAACAAATTTATACAAACATTTACGAACGGATTTTAATATTTGTGTAGGGATATTATTTGATACGGTAGATTGCATCAACGCAGTGGTCAGATTTTGCGGTTAAGCAACGGAGATGACCGAGGGAGGGCGTCAGATAAAATAAGCTAGTATGAATGGATACAAGCAAACCTTCATATCCGGGAACATGTGTAAAAATAACAGTAATTTTTAACTATGTAGTAAATTGACTATGGAAGTGATCTATGAAATACCAGAAATATATTTTTCATCTCGTTATCGTATGTTTCAGCGCATCTTGTAGAAGACAAGCATTCGTAAAACAACATATAAGATCATCAGTTTTGCAGAGACATTATACGACATTAATTCTTATTTTTATATCAATTTTTTCCATGAAAATTCGATCAATGTCTTTATTATAGCCAGCTATTCCACTGGCTACCCAAACTGCAGAAAATGAATACATCCATAAAAGAATAGCTCCTGAAATATAAAAATTAAAATGACCATAACCTTGACCACTAGCAAACAAGCGGATGGCTTCATGAATAACATACAAAATAAAATAGGCTACAGTGAGAATGCTAACTTTTTAAAAGGGTTTTTCGAATAAACGTTAACCGAGGATTGACTGTAAGCTAAGAAGAGGGTGCGGAAATATGGTTATACAAATAATTAAATGAATGGTACAAAGGTAGAAATCCCAAGCAGTAATATAATAATATTATATTTGCACATATAAACCTACATGGTAGAAATTAATAATAGGGAAACCTTAATTTACAGACATACATACATAGGAACATCATATTTTATTTAGAAAATAAATATTATTAATACTTCTTCAACTATATCATCACGGCATATCCCATAAGTGGGGTAGCCAGCAGACCAGTGCAAACATAAAATTCAGACATTCAGGATGGGTGGCATACCTCATCGCAAGATATGATGTAAAATATTTGAAATAGATATTACAAAATTCCAGATTCATCTGTTTTTTTAATTTAAAAAAATCAACAAAAATGTATTGATGACATTGAGTGATTTACACTAGTAATAAGGTAAATAATAACACATTAAGAACCCACTGGACCAATTGTATTTGTTATTTGAGTTTAAGGTTGACTGGTCGATGTGATAACGCCGTGCTGGGTAGCCAGATATATGTTTAATTGCCTTCATTCATATTTACATAGGATTATTTGCAATTACCAACAAAATAATGGTATTTATATAAGAATATTTTGGTAACTATTGAAATTAATTTTGCATTGGTACATGAAACATAATATATCGTTGTATTAAATTATTAATGGTAGGTAATTGTTTTTGTTAATGTTTAATAATATTGTAACTGTTAGTGGTTAATAACTGTTTTTGTTAATGTTCAATAATTTAGTAACGTTTGTTCATAATTGGTAACCCGTAAGTGATTGATAACTGTTTTTGTCAATATTGAATAATTTTGTAACATTTGTTATTACTTAGTAACTGTTAGTGGTTGATAACTGTTTTTGTTAATATTCCATTATTTTGTAACGTTTGTTCATAATTATTAACTGTTAGTGGTTGATAACTGCTTTTGTTAATAATTCATAATTTTGTGGTTAATAATCTTATCAAAAGCACTGCACAATTACAAATTTACAAATTACATAGATACTTTCACATTAGCTCTGTACAATAACCCCTAAATTCAATAGTTCTACTAGGTACCTAAAGAAAATCCAAATAAAAACATTCCAATAGAATTCCTAACAGGAAATTACAATTGACTCCCATTTGTTCGGAACAATAAATTAATAACAAAATGATATTAAGTATTTATGCTCTTGGAATCCTAACCCTTATCAGCCGAATAAAATATTCACAATATAATGATAACCACTATTAAACTATACCTTTTAATAGCGAAAATAATAAATTTCTATTATTTATGGATAATAAAATATATTTCAGAATGAAATTTTAGTATTTAAATGTTTGAGAAATAATTCGAAGATTTTCTATCAATTTTATTGTTATCGAATATTGTTCGTTTAAAATACTAGTGACACAATTCTAAATTGAAATACCTAAACTTTTAAAATGTAAAAAAAATATGTATGATATTTTATTTACCAATTTATTATTTGTTCTGCTGCAGGCCTACCCCGCTTCCATGATCGAGCGACTGTTTAGTCTGAGGACGATTTAAATTACTGGAAAAAACTTTTTTTGAATATTTCAACCATGAATATAATTTATTTATTGCCACAATATGGAAATTTTCAGTTAAATTTTTCTCAATTTTCATGGTCTGGTGATATTTACATTTCCGAAGTAGGTATTGACATATTATTTGCTCGAAAAAATGAACGATATAATTTTTATGCGACATTGCAGTTTTAACATGAATCATTGTATTTTTCACATTTTAATTGTTTTATGTTAGACCAATAAAAATGATTAGTAAAAACATTTATCGGATTAAAATATTACGTGGCGCCTAGTGATCCGTCAAAAATGACGAAAAACAAACCGCCAGGTACTTGGTGAAAACTCATGTTAAAAAAAACTCAACCATATACATCTTTACATAATTCACAGGAATAAAGGAAATAAATAAATTCCTTAACTGAATTTACCAAATTCTATTCATATTTTGAAAAAAGAACACGGGGTTGAATTGTAGCTAATTTCACACGTCACAAATAAAATATAAATACTTAAATGTTCTGGTCAACAAAAGGTATGAAATAATTGTTATTCCCCTTTAACTGGGGCGGTAAAATTGCGGTTAACCGCAAAAGCACAAAGATGGGTTAACTTACATACATATTATAGCTTACTAAGGTCCAATATTTTAATGTAGCCCTAATTATGAGGTTCACTTTATTCGAATCAATTAATTTGCGTTCACTTTCCACCAAAATGTAAGCGACATAGAGTCAACTCCAAAAACACCTTTCAGCCCTCAAAAATATTTTTTTCAAATTCAAATATTTATTTATTAAAATATTTTACTCTTTTGATCGAAACATGCATTGAATAAAAGTTAACAATGATTTCTCATTTGTTTTTAAATCCTCATATAAATTGAGCAGGAATCGAGTTTTGACGGATTTTAATTATCATAACCAAAATTGAATGACTAACAAATTTTAGATAACGATGATAGTATCCAAATATAAGGACTGGTAGATATTACTCTATCTATCCCTTACATATTGGTGTAAAATGGTTACGGGATAAAAAATAAAAAAAAATCTATTTAGGTGAACTTTACGATAAGTGTCACCTTAAAGTCACATTAAAATATCGGACTTTATTGTAAGTTGTACAAGTTACAATTAAATGAATACCCATACGCATATATCTATTACATTTATTTGTAGTGTTTCTCTCTACCTACGTGACCACTTAGGAACAACGTATTATAAAGCTTTTACTCGATTATTTGACCACAACTATAATAAATAATTAACTGAGGTAGAACAGTACTATTATTATAAAGCGATGTTTACTGAAGATAAATGTACTATCGAAGTATTTTGTGCGCTATTTATCTTATATTCAAAATAATTAATTTTACCAATACATTATTTTATCATTCCTCAAATAATCAGATAATTACTACATTCAAAACATTTGTACATAAGTACTACATATACATAGCTATGAAAATAATACAAAAACAAAGGTGAAGCCTGTGTCTAACGATAATCCCAAAGTGGCTGTTGAAGAAGAAGGCTGTTCAAAAGCATTCCAAAGTGATTTGGCATCACTAAAATTATTCATAAATAAAATATCAAATGAGTTCGTCGGTAGCCTGTAGCCGGTAGCCGGTAGTCGGCCTACGGAACAAGGGGTCCGTGGTTCGATCCCAAGTGCCGGCAAACTCCCCTTTCACGGCACAAGATTATATCTTAGTGTGAAAGGTGTATAAGGTTGTATTTGGGTTTATAACAAAACCCAGATATATCTTTTTTTTTTAAAAAAAGAACACAATGATTTTTCTTCTGTAAATTCTAAAATATAAAACATTAAAAATCGTGTTGCACAAAATTCCCATACAGTACAACCGAGTGATTCTCGGGACGAACACGTAGGTAATTCTATTTTATTAATATCACGTGTTATAACATTATTTTAATACAAAATTATTACGAACTATTTATCGATAACATTACAGAATTATCTACAAGCGGGGAAGCCAGTAGAATAACTACACTTTATAAACATCCGATTCGTCCACTGCGTGCTATAATGATATGACATTAAGAATGGTTGGCATAACCATATCAAATTGCATACGTGATGATTAACGAATGTCTGCCTTTTTCAAGGCACTCGAAAACTTATTGAAAATAATAATTTTTTCAACACTGTAGGAATCGTTCACAAATTGGGTAGCTAATGTACTGACTAATTTAAGGGCAAATTGAAACACTGGGCCTAATTGATGAATGTACAGGATGTCAATTAATATAGTTTTCTCACTTTGCTGGATTCTTCACACCTGCACGAGTGAAGAAATTAAGAAAATACATTGGTGAAGAACGTATGCTTTAATTTTACTTAAACCAGCTTAAGCCGATTCGCAAGCATCGGAACACTTTTGTTTTCTACTAAAGGAAGTTTGTTGTGCAGATGAGATGCCTGTTGAGTTATAATATTCTTAATATATAAGATATGCTTTAGTCATTTTTTAAATAGTTAATGTATTACCAATTTCAATTACAGATTGTTAAATAAATTGTAATAATTAAAGCGTGGGCGTTTTGGCAAAGGTCAGTAATATAATATTTGTATAAGAAAATTAATGTCATTTGCAAAGGTATCTCTGTAATCTACTCCACAGGTGCAAAACGAACGCCATTTTTATAAGCACCCATTACAAAATTACTAAAAATAAAACGTACCTAGTCATCAAACTTGAATTATACAAATTACCATATTTATATATTTAGAGATGGCAATAAAACGTGACGTGATTGCAGACATCGAAATATTATGTGTACAGTAAAAAACATCGAGTATTTTTAATCATCCAAATTTTGCAAACACTGTTTGTATTTCTTTTGACAGGAATTCATGAAATTTACGGATATTTAATAAAAGACAAAAACTAATCAAACATATTGCTCTATTGTCTCTTTTGCCGATGACATGGTTCTCATGTTTAGGGATGTGTCTTGGGATGGGGTGTATGAACGAGCTGAAAATGGTATCTCTCTGGTGGGTAAGTGGCTGAGTGGACATCTGCTAACGCTTAATACTGATAAAACAAAGTATATACCGTTCTCCATCTCGGAGGCGGGTAAACCAGCCTTGCCTGTTCCTCTGAGGTTACACGGGTGTACGCTGGGCCAAATGTGTGACTGCCCCTTCATTTCACCTTGTGAGACAATGAAATACCTTGGTCTGACGATTGATTCGAATTTGAAATGGAATGTTTACCTGGAGGGTCTTTCGGTTCGCTTAAGGAAGTTGATATATGTTTTTAGAATGTTGAGAGATGTCTTGGATGATAATAGGTTGAGATCTGTTTATTTTGCGCTTTGTGACTCTATACTGAGCTATGGTGTTGAGTGTTGGGGAAGTGCAGCTGGTGTTCACATGTATCCTGTTGATGTGGCTCAGAAGGCGATTGTGAGGGTTATGAGCCGGGCGCCCTATAGGCATGCATCGGATCCACTGTTTAGGAAATATGGTATCTTGGATTCCAGGCAAACATACATCAAAAATGTTGTTACGCGTTACAGGAGAGCCTGCCCGGGAGAGGCTGCTTAGGTGGACCGGCGTGGTACTCGTTCGGTTACAAGAGGTACTATGTTTGTTCCGCCAGTGAGAACAACCTTGGGACAGCGCTCGGCAAGGTATCTTGCCCCAAGGCTCTACAACTCTGTTCCCGAGCAAATAAAGTTGCTCGGTGGGTGGAGATGCTTCAGCCGGTGGCTAAAGGTTTGGTTGCTTGACACGGGTAGAGAGGAAGCAAAAAGGAGACTATTTTTACATGTTGTGTAATTTTTTTGTGCGATTTCAAGGTGAATTGGTAGATGCGGTACTTTCTTGATGTTTTGTAGCGGCTTGCCTCGATACAGGCATTCGCCTAGTGAGGTTGCTGCAGGTTATGACTGCATAGTCCTGATTGACTTGCTTATTCCGGCGCGCACGCTCAGTCACATATCTCTTTTGGCTGCCTGTTATGCATGTTGGATTGGTGTCTTGTTGTTTTTTTCTATTTTTAATTTTTTGCATAACTTTTGTAATAAATGACAAACTTGTGGGCTTGGTATTATATAGCAAGGGGTTGGATGATGAGTGCGGGTTGAGTAGGATAATGCATTGTCTTTGATTTGTGATTGTGTGTATTATTTCTGTCCATGTGTGTTTTCTAACGTTTTGTAATAGTGATAAATAAATAAATAAATAAAAATAAATTATTTTCTTATTAATATTTTCCAAAAATTGTTTTAAATTATTGAATTGCTTCTATGATTTTTTAAAAAAAAAAAAAAAAAATATACAAATAAATTTGAAAGCAGATATCGCTAAATAGACTTGAATAGAGATCATGGTGGTTATTATATTTAGTTGGAACTGGCAGACTTAATTTCTTGGATGGCGAGGATAATCGATAGACAACAGAAATACTGGACTGAAAGCATAGAAGCCTAGAGTAGCCATAGACAAGATACAAGAATTCGAAGACATCATCAATCGTAGATAATCGAAGAAAATGGCAGCTAATATTTTTTCTTTCATACTCATATCACGACATTGCCCACAAGTAGGATATTCAATGGACTAAATGCATGTAATATGCACGCAAGCCATCTTCTTTGTGGCAATAAAAGTTACGAGATTCAGGATAGGTGACATCCTTTTCGCTGGATTAAAGGTGTTGAATGTTTTACAAGGGATGTTGTTCGATTACCTGTCATTCATTGGACACTCAAAAACAGAAAAGAAGTGGAAAACTATTCTTTACCAGAGACTCCAAGGCATAGCTAATGAGTGATGTAAAAATATCCGTAAACAGTATTCTGGATACAAGGAAAATACTTAAAAAAGATAAGGTTTCAAACATACTAAAGTTTCAAGATATTTTTTGACATCTGAGTGACCAAGTACCATACCATATACTAAAATTCGATGTATCTATGAGAGATTTAACATCCTCATTACCGGGAATAGGTACAAAAGGCTTTAGAATCGGGCAGACTGATCATTATACACATTACAAGTCAGGTCAAGAAATGACATATGGATGGAAACATATCTCAACCATACAATAATAATAATTATTGAATTAGGACAGGCGAGCATTTGCCAAAGCCCTCAATTACGGGTTAGGTATCACTGTTAAAAAGACTATCTCACTCAACATAGAATTACTGAACCACTTTTTGTAGGACCTATATTTATTTATTTATTTATTCATTTACTAACTATAAACCCGGCTTCACACAGAAATAATAATTATTACTACTACACCACCACGGCATATCCCACAATTGGGGTAGCCAGCAGATCAGCTGCGTGTAATAAACATGAACGCTGTCCTCTACGTTCCAAACAAAAAAATTGACGTTCATTTATTTATTTATTCTTTTTTGACATCATCATTATATAACAGTGTTAAACAAAACAATAAAAAACTAAAATACTAAATAATACAATACAAAATTTAAAATACTAGGACGATATGAGCGGCAAAATTATCACTATCAAGTGATTTCTTCCACCTATCCACGACACATTGAGATATACCTAATTAAAACAAATATATACGTTATTATATATAACACTATCAATAAATAACAAAAGAAAAAACAAAATTCGTGTGATGGGTGGGAAACTAAAAATAGGTCGAAAAATTCAAAGTGAATTTAAGATTGAAAAATTACCTTATTTTTTTAAACACCTGCAGTTTACAAAAACAATTTTTCTATTTTAAAAAAGGCACAAATTTCAAACTGACGTCGTCTAAAAATTTATGTAGATATTCATTCATACCATCACGGGATTTCTCACAAGTGGGGTAGCCAGCGGACCAGCGGACCAGCAGCCAGCCATGCAATAAACATATATGCAAGCCAGGACACTAGAAAACTTACAGAAATTAGTGAGAGAGCTGTTCTTAACACGAAATCCATGGACAGGACATAATGTCATAATATAATCATACGTATTCACAAACGAACAAAGATATTTATTACCTAAATTATTTTTTCCTATGTTACTTTTATTTTGTATTTATGTTAAGCGTGGCTCAAATTATCTCAAATGATATACAAACTAATAAAATAATAGCGCCGTTTTGTATATTTTTATTAGTTCAATAATGTTAGTAATTTCGGCTGGAGTATTTTTGGGACTGCATTTTTCGAATTGTTTCGTAGTCTATCTATTACATACTTGAATAATAAATGTTCTTATTATTCGATTGAATGTTTAATTAATACATCGATATATCTAGGAGTACCAGCATCCCTAATTATTGGATTGGAACATTTTTATAAAACCCTTTGATTTTGACGTGAAGAACATCAAATACTATTCAATATTATAAAACTTTGCCTTTTTATTAGGTAAATGTCTTACTTATTTATAGCACAGAGCGGACCACCTGAATGTTTATTAATATTACTACAGCTATAACTTTTCCATCATGGAAAATCCCACAGATTGGGTAGTCAGTAGACCAGCTACATGTAATCAACATGCTAAATGCCCTCTTCGTGCCAACAAAAAAATTGACATTCAGGATTGGTGGCAAACCATATCTTTTGATTTAAGATGCAAAACGTCTTTATTTTTTCGAACACAAACACCTTTTACATGACAATCTAAAAAAATACGAAAAGAGATGCTCCAGAAACCATGTTTATTTAATTCGGCGAATTCACTTACTGCTAACTTGTAAAAGGCGCCGTCATAAGATTAAAAAATAATGCTTTTATGTGGAGACCTTTTAGCAACAATCCTAGCTTTCTGTGAAAGGAGTATTTTAAAATTAAAAATATGTTTTATTTACAGAAGTAATAACTGGGGCTGTGGAAGAAGTGCGTGAAAGGGGCCGAGTACCGGCAAGTAGGAGCGACCAAATTAGAGAAGCCACACAGAGCTCACTGCACGGGGCCTTGCACATGCACATGGCGGAGAATCGCTCTGTGATGATCAAAAGAATGAGTAATGCTGCTTACAATCCTCAGAATTGAGGGACTGACGGAGGTGATGATGATGATCATGATTCATATAGAATCAAAGTTAAGCTAGAAACAATATAGGACGCTAAACAATCTCTGACAGGTATAGAAACAATACAATATACTAAATATAATTTAGGTAGAATAATAATCATTTAAAACGAAAGACAAAACAAAGAAATAATAATGATAAAATTGGCCGAAATCATAAGTAATAAATCATTATATTAATGCTCAAATCAAAAAATAACAGAGGGACCATGTCGGACGGTGTATTTTGTGTATAAAACGTTGTTCACCTTAGGCGGTGCAATCATCAAAATCCAGAAATCGTAACATTTAACTTGAAAAAGGTAGAAATAATATTATTATTTATAATATATTTAATATAAAACAAAGTTGTATATAATATATATCAAAGTTTAATAAATGATTGGTGTCTTAAAGATGTTAATATTCCAGGGATAATAATAAATTTTTTTAAGAATTTAGCGAGAAATTGTACTGCGCCTGTTCAATATGGATGTGTTGGGCGCCAAATACAATTTTAATAATGCTTTTTTTTAATTTCTAAAAAATTAAGGTATCTATATTATTAGTTATTAATCCATATCAACACAGTTTATCTAACGATATCCGTTTTTTTAATAATTTATTTTACTTTAATTAGTTGGAAGACATCGCGCCTGTACGATAAACTCGCACTCCGTAAATTGATTGAATTTGATTTGAATGTAGATATTTACATATTTGTCTACGAAATTGCGTGTGAACAATGAATATGCAGTCAAGAATGAATAAATAAATAAACTTTAAATATCTTCACAGTGATGAGAAACGCCATCCATTCTGAATGTTTTATCAATTATGGCACGGTGAAGATATACTCCAGAAAATAAATAACCTGTAATAATTATCAACATGGTGCAAGGTGTGGGAAGAATTATTACGGATCATCAGGTTTTCTGGTGCAAGACCGTGCGTCCTGTAAAAGGGCGCAGTCAGGGAGAGAGAGAGAGAGAGAGAGAGAGAAAAAGAAAGGACAAGAAGACGAATGAATTAGAGTGGGATAGAAAACATTTATAGGATTTTAATGTATGGGTTTTAAAAATAAATACATAATTATAGGTATGTTGCCTTGCGAGAATATTTTCTGAATGATATCAAAAGTGGAATATGTTCAATACTGTACGTTACACGAAAAACGAGCTTATTTTCATGATTAAAAAATTGAATATAATTTAAATAAATTGGGTGAATGCAATAGATAAGTTGGGTGAATAAAAAAGAATAGCTAGAAAAATATAATACTTAATATCTAAAAAAGATGCATGAAGGAGACAAAGTTTGTAAAAAAACTAGGTACGTGATTTTTTTACTAGAATGGTCAGACCTTATCGCAAACCTCATTTCTAGTTAGAAATGAGGTTTGCGATAAATTCGCCCTGTGTTAATATTGACGTTAATGTTGGGTGTTTTAGCCTGCACTCGATCGTTATAGGCAGAAAAAAATCATGTTTAAGATTAACAAAAATAATTATGTTTGATAATAATATTTAAAATAAAGATTTTATCAAAAGATATATTTCTTGTTGAATAAGGATAAATTGAGATTTTCCTGAGATTTTGAAAAAATCATTCATTAATACCATTATGGCATTTTCCACCTGTGGCGTAGCCATCGGACAAACTTCATTGCATAAAAATACAAACCTTCATCTCCGTGCCAATTAAAAATTAAGACTTACGGAAGGGTGGCAAACTTACCTACATCGTCATTGAATTGAAGATATCAAATGTTAGGTAATTAAACGCCAGTCTTTTCCAGGACACTCAAAAACTAACTAAAAAGAGTGGGAGACCTATTATTGTTTTTCAGATACTAACTAAACAGGAACGGAACGAAAGTATTTTCTGTTCATTCGTAAAAGTTCTTTTTCTACCCGATTTGGTAGTCTTACGAACTGGCATTTTTGTAGAGTAGAATAAAACTGGAATGGTCAATATAGAGTGGTTCAAAATATCATTAACATTTACACTTCTTAGTAAGTAAAATCCTGTCTCCGACATCCAATTGTGTCAAAAATTCATAAAAAAGCACATTTATTTAACTTATTAAAAACGTGACCATTTCTCGGTTAACGCATTTTAATCACACACGAATCGACCGCCTTTATAAAAATCAAAAAGAAATGCAACATCGCTTCAGACAATGTATCGTATTATATGTTATATGGGTCTGTACTGCATACAAATGTAGGTACGCATTATAATAGCTATAAGAGGTTGGCGAAAGGCAACAACACCACCCATCATCATTCTTACTCATCACAAGATATTATTATATTACATTAAAGACAGGGCTCCCACCATTTACCCTTGGTGATTCAAGAATATCAATTCTCATGTCATCCAGTGAGATATTATCACTTACTCGTAACAATACATATATTATTGTTTACTTAACCCTCTCGTACATTAAACCCTCATATGAGGTCTTAAAAATACGGAAATTAAGAGCGCCACCAAAATGTCAAAACATATCTAAGAATAAAAATTTGGTCTCTATAATTTACTTTAACACTCTCTTGATCACTTAAAGTAGTTTCAAAATATACCGCTATTGTGCAGCGCTAGTTGTTGATATTTTTATACACTGTTCCCTCCATAATTTCTATCGTCTTGACAGTTGTGAGATCTCTCGAAGTTTTTTGTTATATTTTGTGTGGAAAAAGAATCTAACACAGTAAGTAAAAATTTAATTATATATTTTAATACATCTTAATTACAAAGAAATAAACATCTTTATAATCATCATTATATGTTTTTTGCATTCAGCAAAATATTTTGAGACCTCATATGAGGTCTAAATGCTAATACTAGTACAAAAGTAATCTCTGGCTCTCTATATTGGTACTATGATATTGTCACGAAAATCATTGGATTTCTTCATGTTTTTTTATTATTATTATTCTAATAAAATTATATATTGTAGCATAAGTAGAATATTTCCATTCTGTATCACTTTCTCATTTCTGGTGCTCAACAATTACCTCCCTTTCAATACCTACTTATCTTATATTTTTAGGACAAAAATGAGCGGAAGAAATTTTCTAAGTGACAATGAAATTGTTGAAGCTCTCAATTTACCTTTGGGGTCTGACGATGAAGATTTTGAAGGATCTGAGGATGAATTATGGGAGCCTCCCGAACGTATTGCAGGGGAGAATGAGTCATTAAGCTCTACAGAAAAAGATGATATTTTAAATACCAACCAGATATCTACAGGAGACGCAGTGACAGATAATGGAAACACTGCCGATAATTTACCAGCTAGGAACACTTTATGGTTTTGTGGAAAGGAGAATGCGTTTTTGGGAAATATTCCCCAGTTTACTGGAGAAAACCAATCGAAAATAAATGGAAATATGCCTATCGATTATTTTCTCTCTATGTTTTCTGATTTTTTTATGGAGAAAATAGTATACGAATCTAATTTGTATGCGACTCAGAAAGGAAGAGAAAATTTTCAATTGACGGTTCCAG
Source organism: Athripsodes cinereus (assembly GCA_947579605.1). Taxonomy (NCBI): domain Eukaryota; kingdom Metazoa; phylum Arthropoda; class Insecta; order Trichoptera; family Leptoceridae; genus Athripsodes; species Athripsodes cinereus. The sequence goes on along the minus strand of OX388312.1, from coordinate 2,272,786 downwards.
AATTGAAAGTATATTTAGGAATCAATTTTGTCATGACATATATAAGATATGCAAGACTTCGCCAATATTGGGCACACAAATATGGAACCAGATGTGCTATAATTGCTGATGCTATGACTTATAATAGATTTTGTGAAATAAGAAAATTTCTTCATTTCACTAATCAGGAACAGATTCCATCTGACAACACGGATAGATTGGTGAGAATTCGTCCAGTTATAGAATATTTAAGAAAATCTTTTCAAGAAGCTTATGACCCAGAAGAAAATATTTGTATTGACGAGATGATGATTGCCTTCAAAGGGCGATCCAGTATAAAACAATATATAAAAAACAAACCCTCAAAATGGGGCTTCAAAGCCTGGGTTCTTGCAACATCTTCTGGATATGTGAGAGATTTCGAAATTTACCAAGGTGCAGGAGGTAATCGACCAGAAAAATCTGACCTGGGACGCATCGGGGATGTAGTTGTAAGACTTTGTGACTCAGTCAAGGGGAAAAACCACAAATTATATTTTGACAACTTATTCACATCGGTTGAATTAATTTATAAATTACACCAAGATTTTAAGATTCAAGCAACAGGTACTGTAAGAATAAACAGGCTACGTGGGGGTGAAAAAAAATTAACTAACATGAAGGAAATGAAAAAAATGTCAAGGGGCTCACATTCGTTAGCTACTTCTAGTGACAATATTACTATAACGAGATGGCTCGACAATAATTTTGTACATATAGCGTCAATGATTGCTGGGGCTCAACCGCTATTAAAAGCTAAAAGGTGGTGCAAGCGCACCAAATCAATGATTGAAATAGATAGGCCACAATCCGTAGAGCTTTATAATAAGCACATGGGAGGGGTTGACTTGATGGATTCGTTGGTGGCACTGTATCCCCATTGCTTACGCCATAAAAGGTGGTATTTCAGGATTTTTCACCACCTATTAAATGTCATTGTTGTAAACTGCTGGATTTTGTGGCGTAAAGACAATAAGGAAAAGATGGACTTACTGGAATTCAAATCATCTGTTGCAACATCACTAATATACACTGGAAAGGTCACCGTACTAAAACGTGGACGACCAACATCATTTAGTCCGAGAGTTGTGAAAAAGAGGGTGAGGACAAAAGCACCTACAGAATTAAGGCTTGATGGAGGATCCCACTACCCAAAGAAAACTACAAAGCCTTATGCTTCGAAATGCCATCTAAATGGCTGCAAACGTAAAACTCGCTACGTTTGCAAGAGATGCAATGACGAACCACTGTGCCCCGAGTGTTTCGAAGATTTTCACTCTCGCATTTAACTAAAATTCCAATAATTCTATTCTATTTTATTCTTCTCAAGGCCATCCACTCGTTTGCAAGTGATTTAGTAAAATTCCAATTAGTACACCATTTTATTTAACATATGCATAAAATAACATTTGACAAGTGTAAAAACATTATTTATTGACTACTATTCACATATTCATATTAATATTATAATCTCAATACATGTACCCTTTAATACACTTAAGCCTCATATGAGGCCTTTCTGAAAAACCTGAAAAATATATACATATGAAAAAAAAACAATTTTTTTTTCTATTTATGTCCCATTAACTTAATGATTTTCACTTCAGATATTTTTTAAAATTTATTTTTCATAATTTGTGTACGAGAGGGTTAAGGAAGAATGTATGCGATTTACGTTATCAAAAATTAAGTGTGATGACGTCACCGTTTCGTATCTTCTGGGATTTATTCTGATATTTTATTGGCGAGGAGATGACGAATTGCATGTTTATTATAAGCAGCTGATGCTCTGACTACACTATTTGTGGAAGATGCTGTGATGGAATAAATAATGTGAAAACCTTAGACATCTAGATTGGAAAATCATGTTTACACAATGTAACATTGTGCGAAATCTAATCGCGAGAAGTGAGAAAGGCGCCCCAACGCTTGCGAATTGGCTCAGAACTGGCTTAAGTTATCACTTTCGGTAGCGATGGACAATGTTCACCAATTCCACGATTCTCACTGCCACGATATAACGTTTCATTTCACCGTACGAGAAACATTTAATGCAAACCATAGAAGCAACCATTTCAGATCTCGAATGGATCAAGATCTTCCATTAAGAAATGGATATGGACAACACCGATTATTAATGTACCTATTTATTTAAATTAATAATCAATGTACAGTTAAGTAAATTTGTGAGATGTTTGCCTTAGTACAGGTTATACCTAGTTGGGCAGCATCAATGAAGTATGTATGGAAATTATAATTAAAAAAAAAGAAAAATAAGTTAAAATTAATAAATAAGTAAATAAATTATGCACTTCAACACAATGTTGCACATTGCAATTTCAAATTAATAATCAACAAACGCATGCTGTTAAAAGTGAATCATTTAAATAGCATTATTTATTTATCGTTTTTCATAATGTCAATAAATAAATTTTATTTAATAACCTGGTGTGGGATGAGAGAGTTAATTTAATACATTTTATTTCATTATGATAGAATGTTTATTAATTTATTTTATTTATGCACGGTTTCCAGGTAAAATGAAGTTAGTGATCAAAGCCATTAAATGAATACTTCAATGAATCAATATGTTTATTGCGCATTTTATGATACTCTAGCAATAACACCCGATAACATCTTCACATTTTAAATCGTATACCCAGTATTATAAACAAATATAGGTACATATTATTTTTTGCACTTTTGCAGAAGGATGCAAAAGTATCTGGAGTTGCTTGCCAGTCTAAAAACAAGAAAATTGTAATACTTTGGTCAAGTAATGAAAGGGGACTTACATTCCTTATAAATGAAACACAAAAATGTTCCCTATTCTCTAATGGATTCAAGGCTGTTGTTCAGGGCAAAGTAGGTATCAGGAAGAAAGAGACCAGGACGGAGAAAATTATCTTGGCTGTGCATTTTAAGACAGTGGTTCAGAAGAAGCACTAAATTGCTGTTAAGGGCTACAGTCAACGAGGAGGAAATAGTCCTAATGAATGCCAAAACAAAAATGCAGAGGAGACAGCTCTTAAAGAAGGAGAATGGAAATAATAAAATTGAATTGTGGCAGTAAATTTTGATTTCTGAAAAAAGCCGCATGCATATTACATAAGAGAAGCTTTGTCTGGTTTATTAAACCTTCCTTGCCTACCATAAATTAAAGACACATTTTTGTTTTTGTTCTATTCTAACTATTCTGTACAATCACGTCAATTCTCACAAGTGAGGTAGTTAGTGAACAAACTGCATTTAGATGATCAATGTACAGGTTATCTTCTCCTCCAAAAAAAAAACAATAAATATTATTGTAATAAATTTTATTATTTCTGTTTTGAGTCATACTTCATTGAGTTTATCAGTAGCCAGAGAGTAGAGTCTCGGCCTCATCATGCACAAGAGGTGTGCGGTTCGATCCCAGGTGCCAGCTAAGTCCTCTTTCACGACACATGCTTTTAGCTTACTGAAATAGGTGCATAAGGTTGTATTTGGGTACATAACAAAAACCCAGATACATCTTTATAGAACAAAAAATCATTTGTGCTTCGCTTAAGCATACAATATGTGTAGTGATACATAGATATAAACGAACATGTTATATTTTTATAATGGTGAGATAGATTTAAAAGGCTTGTTTAACACGCGGCGAATAGTTTTATTTCATGTGAATTAAGCATTTTAATATTTAAAGGCGATAAAATATCTTGTAGTTACAATGTTATACAAATCAATGTTTTGGAATGTTACAAATAAAATAATAATTATATGTGCACTTTGATTATCCCAGAACGCTATACTTTACATTAAAACGTTTTAATACGATTTAAATTTAATGGTTAAACTACCTTTATTATGATTCAGTGCTAAATCTACTACTACACCATCATTGCATATCCCGCAAGTGGGGTAGCCAGCAGAACAGCAGGCCGTCTTCTCTGTGCTAGTAAAAAATAAAACATTCAGGATGGGTGGCAAACCTCATCAAACCTGAATTTGAGATGTAAAATGTTTTTATTTTTTCAAACACCTGACTTTTTTTACCGAACACTTGAAAACTTACGGAAAAGAGTGGGAAACCAATTATTTATTTACCGGGTGCACTACGGCCACGCTAAATAAGGGTGGATAACATTTTATGACGAAATAAACGACTTTTTTCGATAGAGGCATAATTTCGCCACTGCAGAGCATATCAATATTAATTTATGTTCTATGTTGTTCGGTAATTTTTGTTGTATGGGTAACGATGATGTGCTAAAAGAATAAATAAATAAATCAATATACTGATTTACCAAAAAAGAACATCGACTGGCAATTTGGCATCTGGAATGGCTAAAAAATTAATTGTAGAGGAGGCTAAAACTTTACAATTTTTTTTTAGCATTAAAAATTAGTGTGATGAAAATGATTACATGGGGTAGCCAGTGGACACACTACTACACGTAGTGTGAACATGCATATCGTCCTCATCGTATCTTCTACGAATTCGTTTTAAAAACACAGATCTACATCATTAATCAAAACGAGTTTTGCGGCGAGTTAATGAAATTATAATTTTACCATATGTATAATTTCAGAAGTCATACCTACTGCTATAAAATATAATACTTTCATAAGAAACGCATAATTATTATGATATGCAACTGTAGTATTTAGTAAAGTAACGAACATGCGTGCGAATAAAAATATAAAAGAATACATCAATTGACGAGACAGCGGGCTAACGGTATGCATAGATTGTTGGTTCGTAATAATAAGGTATTAAAACAGCGATATCCTATATTGCATCCTGCAAAAAGTGCAAACTATTTAACATTTTAGCGAGTTTTGTTTTTACAATTAACCATTGTATTAGGTTACATTGTCTTTTCTAAGCCTTATGTGCTAGTCTTATGTGTTAAATTTACATATTTTACATAGTACATTGCATACCATCATTACATTTTTCAGTGTAATAACCAGTGGTCCAATTGCATGAAATAAACATGCAAGCTGTTCACTCCGTGCCAACAAAAGATAAAACATTTAAGATGGGTGACATATCTCATCTCTGAACTGAAGATGATAACTGTCTTTAAGGTGATGTCTCACGTATATCTTGCTTTGACAGGACATTCAAAAATTATCAGAAAAGATTGGAAGACCTATTAATTAGCAGATGATTTATTTGTTCTTGATAAAGAGTACAGTCAAAAGATTCCACACACACAGTATTTATTTTGGTAGGTCAGCCCTTCAGACTGCCCACTATGACCCCTCCGGTGTTGACAAGGTTTGCTTTTAAGAGAGAATTTTGGATTGATGAGTCGCCAAACTTCTGCGCTATCCGTATGGCCGTTGGGTCTACTTCAATTTCTTTTTGCATAATTGCAATTGAAGTAGTGGGTAAGAAAATGTACAAAATATCGAGAAAGGTATTGACGTACCAAATGACATGTAATGACAAAAACAAGTAAAGTCAGTTGTTTATAAAATTATAAATTCGTCGTCGGCTCGCTACCGATCCAACGGTATAAACCGTCAATAGATACCCCCTTAGCACTGAGCACATTTTAATTAATAAATAATTTCTCAATACATTTTTAATTATACATTTGAATATTAAATAGGTACCGTATGTAACTTAACTTCACCGATGATTAATGCAGTGTTCGCAAAATGTAATACTTTACACAATGCATACAGTTTATGCGAAGTATGTCCATTTAAAACGCAATATATCGCAGCAGGCAGCTGGAGTGTTAATTTTCAATTCGAATCCGACATAAGACAACCAGCATGTACGTATATTTCATGCAGTTACACAACTCGCTGGCTACCTTATTTATGAGATAAGCCATAATGCTATAGTAGCAATAAAATAAGCCATTTACCCTAAATACTAAGATATTTACACAGATAATGAAACTAAATGACAAATAAAAATAATATTTGATTAATAAAAATAAACTTAAAGACATATTACAACGCATGTTAACCCTTTCAGGTCTAGAGGAAGAATCTATACTTCGCAAAAAATAATGTCAGTTTTTGAGAATTTTAATTCTAAATATTTTTTATTTTTGGATCAACATGTAATGTTTAATTCATCGCAGTTTTTATGATTTGGTTAAAGTTACTGTCCTAAAATATTAAAATACTTTTATGACAATGAAATTTTCATTTTGATTGTTTTTTTTTTAGGATTTATTTTAATTATTCCCATATTTAATGATAAAACACCAAAATATTGTTATTTTTAACATTATTAACAATATAATTAATTACAAGTCATTCTTTATATTATAGCTTGTTATAAGTCCTAATCTGGACTACAGAAAATATTTTTACATAAACAATAAATTGCGTTGTTTTTTTAATTGTTTACTTTTTTTCATTTAGACATTAATACAGAGATAGATATTTAAAATGTGTTGTAGAAACATTGGTCTTGAAGGGGTTAAAAAAAAACTACTACTACTACTATTGCTACTACTAGGTACTTCCACAATCGGTACAATCACGGAATATCCTACAAGCGGAGTAACCAGAAGACCTACCTAGCTGTGCCAACAAAAGAAATTAGACATGCAGGATGGGTGGCAACCTCATCACAGAATTGAAATAAAAAATGTATTTATTTTGCAAACACTCTTTCGGAAAACTTACGGAAAAGAATGTGCGACCAATTCTTTGCTGGTTGCTCCACGAAGGGTAAAAATAACGTATGATTAATATGATTAAACATAAAATATAAAAATTATTATGAGATAAACAATATTTATTAAAAATAATATTTATATGCGCATTGCATACTTAATAAGAAAATCTCGTAACTATATAATAAAAGCCTCAAGTGTCGGCGTAATGACATAACACATCAACTCCGAAATAATGTAACGATAATTCTTGAGAAAATTTATTAGCAATGATAATAATATTATTATTATAGGTATTAAAAGAGAACTGTCCTAAGACCCCCCCCCCCATCCTCTTGCTTCGGCTGTAATCAAAACACGAAATGAACTGTCATAAATATGTCATTAAGGGACATCTATAAATATATAAAGACATTTAAATTAAGTGGACAATATTTTCGATTGTTCCAAGTTCCGTGGAGCATCCGACAAAGAATTGGTCTCCCACTCTTTTCAGTAAGTTTTCAAGTGTCCTTAAAGGGGTGTTCAACACCTCCCAGGTGTCCTTAAATGTCCCTATTTTACTCCTTAAATTCGGCAATGAGACAAGCCACCCATCCTGAGAGTTTTATTCTTTGGCATGAAGAGGACAGATTGCATGTTTATTACATGCAGCTGATCTGCTGGGTACCTCACTTAAGGGATATTTTGTCATGTTATGGATTCGCTGTTACTCCAAACGTTAATAAGATACAACGAAAAGCTTAAGAATGTCAAAAAAAAACAATAATTTTATAATGTTTTATCTTTTAGTGCACTACTGACCACATTAATAGCAACACAATTACGCACTCTAAATAAAATTAAAAGAGACTCGTAAAGCACAATAGTACCTACATATGAAGAGAACTCTGCGAGATTAACAGAAGAGACACACAGCATCCCCAACCGAAAAAATATCTCATCACATCCACATTTACACAAGAATTAATGTAATCTTATATACCTACATGAGGTTTGACAAGTCGGTAGATGTTGCTGTTATTATTATTATTATTAGCACATAAATGGCGGCCAAACTGACGCAATTAACTTTATTGCCTCGTGCGTGTGGTGTTTGTGGAGATATGAGATGAGATGAGATGTGTTTTTATTTTCTCGTCTGTCTCATCTTTTGATAGTTAGTTGTTGGTCGTTATAGGATTTATAAAACTATATTAAGTGTATGGGAGTACAGAACTACTTATAAACTAACATTTTCTTGAAACACTGTTAGGGTTTTGAATGAATTTGGAACTTGTGCTATCATTTTTATCATTACAAGATTGTTACTTCGCTTAAATCGTACAAAGTTAAATTAATATAAAGAAATTCATAAAATTTATTTGATTAGATCAACAAATTTTGTAAAACAAACATTTATACATAAAAAACAATTTAGCTATGCTATTTCTAATTCTGTGCTATTTGCATATATTTATTTATCTTAAATTTTTCGAATGTGTTTTTTAATCAGTTTGTATATCAAACTATCATTTAAATTTCGAACAAATATCTGAAAAGAAAAAACTAATTTATACATTCGAAATTCAGCTGTCAAAAATTCAAAATGACACATTCCTAATTCAAATATAACAACATTAGGTACGCTTCTGACATTTTTGAGTAGGCACAGAACGTCATAGAAATAAACAAAAGACTTCAAACAATTCAATTGAAGTACCTACCTACCGACTATCTATTATCACAGTTATTTTAAAGTGTGTAAGTACTACGTACTTTCAGATATTATTAAGTATTAATTATTTATACAGACGTAGGTATGTTTAGTACAGTAATCCTTTCTTGTCTGTCATAATATTTGAGTAGTCTGAGTCTAATGTCAGAATAACTATGTGTGTATGTAGATATGTATATTATATTACGACTATATTATTCTATACAGAATTCAGTATAACGCGGCACTATTATTAATACAAAAGGAACCATCGTAAAAGGTGATAACAGGAGAACTTGTATTAACAAAACTATTTCCATTTATTTTTAAAAAAAATATTAGGTACTAATCAATCTCATTATCGAATTAATTGCTGTTTGTATTATACTTCAGAGTTCAGTTCACTTGATTTGCGAGTTAACAATCCATACGAAACCTAAATAGATTAGTATCTGACAAAAAAAAACGTGCTACGTGAAACTTTTGTGCACTGATTCCGAACATTCATGCATAGGTACCTACTTTTGCGGACTAATTTTGTAAATCTTGTCGACCAATGTAATATAAGTAACAGTCTTGTAGAGGTAGACCAGTGTAATATAAAGAACATAACAAATTATTTTCGAGAATTTTAACTTATTTCTGTAAACAAAAACATTATTGGAAAATTAAGTGAATTATTACTAGTAAAGCTATTTTAATCAAAATTTTCAGATAAAAAATATGAATATTTTACTTGTGTTAAATTTAAAAATAACATCACTATCATTCTCGGTGCAAACGATTAAAAAATGCACAAAAGATATTTAATTTTGTAAATGGTATCTTTCAAATAATCAATTCACGGAAAATCGCATTGAATGTAAGAGGTTCGTTTCCATTGATGAACGTACCTACATGTGAAACATCGAAGTGCGAATGAACGATGAATAATACTTTTCGTTGATTGAATAGACGTAAAGATGTGTGGAAGTGTAAATGTATGAAAGGGTATTATACAAACTGTGTAATGTGTGAAAAAGGCCATTTAGTTTAGTGATTTAATCAAAAAGGGGTCCCATTTACGATCTCACTGTCTTTACTACTATTGACAATATATACAAACCTATTTATTGTACTTATAATATTATGTATAATACGTTAAACATTAATAGTAGATTCGAATACACTGTACATAATATACCTATGTATATTATAGAAATGTGGGTGTATTTGAAGTAGTAGTAGGGTGGGAGTTAGGGGTAAAATGTGTAGAACAACCCTCCCCCCCACTCTCCCAGATACACTTAATCGTAATATTGTACAACTTAGTTTTATTTATAATACCTTATAGAAATATAAAGAGGGTAATATAGTAGATAGTGATAATATTACGTCTTTGGATATTTTTTTGATTTTTGGATGTGTTCCCAATAATATTTTCAGTACTGTACACTTTGAATGGAGGTAGGTACTACTCTAATTTAGATAATATATTGCCTGACATTAAGTTATGTACACTTTTCACAATTGTGTAGGTACCAGTCAATTGAGGCATGTCATTTATCTTAAATGTCTTATCCTTTTATTGGCAGGAAGAAGACAATCTGCATAATTAATACAACCAGTTGGTCCGCTGGCTTCCCCATTTCTGGAATACGCGATAATGTTATTGGTGCTATTACAAAACCTTTAGTCTCTCTGACGTGGATCTGGCTAGATCATACATTGAGAATATTCAAAAGCAATGTTTTTTCGTCTTATTTAGATGACTCTTTCTCACAATTATTATAATGTCATAAAAAAGAAATATCATAAAAAGAAAAAATTCAATGTGCGCACTCACTATTCTCAACAGACGAGGATTCAAATACTTTCTAATCCTATGTCCCCAAGATGAGTGTTAAAAAAATAAAAAAATGTATTCAGTGATGAAACATATCACACATTGTGATCGCCTACATTTGATATTAGGTCACTATTGATCATTCTCTTATTCTTGATGCACATAGATTTAAGAAATAGAATTCCTTGTTAAATGCCACACAATATGTTTTTAAGGTTAAGAAACCCGATAATGATACAGATGTTATCCGAAACTTATCGGCATGTTATCATTTGAAAGTTTTTCGATATCATAATAAAATGTATCGACATTTTTTGTGTATACAAAATCAACAATTACACAGAAATCAAAATCAATTAGCGTCAAAAATTGAATAAAATGTTACATCCGTCAAGTGCAACGGCGCGAAAAATATTACAAATAGACATTCGTGATAATATATCTATCTCACTCGATTATTATAATAATGCGATGTGTTAGAAAGAGGTAAAGAGATAAATGAGAATAAATATTTACAGTTTGGCAGTGTTTTTTTTGAATACGGAATGATATTACAGATTATATTTTTATTGTGTTCTTTTTTTAAATAGATGAATTATTATTTTTGTTCGAATTTGCACAAATATTGTATTGAATAGTTCTCTAAATAAGCACAATGTTGCCACTATTGCGGTGGTCGGTAGTTTCATGGTGGAGTTTTGACTTTTAATCGAGAATCACGGATTCGAATCCAGCTACCGACCAGCTTCACCTTGATAACATGAGCGAAATACATTGCTTACTCCAATTTTTATTTTATCTTAATAAACTAATAAGTACACGCTTTTTACATGATACTGAAATATTTACAGAAGAGAATTAGAGAATTTTTCTATTTTGGAAACTCCATGGATGAAACATTAAACATTAAAATATATTTCAAAAATCTAGAACCCTCCATCTATTAAATTACATATTTATGAAAAATAAAAGTGACTAAGGCTACGGTGTTTTGGGCACGTGGAAAGAATGAACGAGGATAGAATGACATAAAAAAATAGGTATATGGCTGAGAGGAATGGTGTTTGAAGACGTTGTCGTCCGAGGGTTAAATGGCAAAACCATATAAACCAGATCATACAGAACTGACTTTATTATTATAGATAACTATTATCTTAAAAAAATCACACTACGCTGAGAACAGCTTTCGGCCAAGGCGATCTCAGCAATAAAAAATACAGAAACACAATATGTTGAATTGTATGACAGTGACACGAATTTAATGGCATTCGATGCTTTTTGCCTACCCCGAAAGAAAAACGGCGTTATAGTGATGATAATGACACACGAACAAATCAATAAATTAAAACTATTAATTCTAATTATTTCGATTCGCTATTCTTCTGAAGCGCAAGGCTACGTCTACAATATTAAGAAAACAAGTTTATAACTTTCATCACATTCGTACAAGCGCAAAATCCGAATCAATACATAATAATTAGAACGGGTAAATCATTGATTTCAAATTCAAACAACTATAATAACAATTCTAGAATAAAATTATATTGATACCTCTAAATGTTGTAAAACGTTTAAAAAAAGAATAAAAATAAACTTGGCAATGATGTATGCAAATAGTATGGGAAAGCTTAAAGGTATAAGTACCAAAGTACAATCCTCGGATAACTAAAAATGTATATTATTTTGTATATTAATGGTCATTATGTAAGTATGTTTGTTTATACCTATATCTATTATGATCACCTGAACCAGGTGAGCAATAAGGAAAATCAACACCATCTATGATAATGGTGCATCCTTGAGTGTTTTGAGTTAATAAATTTCTGTAAAATATTACTTACTAACTGGTAGGTTTATTAGGGATATGTATAAATAACCAGGATTTTTGTGGAATTGAAACATTATTACCACCATCTTTAGCACAAAAAATCAAAACTTTTTGCTTGTCAACTATTCATTTCGGAAGATCATTCCACAAAAGGGATACTGGGGCATGGAAACAATAGGTATGCCAAAAAGATATTCGCATTTTTTTCATAATTTTGCTATTTTTTCTATATTTTGCATTAAGTTCTTTTGTTTATTTATTCATCACGTGGTTTTACAATAAATTATACCTCTTTATGAAATAAATGAGTAAAAATATTTGCAATGTTTTTTTGATAATTGGACGTTTATTCTCTGAGTTAAGCCGGGTTTAAAAACAGGTTAGTAATAACAATAAAAGTAATAAAAACAAGATACATACATTGTATGTAGATATATAAATGTAGAGACGAGCTGTGGTCACGCGACCAGTCAATACCAAATGTAAAAATTATAATCGATAAAATTATGTATTATCAGGTTTTATACTTAAAATGCAAATGTATTGAGTGCATAACCGACATTTTTTACTAGGACAAAATGTCTTTGAATTCGATAAAAAATATCACTAAACCAATTTTTTTAGAGTAACCTCATTTTTTTAAAATAAAATTATGTATCATTACGTTTTTGCGAATGAATCTATGTAAGTATCTCATAAACCTTAAAACATAATTTGTAGTACATTTAAGCTATGAATAAATAAGTAGGATTCAAATCTAGGTAACACGTGTTCGAAATTTGAATGTTGTATTCGTTACATGAAAATGTTGAAAATATCGAGCAAAATAAAACACGAAATATGTCAATTTTTTTGAGGTTTTCATAGTCTAATCCACTTACTAATAATACCTCGTCTATTTTTTACATATTTAAAAAAATAAATCAAATTAAAATTGCTCTTAAATATTATCTATGAAGTTCATAAAATATGTTTAACTTATTAATTAGCTACAGAATGGAAAATTTCAATATAATGACATTGGTATATGTGTTGCAATTCAACAAATGCAGATAAAGAAAACATAAAAATGTTATGAAAAAATAAAATAAACGCAGGGATATCAACATATTATAACATAACAACAAACATCAAATCGATAGGCACGCGACTTTGGAATAAAATTATTTAAATTATAACGTGCCAAAGTAGTCGTAGACGTTTTTGCCATTTAGCTACACAAAATGTTGTTCACCTTTTTACAATATCACTAAAACAATGAACGCTATAACAATAATATACTTATGCAAAATTATTTGTGAAATTCGAATGGCAATCATATTTTTTCTAAGATTTCAGCATTCAAATTTACCGCTCGACGTTCATTTGTTTCCAAAATTTTGATTGTGAACGATCATATAATTATACTTCTTAATTATTTTTTTACAGCCTAAACACGTCGTGATAAAAAAAAATACAGATTCGCGTAATAATGTAAACAAACTCGACAAGTTTAGATCGTGGTGGTAAATTTTAGAGCTACCTACCGAATAGAATTTCTGTATTGGAGCAAAGAATGACTTCTTAAAAACTATAGGTAGTGTTACAAATGCTGCTATTGCAAATTTACTGTATAACAGTATAAACGCTAAAAACACTAGAAAAACTCTAATTTTGTATTTTATGAAAAGATAATTATTTCAAAAAATTATAGGTTAATTAGTTAGGTACCTGTATTACTAAGCATTCCAACGTTGCCGAGTGACACAAATATCGAAATTCAAATTAACATACGCACCACCATACTCGTATAAGGCAAGTATAGTAACGATTCCTAGAAATATTTCAAATTCAGAATACTACTACTATTTGACATTCCATCATTTTATGTAGCTTGTAACTCTATGTTCTAAATTCAAATAATAATATATGTAACTAGAGGTTGTAAGTATTATAAAGTGAAATACACATACGGCATACCTTCAATATTATTGTTTTATACTCTGGGGGCAAATAACAAATCATGGTTGATGGATTGTAGTAGTATTATTGTGTATGGATGTTTTATAATATTATTATTTTAAGTTCGTATAATGTGTGATTACCTACTTAGGATAGGACAGAACCATAGTGTATTCACGATGCTTTGCGTTCCAAATTTGAAAACGTTCTTGAAACGTCATTGCAATAAAAACACGTCAAATTCAGCAAATATATGTCTGTTTTGATATTTTGGAGTGTAGAGATTTTTCTATCTATCTTACCGTTACGACATTTTTCATGAAGGGTAGGCAGTGAACAATCTGGACTAAATGAACATAGATTTATTTTTAATGCAAAGACATTAAAGACCATAACCATTATAATTTTTTTTTTTTTGATATTTTGACATATCTGATAAAAATATCGTCTATGGTTCTGTTAAATGACAAACACCATAAAGAATTTAAAAGAAACAAAAATTTTTATGTACAAGAACCTAAACATTATTAAAAAATTAATAGAAATTAAAAAGTACAAGAAGGACCTTCTTTTGTTCCAATCCGAACACAAATAACCGCTATCTACTTGGATTTTTTTTTTTTTAAATGTATCTTCCTACTATAAATGTGTTCCCAATCCTACCACGTCGTTAAATAAAATACTGGCTACATATTGCGCATTTTATTACACACACAGAGGACAATCATATCGGTTTGCCTTGTCTATCCATCAGGCAACACTGAGGCAACTACTGCAATAAACCATACATTACATTACACGTACCATAGACAACATGATTCAAATGTTTGAATTATAGATTTGAAATGAGAACAACTTCCATTACCTACCTATAATAATTTTGATTATTGATATTGACGGTTAAAGATTTATAAATGAAATTCGCTCGAATGTTTTGAGGCGAACTTTTGTTGACCGCTTGAGGAAAGCGCTATTGGTAGGTACCTACGCATTACGTAATTATTCATTTTGGTTTATTTGAGTCTATATTTAATTAAAATTATATATTTTCTTATGAATGCATACCTGGCTTGGTTGATTAAGAGAAGTTATGAAGAAAAAAAAATATTTTCAATCATCAAATATGTACATTGCATTTGTGCAAAATCTTAAACAAATTATTTTTATTATTTACCTACATTTTTATCATAAAACTATTGGTTTATATCTCAAATTCAGTGATGAGACTTATCATTCATCGTGATTAACGTAATGTCTTATCCCATTCCATATTTTTATTGCACAGAGAAGGCGTCCAGTATAATTAAATGCAAAAAGCCACTGAATACACATACACCAGTAGGCCTAGTCAAAACACATATAAGCGTTACGTTTACGTTCAAATAAGATGAGGTTGCGAGAACGCGTCAATTTTCGGAGCTACTTGTGTATTTTAGTTCCGAAAATTGACGCGTTCTCGCAACGTCGTTTGCGTTTGAACGATAACGCAACGCTTAAATGTGTTTTGACTAGGCCCACAGATATATGGCATATACCATGACGGTAAAAATAAAATTGAACATTAAAATCCACATCAGAAATGTGTGCATAAATAAAAATAAAATTAGTTCCAAATTTCACCACCAAGCAAAAATTAAGAACATGCGCGGCGCTGTGGGTATGTTGTATCTAAATAATATTATCTATATCTACATACAATAATTTTCCATAATCGTTCGATATTTGCCGTGTACAGATGGCAGGATGCGAACGTCAATCAACACCAATCATCAAGCATGTGGCCAAATTTTGGAGCATTCGCCGAAGAAATATTCGGAGAATGCCTTCGTTAGCCGTCCACACCGCTTGACACAGCTTGACGAAGCTTAATGAACTTTGACTTTGGCCATAGATATATAACAAAATTTGACAGTTATCGTTCGCTACTCCCCCTTCGCTGGCAATCCGCCTATGTACGGATTGGACACCAATCTTTTGGCCGAATGTAAGATGGCGGTGTTATGAACAGCTGTTTTCATGTGAGTTTTGTGCGTGATTTGTCATGATGACGTTTCGTCCGGTTTATATGCCTCGGTGTGGAGTAGAAAGTATTGAATTATTACGTCTACACACAGTTACAAGAGTGCATGTATGGTATTAAATGAGATTAAATGCAGAATAGAAGTGGCACAAACAGCATTTACTAAAATAATGAAAAACCTTCTTTGTGACTGCAATATAAACCTAAAGCTGAGACAAAGAATGGTCAAATTTTATGTATGGTCAGTCTTACTTTACGGTGTATAAGTGTGGACTCTCAAAATTAATATAATTAACCGCTTTGAAGTGTTTGAAATGTGGATCCACCGTACAATGCTAAGAATATCCTGGAGCTCTGTAAAATATTATATTTGGGCTATGTGATGAGAGGTAAAAAACACACCATACTCCAGCTCCTCATGAAGGGGAAGGTCGAGGGCCGCAGAAGACACCTCTCCAGCTGGCAAGACACGTGAAGAAGAAGAACCATACATACTCTTACACCTCTACACCTCGTATGGACAAGCAAGATACAACGCAACAATCAATTATAGAGAGGTAAGTTTTTTTTGTTGCAAACACTCCAAAAATATACACCAAAATAAGCAACAATTATCACTATTTCCAGTCAACTATTTAAATAATTAGTAGCAATTTTGCTCTTTATCTATCTTGGTTGAAAATTACACATCTCTAAATTGTTTTTTATTATCTCCCCAATATAGTAGAAAACCAAATGCAGATATTCGGCTCGCTAGAGAATATCTTTAAATCTAACCACAAAAGTGATCATTTCTTAAATTTATAGTTGTGTCCACAATACATTAACTGTACTATAAGAGTAGACTTAATACAATTAAAGGTCATTGACTGTAAGATAAACAACTTTCTTAATTAACTTTTGAAATGGAAGCGGACTTTCTTGAAAACTAATCCCGTCAATAGAGTTGTGTAATCGCTAAACGCCTGTGTTTTGATATTAATAAATTTAACATGAACTTACAGAGCGCAATACTGGCTACATACTGTAGTAATTTGTTATAATAATATTATCATTAAGACGGTTCTCTGATGTCATTATCATGCTCATAAATATATTGATGCATTCTTTGATGATTAATAAAATTAACTAACCTTTATTTTGTAAGTCCGCTTGTTGTGCTTAACTTCCTGATAAATTTTGCATCTTTAGCAACATATCTGAATAGTGACAGGTGAATGTATTTAATATTTGCTTATATATCATATTTCACGAGTGGAAGAGACAGAATATTCAACAAACAGGTCATTCTTTCCACTTTATTTGAATATAAGACAGATTATTGTTAAATCAGAATAAAATTGAAGATACTAATTGTCTCATGTGAAATGTTATATGAATATTTGTCTCTTGCAGAACACTGGAATATATGTGTACAGAATAAATGGGAGACTTGTTTTATCCTAGGGACTTCACTGATGTGTTGCGTCATTTATATTTTTGTAAATTATAGTTAACTCCAAAAGGAAATCCGACCCCACAAGGAATAGAGTAAATCTTCCACTAAAACATCATGAACAGAACGACACTTTTGATTCACTGATCGACTGTCATCTAGCAGGATTGTCTCAGTTTTCCTATCGTAGAATAACCTGTGTATTCAACGTATTTAGTTTAGTTTACTCGGTATCCTATGGATCTGAAATCCAGTTGTAGATAGATGGGAAAAAATCAATTAGCTATACCTACCATCTGAGATTTATTGCCATATAAGACTAATGAATTTTATTGAGAAAATAGTCTTTTTGAATCTAGATGACATTTAGTCATTGTCCTTAAATTTCAAACTCTTTTTATTTTTGTTTCAGTCAAGCTTTCTGAATGCATGAGATCATCAGTTCATATTCACACGGCCACAGAAGCTATCAATACAAAGAATCAACTTTGTAATGAAAAACCTACTTCCTTGAACTTTCAGTATGTGTGCTGTATAAAATTTTACACCATGTCAACATGATGTCACAGGCACTAATAAAAATAAATGTATGCAGTAATGGTTGTATTTAATTTAAAATATCTTCATTTTAATGAATTAAAGATAAAAAATAAAACACAGTTTACCTTTACTATGAAAGCAATTCATAATAAAAGTAATCAGTATTTTATTTTTTATGTTTAATTCATGTTTGTTCGATATTCGAGTTTTGAATAATTTTCTCTTAGCACAAATGGATATATAATATGGATATAATGGATGTTTATACTTGAAATAAAGCAATCAGTGTTTTTCTGAAATAATATCAAAAATTTATTAAAAACATTATTTAAACTAAAGAAACTAAATAAAACTAAACATAAAATAAACAATAATAAAACAATTACCTGAAATAATATCAAAAAAACAACATTTAAAGTCTTTATTTCAGGTCTTTCAAAACTAACACAAAATTACAAACAAAATTACTTTACCAACTGTCAAAACAAAAATTCTAAATTCAAATAAATAAACTAAAGGAAATCACTCCTATGAGTAGGTAGGTGGTTTTCTTTACACCTCCCCTCCAAGAAAAAAACAATTACAAGTGACAACGTACGTAATTGTTCACTTAATAACAAATACTGGAAAAAGTTTCGTAATGTGGTAGAAATTTGACTCTGTTTTCTTGTGTCCGGTATCAACTTCATAGATTGAGTTTGAAATTTTCTTTAAAATTTTGTATGGTCCAATCTTTAATTCATCCATTTTCTTCCTATTTAGTCGATTTCCATTTTCAACGTAAACTCTGTCTCCCACTTCCAATTTATATTCTTCCCTATGCAAGTCGAATATATTCTTATTATAATTGTGAGATTTTATTGTATTTTCAAGGGCTAGTTTTCTGTCTCTATTCAAATCTTCTTTTGTAAATTTTGATTTTAATTCTAGTGGTAAAATATTAACATTTTCGCCTTCCAAAAGGTATTTTGGAGCAAACTTAGTGACTGTGTGTTCTGTTTCATTATATTTTTCTACACATTTCTGTGCAACAGTAGTCCATGCTGTTTTCCTATCACTTTCATTTATTTTACATCTTATTTTATTTACTAAGGTTTGATTTAACCTTTCATTGATCCCATTCGAAAAAGGTGAATCCACAGCAGTGAAAACTATTCTTATGTTTTCCATTTTTAGAAATTCTTTAAATTCTTTTGAATTTATGCCAGGATATTGGTCTGTTAGTACCATATCAATATTGTAGTTTTGTGTCACATTTTTTATCAGTTTAATAAAATCACTTGCGGTTTGGTTTTTCGATGTGAGAATGTAAGCATATCTCGTGAAATGATCTACCAGCAGATGTAAATATTTTTTTGTTGATCGTGATCCTCCAAACCCTCCTATGGTATCAATAGATATAATTTCAAATGGGCATGTAGCTGGTCCTAAATGTGACATTAAACCATATTTTGATTTCCTCCTTGATTTGTTTTTTATACAAATTTCACACTCATCGCAAATTTGTTTAATGTTTGTGATGATATTCTTTGCAGTATAGAATGGTGTTATTTTATTTACCATTTGTGTTCTTCCAATGTGGCAGTAGGTATCATGGACATCTTTTATTAGTGTTTTACTATATTCTTCTGATAGTATGATTTTTTTCCTTTTTTTATACATTTTGTAGTAAATATCATTCTCCAATATAAATTTGCTATTTTGTAGTTCCATATTCATGTGTTGGTCATTTTTTATATCTTGCAGGTTTACTAAATTTACTACTTTTATAAAATCGTCATTATTTTCATTTGGTTCTAGAACTGGATTTCTGCTTAAACAGTCTGCTTCTTGATTCAATCTTCCTGGGTTATATTTTATCTTAAAATTATATTGAGATAAATAATACATCAAATCCCCTAATTCCTCATCAGTTCTGGCCTTGATGTTCATATTTTCTAATGGTTTATGATCTGAGTACACTATAAATTCTTTTCCCATTAGCCAGTGCTGCCAATATTTCACAGCTTCTTTTATTGCCAGACATTCTAGATAAATTGCCTTCTTATTTTTTTGTGCTTCAGATAATTTTTTTGAAAAATATGCAACTGGCTTACTGTTTTCGTTTTTATCTTCTTGTTTCAACACTGCTCCTACTCCTTTGATGCTAGCATCCGTGTAAATGTATATTGGTAATTCAGAGTCAAAAATATTCAGAATTGGCTCTGAACACAGCAATTCTTTTATTTTTTCAAATGATTTCTGACATTTTTCGGACCATATGAATTTCACGTCTTTTCGTAATAAATTGTGTAACGGGTCCAGAATAATTGCGCTGTTTGGTAAAAATTTATGATGAAAATTTATTTTTCCTAAGAATTGACGTATATTTTTTCTTGTTTCTGGTATTGGAAAATTTTTCACAGCGGTTAAATAATCTTTCAGAGGTCTTACTGAATTATTTTGTATTATGTGACCTAAATATTTGGCATAATTATTTGCAAAAGTACATTTGGAAAATTTTAGTCTAAAACCTTCTGTTATTATTGCCTCCAGTAGTCTTGTTAGATGTAATATATGTTCTTGAAAAGTTTTCGAAAAAATTAAAATATCGTCTATAAAATTTACTGCAAAATCAGAGAGTTTGTATTTCCTTATGATGTTACTCAATATTCTTTGGAAGATAGCTGGAGCAGTCTTTAATCCAAACGGAAGACACGTCCATTGATAATGGCCTTCTTGTGTAACAAATGCAGTTTTGTGTCTATCTTCAATCTTCAAAGGTATTGACCAAAATGCTGAATTTACATCAAAAGTAGAAAAATATTTGCAGTTTACAGTTTTCACCATCAAATCCTCAATTAATGGAAATGGTTGTGATTGAGGTACGACAATTTTATTCAATTCTCTGAAATCTATACATAATCTTGTTTTCTTGTCATCTTCTTTTTTATAAGCCAGAGTTACTGGAGCAGCAAATGGGCTATAAGATTCCTCAATCAGATTCTTCTTTAATAGTTGTGATATTTGATCTTCTATTTCTTTTCTATCTTCAGCTGTGCATCTATATGGACGTTTGTAACAGTATTTATCCACCATTAAATCAATATGAGCCTCATAATCTCGCACAGTACCTATGTCATATTTATCTTTTGCAAAGACTGTTTTGTATTTTGCTATCAACTTATCGATTTGTGATTTTTCATATAAATCTAGATGGTTTACAAACATTTCAAAACCATCTGAGTTAATATGTTCATTAAAATTTATTTCACATTGGTTTAATTGTTTGTTTTCTCTTTGTAATACCTCAGTGGGTAGAAAAACATCTTCTTTATTCTTGTCACCTAGTACATCAGGAATATCGACATTTTGAATATTTGAAGTTTCTCTTTCATTTAAAGTTAATATGTAATTTTCTTTTTTATCATTACATTGCATTATCTTTAATTCTTCATTTTGTATTAATTTGAAGTTTTTGATGCAATCCAATCCAATTAGAAAATCATAATTAAAATTTTCATTATCTATTATGAAAATATCCATAATCTTTTCAATATTGAAAATCTTTATTTTAAGTGTTACCATACCTTTAGTTTTCTTCTCACCATTAATAGTTTTCAAGTTTACCATTTGTATATCTCTTGTATCTGGTTTTTGTTGTATTTTTAATAATTTAGCATTAATTAATGATACATTTGAACCCGAATCATAAATTCCAGAAACATTTAAAGCATCATTTATTATTAACTTTACTTTTATTAATGGTGGCACATCTAGTTTTTTGGATTCTTTTCATTCAATTCTATTTCCAATTCTGAGTTATTTACAGTTACAATAGAATTTTGACTTTTAAACCAGCAATTTTCTTCAGAATGGTAACGTTTTCCTTTTTTCTCATTAGCACAGATTTTGCATGGTTTTTTGTATTCATTTTTATTTAATTGAGTGTCAGGATATGAAACACTTTTTTTAACATATTTATTCTTCCCAACAAGATATTCTAATTTTCCTAATGCATTGTATAGATCTTCCGTTCCTTGTAAAGCTTCTCTATCAATTTTATCAGCAACATAATTTGGTAGGCCAAATGCTATGAGGTCTACAAGTGTTCCAGTATCAATTGATTTTCTCACTCTCAACAATAGTTTTTCTTTTTTTAAAGCATACTCAATTAACGGGCCTGTTTGATATTTAAAAGCGAGAGCGTATCTAATAGGTGACCATCCTTTGTTTTCAAAAGTCACGCAAAAACTTTTTTCCCAGTCTTCCCATCTCGATTCCACTGTATGTTTAATCAACATACAGCTGTACCAATCTTGACTGGAGTATTCCAAAAAGGCTTTTAATATTTCAATTTTTTTTATATCATCCTCGATTTGAAATCGTTTACATTCTAAATTAAAATCTTTCATCCACTGGCATGCATTTGTATTTCTGCCTGTAAATTTTTCAATCATGAATTTCTCTGCAATTTTTCCCAAATTTGGATTTTCATATTTTGTTTGCTTATCTTCAACTAATTTTGTTAACAGTTTTTCCAACATTTCACTTAGTTTATCCATGTTGTTAAATATTATCAATAAATGTTGTTTTATAATGGATGTTTATACTTGAAATAAAGCAATCAGTGTTTTTCTGAAATAATATCAAAAATTTATTAAAAACATTATTTAAACTAAAGAAACTAAATAAAACTAAACATAAAATAAACAATAATAAAACAATTACCTGAAATAATATCAAAAAAACAACATTTAAAGTCTTTATTTCAGGTCTTTCAAAACTAACACAAAATTACAAACAAAATTACTTTACCAACTGTCAAAACAAAAATTCTAAATTCAAATAAATAAACTAAAGGAAATCACTCCTATGAGTAGGTAGGTGGTTTTCTTTACATGGATATAGATATATACCTATTTGTTATGTGGAGCACCCAACGAAAAATTGGTTTCCCTCTCTTTTCGAGTGTCATGTAAAAAGCAAGTGTCCTAAATGTGTTATGTTGGCATGGAGAGCATGTTTATTACATGCAGCTGGTCTACTGGATACCCCACTTGTAGGATATGGCGTATATACTATTACTATCACGCCATATCCCACAAGTGAGGTAGACAGCTGGATGCAATAATTATGCAAGCCGTCTTCTCCATGCCCACAAAAAATTGTGTTATTCAGGAAAATGACAAGCCTCATCACTGATATGAGATGTACAATGTCTTTATTTTTTCAAAGACTTCCTTTTAAAAGATACTTGAAAACTTATGGAAAATATCTAGAGACGGATTCTTTTCCAGGTGCTCCACGGGTGAAAGAATTTTTAGTTGGTCTTACAATTGACTGATTTTTTTTTCAAGGCTATATTTTTACATTATTTTCCTTATTTCATTTCTTATTTTTAAAATGCACACAGGATCAGACAGTCAATTTCTATAATTGACATGACAACAAAATGCAATATCAAAAGGTGGACCAGCGAAGATCCTATATTTACCTGAGAAGTATTAAAGAAATCAAAGTTAAATGAATCACTAACAAATAACTGTAAATTCAGTACCAAATAACTCACAATCCTTTAGCTAAAAGATCAATAATATTAAAAGTATGATTATGATAAATTATGATTAAAATATATGAAAAACAAATAAAACAAGATGAATAGATTCAAATGAATGAATCAAATAAGAACAAATTAATAAAATAAGACTAAAAATAATAAATCATGATACAATGTATTTAACACAATTAATATAATTATGATGAATAGATTTAGATCAACAAATTAAATAAGATTAAACTCAAGTCAAAGTAACAAATCATGATGAAAATGTATTTAAAACAATATATTAAGATGGATGTATTTAAATGAATGAATAAAATAAGAATAAATGATTATAGTAAGATTAAAAATCAATCAACAGTAAAAATAAGAACACTATAAAAAGATTCAAGTGAACGAATAGTTACTAGTCAAAATGTACAACTTATGTTCGGCCGCTATTAGAGAACGGCTTTTAAATTTGGTCGCCATATTTGGAGAAAGATATAGCATTGGAGAGAGTTCAGTGAAGGTACACCAAACTGGGAGTGGGGCTTAAGGATTTGACATATGAGGAGCGACTGGAGGCCTTGGGACTGACAACGCCTAAAGAAAGGAGAATGAGACATTCAAGGTGTTGAATGATTATTATGACTGTCCTGAACTGCCCCAAATCTACAATGAGCACTCGTGTTGCACAGCCTTAAGCTGAACATAAGTGTGTTTGCCCATAATCCACATAAACACTTTTTAAGTTACAGAGTTGTGGATGCTTGGAACGGGCTGCGTATAGATTTGTTGTTGCCGGGAGTGTAAATTCTTTTAAAAATGGACTTGACAGAGTGCAGTAACGTCATGGACTCATTCAAAGATATCAGCTTTACTGCATGATTGATATCCATAATGATAGATAAATAATAATAATATAACACAAATAAGTGAACAAAATAAGATTTTTTTAACATAATAAAATAAAGTAATGTATTAAAATATATTTACAACAAATTAAATAATATGAATAGATTCAAATGAATGTATAAAATAAAATATCAAATCAAAATGATAAAATGTATTAAAAATAAATTATGGTGAAAGATTCAGATCAATGAATAAACTATAATAAAGTAATATTTAAAATAAAGTAATAAATCATGATAAAAATGTATTTAAAAGAAATAAAATAAGATGAGAAGATTATAATCATAGAATAAATATATGTCGGCCGGTAACGCTCTTGCCTTTGAGTCATGAGGTCCCGGGTTCGATTCCCGGCCAGGGCAAAGTGAAGAATGACCTTTTTCAAATTGTCCTGGGTCTGGGTGTTACATGTATACGTGTGTAGTGCATTGTATATGTGTGTATCGTCGTGTTAGTACCCATAATACAAGATTCATCTGAGTTTGGGACTAGCTCGATCTGTGTGAATTGTCTATGTATGTTATAAATAGCTTTTAAATTTTAGATAGGAAGCACTGTGAAAGTTCATTTTGATTTAGATTAATATCAAAATAATATAAAGAACATCGTTCGCTTTATTGATATTTAGCTTTTCGGAAATACTTCCACTTTTTTTAAAAAAAAGATACATCTGGGTTTTGTTATAAACCCAAATACTACCTTATACACCTTTCACAGTAAGCTACTAAAAGCTTGTGTCGTGAAAGGGGAGTTTGCCGACACAAGTTTTTAGTAGCTTACTGTGAAAGGTGTATAAGGTTGTATTTGTACAAAACCCAGATGTATCTTTCAGTAATAATTACTTTTAATTATAAAAATAAATAATAAATTATTGTTATAAAAATGGACATATTATGTAAGCTACTAATATTAATATATCAATCACTGAAATTAAACAGCAATTATTTTATAATCTTATTTGTTACAAAGTTATTTGTCAAAAGAAAATATTATAGTTTTGATTATCTAAAATAAATACATTTACCTATATGTGATCTGTAAATATTGAAGAAGGATTAAATAAATGTGCAACGCTGTTCATAAAGATTTATTTTCAAAATATCATCCTTTGAGGGGTGGCACAAAGGCTTGAACACCGTTTATTTCTATATGCATGCATGCAATTCTTCATAAATGCTTTTCTATTCATTCTACTTGAACTCATCTCTCTTCAAGTACTGCTACAATATTCATCTCCTTCCAAAAACCATGTCAGGTCCCCCCAACGTCGGCTATCACCCTGGAGTACGCTTCTCTGTCCTGTGCTACCTGGAACAGTTCTTACACACTCTGGATTCCGTTTCACTTTCTGATGTTTCTTAGCCAGGACATTTGGCGCCTTCCCACCATATTCATAAGAACTGAAAATTCATAAATATAAAGTTAAAACAAAGAATACTCTCACCTCATGCCTAGATATTTTAGGAGTAAGGGGACTTCTATTTATTCGCACATATAAAAATATACTTTTTCTATTACTATGAATGAGCATGTAATAATCATTCAAGCTGTCCTCGCTGTACCAACAAAAATTAAGACATTCAGGATGGGTGGCAAACTTCATCACTAAATTTAGGATGTGATATGTATATTTTTACAAACAATTGCCTTTAACAGGGCTATCCAGGGGTTTATTTTATGATATCCTAGATAAAAAGAACTCTATCCTTTTAATATAATCGGATGTAATGTTTTCTAAGTAAATGAAGTATTATTTTGTAAATGAAATATTGTAGTTCAAACAAGGTTATTCTACAACACACAACAACCTGTAATTACGAAAGACATTCATTTTATGCTAACAAATATTAAATACACATAATAAGTGTTGTAATGAAATACTGTGAAATAATATTAATGTGTTCTCTTACCAAATGAATTAATCCGAAGCCTGATATTTTGACATTTGAGTTGATTATCAAGTAACATCTTTGGCTTGAGATCTCTTTGGACAGTATAAAATCTATCCTGGAAGTGCTGAAAGTGAAATTTAACAAAAGATTTGCAACGATTATAATAACATGAATTTCTTATGTGAATACATCTAAGCTTCGATTATTTTGAGAATAAGAATCCGGTGGAATCTTGCTGTTTTTTAAACACAAAATTAATTATTAGCATTTTCGTATGCGTTTGACATGTCACAAGTACTGAAATTTGTACAGTAAACTGATTTGTAGGTTAGGTTAGAGTAAATCAGGTGTTATTTTATGTAAAAGCACATTTATTGACAATCATTTCATTGTCATTTCTTAGGTGAAAACTATACGATTACGTGAATATAAGTAGAATTAAATATGCTCAACACACTTACGCGCCAAATGCCAATTCTGACAATCAAATGGCATTGTTGACAAGTTAATAACCATAGAGAATAACTTTCTTCTTTTTCTTCTTTTTTTATTTCTTTTTTGGCTTTTCAACAAGCTTTTCAACAAAATATATTATACAAAAAGTATTAATTTGTAGAAAAGTTCATAATAAAACATCTTCCGGGATAAATTTGAATCACAAGAGACTTCGTTGACTTGTTTGATGATTTCAATGCAGATAGCAGTAATTCCGAAAAAAAGATATTGTTAATATTCTAAATACTTACAAAATTTATTATTTTGTATTTTTCATACCCATCCTACATAAAATTTTAGTACAGTACAATATTTAATATCGTGTTATTATTCTGTGTGACCATATTTTATTTTACAAAACCACTGCTTGTGGAGGTTAAAAATTACTAAATTCTTCAAAATGGCGTAGGAATTTGAAACGATCGGTTTTCTTAAAGAATATTTTCTAACAGGACCTATTCCTACAACATAATGGGTATTTGCACCGACTATTGTTTTAATACCGGATACTTTCATATCGAATGAAAAAAGTTACATGCTCAATATAATATTATTTCTACCCCCTCCCCCCCCTGCCGTAATTTCAAATGCTATAGAAATTTGAAATATTTCAAAATCTCCTCGGTTTTCTTAAAGAATAGACCATTAAAGGATGACGTCACAGAAAATCATTGAGGGTCATCAGGCATCCCAACACAACAGACGAAATACAACACTTCACAGTGTTTACCAACTTGACCATAATTTATTATTATCGTTCAAAAACTAACGTAATATTAAATAACATGCTATCAGTATAAGGTAATAAGGTACCTACATATATCTATAAAAGAAAAAAGCGTACCACGTGAAAGAAAATGCTTAAGGGCGTATATCTTTCTAACTGCGTAGTTCTAAGTATGTGTGAAAAAGAGATAAAGTACCCTAGCACACGCTATCTCAGATAGTAAATTATTTCCAAGAAGAGTGTTGTCATGTCGGTATTATCCTTCCGACTGTCAGTATAGACCATTAAAGGTCACGTGGTCTTGTCTATGGATTTGCTTTTGCTTGGGGGGCAAACAGTCAGATTGCGCAAATCATCCTTGTAGGATGTTGTGCCATAAGAGAAAAAAAGAAAGTCAGACGACAAAATAATAACAAAATCGACACTGACAGTTTTTTTGATTATTAGGTATTCTTTAGGCGTTCCACCTAATATTACACCGTAATCGTCTGTTGTGTTGGGATGCCTGATGCCCCTCAATGATTTTTTCTGTGACGTCATCCTTTAATGGTCTATACTCAATATTAGGTGGAACGCCTAAAGAATACCTAAAGGGTCGTTCACATTTGTTCACTTTCAGTGATCACTCCGGATGATCCTCCAAGATGAATAGGTGTGAACGGGCGTTTCATCAATAATGATCACTAGCGATGACGGAGGAAAGAGATTACCACTCGTCATAATTTTAAAGGTTCTTTCACTGAAACGACCATAAACAAGTTTTATCTTATTATTTGTTTTATTCTCTATGAATTTGTATTGAATGTCAGAATCATGTACAAAATTATTATGCAGTCGAGAGCTATATTATTTAGTTTATTTTATCTGTTACTTTTTTGAATTTGTTTAATTATTTTTGTACGAAAATATGTTAAACTACATACAACATGTCTGAGAGTGTTGACATGGCAGTGAAAGCATAGGATGAACAAGTATGAACAGACGTGTTCACTTTCGATGAACAGGTTTGACCCTGACACTCTGGATGAGCATCCAAAGTGAAGCAATGTGAATGCAACTTTAGGTTTGGTCTGGTGCTATTTTATATAAGTATTTTTTTGATTCTTTGGATAGCTTCAGCTATTTTCATGGTTTCATTAAAAAAACTGTAGCCACAATTTTATTATCTATCAAATAGGTGAATTTCATTTTTGTTATATTTTGATATTTTTCTTTAATGTGTATTGTATTAATCATACCGGTAGCCCTGAAAACTATTTTCGCCATTCGTGTGTCAATATCCCCTTCAATAAAGTATATTTGTAATGAATCAAATGCGTACTAAAAATGTAAAAAAGTAATTTAATTCTCGTGAGAAAGACTGAATTTAAACGGATTATTATTTTCCAAGTGATATAATAATATACACTTATCTTAAATTAATTTGAAATTTCATCAATTGTAGGTATGTGAGATGGGTTTCATTACCTGAAATCTTTTGCTGAGGTATATAAATATAAAAACAAAAATAAAATCAGGACTTAACCATAAAAATCGTTTTATATAAATTAAGTTACGATCGATGGCTTGATTTTTTAAAAGGTAGATTTTTTTCATGCAAGCAACACTCTATCACAGTTTGGATCCGAAATGCATCTATGGTTATGTTACACAGACCTTCGCCGAACGTTCCGTATCAATCCGCATGAGAATTTGTATGTACCTTCTGAAGGATTCGGCCTTGATTGCCAATCATTCGTTTTGCTGGTCAATCATATGATTGACAATCATTCGGCGTTCGCATCCTGCCATCTGTACACGGCATTTCAAATTTCGAATCGAATGTTTCTTTATTATTATTGATATTATAATAAAGAAACATTCGTTTATTATATTATGTTTATTAAAAGGAATTTATTATTATTATGATTGTACGAGATAGTACACGCCTAATATAATCACCCTATCCTTTCTTGAGGGCATCTCAACAAACCACCTACGAGACGGGCAAAGGAACATAATATTATTTTTATCCAACTTTACAATAGTAGTAATCATTGTAGGAATTTTGGCAATATACTTACTTATATTATGTTGTTTTGAAATTTTTATTTTAGCTATACTGAGTGAATTACTCTAGTACGGTAAGCATATATATTTGCTGTTACC
The DNA here is from genome assembly GCA_947579605.1 of Athripsodes cinereus. Classification (NCBI taxonomy): domain Eukaryota; kingdom Metazoa; phylum Arthropoda; class Insecta; order Trichoptera; family Leptoceridae; genus Athripsodes; species Athripsodes cinereus. The sequence goes on along the minus strand of OX388312.1, from coordinate 2,243,147 downwards.
ACGAGTTTTATGTTTGGTCAGATTTTTTTATTTTAGTTAAATGAGTGTTTGTTAATAGATTTATCCATCTATAACAAAACGCCATTTCCAACAAGAGGGGTAAACAGAAAACAAACAAATGCATAAAATACACAATACAACATTCAATATAAAAATCAATGTTATAATGTTCTAACCTACCAGGTAATACAGATATTTCGTGTACAGGGAGGGAGCACTAAAAATATTTAAAAATTATAGAGTGCAAAAAAATGTTATATTAAGATAAAAACTTAATAATAATAATACCTACAATTAGAACTCACATAATTGTTTCATATTTCAAATTTATGACAGTTAGAAATACATTAATTATTTTTAATAGTTAAATTAAATTCATAAAATATATTAAAATTTGATAAATAACAATAAATAAATTAAAAAAAAAACTGAAAATGCGCCCTAGCGGTGGTTTGTACCACAAAACGGCGCTCAATAAATTGTCCAGATTATTATTATTATTATTATTATATAAAAACAATAAGATACAATATGTTTTAAGCTTGTTAAGCACGTATGCAAGTGAGACATGAACGTGGTTGAAAATGACCCACCTCACACTCGGATATTTCAGGAGTCACAGACTCCTATTAATCCTCAAATTCAAACGAAATTTTCCTTAGTGGCGGGCCATTGGGCAGGCTGGAAGGGGCGGCCGGCCAAATCGGAATCTTTTACACTAAACTCTATCTTGAATACTCCTTTTGGAAATACCTACTTAAGTAAATTTATTGAATAAAAATAATCTATCCCATCGCGGCATATTATACCAAATGTGGGGTAGCCAGCATACCAATCACATACAATTAACACGCAAGCTATCCTCTACGTGCAAATTAAATAAAAACTAAGACATTATTTATTTATTTATTTTAATCTATACTTGCACATCATTCACATAACAAAATCAACAAATCAGTTTAGAAAAAATTTGATGGATTTGCAGTGGCGAGATTTTATTTAATTTTTTTTTATTTATTTTATTTACTTTATAAAAATGTTACAATAAATTCATATACTTACCTACCTATAATACAAAATATAAAAAAGTTCACAATGAAAAAATTTACTCATCTGGCGAAGCTATTATGTAGCTTGTGTACAGATTATCACTATATTTTTTTTATTAATTTCTTTATTTGTCTCAAAGAATTATAAATTTGCTTTGAGACTACAAAATACAAGGTAAGACATAATAATATAATTAAACAAATAAAAATTTAGGCGTATTTCAAGAATATAACATTGCAGTGCAAAACACATTAATTTTAATTATGTTGGAAATAACATCATCATCCATGAGCTGTTGATCCCTTAGTGATTTCTTCCATCTAACTACGACGTTCAAGATGGGTGACAAATTAAAATAACTACAACCATAAAATGAAGAAAAAAATCACAAAAGCAGGACAGAATAATGAACTTTGTATAAAATTCTATGTTAAAATGAGTGATTTGTAAAAAGACAGCTTTAAAATAAAATTTCTCACAGTTCGATTGAGTCGTGACAACCAAATTGAAAGCACAAAAAGAGATTAAATAAAATAAAACATAAACTCGTCACCTTTCTATAAAGTTTATCATGAAATTCATCTTCAAAACATCATACATAATAAAAGACAATAGAAAAACGAAAATCAAAATTTAAAAAAAAAATAGTACCAACCAAATAAAAATATTTGAGTTGGCTCATATGTATGTTTGTTTGTTTAATATATGTATTTTTTTTAAACTTGGCCCAATTTTTAATCTGGGTAATGTGCCTCTAGTAACATACATAGTTTCCATGTTTTTGTTTTTCATTGATTGTTGGTATATTATGTTGATTGTTTTTGTTTCAAATATCCTGGTAAGATGAAAGAAGTGTGTGAATCTCGCCACTGCATATCGTCCTAGTATTTTGAATTTAATTTTGTTTTTTTAACACTGATACAAAATGATAATGTAAAGAAAGAATAATAATAATAAAAAGTCTTATTGATCCTTAAAGGTTGTTCTGGCTGCATATTTCTTTTAATAAATAAGTTGATAATATTGTTGTCTTTAATGATTGCTTTAGCGGAGCGGAGCCAGGTTTCAAAACTAGTTACGATAAGAGATTTGGATATGAACGTAGAGAAAACAAAAAAAAATACATACTAATAAAATATTTTCAAATTAAAATGTTACTTTTATCAAATGTGATCGAACTTTTATCGTTTATCTTTATTTGTGAACACAAATCTTAATACATATAAGTACGTACCAGTGACGTGACCTCCAAGCAAGTCCAAAGGCCGTGTCATACCTGTGGTTTTAAAATTTAGAAAAATATAAAAGTACGTGGAAGCAATTTTAGAAATATCACTCGCCACCTAAAACAATCGTGCAGCACTTAAAACAATACAAGGAAACAAGCGCGCCACAAAATGTCACAAACTTAGTGTGTACGAGTGAGACAAAAATGTCAAATGCTGCGCTTTTTTCTGTAATATTTTGTTTTCGATTCCGTACCGATATTGGACAATCGACATACATAACGATGCCTAGAAAGTAGGTACCTACATATTATGTTAGGATGCTCAAATGCCTTGATCATTGTAATGTTTTAAAGATAATATTGTTTCGAACACTTCCGACTCTCGCTCCATCATCGAAATTGAACAAATTTTGGTGTGGTCAGCTCTAGGATGGGTGACAATTGATTATTTTCAAATATATTTTATATACATTGATATTTGCTACCAGCGTATTCGTCGTACGCTCTGGTAATTCGCGGGACCTTGATTGGTTCGTGCATCGATGAAATTTGTAATGTTAATATTATTTGTTAATATTATTGCGTAAAATTGTTTGTGTTCCTTAAGACAGTAAATAAATACTTTAATAAAAAAATCTAGACACGCCCCTGGTAGGTACCTACTTATGTATTATTAAAAATGTGTTTTGGATTCCGATATCGTTTCAAAAATTGTTTGGCCTCAGGGCACGGTACCAAGAGCACTTGTCAAAAGATCGAGAAACCATCAAAATACCAATAAAACAATATCGACATTCTTCAATCAAATATTTTTAATATACCTAATACAATATTCTTAATATACCTTAAAGGGTTAACAATGAGACATGTGAGATGTCCGTGGTTTTTATTGAAAACATACATTTTGTCATTAAAATGGAATTATAAACGTAATTCGTGACAATTTGCAGGCCTTGTACAATCAAAACTACTCCAAAGTAAGTGAAAATCGTGTCAGGAATGATAAAAAAAACAAAAATGAAACCATGATGTTAACTTTCATAAGATACGTAAAAATTCGACAAACATTGAGCACAAAGTTATTAGTAGTTATTAAAAAAACGGTGCATTGTGAAAGATGTTATCTCTCATTCTCCATAATCTAGTTTGTAATAGTAAAAAACAGCTAAAATTTATATCTCGATTCGCATTGAGCACATAATTATCGCTGTCTTAAGAACGGTGCACAGTGAAAGATGTTATATTTGACTCTTCGTAATGTAGTAATAGTGAAAACACAGTTCAAATCTGGGCTTATCTACATTTTACGAATTCTTCATTTTCATTTTAGAATAATAAAAAATAAATTATTTTTCAAGATTCGTAAATAGGTATGGGTCGCTCAATTGATTTCATATCGATAATAACCGAATGAATAGTAAGAATTATACATAGTTACGTAGGTATACTACATATTATCGGGTACAACAATTACACGTTTTATTTATAACCAATCGATCAAAATACAAATTAATAATAATATACATACATAGGTAAGTATGTACACATAACGCAGGTATATCGATATTTTTTTTTTTAAATAAATACTATTCACATACAGATTAATAAGTCACGTATCAAAATGTGTGTTCTAAAATATCGATATGTATCGATTCACGAATATATTATTATTTTATCGATTGAACTAGCTGTAGAAAATGTGTGTGTTTTAGTAAGATTAGCTATAATATGTGTATTCAGATTTTTTTTATTAATTTCTTATTATATACACAGATTGTTCCAAAAAATAATTTACTTCTTTTTGATTGACTTAAATAACTACATCTATATTTTGGCACTTAAATTTTTAATTTTGATGACTAAAAACTGTGACATAGTCAGTCCCTTTAAAATTAGTGAAATTATTTTTTTGATTTACAAATGATAAATTCTACAATATAACATCGATAACATTACAATATATACTACAAAAGGAATAAGCAATGAATTTATTGCAAATAATTATTATAGCATTAATCATACTCTATTTTCACCTTTCTACATTGAAAAACACTTCTATAAAAAATATTATTTTGAAAGTTATTTATTCAATTATTCAATTATAAACAATACCTCAAAACAGCAACTAAGGTTGCTGGTGTCAGAGGCAAGCAGTATTACAAATCTGCCAAAAAAGTTTGCCAACTAATCAAAAAATATATTTTTATTAATTATTCCGGACATTTTTTTTAGACTTATTTTACGAAGATATGTTAAAACACGGATTTTTAATTTTATAAATAAGTACCAACTTCGAAACATATGTTGATTATTTGTGTACCACACAAAACGATAATTTGTGAAGTTTGCGCACATGTCTGATATATGTAATAATATGTAAGATCAATACCTAATAATAATAATAAAACACAAAATGTCGGACAATATAATTCGTAGCTGTCGGCGATATAATCATTTTTACTTTTCTTATCGATAATCGATTAATAATAATAATAAGACATATGTACCCACACATATTACAATAAATACAACACAAAAAAAAAAACATAATATATACTTCCTTTTATATTATTTATCATAATAATAGTACTACATTTTATATAATATAAAATTAATATTACTAAGTTAACGATAATTTGAAAAAGGAACGCAGCATTACCGATTTGAGAATTTGTTGTGTTTTAAGGGCATTAAATTATTATTAAGTACTCGTATAACATTGTATCGATATATCGATTTCGAGTTGGATATTATATAGGTAGGTATATTGAAAACCCTATTACAATATCATAAGGACAAAAGTATTAATATCATGGTTGTTGTTAAATGGTATATCAGAGTTTCAAAGACGAATACGTTTTCAGTAAGAGAAATCATTGTTAAAATTAGTCATAACCCCAAAAAAATATTTATTTTAGTTTTGCAAACATAGTTCAATAATTCTAGAAATATATTTATTTAATTTTGAAAATGTTTTTTTTTTAATTGCACTTGTTTATGTGTACAAACACGGCATCATCCACAAGAAGGGAAGCCAGCGGATGACATGCTCTTAATGAAGAAATAAGTTGACTGATAAAATTTTGCCAAAAAAATTGACGATCAGAATTGATGACACAAGAATCATCACAAGGTGTTGAGTGTATTTGTATAGTTTTGAAATACGCATTCCATTTTCTAAAATGGATTTGTATAGTTTTGAAACCAAATTTATTATTAAATCATAATGTTTATAATTGCTCCAATTATAGGAACGTTCACATTACTAGTACGGATTGAAATGAATAAATAAATAAATAATTTATAACCACAGAGATATTATTTGAAATAACATAAAATTATCATTGGGTGGAATGAGTTATGCATTCGTGTCATTTTATCAAGGCACGTTCCTAGACTCTAGCGGAGACGTTGAGGTGCTGTCTACCCCAAAACTTAAAATAGTTATATTACTAAAGAAATCAGACATCTAAATAAATCGAATTACACCTAAACTAATTTCCTTCATCTCTTTCCTTCTTGGTGCACTTATAGCTGTTGATAATTCATATTTCATTGCAGAAGACACTAATTTTTGTGTGAATTTGCTTGTTATCAATGTACAGTAAAGAATAAATAAATAAAATTAAAAAAAAATTGAATAATATAGGGCTATGATATAAAATAATTCGTTTATATAATATGGACACTTATAAATTGGATATTGCATTACATACTTGTTATTTTTGTTATTGGTACTTGTATAACTGTACTAGATTTATATGTATTATCTGTAGTGTTCTGTTGACTTGAAAAAAAAATCTCGCTATAGGTATGAATGAAATGTAATATAAATAATAATATAATTAAAACTGTATTTGATTTTGGTAAACTTCAAAGATTTTTCACTTATGTACCAAATATTGTTTCTGTTATGTAATAAATCTTTATATTTAATACAAAAATTTAAAGATTTGATTTGACTTATTTGATAAATATTAGGTATAATTCTAACCTAAATAGCCTAACTTAAATAATATTCGTTATACAATAATTGTGTTTTGTTCTTCGCTAATAACGGCTAATAATCGCTCCAAATGTGTTGTGAATGAAAATCTTGATTTGTTTTTTATTATGAATAGTACAACATGTAAAAGGCTCATGCCGTTGATTTATGTAAATTAAATAAATACCAATATATAAATAAAAATAAATTACTTTATATTTTCTTGTCGATGATAGTGCTGAAGCTTTTGAAAGCAAACTCGAAATAATAAAATCAACAGTAAAATTGCTAACTACCCATTATATGTATTTCGTTTTCATTTCTTTTCATCAAGAACTGATTAATTAATTCAACTACTGTTAATAAAAAAAATACATATTTGATTCTTCATAACCCCTTAACGAAGCTTTTAAGAATAAACCATTTAATAATAATACCGGGTAAATTATCGGTTGTAATCGGAACAATAATAATGATTGTGATAGCCAGTCGTTTTGATTTAATTCCAGTTTTTGATATTGTTGCTGTTGTAAGTTTCTTCGAATGATCTCGGAATGATTATAAATAGTACCTAGTAGTACCACCAGAGATAAACGGTTTTAAACATTTCGTTTCGAAGAAATTTTTAGATAATTATTGTTGTGAAGATGCCAACCTAGGAAACGAACTCGTATATTTTATTAATAAGACTATCCTATGAATCTACGCAGTTCGATGTGAGGTAAGCTGGTAAAAATAAGCACAAGACAATAATAATATTTATTTATTTATTCTACAGAGACACACACAGAGAGTTGATAAAACATTCATAAAAATAATTAAAAAAATGCCATTAATCTGGTCAGACCAACCCGTCATTATTTCGTGTTGCACTTGGAGATGGCATTCAACCCGAATCTCTCTTTTTTTACTGCCACCGAAAGGCGACCCTACATGTTTAGTTCATGCATGAAGCCCGCTAGCTACCCCACTTGTGGGATATACTGTGATGACATTATAATAATATACAGTAGTAGTGCTTTGTACATAATGAAATCCACTTTTATTTTTTTATATATTTTTTAGTGTTTTGATAGTTGTACAGTACAAATAAGCCGTTATTACGGAGGTGTCTATATTAAGTAGTGGACCAGAATGGCTTTTTTAAAGAAATGTGAAAGAAAAAAAGGTCATGTAAAAGCAAGAATATAAGTATGATCATAAAGCTTCACATCCAAACATGTTTAAGTCATGGAAGTTGGATAATGGAAGTCTCCAGACTGCTGAGACAACCGGGTGAACGATGGGTCTCCTTCAATGTGGAAGTTGGAACAGAAGATTCGTGATTCAAATTCCTATACTGATATACTTACTCTATCATCACGTCAACTACCGCTTAGTATTTGGATGGATGGAAAATGGATGCAAATAAACTTGAAACTACTTTTGGTTATCCAAGAATATCCGTTTGATACCTAAACAGATGTGGAGGATTTCAGTTGTGCATTTTTCAACGATCTGCCTCTCTCCAACCTTTCCCTAATCCAAGATATCTAGAAAAAACGTAGGTACAGAATGGAAATAATTTCATAATGGACAACGACCTATTGAAGTTTGATCTGAGTGCAAATACCTCTCGACAACCTTAAATATACATTGACTTATTTTATTTCTCAAAGTTCAAAGGTGGAATGATCATTGTAGTACTTAACCCATTATCTCCCTCAGATCAAGTAGTCTATTAGACCTGCAGCAGAGGCAAAAGACCCAGCAAGAAAGTAAGTAAACAACATAGTTTCAATATTATTTATAATCTATGAAATATTCGAATGCGTTTGTTAATGAATTTGTATTTTATTGAAGTTTTTATATACTTGATAACTATTTTTACCAGACATGCATGTATCCAATACGAAAACTAATACCCTCTAATGTCTTACTTGCTCATTCGTAAATTTAAAGCGTAAATAGGGATACAAAACCATAGTTAATACATAATTAATTAATAAGGATAATTCATAGATTTAGTAAGAAAAATAAATAAGTCAGAAAGCATACGTCCGAGAACTACGTGGCTTGACCACCTGCATCAAACTTTAAAACACGGCCGCGTATTGAGCAAGCGAAATCGGATTGTATTTATGAAAAATTGGATAAATGTGGAGATAACGAAAGAATTACGTAAAAATATATCAATACAATATGGCGTTCCTTATTCTGGCCTACCACACCAGGGATACGATGTGAAGGTAGGTACAGATAGAAGTCAAGTAAATTGTTAATTTTAATAAGCAAGAAAAGTGAATTATGATTACTTATGATACTGTCGTTTAGTCCATATTTTTCGATTCACGATTTTCTTCAATTCTCAGAATGATGATTGAATATTTAATATAAAATGTTTTTTCTTAAAAAGACAATTAATTCCCGGGTAAAACCGGGTTTAAAGTTGGTATGTATATAAAATAATGTAGTCTGCCGTTGAGTTATGGATCATAAAAGCGTATTATTGTAAAACTGGAAATAACTTTGTAAGTACAGGTATGTAATGTAATGTACATTGATCCATAATAGCGATTAAAATACTGCAATTATTTTTTATATCATTCTCTTCCTTTGTGAATATTTAATTACTACTTACTAACATTACTCAAAGCAGTTATAGTTAATAATGTTCAACACTGTACTGCCACATGGGGTATGTTAGACCTCAAAATAATATTATTATAACCAATAGGACCCATTATGGTAACGTTACTTTAAACCATATATTTCTATATTAGACAGGTATAGAATCATAAGCAACAACATTTATTTATTCATTCTTTACTGTACATTGATCACAATACAAACAATTTTATAAAGAAATAAATTAAAACTAAACACAATCAATATACAGAGGGCGAGAAAACTTATCCAATTATTTTATTTCATAAAATGCTGCAGCATTCACCAAATTTCGTATTTCCAAATTTGATACCAACGGTTTTCTTTTATTTTTTCTCAATTTTGCGGATACATTGACGACATGCTGTTGTGCTTTCTTACAGGATAAATAGAAATAATATTAAACATGAGTAGGATAATTAAGGAATACTACGCATGCATTGACTGTTTATTCACACATATATATTAATTAGCTTGTTTTGTCCAAATCTTAAGAAGTTATTTTAATTTTCCAATGTGAATCTCTCTAAGCAAGAAATCAACATGTATTTAAAATTAAAAAAAATATGGTCTACAAGACCCAAGTTCAACACCCTTACAGGGTTAAATTAGACAAGCAGGTCTCATGTACCTAAGATAATAATTATTTTTTATGATATATATTTACCTTAGTAGGTACATATTCAGAAATCGCATACTTTTAATATTAATATCATGATAATAAGTACATGTTAATAATTTATTGATCGAACATAAAGCATAAACGGTTAACTAACTAATAAACGGTCTGATATACCCCCATACAAGATCTGTCTATCTATAATGTTTTATAGAAGAGTGATACAGAGGACTCAACAAGCAGCAAGTGCCTACCAACTATTTAATCACAGCATTTGATATATACAAGTAGGATAACCAGAGAATATACTGCATAAACAAGTAGGTACATAGAGATAGATATGTAGATAAACATAGAGGATTATAATTATCGGTGCTGCCAACTCGAATTTTAAAAAGACGTAGATCTGACAAAAAGTACTTTCATTTAAGATAAAACTTCGTAGATTTTTGAATAGTTGCCTATCTGGATTTTGTAAAATAAGGATCTTCTTTCCTTCCTTCAGGTCTCAGCTTTCACAGTTTTGTAAAATGATTTTGAAATTTTTCGCAATATTCTCGGATTTGTTAAGTTATATTAAAAAAACAGGGATAAATTAGAAAACATAAAAACGTTGATTTGACAAAATAACCGTACAGTACAAAAAGTACGTACATTTGAAACAAAAGTACCTACGTAGTTTAGGCCAAAATACGTAGATTACTAAATAGGATTCAAAGTTTGTAGATCTACGTAAAAATACGTAAACTTGACAACTCTAGATTCTACAAACACACTTACTCCAACCAGGAATCGAACATGCTGCTTCGCAACACGAACATGGATACTTTGATGGTTATTTACATACTTTTACGTCATATACCTAAGACAATTCAATTAAGTGCGTTTAAAATAAAACATGATGTTGTTTTTTTATTAAAAAAACATGGTGCAATGAATTGAAGTATATTACAAAGTATGCAAAATAAACTAAGTAGGTACTCACTAATTGGGTTGCCATTATCACCTGTCTTATTATAAATGATAAAATGATTAACCTGTACTTTCAGGTAAGAAATTATTGTGTTAAATTGATAAAATTGATAGTTTTAAGGAATTCAATTAATATTATTTCATCGATAAGAGCTTATTCACTTTTCGGACAAATGATAAGAGTCAATGGCATTTATCAGTCTTCTGCATATATTCGAAAGACTAGAAATTCGAAGGAAAAGTGTATAATGCGACCAAACACATTAATGTTGCAAGTTTGAAGGACACTGATGGTTCTTCTTTTATTGTAGGGCTCCTTTTACGATTTTATCAGGTATACAGGATGTTCAATATTTTATATAGGTATACGCAGCAGTAATGGTAGTACGAAAAAATAATAAAAGCCATAATCTGAGATTGTACTATTAATCATAAAGTGTTCTATGCACTCGCTCTCATTCGATCACTAAAGTTATGGTGACATTGAGTATTGTCAGTTCTTGGATGGAAGACTGATGCAAAGTAGTTTGGAGAAAATTTGTACATGAATTTTCTTGTGATTTGTTACTTTAAAAGGTATAATTTTTTAGTACAAAAGGTAATTAATTTATGTTCATATTATACCCATACATAATTAATTTATGTCTATTAATTATTGACGATGGGTTTACGCAGTATAAAAACTTTAGATACTCCACTGGTTTGGACAATAAATGAATGTTGTAAGAAAATGTGACTTCATAAGGGTAGCTACTTCTACATGATGGGGGTTTGTTTCAACCCATTATTCTAAAGCGGAATGTTGAAGAGTTAAAGAAAAAAATATGTTTCATTTAAGTATTGTAGTGGGTACATAACACGACGTTTTTCTACTAGAAATATTGAAATAAAAAAAAAATTATCTTGAATTAAATATGTTTCGGGTAATAAATTCAAAGCCCGAAGACATTTCTAATGTTTATTATTACAACAAATAACAATTCTAAAGTAAATAAATAATTAAAAATATATCATATCCTGCCAATTAATTAGCAGATAACTACTAAAAAAATATATTTAATTTCAGTTTATGGCTTTAATTGAATTAAATTTTTAAAAAAAATACGATATTCTTTAATATCATGACGTCTTTGTTGCAAACTAGCAAAATTTGCCCTATGCCCTATACCTACCAATAATAACGAAGTTAACAGGTGGTCCTAAGATGGTCGGTATAATTCTGAACTATTAACTTAATATTTATGGCTAAAATCTCACTTCAAATATGCTACAGATTAACTTTAAATAATCAAGGAATGAAAGCATTTATTGCATCGTGTAAGGCTATATATGATTATTATTTTGAAAGATGCGTCTGGATTTAGAATAAACCCAAACACACCCCAGACGCCCACAAAGCAAGCAATATGCTAGTGTCGTGTAGGTAGTGTATATCGGCAGCAGTTGGAATCGAATTTGGATCTCTACCATCAGGCTATTAATCACCTCTCTTAGCTAATCGCAGAGAGCGCATCTAAACGATATTTTGGATATATTACGAGAAGGGAGCCTTACAACCTAGAGAGATTGCTCAGATTGATCTAGGGCAGTCGATAGAAGGCGTGAAAAAGACCGAGTACCAGCTAGAAAGACTCTTATGTTAGTGAGGTTAAGTGTTTGCTGAGAAGAGAAAGAAGAGTGATGTATAAACGAATGACAATCGAGTAATATATACTTGATACTGTCGACAAGGAACACCATAATTGTTGAAGATCATCAAAAAAAGTGAAGAAATTATTGAACTAGCTGCACAAAATAAATAAACAGCTGCCAAATAATGTTGAGACAATCAGAATGGGTGGCATACATTACTGAAGATGTTAAAAAAGGACACAACTATGACAACCAAATGATTTTATAAAACAAAATGTACGAATGAGAGACGAACGTACGTACACATATACAAACAGCTAAAAATATTAGTAAAATATCACCAAACAAATTATATACATCAAAACTACAATAGCTTGGGGCACTCTTTCAAATGTTTCAAACATTGAAACAGGCATTTAATTTTACTTTTTACGGCAACAATTAGGTAGGTACCCACTACCAAAAACTAATAAACTACGGACAAGATTAAGTCTTTAAAAATTAGACACATCATTAGCAAAACAATAGAAGAACGAAAAAAATTACATGTTAGCTACGAACATGGCTACATATATTATATTATCTGTATTTCTTTCTATTATAATGTTAGTTATTAAACATTAAATTAGAAATATTCTGTCCGTATGTAAAAAAGAATTAAAATGTTTTGATATTAATCAGATAAATAGAGTATTATACTCGCATGTTTAACAAATTTACATATACATTGACTACATTACAACACTACATGGTTTGACTAAGGCAGGGATGGCGAATCTACAGTACTACTGCCCAAGGTAATACATTTGAGACTTTGGATGACACACAAACGATTTCCAAATAAAAAAAATATTTTTGGGAAAAACAAAATACTGCTTGGGCACAACACACGATTGAGGAATAACTTCTGAGGATTTTGGCACGCGGGCCCAAAAGGTTCGAAACCCCTGGACTAAGGTGACCAAATTTAAGGAAATATCTAGACAATTTTTAAGGAAATATTTTATGATAATAATTCTTTATTTATTTATTAATTCTTTATTGTACATTGATAACAAACAGTAAGAGGAATCGGCGTGCATGTATGAGAAACTGGATGAATGTAGAGGAAGCGAAGGAAGTATGTAAGGATAGAGCGACATGGCGTGCCATTCTCTCTGCCTACCCCACCTGGGAAATGGCGTGAGGGTATAGTATAGTAGTATAGATAACAAACAATCACATGAAAAGTATACATTCAAGTTAGAAACAATCCATATACTTACAGAGAGCGAATTTATCGCAAAGGCGCGATCTCTTCCAACTAACCCTAATAATAATTATGACTGTATCGCATGAAATAAATAAACATAAATCTATATTTTAACACATTTAGTATTTTCCATTGATACAACAATAATTGAACATATTAATATAATTACTCTCGTATAACATCACTTGCAGGTAATACAGGTAGGTAATTAATTCGTGAAAACGCGTAATAGCAGTACTGTTATTATTGGATACAATGCGCATGTTACTGCGCACTCAGAACAATAATTATTAAACGATTTGAATAGGCATAATAACATTAATAATTACTATGAATAATAACAACACGTATAAAATTATGAATTTTCTATAGTGAAAAGGCGAGAAAGGAATTGAACCGTGAAAGAGACACTCTGCTAGGTAGTTGAACCGTTGTGGGAATATTGTTTTGAAACATGTTAATAAGCATTAAACTACCGAGCAGTATGTCGTACTGTTAAGGAAAAAAGTACGATACACTTTGTCTCAAAAGTTTAGATTATTTACTAATTTTTTAATTGGTTAATTGAATTTGGACACAACGCGCAGGTAACATAACCATATATGGTCTGCATTTATTTATTTATTAATTCGTTAGTTGTACAGCATTTTAAAATGTTATGAAATCTTCCTAACTGGGCATGAACCCGGACCAAAGACTGAATCAGTGTTTAACCTACTTTGTTTCAGCGCTGTAACATTCTTTTAATTAATTCGCACTAAATGTTTCTCAATTGTTAAGCCTTACATCGTGACAGTGAGATTGGCGTATTTGGTGATGTAAAATTCTCCAAAGACACTAAAAGTGATCACTTTAGCCAATTCATCAGCGTTGGGACACCTTTCTCACTTCTTCCGATTAGATTTTGTACAATGTTACATTGTGAGAACATGGTTCTCCAATCGATATGTCTTAAAGTTTTGACACTTTTTCTCAATATTTTTCAAATTCTCAACCACGTACAAATTGTATATGCATTGAACGTTCATACCAATTTGCTGGGCCCATCTTTGGAGATGTTTTCGTGTCCCCACTTGTGAGATATACTGTGATGGTATAGTAGTTTTAGAATTTTTTTCTTAATCTTCCAGTACAAATGAAGGTAAAGATAAAATTGACGATTGTTATTAAACATACTAATATTGCAACCAATAACCAACATAAGGGTGTATTGCTTTTTAAATCTCTCACTGTACGCACATACTATTTTATGTCTTACGATCGTGTACTGTGATATTTATATTTTTATTTATCTTGTAGTAATCTATAAATTATTACATTAATATTATTGATGGATTATAATATAATTATTCTATTGTATTGTAATGTTATTAGGTGTATTTAATTTCATTTTCAGCAATGAGGCATATTACTCGTTCATCCTACGTATTAACTCGAAGGTAAAAAAGACATTCAATACATATTTTTGCACTCATTCACTAACTACCCAATATCAAAGGTCGCTTGTATCAAGCTATCTTTTATTCAGCGATGATTCGCCTTACAACCTTAACTTGTTATAAATTTTTAAATTAATAATGGCGTATTGTACTTTTCAGTACACCGTTCCTACGACAATGATATCAGAACAACAGGAACGTCGTAGTAACAGGTGAACGAATTACGAAAAACACATAAATATAAAGATACAAAAAATATCTAAATTATAATAATTACAGGAACATTTGATAATCTAAGTTATACAAATCGGAGTTCTATATTAATTCCGGGAATGGGAATTGTCTTTCAATATTCCTTTTCATCAAATAAACACAATCACACGGTTAGGGGTGTTAAAAGGGTTAAAATATAAGAATAAAACTAATTAGCATTGCTCTGTATGTGTGTGGGGGTTTGTTCAATTTGTTAGGGTCTGAAAAGACTAAGACGAAATTAAATGAAAAATAATTAACCCATAATCTCCTGCGCCATTTGAAATGTAAACAAAAACAATCGGAGAGCAAACAACCAAAATATATTATAAAACATATTATCTTGTTATTGTATTAGATACTACATAATATACCTATCTAATAAAATAACAGTTGTGATTAAAAAAGAACAGCTACATATAGTTGGGACTGCTACTCTTTATAAACTTATGTATTATGATAGGTCATATTTTAATATACCTAAGTTTTGGTGTAATTAATTGGAAGTATTCGTGGCCTTGAGATAAACTTGCCCTCCTTATTTATATTTTTTGTGTTTATCTCAATGCTTAATTTAGCGTATATTCATTTATATTACTTACGTGAGGTTTTAAGAAAACCTTTCTTTTACAGTAGGTAAGTATACTCCAAAACTAGCAGAAAAAAGTTGGTTACCTACCTAAATTTTAACGGAAACTCTACGGGATAATCTCACCATATTTATATTCTGTGAAACACCCTGCAAAAACATGGTCTCCCACTCTTTGCCGCAACTAATCGAGTGCCCTGTAAATGCCGATGTTTGCAAAAATAATTAAATTAACTCTAATTCAACGATGAGGTTTGCCACCCATCCTGAATGTGTTATTTTATGTTATTACGGAGAGGACAGCTTACAAGTTTATTTAATACAGCTGGACAACTTGCGCGTTTATTTTGTATTGCGTGGCTACCCTATTGTGCGATATGCCGTGATGGAACATTAGTAGTAGTACAAGTAGTATTCACATTACACAAAATCGCTATCAAAAAATGACACCTTCAGAATACTATGTGTAAGAATTTAGAACTAATAAGAACAGTGATCTAATTCGCAAAACATACCTAATCGAATCCTTCGAAGCATACACAAATCCATAGACGTAGGTATAAGTAATAAATACATGTATTGTATGTTTTAGAAAGGTGTGTACAAAATTATTATTATTAATAATATTCTATACTTTTGTTGAGTGTGGTGTTGAAAATTGTTTCTGCTTATGGTTTAGGAAAGGGGGGGGGGCGTGAGGACGACAACCGATCTAACTCGCACACGCTCGCTTTTAGAGGGTTAAATATTACACATGCATTATACAGTACAGAAAATCTGAGTATAAGGATAGAAATATTATTTTCTTTGATTATGTTATGTTATTTTAGGTTTTGTGTGCTTATAAATTTACGAATAATATTGATTATTACGATTGACTGGAAGAAATTGTTTTGTATTTAGAAGTTTACTGTTTGAAATACTCAAACTATTTTTTGTAAGTTTGTCTACATATTAAAAATGATACATTTTTTACTAACCCTTCGCAGTGCGCGTTAGCGAAATCGTTTACTAAAACTTTATTACTAATAGTAATAACATCTAAAGTTTTTTTTAAGATGTTCCGTTTTGTGTAAAAACAACCACAATATCCCATTCAAGAATCATTGCACCTCCTGAACTATAAGGTTTTTAACACTCTCTTATAAATAATACTCTAATACATACAGAAATACTTTATTTAAATCAACATTAATTATTCAGCTATTTAAAATATTATCGTGAATAGATAGAAAGTAGTTACAGACATGAAATTATTTACAATAAACAAAATACTCTTATTCATTCGAAAAGGGTTAATCATCAACATTATCATAGTCGGTTCTATTTACCCCTTTCCAAAAAAGGATTACAAACCACCCTCGCTTCCCTGGAGGGATTGGGGAGTTCACAACCTCCTCCTCCCCCCCAGTCATCGTCTTCCGCTGTCATATTATTATTATTGTTAATGCTGTCATCGGTTCGTCATAGGATCAAATACAAATGTTTATTTAGTACCTTGTACAAGTAAAATTAATATTATTATTATTATTCATATTGAGAAGTAATTTATTTTTTGGTTGACGTTTTTAAATTTAATATACACTGTTGTGTTGAAAGGGTTAAAATAAAATTTCTTTGAATTTACTTTTCTACTTATACATCCCTTCAGGCTGCATTCTTTGTAGAGTAAGGAGAGAGGAACGAACGCGAAAAGTTGTATCCTGTACAAAACTCGTAGCTTCCACCAAATTTTAAACATTTTTTGGTGAATTGAATGAAACACAATCAGATGTTGAAAACTGTATTCTCATTTATTTTTTCAGAAGTGTGATTGTTAATCATATTCTAAAAGTTATTCAGGCCATTTGAGACGGAACCTTATAAGACGGAAGAAACTATCATTCGACATTCTAAAGACAAGGGCAAGGAGGCCTACGTCAGAGTGATATTCGACGTTGGGGGTTTTATTTGACACTCGAACAAGAAGAAATAATTATATGCATTATAATTATTTCTATAAAATTAAATATTAAACTTATTGAATTCATTCTCTTGGAGTTATTTATGAGGGAATCTACTGAGAGTGTAATTGGGGTGTGATGCAAGAACCTTATGGGGAATGGGGAGGGATGATAAGTCCCATTAAAATAGAAATAAACAAACCGTCATAGCGAAATAATCACCTAGATTCAGGCGTTACTTTACGAACATCTCACGAAAAGCAATTCATCAAATTGTGACATGTTTTAAAATTATTTTTATTCATTATCAAAAAAGTATATATTTACATTATTTTTTGATAGTATTTGTTCATTCTAAATACCCCTTTTTAGTAGCACAGAGAGGATGTTTTGTGCTGTTATTGTTTTTTTATCATCCTTTAATATTTTACTCAACCTCACAGAGTGGAAACATGTTTCCTCCATTCGGAATGATTCAGTCCCAATAGGATAAATTTTTCTCAAACAGACCTAAAATGTTCTGATGTCTTTGTCGTAAAAATAGGGTATTGTGAAGATAATCATCCAAATAATTGGAAAATTTGTAGATAGAACTTCTTAAAATGGGAGAACCTAGATAGTATTAAGAATTCATATTTTTTTTGTGTCATAAAAATTAAACAATACAAATTGCCAGTGATTCTTAATTTTATATAGTGTAGGTACCTATCATTTCTCTTTTTTTATAAAATGAACATTCATTAATTTTGATAAAAAAAAAATGAATGATATTACAAAGAATGCGTGAAATATGATAAGGAAGTGAGTAATCTTCAGGGTAGGCAAAGAAAAAGAAATATATACCTACTTAAAGAGATTAAATATTGTGAATCATAAGAGTAAAAGATGTGATCAATCATCGTAAATACAGGGCCAACTTCAGTTAAAGAAAAATATATACGAATGCCTAATACACTTGCAAATGTGCATTAAAACTAAGAAAATAGTTGTCTACTCCCCACAATAAAAACTCTCTTTAGTCTTTTTCTATACATTCCAATGGTATTGATAAATATACCTACATCTATTCCAAAATAAAAATTACTAAATAGTCCCGCGCTATAAAATAATTACAAAAAAGGGCGAAATTGGAATACAGTGTATCGAAGAAAAAAAAACAACTCTTCAATCGGACCTGCCTACCTCCCTTGGGGGACGCCCCATTACATGTAAATATTGCGACGGTCGCGAAGGATTGTTGTAGTATCGTGGGTGAGGGAGAATTTCAGCAATTAGACTCGTGATCTTGCATAACTATTATCTTTTGGGTACCTACAATTGCTGCTTATTCTGGTGGTTCTCCACATCATCATTCTGCATCGGCAGACATCGTCATATTCTGTAGTATCCTTGGAATGCTCCGTGCTTGCACATACGTAGCATCAGATAATGATTATAATTCAAACATTTCTACCTGGTGAACCAGTTTTAAAAGCAACGTTCTAAATTAAATACCTTTTTTTCAATTTTACTGTTGTTAAGTATTAATAACTGATTAATGACATTTTCGGCAAGAAGAGAATGTTAAATACAGTGGATTTCATGGTTACCTCATAGAACCATATATAAATAATAATCAAACAATCACACAACGATTTTTTCAGAAAAAAATGAAAGGTTTTACTTCAGGTTACTTAACAAAAAAATATATTCAACACAAATATTTGTGCAGAAAAAGTTTGTATTTCTAGTTAACAATTGTTACTGAGAACTTTATATTCGTCAACAGCTGTTACAGATTTTGAAAAAATGGTTAAGAAAAAAAAAATAGGTAGGTGTAAAGAATTTTCTCGTCTCCGGTTGAAACATTTCCAAACGTTGACAGGAAAATAAGAGCATTTAGAGCAGACAGGTTTGGAAATGTTCAATATTTGGCATGGGTTAATTGGGGCGTAGTGTCTGAGAAGAACTAGGTCATGCGGGGTATTTATACTGTTTTTTCTACAAAACCAATATTTAAGCATTTCGGTACACAAGTATCAAAAAATATATCGCGAAGATTTCATTTCTTATACTAGTACCAAAACTTGTACGCGCAAAATAAAAAAGGACGGGAAGTGATAAAAAAATTAGAAGTTTCATTTGGTTTTTGAGCGGTTCTGTGCTTACTGACTGTCAATTTTTAGGATTCACTATTTCAGAGCAGACATGTTCACTATTTCCCTTTTTCAAACATGAATCTACATTATGTAAAATCATACAATAATACTTTTGAACTGTGCATTAAAGATATGATATAGTTAAAGACTGGAATATAGTTGTAAAGTTAAAAATTGGAATAAAATCGAAATGTCACAAAAATAAGACAAAACATTTTTCACTCCGACAGAACCGTAGTCAGGAAAGCAGAAATTAGTGACATTCGTTTCAGGGCGCCTGCATTATCTCAAAACGAGAGTAAATACTAATAATAATAGTACAAATCATCATCCCTCAGTTAAGTTAACTTTAAATCGGAGATTAATAATGCAGGACGCAACCATTAATCATTATGACTGTGAAGGCACAACAGCGACATGGCGGGAAATCTGTTTATCCCGTAATAGAGTTTCACTGTCACATTTGTTTTGGGGACTCTTGGAAGCGGCAGTAACACTGACATCGGTAGACTTGGAAATGAATTATTTACAAATGAATGAATTATAACAACATTTCTAATTAACTTTTGTTGAATGTTTGTTTGATTACAATATTATAAACTCGTTAGTTATCCGGAAGATTAATAATAGATGTCACCCGTGTTGATTATTTACTTATAATTTGTGCATTGTCCTATAAAGCGTATTCACTTGCTACCTCTCTCGTGGGAAATATATTGATAGGATTCTGGGAGAAATTGTTTATCTATATAACAAATTATGACATATTTTTGTTATATGTGGGAAACATTTTTTTACGTTATTGTTAAAAATAACTATGTTTCTTGCCCAATTTAACTCGGCTTGATTGAAGTAGGGAAAAGAGGGTTTGCATGTTATATTTATGTTGAGACTAAAGTTAATTTTTAAAAGATAAACGTTGCTTCGATATTAATCTTATATATATTTTTTTCTTACTTATTTCAACAAGTTTGACATTACGAAAATCGGACGAATACGTAAAAATGAATTCACATATAAATCAAAGATAAGTGTAATTTAAAAATAGAATTATAAAAAAATAAAGTGCTCGACTTACCGCCAAGGTGTCCATTTTCGTATGGCGAGTACTCTCCATTCTCCAGCCGGTGCTTCTTGAAAGGATGTCCAGCAGGCAGGTGGGCCGCCGCCAGTGACAATCCCAAGGGGGCGCGCTTCGGCGGCCTACCGGGCCTGGAGCTGCGGAGTGGTAGACAGTTACTGTGGTTAGAGACACAACGGTGTTAGTATTGGTGGGCGCTCTATATATTGATACTATTTTAATAAAATTATATTAAAAATATATGTTTTGTAATTTTTAATTTGAACACGGACCTGGACAAAAAATACTATGTTTAAAAAAGAAAAAAACACTTAAATTTATGAAACTTTATTGTAATATTTTTTTTATTTGAATCTTTATAAAAGAAACATTTGATAGACGCCAAATATGAATTTTTAATTTTATTTGAAGATCTGAGCAAAATAGAAAGCTGTCAGATATATTTTTAATCGATATTAAGATATTAATAAATAATTGATTGATAAAAATATACGAAGTTCGTCCCTGTAAAAAATACAGTACGGATCATAATTTTTAACTCACATCTTCAAATAAAAAGAAATAAAAATTTCACTGTTACATTTTAAAATTTATTGAGCGCCCATCAATATTAACGAATTCAGGCAAACTATTTGTACCTATACAAAGTTAAATAGAAAAATTTAATGAATCAAATATTGAAAATTAAAAACTAGGTGCGTGGGGTTAGTAAAAATGTAATAAAAAACTAAAATTATTTACATTGTTTCAAAAACCATACTAAATTTAAAGAAATATACATATTTGAAGGTATCTGGTATTTTTTCAAATTTTTTTTTAAACAGAATGGAAGTAAAAATTTGAAAATAGTTATAAAAAAATCTTGTGATAGATAAATAAACAATGAACCCGCGATTTAACTAAAATTTTGTACAACAATTCACTCATTAAATAAACGATGAATGAAATAATATTTGTTTTTTATACAAACATCAGTAACAAAATAAATATGAGTGGTAGAGATAATTTTAAAAATAGAACATTTAGAGAATAAAATTTAAATGGGAGTACGATATTTAAAAACGAACAAAAGAACGGAAGGAATGTATTTAGCAAAAACACTAGATGGTGATTTGGCAAAGGTATTATTGACTTTCCCCGCATGGATATCCATAAGAATCACGGAGTTAATTTCATAGATGAAGCATGTGATATACTGCCGCATGTATACAAATAATTTCAACGTAGACAAAAGAGATAGAAGATAGAAAAGTTGAATGAAAGAGGACCAAAAGGTGCAATGAAAGAGATTGTGAGGATAAAATAGTGAAAGACGTGGTGTATAGATAAGAAAAACGAGAATTTAATAAGATAAAATAAATCATTTAGTGGAAGAGCACGCGATCTGAGAAGAATATATTGCGAAGCTAATAAATATTCGAGTCCATTTGAAAATATGTATGTTTGTGTGTGTGTATTTATACCTCTAAAGATGTCGAACATAATGGTTTGAAACAGGATTTGGTGGGATGTTTAAAAAACCATGAGTAAAGTGCACTAAAACCAGTCTAAGATAAAGGATTTCAAGATAATTGAAAAAAAAACACAATATGTAGTTAACTTCCAAATGACTTTATTAACTTCGCGTACTAGTATTCGGAGACTCTCGTCTCCATCATCAGGCGATAAGTAAAAAAGTTTTTTACTAAGTTTTTTACTTATCGCCTGATGATGGAGACGAGAGTCTCCGAATACTAGTGCGCGAAGTTAATAAAGTCATTTGGAAGTTAACTACATATTGTGTTTTTTTTTTCAATTATCTTGAAATGGACTTCCAACAAGTACCTTTGGTTAACAACATTAATGTTTTAAAGGATTTCTTTTTTTTCTACTTAATTAAGAGAGTTTGCAAAAAGTTTTGATTGCGCAGATGAAGATCTGTTGAGTAATACTTAAAATGACATTTTTGGATTTATCCACTTTCGATTCCAAATCAAAAATATTTTGGTAAATTTTAATCGTTTTTGCCTTATGTAATATTGTTTTCTGTTTTCATAATTGTATGTATCATACAACTTTCTTTACTTCTCAGTTTTAAAATACTTAATCGTATACAAAATGAATATCTAATTCTGCATATTCTTTTAATAAAAAAAAATCATTGCATTGAATTGAATTATTAATTTATCGACAATTTCTTGAGAACAGCCGGGTTTTGACCTAGTTTTGCGAATATAAGCGTACTTATCAACAGGACATAAACACTCTTTGTTATATTGAGAAAAGAGTACATGTAAGGGGGAAGTAAATTGAAAAACATTATTTTTATTCCGTTGACAGAAATAGTGTGGTATAGTGTACAAAAGACATTTCTAATATATCACCGCATTTCACACAAAAACATTTACAAGGAAAAGGTGAAAATTAATCATTTTTCGAAATAATAATTAAAACTTATCAATATGAAACAGGGAGTCGATGTACAATCACGCATAAAGTTCTAGAATATATAATTATGTATTATATTTCCCATTCTTTTTAGCTTAATTTTTAGAGTAACCTGAATAAATCAGTAGTCATAAAATATTTCTATCTATATTAGCTCAGAGAAAGTGTTCTGGATACGGTGAACGCACCGACTACCTTATTTGTAAAATATACCATAATATAATGCAAACGAAAATAAGAAATTTTATTTAAAGTGCACTACTGACAATATCTTTAGGACCGCTTTTTTTTTGTTTGATATAAAGTCCATAAAACAATAACAATAATAATATCGCCACCTAAACTTTTATCTATAATACAGATTAGGTATAAGTATATATGTATATCCAAAGGTTAGGGTGAGTTCGAGGTAATATAATAACATATGAAATACTATGGGACAAGCACACAATTTAATTTGGTCATAAATTTTCTGGGATTCACTGTCCAGTCGGGATATACGAACACGACGATTTAGAGCAAGAGAGGGGGGGGGGGGGTAGCTAGCGAGGTATATCTGAGTGTCACATTGATTGTTTCCGCTTGTATCTTTTTTTTTATTATTATTCCCATTTTTATTATTAGGTAGGAAGCGAGTATCTTGGTAAACTGTTTTCTTTATTTTTATTTTATTTATCGTTAGTTTTTATTCTTTCCTTTAACAACGTTTTATGTCAAGTGAGATGTAATCATTACTATTAGGATTATCAATTTCTCGCAACGTATTTTAAGTAGGTACTTTTGTTTCTATTATTTACAAATTTTGAGTTTATTTTAGAAGACAGATTATTAAAAAAAAAACCAACTGAATTATCGTTGGAGGTCGCTGTCAAGTTAAAATGTCTTTAGTTTTTATGAGCTGAAAAATTAGTAAATTACTTTTTGTCGTTCTCAGCATTAAAATGTCAAAAATCTCAATTATTTCCTTTAAACTACACCGTTCCTGTTGGAAACTAATTGGGAATATTTTGGTCTTTTTGAGTGGCTCGACCGTCCCACGAGGCCAAAATTTTTGCTTAGAAGAGTGAAGAAGTAAAAATCCATCGACTTTTTAAATATTCAACAATGGAAGGAGCCGTCGATGATTTTAATGAATGAGGTTGGTTCATTGTTCCTTGGAGTACTTGATCAAAATAGGTCCCCCACTTTTTTCCGTAACTTTTCGAGTATCGTGTAAAAGACAGCTGTTCACCCATCCTAAATGTCTTAATTTTTGTTGGCACAGAGAGGACAGCTTGCATGTTTATTACATGTAACTGGTCTTGATTGCTGCCCCACTTGTAAAATATGCTGTGATGGTATAATAGTCGTAGAAGGATAGTTCGAAATAACTTCAAAAATGAAAAATAATTCTATATTTCCTTATAATATTATGTTCTATCATTATTGAACATTGGAGATAAATGAATGCATGAATCAGCGTAGAAAAGACATTTTGTTTACATACAATCACATTATTGACAACACAATAAAAGGAAAAATGTACCAAGAACAAACTACATCAAGGAATAAGACCGATTGATATGGCTTAACAAATATTGTCATTCTATTGTAGTACTCCACAATGCCTATACGAGCCATCATAATAGTGGAAACCATGGAGAAATATTATATGCTATTGACAAGAATAGGGCATATGTCGCCGACAGGTTGTTGAATCAGCCAGTTATCAGAATAGCTAGGCGATTAGTTAAAGGCCGGCATTAAAATCAATTGCTAACAGAGGTCTAGCAGCATTATTTTTTTTTATTACAAAATATACGGCGTCAGCCTTTTACATGTACAAAAATATATGAGACATGAAAAATACATAAAAAGTAAATCCATACAAGACTGGAGTAACCACGACAAAAAATAATAATAATACATTATCAAAAAACAATATGACATATATACATAATACAAATAAATTATTCAATTAAACTTAATAAAAAGTTAATTAATATAAGTGAAATAGAGTCGAAGTAATAACAAATTATTATAATTTAACGCAAAGTTTTTCAATCCCAGCGCTACAGTGGCAAATAACTAAATTTCAACAATCGGGCTAGCTACAATCTGTCAAAATGTTGAACGTTTGACGTTTCATTGTGATTCAAAGCCAATCAATTCCATGCCGACATTTTACTAACCACCTAGCCATTTTGTTAACTGGCTGATCTAACTATCGTGTGGCGACACATATAATGTCAGATCAATCCTAAACTACCTATACCAGATACCCAATAGTTCCTAAGACCGATATAGTTCTGTAGGGTGTTGGTAACATTACACTAAACATACATGGAGGGTGGTAGACAGCGAAAGAGGGAAATAGTAAAAACTACGATGGAGATAAGCTAACGCAGAGGTGAATTTATTATTATGAATGTTTGGAGTTTAAAATGCTTAAAATTATGAGCGTTTGTTTGGTTTTGTTACGAATGATTGGTGAATTGTATATGCAACGAGCCCTTGCCTAGTATTGCGGAGTTAATTTGGAAAATCTTTTTGTTTTTGTTTATTCGACGTGACACAACTCCACATTCGCTAAGCAAGCATTCTTTATATTTTTATATCTCATACTTTTAAATATCTTATATTGAGAATTTCTTCGTTGCATATCAATATCTTAAATTCATGGCATGAGGTAATAATTATATATTTTTACAGTTAAAACCCGTTATCCCGTGGAGCACCCGGTAAAGAATTGGTCTCCCACTCTTCTGCGTAAGTTTTCGAGTGTCCTGTAAAAGGCAGGTGTTCGAAAAAAATAAGACATTTTACATCTTAAATTCAGCGTTGAGGTTTGCCACCCATCCTGAATGTCTTGATTTTATACTGGCACGAAGAGGACAGTTTGTATGTTTCTTACATACAGCTGATCCGCTGGCTACCCCACTTGTGGGATATGCCGTGATGGTATAGTGATAGTAGTAGCAGTAAAACCATGTTTTAAAAAATTGAACACCCGGCAATTATTTGAAAATAACGGCATAAATATAAAAAATAAACTAAGGAAAAATAGCTTTGAAACAGTTTGTCAAAAATGAACAATATAAATTATTAGATTAACCACATTTTTCCAAATAAAAAACCTTCATAAAAAAGACAAACTTCTACCATCACGCCATATCCTTCGAGTGGGGTAGCCAGCGAACGACCTGCATGTAATAAACATGAAAATTTTCCTCTTAGTGCCAAAAAAATACGACATTCAAAATGGGTGAAATGAACCATCACAGCTCAATTGAAGATGTTTATTGTCGATATATGTGAGGTTTTACGAATATTTGCCATTTACAGGACATTTGAATACTTACAGAAAAGAGCAGGAGATTAAATTATATTTCGATAATAAATATTCGATTTTAAAAATATTAGATGTAAATGGGAAGAAATGAAAAAAAAAGTGCGAATGCATCCCTGCTAAAGATAACAGTTGTGAGTATTGATATCAAAATAGTGGAAAGTACCAGTAATGCATCTAGGTCTCTGCTCATTGGAGTCACTGAATGTTTATTGACAAAAGGAAGTAGGTACAATAATAGTGCTAGAAGGAGTGTTGGTGGAGAAGAAAGCAGCAGACATAAGAGACTTTGTGTGCCATCGGGTGGATCATAATGGATGATAATAATATTATTATTGTCAATGACTATTTGAAGGTACTACTCCTGTCATAAAAGGATATGGGGTGGAATATCAGCGTCTCAGGATACAATACGCAGCAGGAGAAGATGTAGAAATATTGTTGTAATATGACTATAGTATTATTCCGGTAGTGCAGAAAGACTTAAAATCGATATGAATTCGATCATTCAAGATAGTAAAAATATGTACCTACTGTTTCTTTGTTTTGTCTTTGTTCTATTTTATGGCAACTATTTTGTCTATCTATCTATACCCTCACGCCGTGTCCCAATCGGGGTAGGCAGAGAGAAAGGAACGCCATTTAGACCTATCTTTATATACCTTTTTCTATTCCTTTAGATTTATATAATTTCTCATACACGCAATTAGATTCTCTTACTTAACACATGATCCTAACTAAGAATTTGATCCACATGTCTTAATCACGTTATTTACAGACTTCCGTGCTTCCTCACAGCCCCTCTTTGAGACATACATCCTCTTTGTCACCCTTTCATCATGCATACGCTGCATGTTCCCAAACCATCGCAACTTATTTATACGCATTTTTATTTTATTTCATCATAATACAAAAACAACAATTTACGCACAATATAGTGGACCCAACTAGGCGAGACCTGTTCTAGGGAAATCCAATAATACAGTTTATGAATACATTCCATCCACAACACTTCTCACAACAAAATGACTGAAGATAAAAAAGAACTACAAATTGAACACAAGTGACGAAACTATTTTTAAACATAAGCCCAACAAGATAACCATAAAAATTCGTAGATTTCTTATAAAAATCTTCACAATAAAACAAAACAGTACACTCACAATGGGAGGACTATTCCACAGTGAAATAAAAATAATAAATACCATGACAATCAGCTGAATCATGTTGGAGTATTTATCTCCATGTAGGTATTATTTACTTAGTTGGGGATGGGAAAATTGGGGAGAGAATATTAGGGAATTGACGTAATCTCCGAAAAACACACCCCGAACACCAGCAATAAAACCTTGAACTAATAAACAGAATTAAATAAATAAATATAACAGTCGGTTGTTACCAACGAGAAAATAAGAAAAAACTGGAACGTCCATTCTGTTGCAGATAATGTGATTAATAAGGACGTTACAAATAATTCCTAATCATAATTTTTCAAATGTGTGATCATTTACATCGTGGAATTCCATTTTAATAAACTATTTTTAAAAAAACAAACACTGTATTTTCCACTTTTACAAAGTAAAAGTGGAAAATACAGTGTTTGTTTTTTCAAAAATAATTCCTAATCAGATCGAGAACACGCGAAATGGAATTAATTTTTATTTTAAAACTAAACACTGTCTTGTTATTCTATCAGATAGGTTGCCATTCATAGTTTTTGAGAACAAAATCAAAAAATTAAGAACAACTTAGTTTCCATGGTAAAAGCATATAATTTTTTTTGGGAAAGTTTATGAATGTAATACATTAATCATGATGGTACAAATCTATACCATCGCTGTATTTCCCACAAAATGGGTATCCAGTGAGGTAACCGTACGTAAGTTTATGTGTAAACGTGACTGATTACATCGGCACTTATTCGGTTGTATAATATTGTGACAAGATTAATGCATTACAAATAAACAAATTATAATTGACGATTCACGTAGAAAGTGTTTGGCCAAACAGAAAAGAAAAAAAAACATAGTTTCTAGTTTTTATATTCTCGCTTAAACTAAATACACTAAACTGGACATAATCATGTCGCAAAAATAATTCACCCAAAATTAAGCATTTAAACATAATCTAATAAACTCGATTTTGCGAGTAACATGATTATGTAATATTTTTTCCATAGATTACATGAAGCCATTCTGTTCAAGACAAATCTCAAATAGCTATTATAGCTAGAAGTTTTGAATAAAGACATGTTTATCAGCTTGTCTGTAGTACCATCGTAAAATCATAGGTTTGAAAAAACCACCCTCGTATAAGAAGATATAAGTACCCATACTAAGATAATAATACGTATGTATGTCTGTATGACGGGGTAGAATGTTGTAATAAAAATGTGCTGTCGTGTTAATTACTGCCAATCTTGTATTAATTCCTAAAATATGAAATAAAATAAAATAGAAAATGGTGTAAACTGACCTTCAGCAACAAAAAAAACATAATAACAATTTCAACTGAATAAAAAACTATTAAACCTTGTTGAAATTTATATTTACATTCTAATTATTACTTCACATGTTTTAAGTACATTGGAATTAATGCAAAGGATCTTTCTGTGTATTCTGTGGAGTCCTCGGTTAAGACTAGGCCTCCAACTTAATTCTGTAAGTTTTCGAGTGTCCTGTAAAAGGCAAGCTCTGTAAAATATCCCATGTAAGACATTTCATATCTTCAATTCAGCGATAAAGTACGACCACCTATCCCGAACGTCTTCAAAAAAAATTGGACACGAAGAGAACGGTTTGTATGTTTTTTACATTCAGTAGATCCAATGGCCACCACGCTTATGGTAAATTAGCTGATAATACGAAAAAAATAAAGAAAATCTATCCGTTAAGTGCCCTAATACAAAGCAACTCATTTGGCACAGAATCTCTTCGAAAAAAGAAGTGTTTTTTTTCTACCCTGAGGTCCCCAGAACAACTTCAAGAAGCGAATGAATGGTTTGAACATTTTGAAAAATACTAATATTAAATTCAAAAACATAAAAACAATATGCAAGTCAATAGTTGAGATTTTTAAAACAAATTATGCACCGAGTAAGCGAAATTATCACGTAGATGGGTGTGATGAACAAAATAATTAAATGCGATGAATACGGTTTACACATAAGTCCGCTTTGATAAAACGTTCCAAGTAAACTCGCTCAAACTTGAACGACCTTATACGATCAAAGTATAAATACAGCTTTCTATTACAGTATTCTTCTTTAATCGGATTAAAAATGTCCAAGTTTATACGAGTTCACTAAAGAGAAAAATACCTATATAAAAATGTCTCACCCTGTCCTGTAAAAGATGTGGCACGAGGGGGGTAGATTTATAGTTTTTTTCTTTTTTGTTTTCTACTCCAGGTGGACGAAAAAAATTACATTATTTTCCAATGAAACAAAGTAATCACACAAAATAATACGAAGATAATGTTATTTCTATTATACATCTTCATTAGTTGCCGATATAAATATTAGGTAGCCACTAATAATACAAAAATATGATTTATTTATGTTTGGATAAAAAATAAATACCTACAATTTAATCAAAAATATTGATAAGTAATAACTTACTTACTATCAAATAAATTGTGATATTTACTAAACAGGGTGCTCCAGAACTTCATTTTTTTTCTGTATATTTTTAAACTTAAATTTATATTATGTACAAGTGTCATTACTTGTTCGTTATTGTACACTGAATACAAGCTAATTGTACACAAAAGTAAATAATGTCATTATCGATGTTACTTTTGCAATAAACCATTGTATGAGGTCACATAAGATCGTGGGTTTTGTTCTCCATTCGTCCCTATCTTCTGCCAGATTTTTCTTGTTTTTTCGTGGTTTTCATTTTGTCGTCCTCTACTCGATTGCCCTCTACAATACCTGCCTTCGGTCATGCTCTCTGCGATGATAATAAAAAAAATTACAGACCTGGGTGCTTGAAGTTACGGTCAATCATTAAACAAACGGCGTGTTTATCATTATTGCTTATAACCCAAGTACCTATTCATTTCAAGAATTTTATTACTTTTCATTTTCAATCTTCAAGTTTCATAAATGTAACAGATCTCTCACTCTTCTCTTTAAATTTTCGAGTTTCCTGAAGAGCCAGGAGTTCATAAAACATTTTCCATTCTTATTTTTTACGATACGAAGAGGAACAGCTATATGATTATTATATACTAACTAAGAAAACTACATGTTCACACGTTTTACACACACCCTGTGAATATTATTATCTATGAAACATCGAATAGACGCGCCCTATGTGGGGGAGGTTTTTTCGATGATTTACTTCATTTCCGTGTTTTAGGGAGTACCTATAATAATCATCCATACTTTTATTATTACTCAATATATTAATATTATTTATGATCTATAGATTAATAATAATACAAAATGATTGGACACAACACACGTTATTAACCGTTATTTAAAACTTTATTTATTATAAAAAAATACTTCAAAAAGCAAACTGCTAAAATGGGTTAGCACACCATAAAGTTCTCGTTTTCGGATGTTTTGGCATTAAAGGAAGAAGAAAAAAATAAGTATAAAACATAGTAATAATAATAATAATAATAATAATAATGAAACAATATTTCTTTTCCTGCCATTTTATTGGATTGAGCTATCACGTTGACGTATCTATCTAATACTCTCCACCTACCCCCATAAGGGGGTGGTAAATAGTTATTGTTTGTGGGGTAAACAGGGAGAAAGTGGGTACGTGTATCCCGATAATATTTTTATTATCTCTAGAGAAATAAATCTTTATTAGGTGCGAATCAGTATTGATGTCGCTGCCCGATAGTTAGATAAGCCAGTTAGCTAGATGGCTAGGCGGTTAGTAAAATTCTGGTATTCAATTGAATGCCTAGCAGTTTCTTTGAATCACAATGAACCGCTAAACGTGCAACCTTCTGCCTGATCGAATCAATTACGATTGTTGAAATTTAGTTTATTTATTTATTTATTAAAAAAAATTGAGAGCCAAATCTGTTTATTGTATATATTAATTTAGTAAACCTTTATTATAATTTTAGACCTTAGCTAATTTAGGGAAATTAGAAATTATGTATGGTCAAATTCTTTTTTATTCTAATGATTTTTTTAAAAAAAAAATTCTAATTTCACGTTTTCAAATTTTTCGTTCTCCAACTAATTTGACTCTAGGCTATGCTGTGAGAGCCGCACTTATGGGGCCAGAGAGCCACATGCGGCTCCGGAGCCGCACTTTGCCGACAATCCGGTTAGACCTCCGTTAGTCATTCAATTGAATGCCGGTGTTTTATTAACCGCCTAGCCATTTAGTTAACTAGTTAATTTAACTATTTTGCGATAGCATAATATAATATTATAATATTACACACACGCAATATTTTATAAATCTCCTTTGATATTTGGACAATTAGGCACAACATTTCCCTTACATTTTGATGTAAAGTAATTGTTAAATTTTGTAGTGTTTTGGATGTAAAAGCAAATTTAACAAAATCAAGAGCTAGCTCAAAATAAACATCACACTAAGGAGACATTAAAATATTGGGTTATTCATTGGATTCATGCTAAACAAGCTTCATTCGTGAAATAATAGTCATCACCATCTTTGGCAAAAATTACTATGATTAGTACTATTTTCTTAAAGAGGTATCCGGTTTTTGGTTATAAACCCAAACACAACCTTATATACCTTTCACAGTAAGTTAAAAGTTTGTGTTGTGAAAGGAGAGTTTGCCGGCACCTGGGATCGAACCGCGAACCTCAAGTGCATGAGACTACCGACGAAAGCTACAATATTGTACGTAAGATTTTTTATATTACTGTAACATTGTCCGTAATCTCTAAACTTATCTATAGATACAATTCCACATCTTCCACAAGTGGGGTAGCCAGTAGACTCACTGCGTATAATAAACATACAGGGAATCTACTTCGTTTCATAAAAACCACCGCTAAATTGAATATAGTAAGTAAATGTTTTTTAATTACCTACGTGATGTGTTACGAATTCCCGCCTTTAAAAGAATACTCGAAAAATTGCGGATTAGAGATACATTCTGATTCTGGGACTTTGTTATTTTTTAAACTTGAAAAACTTAAAAAAATGTTGAAATTGTAATGTCGAGTTTACACTTGTCATTTTCAAGTAGCAGTATTTTTCTTCACACAATAGTAGGAACGAACATTAAATGAACCGATTAAATGTTATTACAATTTTCTTTTACATAATAAATTATAATTAAATTACAGCTTTTGATATGAAACTACTTATCTACAATTACTTTTATTATTATTTTTCAATAATTTAACGTACTCCGATTAAAGCAAAGGTGAAGAAAGGTAAAAATAATGTGAGACAATGGGAATGAGATTTATGTGCAAAATAATAAAATCAAATGTTTGTTTGCACATATATTTTGGTTTATTCAAATGTTGATGTCATATCAAATCTAGCTTATAAAATGTGCCAACAGCATTCGATTTGTGACCTAAAATGGGCAGAAAGAATCGAACAACGTGGTTCTTGGATTTGCTTTATTAAGTTCTAAATTCTTTAAATTACTGTTTTTATGCGTATTTTTAAATGAAGGAAGATTTCTACAATCAAAAACATGTCTTCTTCTTATTTCATTTTACGGCAATGCACCCGAAATCGAATGAACTATGAAAAACATGTCTTCGTGAAATAAAAAAAGCGATGTCGAGTGTATAACACTAGTTTCCAATAAAAATTAAGTATGACGGTATGAAATTGTGGGAAAAATCACAAGTTAATATCAAACTTATAATTCCATATGTTAATAGATAATTAATAACAACGAATTAACGATATCATACTTCGCCTCACAATACAATCTTAATAATAATTACATAAAGAAACATAAAAATCGAATGATTGTAACAAATATAATTAATATTTATATCAGTTTGTATGTACGTTTGATTGTTTGTATCTCACAACATTATCGCGTGATTAAAAGGCGTTTGGCTCTTCTTACAATAAACAATAAATTGATAAAATATCATAATTTATCTTGAATGCTGGATGCTTTATTGCTTATTGTTTTCATTTATTTGTTTGAATTGAAGTTTTATCTCACAGAGGGGTAGCCAGAGAACGACATATAAAGGTGCATGAACATACTTGTTCATTATAATTGTTATAAAATATTTTTTATATGTTCAAAATTTTGTCAACATTTTGAATCGAAATTCAAAAATTTCAAAACTGTTATTCTAATTGTATTCTATTATCATTCTTTTATCATATTCATAATGTTCTATTTATCTTAACTACGGCATTTTCTATAAATGAGTGAAAATTATTTCACTATAATCTAGGCATGATATGGATGAGGCCTATATCCAAGAGTGTAGTACCTAACGCTGGCTGAGAAATAAAAGGACAAAAATTGCATGTTCGTATCAGAGAACTTATTCCAAAGACTTTTGGTTACCCCACACTTGAAAGGTCTGAGATCAAAAGTGGACGAAATTAAAAAATATATAACAAAGTATGCAGAAATATTCTTCAGGCTTAGTTCTATAAAACTGCATTTAAAAAAAAGTCAAATCTTGAAAGATTATTTTTGGTAAAATCGAAATAAATCATATTGATATACCTTTAATACCTTTATATTATAAATTATCACAGGTGGAAATACTGTTAGAACAAGTTTTATCTATAATACTCTGGTTTTGATTTTGCACTTCCTCTGTAGCTCTCTCTCTCTCTCTCTTTATCAACTAAACATTATATTTGGAGATTAAATTTATGGTATAATTCTAGCACAAGCGACATTTGGGAGTGTTGCCGTAAAATTATAGATGCCTTTAATTTTTTGGTGCCTACCTGTGCAAGTAATGGGCAACATTATATTAGTTTAATTTTTCTTAATTGCTCAGATTGGAAGTAACAAGAGGACCATTACGAACACAAGTTGTTGTTTTAAAGGTGATTTATATTTTTCAATTACTTTCTCTACACCTCTTCTTTATATAACATTCTGATCTAATTATTTCCTTCAGGCTCACCTCAATGGTTTCGTATTAAGGCTCTGTAGATGCTAGACTACTTTTCAAATAAATATTTTATTACAACTTTAAATGCTTTAACATGTAAACGACACTTTAACATTGTCCAATAAAAATAACATATTTAGCGAAGTTTAATGAAAAATCACCAGCGATATTAATTTTCGTCTAATTAAGTTTTTCCTTTATTTCAAAATTCATAAAGAAAATATAAAACTAACAATCGTTTTGAAAATATTAATGTTTATTAATATTCTAATTCAACATATAATTTATATATTATTCGAGTTGAATTCTATGCCAGATGATACAATATTATTAAAATATATAATAATTTGACACCCTTTTGGATTAATTGATCGATATTTTTATATCATTTTAATTTTTTTTTAAATGTTATTAAATTTCTTTCACCTTAAATAAATATCCATTGCTTATTGTGTTATTGTTGCACAAAATGTATTTTACGAATTCAAGCTCAAAAAAAAAATACAGCAATTGATCAATTTTCATCGGGGACGACTTGAGCATTTCAGTCACCTCATCGCTAAGCTAATGTTGGCCACCCATCCTGGATGTCTTAACTGTTATTGGCAGGGAGATGACAACTCGCATATTGTTTATGTGCGGTTGGGCCGCTTGCTACCCCACTAGTGGAAAATGCCGTGATGGTAAGAATGAATGAACAAATTTATTAATTTTCATATATTTTCAAAAACATTAAAATAAAGAAATATTTTTGAAACTAAACATTTTTAAAAAATCGGGATAGGTATATATTTCCTTAATAAAAGTCATCTAGGCATTATATAATCTACGCCAAAAAGCTTCGTCTCTGGTTATAAGGACTTAATCATTGAGCTTTATTGCGTAGAGGTCTTCTAAGAAGCAATGCCCGGCTCTAGTAGGTAGTAGTGAAAGCTCTGCAAAAGAGATGCGTTAGTTGAGATGAACTGGCTACCTGTCTCTATAATATCAGCAATAACTTAGCATAGAAATTCTATAAAAAACTTCTGTTACTTATTATTAGTCCTAGCCAAAGCTTCTCAAAGTGTTACCTCGTTTAACAAAATATTTCAGAAATCGGATATTTAATTTTTTTTTTGGAATGTACTTACTTTCTCCAACCTAACCTAACTCAATCTCATTAAAAAAAATATTATTTTTATAAAATATCTATCGGGCTTTGAAAACATTTATCCTGCTAATAAGTAGATTGAATCAAATAAGATTTTTTTTTATTTATTTAATGCTATGCACAGCTTTATTACAAAAAAATCAGTACAAAATCTTGAAACAATTTTTTAAGTAAATTTCACATAATTTCCAGATCATCCTATAAAAATAAGTACCTAATTAAATAAATTTTTTAATATTCTTTCGAAATCTTTTCTTTTGTCGAAACTCTGAAAAGATTTTATACACTTTTCCTTTTGAGCTACATTCGACAAAAGAAACGGGCCTAAATTGATTAATTTGTATTTTTTAGTAAGGTTGTCAATATAATATAAATACGTAAAGCTTATGAAACATTTTGAGAATCGCTGTGCAAACTTAATTGAAGACGAAACGTATTTTTAAGTATAGGCAGGCACAGGTACCATGTGATGATAAAGCTCAGCTCTCCGCTTTCAGGAAAAAGTTTGGCAATTAACTTTTAAAACAGAATGTGCTTTTTGTTGAGCTTATTGAAATTTTCTACGAAAATAATAACAACACAGATCTGAGGGGAAGTAGGGCGAATTAAGAAAATACTATAGCCCAATCTACACAATGCTTAACCTGTAGGGTTACTCTTGACAAAATCTAAACACAATCTTAATCATACGACGGGCGAAGTGACTATTGTCCAAAAAACGCGCATGCCGATCGCGAGGTAGCGGTAGCGCGGTGTTTTTGACCAAAGTCCCTTCGTACTTCGTATGATTAAGATCAAGACTAGATTAAGATTGTATTTAGATTGTGTCAAGAGTAGCCCTGCTGACTTTTATTAACAGGAGTATCGACAACTAACAGATAAATCAAGGCGCTCGGTGGGCGGTGGTATCTTAAACAGTCAATGAAAGACCCGGGTACGATTCCACTCGCTGGCGACTGACTCCACCTTAACGACATAAACACATTGCTTACAGTAAGAGATGTTTTTGGGATTATTTAAAATTCAGATTCATATTAAAATAAAGGTGCTACAGTTTTCAGTCAATTCTACCGGTATTCTAGAACGACTTTTCTGCAAATTCGCCATCAAAAAATTAATCGCTGCCTATTTTTAGTACATTTTCTTGTGTCTTGTTCAAGCCAGGAATTAGTAAAATATTACTTTTATAAGACATCTTGAATTCAGCATTAATAATATACACCTTGAATTCAGCATTAATGAGGTTTGCCACCCATCTTGAATGTCTTTTTTAAAGCACGAAGATATTTACACATGCATGTTTACTTTATGCAATCTTTCCACTGGCTACCCCGCTTGTTGGTAATGCCGTGATTGAATAGATAAAGAGAATAAAGTTTTATTTCTTTACACTTGCTTACATTTATTTTAACGTTGGATAACTGGAATAAATTAGCATTGGAAATACTTTATCAAAAAAATATTTTATAAATAAAATTATTATTAAAACTCTAATAAAGCAATAACTGAATTTTACAAGGCTCTCAAAAAAAAGTAAGAGATTATATATGTTAACGTTTGAATTATTGCAAAATTATTATTTGCAAAATCACTCAGAATTGGGTGGAATTCCTAAATAATAATATAATAGAATAGCAATTATTTTGACTTCTAATACCCCAGAACTATATTGAAACAAATAAATAATTAATTATGTAATTATTCCGCCTTCTTTCCTTATAAAAGGTGTTACAACAAATCAGGACAAGATAAGATCTTAAACAAATTATTGAATCCGATATATATTTTAAAAAAAACTGTCTGATATCCATATGAACGAACTACTTTATTTATATTCTTTATCCCGAGGCAAATCACAGATATAAACAAATTAAAGAATAAAACAATTATTTATTTATTTATTTTATTCAAAGGTGTTAATTCATTATTACTGCAGGCATTTTATTATTTATTACACAGCAGTGCATCAGTAATCGACACTATTATTTATGTTAAACAAAATAAATAATTTAATCAAAATTCTTCATCTAACAAATGATATTAATCGTACTAAAAATATTGTATATTGTATATCAAAAACGTCTATCAATATTAACCCTTTTAGGACGGAAAGGTTTCTTTTAGTGATTTGAATATCTGTATCTTTAAAATCACAGCAAAGTAACATAAATTATTATGGTTTTGGAAAAATTTAATCCAAAAAGTATTTGCTTTGGTCCATTAAAGGTTTAGTTACACAATAAATTTTAGCTTTTTTAACAATATAGTGAAGCCTGTAATTAGTCTAAATGTTAATTATGCTAATTTTAACAATATTTTAATGTATTTTTAATTGAAAAAATGTAAAATGTAGAAGTCAAAATGTTTTATCATTAAAAATTGAACTAACATTTTATGAAAGAAAATTGAGATTTTATCTTATTTTCTTTTATAAAATGCAAGGTATTTAACATTTTTTTATTCGGTATGGGTAAAGCACGTCACAGAAAATTTATTTTCTATTTAAATGTCACAAAAACAATGACCGTTTAGTCAAATTTATTCCCCTGGATACTCAACTTGTGTGAAAAGGCGTGATGATATCGATGTAGAAAATACAGTAAATCCACTGGCGAATTTATATGAAAAATTATTTGATTTCCGGCCAGGGCAAAATGAAGAATGACCTTTTTCAAATTGTCCTGGGTCTGGGTGTTAAATGTATATTTGTTAAGTGCATTATATATACGTGTATCGTCGCGTTAGTACACACTACCCACAATACAAGATTCATTTCTTAGTTTGGGACTTGCTCGATCTGTGTGAATTGTCTATACATGTTATGTTATGTTATGTTATAATGGTCTAAGAAATAGATAACATCACTCGCCGCAAAGATGAAGACTGTAAACGTGAGTGCTGTCATTATTTAAACAATAAATAAAAATAATAACATAAGTCATAATTAATTTAATTTCGGGTGCTCTGCCATGAAAGAGCTTAAAAAAAGATAAATACAATAAATGAA
This sequence comes from Athripsodes cinereus, assembly GCA_947579605.1. Taxonomy (NCBI): domain Eukaryota; kingdom Metazoa; phylum Arthropoda; class Insecta; order Trichoptera; family Leptoceridae; genus Athripsodes; species Athripsodes cinereus. The sequence continues at coordinate 2,204,332 of OX388312.1, read as the reverse complement.
TATAAAATAAATTATTTTAAATAATAGCTATCATAGAGTATAAAACAAAAAGACAAATTAATTACCCGTAATTATGAAAATTAATACATACCCTTTGGGAATTATGAAACCAAAAACCACAAATAATACCTACTAATTATTAGTATCAGAAAACCGAAACCTTAAGGGGACAGTATTGTCTATAAGACCATACTATTATTATTCCAAATTTAAATTACCGAACACAATTTGAATAAAATCAGTCGAAGTAGTGAAATGAGCACGGGAATATAGACCTTATTATTAAGTTACTTAAGAGCTATTTTCCCATGTAGTTCTTTGACAACTAACGCCAAAACAAAAATATGGAGATATAGTCCTTATTGGTAAATAACATAAAGGTGATATTTCTATGTTTTTGTGTGAATTTCTTGAGAACTAGACAATAATTAACGCTTCATAAAATAAAGTAACATTAAACTCAGTTAATTATTAAACCGTCAATAATTTCTTATGTCTTAATCCTAAAAACTGTGATTTATAATAAGGACCCAATAGCGAAAATCGAGAAATAGAAAACTGAAAAGGCAGTTTTTACAGATGTCAATAACGATCTGATTATGGTACCTGGCTCTTTGAAAAATTGATTCAAAAGGGCTTGATTCAATGGCACCTTTTTTTTTAAGGAAATTTACATAACAGAGAAAAATGTCTTCTGAAAGGTGGGTGTCTATAAAATTATACCAAGAAATATCTTCAATCCAGCAATGAAGTATGCCACCGTTTCAGAATGTCAATATTTTATTGGCAGGGTGAGGATAACTTTTTTTATACCAATAAAAAAAAAAAACTCGCATGATTATCACATGTATCTAGATTACTGGCTACCCCAGTTGTGGGATAAACAGTTAATGTATACATATTGACTTAAAAATAAAATAGAGTTTGGCTTAAAAGTTAACCATAATTTTAACCGAAATTTTAACGAAGTCATTAATTTGTTAACCGTTAATCATTATTATTTTATATAATGAATTGCAAGTATGAATTATTTCTTATTATTTGAACATTTTAATTAATACTACGAATGCAACGTATTATATTATGAATACAATGATATTTTATAATTATAATATTTTGCATTATCTGTTATTCGATACGGCTACAAAGACTTCCGAATAAAAGGAACTCTACTGTAATAATGTCTATGTACCTACCCTATACATTAATTAATTTAATTATTATTCATTTTGATATTTTATCTGTTATAATCCTCATAGAAATAATGAATTACAATGGATAAAGACAATGCTACCGACCGACGATACTTGGTGGAAGTACATCTGAAATTTGTCACCGATATTTTACTGTTATATTCATATATTTCCATTTATGCAAGTAACAGTTGTCTCCTGAAGATCCCTGTAACTAATAGCCTCCAACTATTTTCTGTTTGTTTTCGAGTGTCCTGTAAAAGGCAGGTACCTATTCGTAAAATATAACATTTAATATAATGCAACCAAATCTAAATACCTTTACTTTATTGGCATGAAAAGGACAACTTGCATGTTTATTACGAGCGGTCCTGGCGCCCTTGAGACGGTTTAGGGACTATTAAACGGCGTCATAAATAAAATCATCCAAAATCATCATCATCAATATTGCTGGTTTTCTCCCACTCTTTTTTGTAAGTTTTCGAGTATCCTGCAAAAGGCTTTTGAAAAACAATACATTTAAGATACTTTACATCTTCAGTTCAGCGATTAGGAATGTCACCAAACTTGAAAGTAGGTAATACTGGCACGAAGAGGTTAAATTGCATGTTTATTACATGCAGGTGGTCCGCTGACTTCCCCACTTGTGAGATATAACGTGATTGTTTCATTGTAGTAAATTAATGATTTCATGCACCCAACATTCACGTTAATATTATGTCATAGTTGGACATATTCATGTTTTCAATTTATTATTTACAAACAAAATTATATACAGTAGGTACATGCAAAGCATTAAACGACTTATCAAAACTTGCTCATTAGATCCTTTAAACAGCATGTATTTATGTAGCCGCCAGATAGTTGTCGAATTAGCCAATTAACTAAACGACTAGGCGGTTAATTAAACGCCGGGATTCAATTGAATAGTTAACAGAGGTCTAGCTGGCCAGTTAACTAAATGACTAGGCGGTTAATTAAACGCCGGCATTCAATTGAATAGTTAACAGAGGTCTAGCTGGCCAGTTAACTAAATGACTAGGCGGTTAATTAAACGCCGGCATTCAATTGAATTGCTAACAGAGGTCTAGCTGGACTGTTTAACTCAATGTCTATCAATCCTAGCGCCACAGTGTCAAATAAAGAAACTAAATTTCAACAGTCGGGCTAATTCCGATCAGGCAGAATGTTGAACGTATGGCGCGTTATTGTGATTCAACGAAAAGCCTAGTCATACAATTGAATGCCAGCATTTAATTAACCGCCTAGTCATTGAGTTAACTGGCTGATCTAACTATCGAGCGATGACATATTATATACTTATCTTAAATAAATATCCCCCAGAATCCCCTGCGATAAACAGGATGGTACTGCACTCTACCTACCACCCGCAGAACCCTATCAGTCAGAAGGAATATGAAGCCAGAATAATGGATCAAGATATGGGGTGGTCTCATTGAGGGTAGTTTGTGAAATTTGAGAATTGCTTATTATGTATCTTGTTTTGTTTTAAGGTGACCAAAACCAAGAATATTTAATTAGAGAAATTATTAATTTTATTCTTCACTGTACAATGTTCTACATAAATTATTTAGGTATTTACTAATGGGATATGTCACCCATTTTGTATGTTTTTTTATGGCACTGGGAGAACAACCTGTATATTAATTAAGTATTTTTTAAGTTATGAATAAATATTTGTGTTTATAACCTTATTACTAAATAAATAAATAAATCGCTGGCAACCACAATTGTGAGTATTAATATCTATCAATGCCATAATAGCATATCTAGCAAAAAGGGTAGAATCTCAGGATTCAGCGATGGGGTGTATATTTAAATTAAAATACTGCAGTAGTGAGCTATTGTAATGGAAAGTATTAAATATGGTAAATTATATATCAATTAATTATATTACACTACTCATAACTTGGAAATATGTATTTCAATTTATAATTATTTTAAACAAAAACATGAAAATTTGACAATAATCAAAATGCGACGTGACTGATGACAGGTTCTATGACGTCACGTCGCTCTTTCTTGCGATAGTGTCTATGGTAGTATAAGTTAAGCGCCGTAAAGGGTAGGAAGATGTGATGTGTTTTTAATTACATTGTAGGCACCTACCGAAATTTTGATTTCTTCTCAATGTTTCTGAAGAGAAAATTTAAAGGTAGTTACAAAACACGATTATTATTAATATATAATATACAACTATATCATTTTACGATTCAATCCCATCATCTCTTGTGGGGTAGTAATATGTACTTATTCACTTGCAAGCAGTAGTAAGTAACAGTACTAGTAATTTAAAGAAGGGAGAAGGGTGGGAGTGAGTTTGTTCTTAATTATTAAGAAGTTATTATGCTCCTTATAATTACAGACGAAGACTGCTCCTTCTGCTGTCATCACCAGAAAACCAGGGAAAGAGAAAGGAATTCGTCATAATAATTATTAATTATTTTTCATGTACTAGCATCAAACTCGGCTTCGCGCATAAGCATTTTAATCACTGCCATGTTAACATTTTTATAATGAACTAGATGTTCTTACCCGGCGTCGCAAGGGTGAGTTTCATAAAAATTTTCGTTATGCCAACACGTGACAGCGGAACTGTCATACAAACGTCACTTTCATTCAAAAATACAATCAAAATTTCCGACTTTTCCGTTGAATTTCCCAGAAATTTTCTTTTATACAAACCGTCTCCTAATAACTACGAACACGGCAAAAAAAAATCAGCCAATTCGGTTCAGCCGTTCTCAAGTTATGGGGGAACATACATGGTCTACTCATTTTTATTTATATAGATCTATTACATTAAGGATTCTTCTATAATTGGGGTAGGCAGCAGACTCACTATGTATAATGAACATACAGGTCGTCTTCTCCGTGTCATAAAAATCAGATGTTAAGGATGGGAGGCATTCATCATCATTACAGATTTAAACACATGTTCTAGAGACGTTTTGCGAATAGGTACCTGCTTCCTACAGGACTCTCGAAAATTTGTACAAAAGGCTAGAATCAATTCTATTTTGGATACTTCACAGCTATAATCTCAATATTTATATTTGTGAAATTAACCAAAAAAAAATCCTCAGTAATTAAAATAACAATTGATTTGTGTTCATGCAAAAGAAGCGTCACACACAGTCGAACGATTCGATTCGAAATACGAAAATTTGAATTTTAAATTCCATTCATCGACTGACCAATCACGCCTTTCTGTTTGTATTTGGAAAACAACAATCGTTGGAACAATTTGAAATGTCTGTAACAGTCAACATGGCGTTTGACGTTTGACATGTTGTGTACATATATGTGATAGTTGGTACCTTAATACATACATTTATACCTTCATTAAATGTGTATGTGTGTGTACTTTTAGCACATACGAATTAATAGTTCTGCTGATGAACTAATTTTCACTTTATAAAATCGCGTTGCCAATCGTTTAGTATTTATAAAACAGGATATATGAGTTTTGAATTAAATGCAGCCGTCTACTTCTTTCATTCTTATGTTAGAAATATTTTAACAAATTTTATATATTTAATTGTTTTTATTGAAAAAGATATATCTGAGTTTTTGTCAATAAATTAAAATAATAGAGTGTTCAGAAGCTTAACAGAACATTCATATTACTAATTTTTGCACTTTTGAAACTGATTTATAATAATTAGCATATTTTATAAATCTTAAATATTTTAAAAAAGTCACAAGTGTACAATTTTACATTATTTACTAAACTGGAATCTTACAACGAATGAGCTATAATCTATTGTATCAATATGCTACCTTCGTATGAGTAAGTATATTATATGCACCTCCATTATTCATCGATTCATTCATTCATTGATTCACTCACTCGTATACATTTTGTTGTTTGATTTTGAATTTAGAATGAAACAATATTAATAATAATAATATATACGTTATGTATTGCATTGAACGCGTTATTTTTAGCACGGCAATCCAATGGAACATTTTTGAAAAATAATCACAGATTCTTAAACTGTTTTCATTAATGAAACTTATAAAAATAAAATCTTTGGCACCACCACTGTTTTAAATAAATTTACACAACTCAAAGCACGTAACGGTCGAAAAGGTTGTCATTTTCGTGACAAAACTGATCCACTGTGCCATAATATCACCAAAAAAACATTTATTTACCATCACTATACATACTCCCTTGAGTGCGGTAGCCAGTGGACAAAATACAAGTTATAAACACGCAAGTTGTCCTCTCAAAAAAAAATAGGTTAGTTATTCATAAAAAAATAATTTGGGATAAAACAGTTTTGATGTGAGAAAGTGATACAAATATATCTTGATCCTGCAGCATATCCATGAAGCAGGACCGGAGGCGGTGAACTAGCTTTCAGTGCTGGAGCCAAGACTGTAGATACGACGCAGCCACGCAGCCCACATGGGTTAAGATTCATCAAAACACCAAGCCATACGAAAAGTAAAGTAAGTAGGTATGTATCGAATATTTTTTTAGAAAGTTTTGGAACATTAATATTATTTGTAACAATGATTATAAAAGTTATAGAAGCATTGTTTGAATGGAAAGCAGTGTGTGAAATGAAACGCAATTATGGAGTGTTGATTAATTCCTTTGTGGCAGCCCTGTCCGGCGACGGCCCTTGCTTTGTGAGGGAGGGACACATACATACCTAATATATATGAAAGAGTACGACATAGGGTTGACAGCAAAGTATGTAAGTATTATTAAATACTGTTGGGTTCACAAAGAAATCAAAATTAAACATACTTATGCTGACTTGCTATTGGGTTCACAAAGAAATTAAAATTAGGTAGATACTAATATACTGGCTCATTCGTCTGGGAACATTATTGGGAGCCAATGATAAGGTGTGATAGTAGGTATGATAAAGTGATATGACCATACTAATAATAATAAAAATCTTTATTACACAAAAAATCAACATTATTAAATAAACATTGCAGAATTTAAACCAGACAAATAAATTTGTGCAATGGGAGAGTTTATCGCAGAAGCGCGGTATCTTCCAACTAACCCATACGTGATCTCCGTGATAATGTATGATAATGTGATTAATGTAAGTGTTCAATAACACGGAGTTTTCCACAAATAGGGTAGCCAGAGGAGGAATCACTGCATGCAAAACACAAAAAATAAACTAAAAAAAATCATATAACGTAAGACTGTAATAAATTGTCATTATTGTTTCTTTTACACAATAAAATAAATATACACTCAGTAAATATTGAGTACCTTCTCCTTTCTCCCCTTCAATTATGATACAGGACGCACGTCCCTAGTCACCCACACCCATTATTATTATGTAGGGTGTAACACACTCCACCTACTGTCGCAATACACAAGTTAGTCACCTGCGTGTGTAACCCTTTTGTTTAGCAGAGGTGACTGTGGGGTTTATTACTTTATACATCTATTAATTATTCACTGAATATCACACACACACACACACACACACACACAGAAAAACGCTGTCAACGAAGTCATTTTAAAAAAAACACATGGGTATTTAAATATTTCTCTCTCTCTCTCTCTCTGTCAATCATCATGATATTGTTCTCAATTGACTTACTCCATGAGCAATGAACAAACAGTTAGTCGTCAACACATCACAAATGAAATCCCTAATCGAAAATATTTACCCGACAAAAAATATAGTTCTCCCACTCTTTTCCGTAATTTTTTAGTGTCCTGCAAATTGCAGGCAGGTATTCGAAAAATTAAAGAAATACTTAATAGAATTCAGCGATGAAATTTGCTACCAATCCTGAAAGTCCTATAATTTTTGTTGGCACGGAGAAGACGGCTTGCATGTTTATTGCATGGTCTGCTGGCTACCCCACTTGTGGTATATGCCGTGATAGTATAGTAGCAATAGGATTATGAATATATATCCGTACAACTTACCCGTCATAATCCACGGATAAAATATTGAGCGTTACGTAACGAGATATTAATTTTAATACACATATAATAATATGAATGAATTCATTATTGTTATTATTATGCCGCAGTTCGTCTCAATGTTATTTCAATCATATTTCATAAGGAAAAAATAACTCTTTGTTTTTCTTAAATATAATATTGATGACAGATATTGTCCAAAATGTAGACAAACTACTACTATACAAATTGATACAGTGTGGCTATAAAAAACTAGCATATATTCCCAGAGATGCTAGGGGAAATTAGTTAAGACGAAATATAATTAAAAAAATAATGCCTCTAAATAATTCGCAATAGTTTGACATGTGGGACGAATGCACGATGAAAGGATGACAAAGATGATGTATTTATCTGAAAGAAGGGGTGTGCGAACGTCCAAGAACTACGTGGCTTGACCACATGGATCAGAAATCGGTCTGCATGTATTAGAGACTGGATGAATGTTAAGAAAGCGAAATAAGTATGAAAAGGTAAATCAACATGGCATTCCGTTCTCTCTACCTTCCCTACCTGAGACAATGCGTGAGGGTATTAAAAGATAGGGAAATACAATAAAATTAAGTATTTTTTTAATGTTGGCACGGAGAGGACAGCATACATGTTGTTTATTGCATGCAACTGGTTTACTGGTTACTCCACTTGTAGGATATTCCGTGATGCTACAGTAATAGTAGATCCTGAGCATTTTTGTACACGTTCGTACAAAAAAAAATATCTTAACTATCGGGTAAGTCCAAGTCAGGCGGTCCAGAAATAAATAAAATGGTTGCTTGACCATCTCAGAAAAAATTGATATTTTGTATGCTATCACCCCAATATGTTGGTAGTTCAAAATAATAATTATTTTAATTTTATTGGTTTTAGTTTTTGTGTGGCGGCCATATTTGTTTTACTAGGCGGAGACATTTTCGCAGTTTAAAGGGTTTGCGAAAACTTAAATATCTCAGGTCCTTTTTATTTTATCAACATGAAACTAATGGCAGTTTGTTTATATAAATATAAGCTTTAAGGTTGTTTACAAACATTTTCACCTAAATATAATTTTAAGGGATGAAATTTCAGTCTACATTCTAAACTCTCTTTTGTAAAAACTCCCATTTTCACGGAAAGATTTTGGACGAAGGGAAAGAGTCCACACATCAAAACTTTTTTTGACAAACAACTAGGTACTAGTTGTGTTTGATAAACAAAATTTCAAGTCTGAGACTTGACCCCTCTTTTCAAAAAAAAATTCAAAAATTGGAAATTCTCAAAATTTTCCATTTTCCGAGCTCAATATCTCTGGTAGGGGACCAGATAAAAAGAAAAAACCTTTTTGCCAACAACATGTCACATATTAATCGACTTAATGTGTGTGTGTGGGAGGGGCTAAAACTCTGGGAGAACTGGCAGTCTGAATCAAAATAATGCACACTTCAGTGGGTGAATATAATGCATTAAGTCGATTAATATGTGACATGTTGTTGGCAAAAAGGTTTTTTCTTTTTATCTGGTCCCCCACCAGAGATATTGAGCTCGGAAAATGGAAAATTTTGAGAATTTCCAATTTTTGAAATTTTTTTTTGAAAAGAGGGGTCAAGTCTCAGACTTGAAATTTTGTTTATCAACACAACTAGTACCTAGTTGTTTGTCAAAAAAAGTTTTGATGTGTGGACTCTTTCCCTTCGTCCAAAATCTTTCCGTGAAAATTGGAGTTTTTACAAAAGAGAGTTAAGAATGTAGACTGAAATTTCATCCCTTAAAATTATATTTAGGTGAAAATGTTTGTAAACAACCTTAAAGCTTATATTTTTATAAACAAACTGCCATTAGTTTCATGTTGATAAAATAAATAGGACCTGAGATATTTAAGTTTTCGCAAACCCTTTAAACTGCGAAAATGTCTCCGCCTAGTAAAACAAATATGGCCGCCACACAAAAACTAAAACCAATAAAATTAAAATAATTGTCATTTTGAACTACCAACATATTGGGGTGATAGCATACAAAATATCAATTTTTTCTGAGATGGTCAAGCAACCAGTGCTGGACCGCCTGACTTGGACTTACCCTATCTTATTTCCATACCATAAGCGACATTATGTTTTCGGTTTTATAGGTGGGACAAAAAAAGTCCAAATCAGCGTATAATGTTTTCACGATAAACTGGAATATAAAAAGATATAATGAATTCCAATTCCTTTTTAAAGTTAAGACTAATTTAAAAAAAAAGAAGAAGTTATTTGACTCTCCAACAATATTTAAAATCCAAACAAACAAACACACATACAAAAAAAACAAACTAAAATGAAACATAAGATAACACGAAAACATTTTAATATTACAGTGTACACATTTCAGTAGTGGGATTGTTTATTTTATTTAATATTTTTCTTTTTATAAACTGAAAGAATCAACTTTTCATTGTAAAAATAAATTATAAGATCATAAAACAATGTGATAATTATATTCATGTGGTTTTTGTTTCTTCTTTGATTATATTCCAAGTACAACATAATATTATCTATGAGAAAACATTCATATTTCGAACATACATACATATTACATACATACAGAATAGTAACAATAATTATATAAACAGTGATCTATTAATAATATTTTTATAAGGCGCTCAACACAAAACTATGTTGTAGTATGTAGTGAGATGAATTAGTGAGAACATACAGACGAACAAAAACCAATTCCAGTCTCGATGTTTATACTATAGTAAAATGAAAATTCATTCATAGATATCCATGAGTCTCCATTCAGAAATCGGTTTCTCATTGTTTTCACTAAATTTTCTACATGTTCGATTTCGATGATTTCGTAAAACACAGCGATTAAAAGTTCGAATATTTATTTACTCAAATAATACTTACTTATTAAGTCTACTCTTTAAATAAGCAATCGGTGAGTTTTTTTTTTTAACTATTACCCCAAAATATTTTTGCGTAAGTCGGTATTACCCCCTCACTTTTTAATATTTTGCAAAAATAGTAACACGTTTATAAAAAAGTAAATTAGAAAAATTTCCTAGTTACACCAAAAATTTCATATTGGGGTAATTTACCCTGCTTGAAATAAATACGTAACTAGGTACATTAAATGCATTTGCTCAATGTTTTTTTTGTTTAAATTGACATTGGGCATTTGTGGTGATGAATTTGGATTTGAAATAAACCCAGTAACACCCCAGGCAGACTCAAAGTGAACAGTACGCTTGTGTCGTTAAGGTGAAGTAAGTTGTCAGCGAATGGAATCGAACCAGGGTCTCTCGATCTTAAGTCCGAGACTCTAGAAAATAAAATGTACCAATATGAAAAAAAAATGTTTTCATAGGAACTGTACACTGTGAAAGAGGACTATCGGGACACATGTAGTAAATTAAAATATACTGTAATATGGTATAACATTTTAACGTCATAATCTATAAACACTAACGATTTTTTTTCAGTTTATAAAGAACAAATAAGATAGTACTGGTGTAACATATTCGAACCCTTTTAAAAATAAATAAACACTTTGAAAATACAGAAGCTATCATAAAATTATTTATTATTATTGTAACATTTGAAATAATAAACAATATGTTTGTATGTACGTATGTATATATATTTATATGTATGTTGATAATCATATGTGTATTATTATTGTGTATTTACTGTAGAAACATAGTGTAAACACTAAAAGTAATTAAATATTAAATGTGGTTTGTTTACAAAAAGTGTTCAAATTCCCATGAATCATGTACTATGTATGTAACGATTTTTTTTTCAAAACGAAGCGTCACTCATTCGGAATGAAACGTACTTAATAGTGTGAGGGTTTCACGTGCAAAGGCGCATCGATCCTAGAATATTGAAACTGAGAAAATAACACATTACTATGTATTCACTGTTTTGGCGTTTGGTTATGTAGATGATTTCCATAATAAATTTAAAAAGAAATGTATTTTCTCACTTAATTGATTTTTACCGAGAGGGGCGTATTTCGTCTTTCAAGAACATTGTCAATCTCTAATCAAAAATCAATAAACTACCTAGTAAAAAACATTCGTTTAAATTTCAACATTTTGAAAAGTAATTGATACTTTAATCAGTATTTTAAACAAATACCTTAATAGAACGATGGCTTGGGTAAGTGGAACGAATAGACAATGATAGTCTGACCAAGAGGATATACTTATCCGAAAGAGGGGGTGTGAGGAAACGCGGGCGTCCGAGAATCACTTGTCTTGATCACGTGGATGAAATTCTCAAGATAATTAATATTTGCGAAATGGATTCATAATTTGTATTTGTGAAAATGGGTCGAAGTGACTTTGCATGCAAACCCCTCATTTTTTTTAAATATTTTATTCATCTTCTAATGCTGTCTGTACTGTATATCTTATTTTATTATGACACGAAGAGGACTAACTGCATGTTAATTACGTCAGCTAGCACTGGCTACCTCACTTGTGAGACATATAAGTGAAAACTATTCGAATTCATTCTAAGGAAAAGTTAATACTCGAGTTTGGCTTTCGTGGAAACGGTATATTGTGAAATATAATGTCAGACCAATGTTTATATTAGGTACCTACTTTTGTACTTTTACTATATGTAGGTACCATCACAGCATAATATGCTCAAGTATTGCACATCATCTATATCTACCTGACAAAGCCATAAGAGGACTTCTACAATATTTTTCAAAAACAATATCTTTGAAGCCTTGCAACACCAATGTGTTTGGTAGGAATATATTTTATTTGGTCGAATTACCAATTTTCCTTTGAATTTCAAGTCTATACAATATACTAGGTTGATGCTTGTACATTTATGTGTTTAATTTGTCAGCTGGGTAGCTTACTTGGAAGAGATGCTGTGATGATATAGATAGATATAATAAATAAAAATAGTATTTTTGATAATTAATGAAGGGTGAGCATTATTCTTTTTTGTAACAGTTAGCTAAATCAACGGTAAAAATTACTGATAAAAAGATCACTAAAACCAGTGGCGTCTGTGAAATCAACCTAATAATTCGTTGTATTTTATAAAAGACACTAGGTACACATAATGTTATCAAAAATTAAATAAGTACTAGTAACTCTATTAAACAGAGTGTTATTATAATTTAGGTAGATAAATAGTATGAAAATGTACACATTTTTTTCTAATATTTACCAGGCGCATTCAATGCTACTGTATTACCGTTGATAAAAAGGGATGTAAATTATTTTATAAAACGTCGAATTGGTATTTATTTTTATTTGAACATTCGCTTGCCTTCTACAAAACATGATAAATAGAATCTTCTTCTTCTTATGGAGCCCTTGCTGCATAAGGTTGTGCACATGGACGAAGCCTATATGCGGCAGTGGGTTCCCCCCATGGGTCTTGAACCAATTCCGACCAGCGCTTTCTGTCAGCAGCAACGCTTTTTGCATCCTCGGATTTTAGACGTCTGTGGAAAAGGACGGACACTATGTGCTTCAGCCACGAATATTGAAAATTCAGATAAATTGAATAACATGACAGTCTTCAAATTTCAAAATGTATAAAATGAAACTGTGTTAAAAATCAGGTAAATACAAAACAAATCACATCAATAATCAATCAAAATAAAACCAATGTCAGCTAACCATAAATTAGGACGTTCAGAATGGGTGAGATACCTCATCTCTGAACTCAAGATGTTAAAAAATTTAAATGTGATGTTTTACGAATACGTAACTCTTACAAGATACACGAAAACTAATAGAAAAAAGACCTATTCTTTATCGAGAACTCCACAGCGTAGATAATGTTTTTATTTTTTATATTGAACACTGCGAACTGTGAATGCAAACTAAATCACAAAATACTATAAAAAATAAGACCACTGACGGTGTGTATGTATTCGATTTCGAATTATTTTGGTCAAAAGAAAGAGTTTTCCATGTTCCATCCTGCTCACACCAAGTGACAAAAAGCCTCTAGCCAAAAGAGTCATCGAAACGTCATAACGACATGTACATAAACAACGATATGTTATCATCGATGATATTTCATTAACATCACTATTTTACTTCGTAGTAAATATTAAACATCCTGTTTTGGAGAACTAAGATAGCTTACACAGTGAGTGCCTAGTAGCTACATAAAATTACCAGAGAATAATATGACTATACAGAAATTATTTACTTTAGGTGCATTGAAACAATATTTGTCAAGATTAAATGAATGGTCGAGATAAATACACAATTATTTTACTATGTAAATAATGTTTATGGAAGTATTTGTTATGTAAATTATTAAACTTGCCTTGTGGAGCCTCCGATAATGAATAGTTGGCTCACCCTTTTTTGTTAATTTTCGAGTGTCCTGTAAAAGGTTATAAGTTCTAGCAAAAAAATACAAACAATAATTTTATCTAATAAGAAGTTTAACACTTAGATTTCAAATGTGAATTATTCTACCATCTTTAATGTGTACTATATCATCAAGTGATATCTCAAAAGTGGGGTAGCCAGCGGACTTACTCCAAGTGATAAACATGCAGATTATCCTTTCCGTGCCAATAATAATGAGTTCAGGATGAATGGCAAACCTCATCATTGAATTGCTTGTGTTAATTGTCTTATGCGGGAGGTTTTACGAATAACTACCTGCTTTTTACAGGAATCTGGAAAATTTACAAAAAAGACTGGGAGACCTATCCATTACCGCGGACTCCACGGGGTTTAGACTAAATTACATACTTTTTATTGCCTCAATCAGGACAACTTACATGTTCGTTATAATATACAATATACTTTGTGCTCTACTGGCTACCCTGCCCATGGGAGAAGCAGTGATGGAGTAAAAAGATTGATTATTTATTATTTTTGTACATCATCGTTATATTATAATTACATATAACAGAACAGTATATAAAATGCAAAAAAAATAATTAAAATTAACTAACAAATTATCATGGTAATTATATATTTTCGGGCCCAAATTACAATATTTCTTTACATAAATTAAGAGAAATTTCGTACCTAATTATGGGGGAAATTATAAAAATTTAATATTTCTATAGTTTTGTTGTATTGTTAATATATAATATAGGTTCACAGAATGTATGTAAACTGTATAACAATCGTCGCATGACAAAATGCAATATGAAATAACAACACAATTCATTGTGATTTTTAAAAAATCAAGTAACAGAAAATTATGTATAAGTGATAATATTTCTCAACCATTTGTAACTTTACTAGCAATTTATATCCAGGTCTTCTCGAAAGATTATATGATTTAAAAACTGCTGTTGATATTTAGACTGAAAATTTATAATTACATTTGAAATTAATATACTATTGATCACGGCATGTCCCACAAATGGGGTAGCCAGCAGAACAGCGGTATGTTAAAACATGAAAGCTGTCCTTATGCCAATAAAAAATAAGACGTTAAGAATGTGTGGCAAACCTAATCACTGAATTTCAGATGCATTTTTTTTTCAGACAACACCTGAACACCATAGACAATTCATACAGATTGAGTTAGTCCCGAATTGAAATAATGAATCTTGTATTATGTGTAGGTACTAACACAACACGACGATACACACAGCATTATACAATAAACTAAACACACAATATACGTGTAACATCCAACTTGATAAAGATCATTCTTCATTTAGTTTTGGCTGGGAATCGAACCCGGGACCTAAAGACTTTACCAGAAAGCAAGATCGTTACCTTCGCGCCACACTAGTTACCTAGTACGTATATGATAAAATGACGTGGTTAGGTTGATGGAAGAAATCTGCATCAAATTATGCAAATTTTGGCAATGTTTAAAGTTTTTCTTTTGTACATTTTAATTAACGATATACTTCAATGATAATGAATATTTCCGATATTTTTTGGACCGAATTCGACACTGAATGAAAATTCTGTCAAATGTGAACACCACTTGAATGTCAATTTTTTTAATGGTGAGCTAAAATATCAGAATAACTAACTACAAAGCGTGGATAATCTTTTGCTACTTTTGCTTTTAGCAAATCAATAATATGAATTTTACATCTGATTCCAAGTTTATTTCTATTAAGGATTCTATGGCTCTCCGTTTGTAAAAACAAACAGACAATTCAAATTATAAATTAAAAAATAGCAGATAACTTCTTATTATTATCACTATCTGTATGCTATCCATCACACCTGTTATTTATTAAAACTGCTATTTGTCATAACAGTTATTATTATTATTTTACTTTAAATTGTTATTATTTTGTAACTAACTAAAGTGTCTATTAACACGATAATCATTAAAAATAACACAGCAATAAGCAAGCAGTATTAATAATAATAATTGTTACTTTTCGCAATCAAAATAACTAAGTAGCAATCACTGCTATCACTTATTATGTAGTATAAATGTTATTGTTACTAATTTGATGTGAACTGTCCTATTATTAATTCGAGTATTCATTGTGAAAAGATACTGAGTCAGTTTTTCGGTAAATCATGTAGTTTTTCATTTTTTTTCAGGCATAGGTACCAGTAGTAAATAGTGTTCACAATGTTTGTACAATTAAATAAATATTTAAGGAAGTCCTAAATGATAAAAATATCGTCTATTTAAATAAATACATTTTTTGCATATAAACGGTTTATAATATTCTATTTTTATATAATATTCCATTCTGAAGCTCAGGGTGACAATTAACATCCACCAATTAGTGCGATTCTGCGCATTTAGTACCCGACTCCTATACATTTCTGTAAATTTGTTTATTAAAATACATTTCTCATGTTTTATTCCTCAACTTTGAGGCCCCTTCTCTACAGCACAGAGAATACAAGTTTGTATGTTTACCATAAGTTGTCAGTGAGAAATGTCACATAGATATACAACAATTTATACAAATAAATAATAAGATATTATTAAAGGTTTTACATATACTATATAATGTATATGTAAAACCTTTAATAATATCTTATTATTTATTTGTATAAAATGGAGTTTAACGAAATAAATATCAAAAAAATTCAATATACAACAATTGACAAAAGAACATTAAAGTATGATAAAAATTGTGTTATTCATCATAAAATTAATATCGATTTTTTGACTCGATATATTTCTGCCACATACTCTTTAATGACTGTAAAGTGATGGTGTCGCTTCCGGTGACGTCTCTTGCAGACATACAGAGAGGCCGTGAACCCCATATGCTTAGGTCGTCTTGTCGGTTTTGTATCAAGATTGTGTACAACATGCATGAGAACATGCAAAATATTGTTAAATATAGATTAATAATTAATATGTTGTTTCATTCATTCATTCACTCACTCTCGATGTTCCTCTAGAAAATAAAAGGAACAAACAAAAGATCCGACTTTTTTCGACACACGAGAAACTAGTTAAAAAAAAATCCTCGACAACGTTCTCGACGATCTAAATGACCCTCTTTCACAATACACCATTCCTACACTGAGGAATGTAGTGGAAATTGGTGATCAAATTAGCGAAGAATTACCTACAATAAAAATATAAAAAAATGGTAAAATATAGTAAAGAGATATCAACCAAAACAATAATTAATTTCAAGACTCAACTGTACAAGAGAATCCTCAAAAATATTCGAAACACAATTCGAATTTCAAAAATTGTTCTACAAGCAGGCAGGTACTATCAATAAGTAGTAAAGTGTGTAGTTTCCCATCCTAACACCACAAACTAGTAAATATCAGGTAGAGGGAGTTAGTAGTAGTGTCGGCACCATGTAACAGATTGCACTCATGACTCTACAATCTGCATTGCCAACCGCCGATTGCAGCGCCGATGCACGGCATTTATAAGGTCACCATTCGTTTTTAGCACAAACTGGGACATTTTCAAATAAAATTATACATCATACTTTGAAAAACAAATTTATTAAAAGGTATTTTTCACATTCACCATAACATTAGATATGCAATTAAAGCAAGCCACTAGACATGTCTTTTCATATAGGCGCATTTAAATTTAATATTATTTTTTAAACAATAATTTTTATTCGAAGGACTAAAATGGTTGATATAAATAGTGAGAAAACTAATAGCATTACAAAAATACTTATACTAAAGAGTCTTGCGAAACTTAAATCAATATAAGTCAAGTAGTATAAATTATAAATTAATCAAAAAAAAAATAAACATACCTACTTATATTCGGCAAATAAGAAAAATAAAATGGTAACAAGTAAGGTTAGATTTGGATAATTTTATTAATTTAAAAAACTAGATAGTCCCTTTCGTAACAGAACGTGTGGTCACCCTATATATACACATTCGAAATACAATATTTTAACTTCAACATCACTATTACACAATGCATTATGACAACAATAATAACGATACTAACTAGCCTGTATGTGTTATTATTGTAGGATGTATATGTATAACTATGGACAAACTGCATTTTGGTCGAATGTGTTCAGCACTTAATAAATGATTTATAGTTTTGTGGTCGGTTTAATTTACTATGCACTGCAGTATTGCATTCATCGCATTGGATAGCACGCCCCACGGGCAACGGTAAAACAAATACTGGGATGATAATTAATATTGAGTTGTTTTATTATTATTTCTACCTTCCATTCGGGTTTATCATTTAATTAACAATCTTTGTAAATTCGTTGTATAAAATTAAACGTTTTTAAACAGTATCCTATAGAATGTAACCAATGAGTACAGAATTAGTCTCCCACTCTTTTCCGTTAGTTTTCGAGTGTCCCTCAAAAGGCAGATGTTTGAAAATATTAAGACATTTTATTTATTTTTTTATTCTTTACTGTACATTGATTACAAGCCAATTTACACAAACATACATTTAGATTAAAAAAAAATCATTCAATCAATACACAGAGAGCGAGTTAACCGCAGAGGCATGATTTCTTCAAATTTACCCAAATTTTTACATCGTAAATTCAGCGCCCATTCTGAATGCTTTAATTTTTTCTTTGAGGTGAGTTTGCACGTTTGTTACATGCAGCTGTCTGCCACATTTGTGGGATATACCGTGATGGTGTAGAATAGTATCCAAAAATAAAACAAATGTATTCGTTACTATTAAAAATAAATATATTAAAAATTGAGCATTTTTTAAAGCATAAATTCACGGGTCAAATATTTTGTCCATGTCCCGCTTGTTTAGTTAAGGGGTTGTAATGATTGCACATATCCCGTACGCAATGTGTTAATTATGACAAAACATACAACAATAATAATTAATTTAATTTATTCACATATGGATGATAGTTTTACGATGATACATCAGGTCGGAATGGGTTAACATTATTATCTGAATGTTGGAGCGAAACTAAGCTATGTGCATTTTTAAAGAAACGAAATTTTTATGAATATAATTTTGTAGTTTCTGAAATGACATTCACCGCTTATTGTAATTTAAAACGCACTGTATTTTGTGATATACATAGAAAAAAATAACGAGAATAACTTTCTGACACCTCACTTAAAGAATCATGTTATGTTGTGCAAAATCCAATCGGAAAAAGTAAGAAGGATTTCCCACCTCCTACAAATTGTATTCACTGTGACGGTGTTTAAGTAGTAGAATTCCATAATGAAATCAAAACCATTTTTTTCTACTATGTTGATTTTGAGAGACGTCATTCGTCTTCCAAGGACATTGCCATCTCGATTGACAATGCCCTTGGAAGACACAAGACGTCTCTCTTTCTCTCAATAAAAAATCAACAAGGTGGAAAAAATGTTTTTATTGTCTACGAATTGGCTCTAGGCTGGTATAAGTTTAATTGGTTTTGCTTCCTTCTGCATCTTTATGCTCAAATTTGACATAATTTTATCGACAATTATCGATTATTATTTATTTATTATTTAAAATTAATTTTGGCCGAATATTTGTGATTATTGGTACTTTTTTATGAGCTGGAATTTTAGTGTATATTTAAATGTCTAATAAACATGTAAAAGGCTCACGCTATGTATTTATATAAATTAATAAAACAAAAATTGTAAACAACATAAAATATTCATTTTTTGTCAAATCAAAACGAATTACTCAAATTCTGGCATTTCAAAAAAAAACATGGCCAATAGCAACAATTCACAATGACTTTTGACAGTAATTCTATGTCAAAGAACGTGTAAAAGGTAGTCAATGTAATTATATTGGAAAAAAATTACGCCGCACTGAAAAAAATATATTTTGTGACATAGTGTAGTTTCTTTACGACATACAAAAAATATAGGTATGCGTAGCTACTAATAATAAAATTGAAATGGAAACAAAAAATGCATGTCTTTTGTTTTAATATCCACTTTTATAGCGCCGAATAGTCGTTTATGAGCGATTCTGAATTATATAATAATGTATATTTTTAATATCCTTTTTTTAACATTAACTATTTTAATAATAAAATTTTAATTACTAAACTTTGAATTCAAATAAAACGCATTCTGCCGTCTTGTTTAAATTCACATAAAGATTTTATTAAAAGATACTTTACGTAGGCAACACAATAGTTACATAGTTTGCTAGTATCTAAATTTTATATTGTTTTCCTTATATGATAAACCTACATTGTTTTTTCACTTGACTGTTTTCTTTTTGTTATTATGTTTGTAAAGGCTGGTTCAGCCGTTTATTATTATAAATAAATATGTTTAATAAATAAGGTAGCACAAAGGGCTGCTGGTAGCGCATATTCTGTCTTGCTATTACAAGTTCTGGTTCAAATACTGCAGCCGAATTTTAAAGTTGCTTATGACGATTAGTATAGTCACCAATGGCTACCCCACATTCAACTTTTTTCAACGTTTAAGTGTTCAACTTCTATCTAGAAAACACATAGTGAAAATAACTTTGTGTCGCGAAACTAACCACAAACACTGAAATACACACCTACAACACGAGACAGAACCACCTACGAACCACCCTCCCGAGAACAAATAGAAGGCGTAATGGATTCCTCCATACATCCATCAAATTATTCAACAGTCTACCTGCATGTTTGAAGGATGCTAGGAGTCTTAACATTTTCAAAAGAAGAATTAAAGGATACGCAAGGACATTAAAACTCAACACTGACAATAGACACCTGTAATTTGACCAAAATTTCTTATATGTTTAAAAAACTGTTTCCTCTCATACCAGTGGCTCAACTACTGACTGAGGAAATTACAAAATAAAAATACCATTGCACTGTAATATAATATTTGTCTACTATATAACATTTTTGTATTGTTGTTTTATTATTGAATAAATAAAAAAAAAAAAAAAGGTAATGCTCTTGCCTCTGAGTAACAAGGTTCCAGATTCGATTCCCGGTCAGGGAGTAATAAAGAATGTCTTTTTTCAAATTGTTCTGGGTCTGAGTATAACAAGCATATGTGTATGGTGCATTGTATATAATTATCATGTCTGTCGTCGTGTTAGTACCTACCCATAATACAAGATTTTACTCCTTAGTTTAGTTAAAACTTACCCAGCAAATGTATAGTTTGTTTTTATCTGACGATGATAAACGGAAGCAATCGAATGCCGACTCCCAAATTAATAAAGTCACTAAATATTTATTTCAATTACTAAATATTTTGTTTCATTTTATCTTGGAGTGATGTTTACAAACACCCGCTTTTTTTACAGGACACTCGAAAACTTATAGAAAAGAGTAGAATAATAGTATTTAGAACTTCACAGTTTAGCTTCATCCGAAAGTTTCATATGTTCTAGCCGGGAATCGAACCCAGCTTAAAAACTCAAAACTTTTGATAATTACATTACGATTACAATTTATTTAGATAATTACAATTATTTTACAATAATTATATCTATTGCAGGTAAATATTATGCATATGGTATGATATATTATTCAATTCTTTCTATTGTAAAAGGCTTTCAAGACTTCATTCACTGTGTCGGTGTTTAGGTAGTAGAATTCCATATCGAAAAAATAAAACAAGTGTTTTATTCTACTAAAGATTTAATTTGTCCTCATAAGACGAAAGACGTCTCTCTCACAAATTAAATCATTAGTAGAATAAAACACTTGTTTTATTTTTTCGGCTTTCAAGACGTTGAATAAATAAATAATACATATAAGTAATACAAATCATCATTGCTTATAATAATACGGTTGAATGGTTAGACGCGTGCCGTACATAGGTATTGCTGCGGTTTGTGGTCTTGTCCGCAGGTCCGAGATCAGCTGTGAGACACGCGCCGTCTTGTGGCATCATTTACACGCATGCAGAACACAATAATCTACTTACATTACATTGCCATTACAAAGTATACCCACTGCGGAAGAAGTATCTACTTCACTCTCTTGTAACTAGCTTAGAAATTATTACAATATTCTCTATCTATTAAAAATACAAACTTTGTCAGAGCGTCGTATGCCTTTCTTACAGTGTAGGTTGAACGAGCAACAAGCTTAATAAACAGTGTTCTTATAAAACTTTCTTATTTTTGAAGATAAGTTTGGCTTTCGATAGAACAGCATAAGTTTAGAATGAGAAGCTTAAAGATCCATGGGGGGTAAGGTAGCAGAATTATTATCAAAACTTAATTCCACATGTATCAATGAAAAATAAATTGAAATAATGTATAAAATAATGTCAAGAACATATTATGTAGCTATTATAATTGTCTTTCAATGTCTAATAAGGAAATAATCAATAAAAGTCATCCACAAAATTAAAAAAACTCGCCCCGATGTATAACATGCGTACAATATAAAGTCTCAATCACAACATTCTACCGGCAATTATCTATTATTGTACAATAAATTGTTTGTATACTATGAGTATGTAGACACCTAGAAATAATAATATATGCAGTTATAGGCATTAGTGATGTACCGTAGGTCTTGACATCCGCGTTCGCGAATACCCTTTCTTTTACTCTTGAATATTCACGATTTGGTATAAGACTTTGAGATACTTAATGATCTCATCGTTTTTGAATAACAATTTCATAAAATATTCGACTTTTACAATTTCTACTTTCACAAAAAAATTACCTATTTGTTTCACATTTTCAATTTGATAGATTTTGTATCACAATTCAAAAAAACACCCGATTTGTTATAAAAAAATTAAATTCTTCACGTGTAGGTACAATTTGATATAGGCATCTGAGATACTTCATGATCTCTTCGTTTTTGCGAAACAACTTAATACCTTCAATATATTTAAATATATCTTTTATACAAAGAAGCAATTTTCCTAACTAATTCATACTTTTCATCTTTAAAACAATTTATTTTTATGCAAATGCGTTAAATTATAATTTGTTGGCACGTAGTGGACAGCTTGCATGAATATCACATGCAGCTGATCAGATGGCTCTCCTGCGTATAATACGTGATGGTATAGACCGACAGATAGTATTTCCCACAAATCAGGTAACCAGCGTACTAACTGCATATAATAAACATACAGGTTCTCCTCTGGTTAGCAATAAAAGTTCAAGACATTTAAGATTGTTGGCATACCTTATCGCTAAATTGATGACGTTAAATGTCTTATGCGGAATGTTTACGAACTAACTACCTACTGCTTTTTACAGTTCACTCGGAAAATTATAGAACAGTTCTGAGGCTCCACGGAATGGGGAATAGTCTGCCCATCACTAAAACGTTTACCAATGCAATAACAATAATAATAGTAGGTACCTACGTATGTCATGAAATGAAATATCCAATTTACCCTCAAACAGTTTGATGTAATTATATCGAAATTGCATTAAGTAATGATACCCAACTAATAGTCACAATACATAGGTACATACTTATACTAACAGTGACTCTAGTTACTAACTAATAGTAATATTGTACAATCTATCGTATATCTACCAGTTGTTAGCAATAATAATAATATGACGATGTTGTTGTGATATTGATGTAGTAGTATTCGAGATACTATAACGAAATGTCAACAGACTCGACAGGTTTGTTGTTTTTACACTACAACCTAGATCAAGCAAATAAATAAACAATTTTGCAGAAAATCGTACGAAAATGTCATACTATGCTATACCCTCATACCGTATCACAAAGAATTTGAATAAGCAGAGAGAAAAACCACACAGTATTTCTATCACTGCATACTTCTTCTACATTCAAACAATTTCGTATACACACACGTCGATTTATCTTACATAATATGTTGCCATCCTTAAGAATTTGATCCATGTAGTTTACGGATGTCCAAGTTTTCTCACTTTCTCTCTTTCAGATAGATACATCCTCTAAATCACCCTTTCATCCATTAAATGTGAACATTAGTTATGTTCTTTTTATGTATAAAGGTTGGCAAGAAGATGTTACAATCCTCCCATCAAAGGTTGTCTCTTTTCGCGATAAACATTTTTTTTTATGTAATAGGTAGCGTGTTTTGTGAAAGTAGGACGTTCAGTATACTATCTGTAAGCAATGAATAAACAGGGCATCCACTTTGTGTCATAAATACAAAATATTCAGGACGACTTGATTGACGCTTCAAATGAACGCAATCCAAAGCTTTACTGTATCTACTATTATGACAAAGTTCAGTGATACTGTGCAATATTGGACATTCGAGGAATGCGTTTGTGGCCCAACAAAGTGCACACATACAAATACCTAAATATACTAATGATAATAATAATAATAATACACAGACACACTTCATAACATAGTATTAATAATATTGCTATACTGCAGTGCTGTAAAGCCAACTGGAGTCAGAATCAGGTAGTCAGAATTCGACATAATTCTCCCTCCGCAAGGGGACAGAATACTAGTACACAAACAGTATGTCATTGTAAAGTGCAACATATTGCATACTATTATTATCTACAACCTAAATATACGAGAAGAGCATATTATTATTACAACAAACTGTTCATATATCGACAGTCCAGTTCCATAACTCGACAAGTCGAAATGTCATATATTCGAGAAATCGCCATTTTTTGTAATTTTGGTATATTTATATTATGCTTTAAAAACACAACAAAAAGTGAAATATTTGCACTATTAAAGGCATTATGTTTTCTTTGTTCCGTTCAGTAGTTAAACAATTAAAATATTTATTTGTGGAATTGGAAATAGGTACCTACATTATTTTTCTTTTAATGATATATCTGGGTTTTTGTTATAAACCCAAATACAACCTTATAGACATTTCGCAGTAAGCTACTTAAAGCTTGTGTCGTGAAAGGGGAGTTTGCCAGCACCTGGTATCGAACCACGGATCCCTTGTTCACGAGGCCGAGACTCTACCTCCAGGCTACCGACGAACTAAATATTTAATATATTAAGGGAACTGTGTATTTTTATAGTTATTTCAGTTATTTGTTTGTGGCATTGATAGAGTGGAGTTAATTTCATCTCAAAATTTTGGAAAATTTCAACTTGTTGAGTTGTGGAACTAAACAGTCGATATTATTACGTTTCTATATAGTTAGTAAAACAAAAATGTACAATGTATAATATATACGTATTTTATTAAATTAATATTATTTTGTGTACCGTGTAGCTATGTAGTGGATACCTTTGCGTTTTCCAATATTAGAAATATTCTAAATGTATCGACTACATAATAAATATGTGTAATAATTTCGTTCCGAAATATTTACGCATTATAACTACATGATTAATTTATTTCCTGCATGGTGTTTTTGTTTTAATTGCTCTAAATTAAATAATATTATGTCAAACATCCTAGTTTCAAAATAAATAAATTGTCAAACATTTTGATAGTGGAATAGTTTAGCCAAATTGCACAATGTGCCGACTTATGAATATACCTATATTATCCTAAATCACTCGCAAACGAGTGGATGGCCTTGAGAAAAATAGAATACCTATATTATCTAACTTAATGTAAAAAGTTTTTTTAAACAAAAAATCTATGTCGAAGAAAACCCAATTCATATTCTATGCTTCTAAAACTAGTTTGTTGACCCATTCTACGCAAATTTCTCACTTCTATTGTTATGTTTTTTGTTTTGAAAAATCGATCTGGGTCAATGTTTTCTTCTTTTAAGAATCACTCTTCCTACCATCACAGCACATTTCACAAGTGGAGTCACCAGCTGACGCATTACACGAAAAAATAAATCTGGGATTCATTTCTACAATATCATAGTGTGAACAATTATTAAAATAATCGAATCTTTTTATTTTTCACTTATTTTGGAAGGAATAACCATGTTACAGACGGTGCAATATATTTTTATTATATGGATTATTTATACATACACTTGCACTATCAGCTGTTACTTGATTTTTAAAAATCACGACCTATTTCGGCGAACCTAAACCATTCACAAGGGAATAAATACTATTAACTTCATAGAGATATCTGTTCTAAGATGGTAAGCAAACATTGATATCACATTTGGCCAAGACTGAAGTCTATATTGGAGCCAATAAACGGATCAAATACAAGCCAATTGATTTGTAATTGAATATATTATAATATTATACTCATGCCTTATCAATACAATACACTTGAGACTTGCAGAAACACGTATTAGTGACAACGAACCGAACAACGAACGCCAGCATTGAGAAACTTGCCAAGTTATCGTAGTAGGACTGTCTGGATAGTGATAATAATAAAATTATCAGGTTTTTTCATAAAATTCTTCTTTTGTTGGCACATAAAGGACGGATTGCATTTTTATTACATGTAGCTGTTCTGCTGGCTACCCCACTTGTTGGATATGTCGTGATAATGTAGTGTAGTGTAGTAAACATTTTAATGAGTTCGTCGGTAGCCTGGAGGTAGAGTTTCGGCCTCATGAACAAGGGGTCCGGGGTTGGATCCCAGGTACCGGCAAACTCCCCTTTCACGACACAGGCTTTTAGTAGCTTACTGTGAAAGGTGTATGTTACAAACAATGTTATGGATATTTCTAATCTAAAGTCATATCCATTGTCGGGTAGGCAAAGATAACCGAATGCGAAAATACTTTCTATTCACACATTCATTATTCATCACTTAAATAAAATTTTGTAAATATACAAGACTGCCATAAACTTTAACTATTACTATTTTACTTAAATTATTTAAAATTTATTCTAAAAACTTCAAACTCAATCAGAGAACAACTTCATGCCAACAATACTCGTTACAATATCGAGGCTTTCGCTGGCTACCTCCATTCAATATTATTATAAAGATTTCACAAGGACTTATTCTTTCAAAGGCGGAATTGGAAAAATATCGAAGTACCTATACAAGAAAATATTATTTTCAATGACTGTGTATAAATGTAGGTAATAGTATTTACAAGGGGAACATTTTCAACGTAAACTTCCAATTCTGAATGAAATATGAATAGAGACGGAATGATGGATAGGAATACTGGTTGACTGGTAGATGATGCATTAGATTGAGTAACATAATAAAATATTATATCATACTAGCACTAAACCCGACATCTCTCGGAGAGATTTCTTATAGTCATCGATATATAAAAAAAAATTAATGCCTAGGTACCTATAAATTTTCTAAAACTATAAGACCGTATTTTTGTGTATTTTGGGGGAAGAAATATTAATTATTTATATATTACCTATATTCTTTATGCACATTATCAGTTAAAAAACAAAATCAACAAATCAATTCACCAAGAATATATAATGATACATTTGCAGTAGCGAGATTATCATTAGGTTTATTAGTGAATTCTTCTATCTTACCACATCATATTAAAACAACCCGTGGAGTCCCTGGTAAATAATAAGTATTCCAATATTTTCTGTTCCTTTCATCTTTCCTTTCATTCCGGTGTTCCGTCAGAGGCACGAAGAGGAGTCAACCTATTTAACTTAAAAGAACTCACCCAAAGGGTGTAAGTTTGTACTAAAAGGTTATAGAATTGAATAACAAATATCTCTTAAAAAGATATGCAAACGTACACACAATTGAACGGACTCAAATATTCATTAGAACCGAACATATGAACAGAAAACAGTTTCGTTTTATTATATTATTAATTCATTCTATTTTCCACAATCAAATAATATTTTCACTTTTCTTTACGCGCTTTCATTCCATTCTCAATCTTGAATGATTTCTTTTGTTATTATGAATGTATTCTATGATTGATTGAATGATTTTATGTAAAATATGAATGAAAAAAAAAATAATCTGAATAATACATACTTATATGCAATAAACATTTTATTTAATACTAGGGATAGTTCCACTCGGCTTCACTCAGGATATTAATATCAAATTGACAACACTAATATTGTAGATGGCATATGTACCTACCTACTTCCTAAAAAAAGAGAAAAATTTGAGATAATTTTAAAAATTTGGTCCCCCACTCTTTTTCGTAAGTTTTCGAGTGTCATGTAAAAACCAAGTATTCGTAAAACATCATGTTCAAAACATTTATCATCTTCACTTCAGCGATTAGGTATGCCACAGATTCTGAATGTTTAACGAATTTGATGGCACAAAGATTATGATCTTTATGCTTTTACATGCAGTTGATCCGCCGGCTAACCTACTTGTGGATAAAACCGTGTTGGTATAAATAATTATTTAATGCAGCGACAAGTTAGGAATGCAACCCCATCTTGAAAATATTAACTTTTGTTGACACGGAGAAGATGACTCGCATGTTTATTACACGTAGATAGTCCGCTGGCTTTCCACTTGTAGGAGATGCCGTGATGGTATAAATTTATGCAATTAACTTTTGTTGCTAAATATAAAAGTGTTGCAATGAGATTTGAACCCTAGAATACAAAGGTTCAAAATAATATCTTATGATGTAGGTACTAGAAAATTTATTTAAAAATAAAAAAATCGTGAATAAAATATTCGTATCAAAACCAAAAAAATTATTTAACACCTTAAATAACATTGACGTGTACACACGTCATAATTGTTTTCTACACAAACAAACCATAGTAGTTACTATGTAAATTATATACCTCACTATTTGAACCCAATAATAAACTGGCAAACAAGACAAAATAATGTCGGAAAATAAACAAAACAATATCGATATACAAACAAAAAACAATCAAAATAACGATATGTCAGTAGAACACACCTTAAAATAATGTAAACGTTATTTATATAAAAATCTAGCATTGTTTTAGACCATATTATGTATGTATTGTATGAGTGTATTTATTCATAAATCCTTTATAGTTTCATTGAATAGACAAACTGGTGCCCTCTGTGCGAACTCTCATCTTTTGAGCATGTTCCAGGATAAAAAAAAACATTATCAACCTAGGACTTATTTTTTTAATATTAAATATACCTAACAGTTTTTGTGATACGACGTAATGAAATGTATAGCAAATACAATTAATAAATATATTAAGGCAAAGTGAGATCGACATACATGTTTAAAAAATTGTCGACATTGTTGATAAAGTCTCCAATCTTAAATGGCCAATGAGCTTTGGTCACGTGGTAAGGCGAAAGAATGGAAGGTGTTCTTCCAGACTTCTTGAATGGAGACCGTGGGAGGACAGAAGTAGCGTAGGAAGACCCAAAAAGATGGGTTGACGATTTTGTTCAGATCACGGGAAAACAGTGGTATCGTATAGCTCGAGATCGAAAAGATTGGAAAAGTTTTGAAGAGGCCTATATCTAGCAGTGGAGAGAAGAAGGCTAGCGGTAGGTAGTATGTATGTCACTCTGGTTACCCTACTTATGATATTATAGATATATCTTAATATTTTGACGTATGAGTAAAAACTCAATTAAAAGTCATTTATTGCAAGCGCTCTGAAAACTTATTCAATTTGACGCGTCTGTTACGAGGGAATAATATTACTTGGGGGACTTTAAGGGTTATCATAGTATCACATATAACGCATCTTAACTATAGAAATATTATGGATTTGTCACTCTTTTTCGTGAGTTTTCGAGTGTCCAGAGTAAAAGTCATGTTGTAAAACACCCCATTCTAAAAAGACATTTAAAACACTGTCTCATAACAAAGTCTAGCGGCAGTAAATATCATTTGTAAAAAAATAATGAAACACGAGTACGAATTTTGTTTTACGAACGAAAACAAAAAAATAAACATTGCATCCAAAAATAAAATAATATTATTCGATAAACTTTAAATAAACAAAAAAATAGACCTTTTAAAACATATATTATATTACTTAACACATTGACACCCGAGCACGCATTTTAACTGTTAGTCGTAAAAATAATATAAATAGTTTCTATGTACCTTAAAATAAATATTTCATTTACACGTGTTTTTTATTCAAAAAGCGTTATATTTACGCAACCCATTCCGGAATAAATTGTTAAGCATAAAATAAACTCATGTGTCAGTTGGTTGTAATAATAATAATGGTAAAAACAATAAAGTGTTTGAAAATCGAATCCATATTTGAAAATGGTTTACCATTGAATAGTGTATTCATAGATGTGACCATGAAGAAAAAATTAATATCCAAATCGTATTGATTTCTACTAAGGTTTTCTGTTGTATGTATGATCTATCTCGGGTAATTGGAAAGCTTATTTGTTATTCATACTCGTATAACAAACACCCAAACTGTCCACCCTGTACCAATAAGTAAATATTCTTGTTTTTGTGATAGTAACGAATTTACATCTTTTAAATAACAAGGTGTAATTTTTATCCAAATATCCACAATAATGTAAACTGTTGTAAAATCAGTAATTTTAAGAGCTTCTTCCTGTTAGAAAAGTTGGAACATGAACCGTTGTTAGAAATAAAACTATTATAAAAAGAAATTAAGTATATACAAATCACATTGTTCTATGAAAATAAGAACACATAAAAACTGCATAATCCGATAAAAATTGTTTAGGTCAGTTTCAGAACTGTTAATAATTTCCACGAGAAAAAAAAATTGGTCAGTTCTATATTTCCGCTATTCAATGTATTGAACTCTTTCAGGACAGAGGGGATACAATTGGATGTGATGTGTTTTAGTCAAAAAGTTCTACCGACCCTCCCAAAAATGCGTGGGTACCTACCCTTCACACAAAACAATAATAATATCATGCTACAATATACTCCATTGTGACAATATGAAATGACACAGTGAATGTGTATGCTTTTGGTTAAATACTCTACCACCCTTAAAATATTGTCGTTCGATTGGAAAACGTTATAAGCAACATGAAGGAAGTATTTCGATTTTTATTTATTTGTCGCTTATTCTTTTTTCTTTTCTTTATCTTTTGCCATTTGACGTGTCAGATATTGTACAAAGGCCTCCAGTGTGGAATTCTACAGTGCCTTATTCCTATTGTTTTTGATAACTAACATAAATTCACATTCCTTTCTATTTTACTCAAAAATATTTTGTCAATAAGTAGAGGGGTTGGAAGAAGGCGGCTTTCCTGGCTCCAGAACATTCAGGAGTGAACCGGGATGAGAGGTGTGGAGGAGCTGTTTCGTGCTGTCTGGAACAGGAATGATTTCTCCCAAGTGGTCGTCAACGTACCCGACAAGACACGTAGAGAAGAAGAAGAATATGTATATAGACCGTCACAAGTCTCTCAAAAGTGGACCAACCGGTAAGTTAACTACATGTAATGAGCAAATCGTTGATCTCTTTGTGTCATTAGAAAATAAGACATTCAGAATAGGTGGCATATCTTACGATTGAAACGGAGATTCAAAAGCACTATTTAAGGTGAAAACAAGAAAAATAAAAAATGAAGATGTTTAAAATTTGTCACATGCACATAATTATTAATAATATATAAATCAACCCTCAAAGGTTCGTCATCTCACCCCCAACGCGCACACACGCACACACCTATTTATTCACATTATTGTTATTATTATTATTACATTTCTACCTTTTGTCTACGACTCTATCTCCTACAAAAAGCTTTTAACCTTTCATCAACAGAAAATATCATAATATGTACCTGATGCATATTTCATAATATAACATAAAAGTACAAATGTATAACATCTATATAATATTAGTGGCTCAAATAATGAATACGTCATGATAACAGTACAATAACATATAATTTTACGAAAATCGTGCGTAAATAGTAATACAATGACACTGAGACTGAAAGTGTTGAAAGTTAAGGCGACGGTATACATTTTTTGCGTTTTTTTTTAATAATTTTTTCTTCAATATTAATATGCATTTTTTGAATTTATGCAGTTCATAATAAAATAAAGACTTTGAAAAGGCAATGATAATGTTGCATTTTTGAAAAATTATTCACTTTATATCAGAGAGAGAGAAACTGAAGACACGTTTTGTGCTTTATTAAAAAAACAGATAAGAATTATAGCACGTAAGTATAAGATTTTTTTAATTATGATCAACAATAAATACCAATCTCATGGAGTCCCCGGCTATAAATAGGCCTCTTACTCTCTCCTGTAAATTTTTGAGTGTACTGAAAGAGACGGGTATTCTTAAAACATCACGTTCAAAACATTTTACATCTTCAGTACAGGCAGAATGAGGTATGCTATCCATCCTGAATGTCTTTACTCTTATTTGTGCGGAAAGGAAAACCTGCATGTTTAATACGTATAGTTGGTTCGCTGGCTACCCTACTTGTGGGAAAGTCTGTGATGATATGAATGAATAATAATAACTATTTCCCATTCATAACTATAACCCATTCTTGAAGTAACTAAGAGTTAGTGAATACGGCGGATATTTTTAAACAAATACGTCCACACTTAGCACTAAATAATTGAATCATAAAATCGTCTCTTTGATACAATGGGGCTGTCAAATGGAAAGTGAACATTTAAATCAATTATAAGCATTTATAACATACGTACATGCACATAAAATTAAACAAACGTATATGGTAATAATTGAATTAAAGACAAAGAGAAGACGGGAGAGTCTGCTGACTACCCCACGTGTGGAAATGTCGTGAGCGTACAGATAGATAGAGAAAGCGGAAGACAAAGACATATTACTAAACAAAATTATTAAGAAGGTAGTTATGTTACTATTCCTACCCCACAAAAAAAATTATACAACCAGATATTCATATAATCTTGATTTTTCTATTTAAAAATGAGGTATGAGGTTCGAATACTGCTACTGACTTCCCACCATTTTTCTGATGATGCAATGTCTAAAAACGAAAATTTTACGGACCTTACAATTTACTACATTTGAAAATTGAACCCAGAATAAAAAAAACGGTAACAAAAATTTAAAAAATGTTATTCAACTCTTAATTTGAAAAGTTCTCGTGGGGAACAAATTTTCATATTTCGAATCAAACGTTCGCAATTCAAAATAAGGAATTTCATTAATGTTGCCATTTCACTAATTAACCCTTTGCGTACTGCTGCTGCATTTAATTTGAAACAAATTATTATCTATTAATATTTCAACATCTTTGAACTCATACTTAATATTAATTTGTACTCATTTAATAATAAACCTACGCTGCCTTCTGCCGAAACGAGGAGTTATCCATTTCTCTAAAGATCTCAGTACTCAGAAATTAGAAATTAATTACAAACTTTAAATTGTTGCTTATTATTATTATTGCCTCGTGCAGAACAAATTATTTAAGAGGTAAGCAAGCACTAACTCGAAATAAAATAAATTACTAGATACTTCATAAAATATGAATTTCAAATAAAGTTGAATTTTTGATTAACAATATCACATTCCAAACGTACAGAACTTTAAAAATCATATTTACCTATACTCTCACATATTTTTTAACACATTTTCATATTTTTTAAATTCATCTAATAAATAGTATCTAATATCGTAAGTTTCCGCTGGATTTCCCGATTAACGAAATATACTCGATTTTATAAGTTGAGTTGACATAAGAGGAGCACGTATTTCAAATATTTGAAAATGGAGCGTAGTTCACGTTTTCGAAAATGTGTTCTTTTGTTTAAAACGCTTTACTTAATCGTGTGTTGTTAATGCATGAAAATCTACAAACCGTTGCTAAAATAAATCAATTTCAAGAGTAGAGACATTGAAATATTGAATTCGATTAAAAGGAGAGCGAAGTTGGAGTAGAGAAAGCATAGACAAATACATTGAGGAATTAGCAGCAATGAATAAATCTCTTCCCGCGTGAATATTTTCCCGCCACCATTGTACCATCAATCCATAGACAATGGAGGAAAACGCAAAAACCCGATGATTCGTTTAATTATTACGCTTGACTTAGATAAGCCACGATTAGCTACACTTGAAATTTAGAATTTTATAAACAGTGGGACGCAACAAATCAGAATCTCCACGATATAAATAATAATAATATTACATTTTATTGTTAAAATGTTTTTTACATATATTATGAAATAATGTTTTCTAGTTAACCTGATACAATATTTGATATACATGTTTTAATATACAGTGAGTTTAAGTAGAACGTATAAAACAGAAAATAAAAATAAAAGCTAAGTTTTGTTTGTATATTTTACTAAACAACACAAATATTCTTTTTTATCAAATTTTACACGCAAATTTTCTGATTAAGTATGTTTTTATATTACGCGTTTCGCTAAATGTATACAAAATCAAAAGAAGTCGTTTAGTAAATTTATTTATTTAATCAATATGAAGAAGATTATCAATAAAAATAAACGATAAAAGCAAAATGCATATGTTATATAAGTACAACCATCTTAGTTTGAGAACATCTTTGTTTGACAACTAGAAGAGATTTATTAACCTTTTCGCGCTTTAAGATGTAATGGGGATAAAACAACATCAAGTCTATATAAATAATAATCCAATACTTAGATTCCAACTACCGAGTGAAGAAAGTCAAGATAGGTGGCGCTTGCTTTAACCTCCTGAGCCTTGCTAGATAGACTATACAACAATTATTCATCAAAGTTCATTCCAATTATCTGCGCGATTTGTCGGCTTTAGCAGAGACAACTGACTACTCAGTGTCGCCTGGGGAGGTTACACGGTACGGAAGGAGTTAAACGGGATTAATACTGCAGAATGGATTCACGACAAATTACTGTTATCAAGTGCTACATCTGGCAACATTTAACACAGACAATTTTAAAATGTATAGATAAACAGGAATTCTTTTGAAAAGCAACATTAAGTATTTTTAAAATCACTGCAGCATGTAAAGGGTGTATTCAAAGTTATTGCGATAAACTTGAATAGGATTTTAAATGTTTTAAGTTTTTTATTCATGAACGTGCCATGGATGAAGTGCACTTTAACCAACCTAAGCCAATTCGTAAGCATAAGGACACTTTTCATATTTTCTACTTAGAATAAGTTTGCACAATCAGTTAGGGTTAGGGTTGTGCAGACAAAATTAGTTAGGGTTAGTTGGAAAACATCGCATTTGTCTTCTGTTGGTACATAGAATTGCATAACTGATATTTTAATGATACTTTGTATTGATTTGATTTGATATTTTAACCAATGTACAGTGAAAAATAAAATAAATAAATAAGTTGTCTGTTGAGTTAAATTCTTAATTTCAATAGGATTATCTACAGTGTATTTATTACAAGAGACATGCAATCGCTCCGTTGGCTACCTCACATGTGGAAAATACCATGTTGTTTTGAATGAATGAATGATTATTTATAAGTGACGCACCACATGCCATAATTTATTAAGGATGACCAATGATAGTTGGTCAAAAAAAGCACAAGTTTTCTAACGACCTGTGCCCCCAAGAGGAACATTAAATAGTGAAAATTATAAGATTAAAATACGACTCTATGAATAACTAACATGAAGTGCCACCAAGAAACGTCGGTCGATGATGATATCGAAGGGTGTCATCCGACACTCGAGTTCATTTACCCCTATAAGACAAACAAAGAAATAATAAGTATAATATCAAACCGCATTATTGGAATAGAAGACAAAAAAAGGAACGTTGAAACAAAAGCAGATCACAATATCCACTTGTCAAAATATAATAGGAATAATACTACTTTTACTAATCCCTATCTACGTATACAGTGATGACAAAAGATGAACGCCGTGAAACAAAAGAATGATATCGTGTGACATTGATGAGGAAGATTGTATAGAGGTGCCCTCATCATCATCATTGAGTATCTTTCTTGTTTTCTATTGTCTTTTGCACATCTGTGGAGATCTTGATCAAAGAATAATAATTAATTGATTTTTTTTTATTTGAAAAGGATGCGTATACGCCATTGTGCTATACAGGCACTGAGGATTTGTCTCATTATTTAATGTAATATGACGTTTGATGATTGTCTGTGTGTATATTCGAGTATTATTTTTTCCGAAATACTCGGTGCATTGTTTAAGAAACAGAAAGTTACTTATATAGTGATATAATCATAATGTATATCGAAATGTAAGAATAAAATCTCCTTCTTCACATTGAATCATGAATGTAAGTACATTTTTTAGGTTCTGTTCTATTTTGTATTTGTACAAGATTCAAATCTTAATTTTGGACTAGCTCGATCTATGTGAATTGTCCACGTATACTTATTTACTGATAGAGCGCATTTCTCAAGTACCACGCAAGAATGAATCTAGATGTTTGAATAAATAATTGAAAATCGCACAAAAATACATATTTGTCGAAAGTTTTATTTTTCCTTGTGTTAAAAAATAACAAAAAAAATCAACAGTTTAAATTTTCGGCGTCATTAAGAAAACAAATGTCCTAGAAATCTCCGAGTAAATATCAAACTAGTAATTATTTATCTCGTACACAACATGTTTTGTCACGATTTTTCAAGTGCCATTCATTGTCTTCCATGAAACAAAAAACCGCGTAATAGATACGCATTTGTTTCTTGTTTCTAACTATTTAAGAACAATATCGTTACTCGATTGTTTCACCATTATTATATTCATCTCAATTCATTATAATCAATGATAAATTCACTTAAATATTATTTTAAGTAATTTGATATTTTAAGTAACTCGCTCTACAACAAGTGTTCTGTCTATAAAACGATCTTATTGAATTTAATATTTTAGCAGAATTTTCAAAACACGAGTTCTTTATATTGTATTAAATTAAATTTTATTGGTATATATCAAATAACAAAATATAATTTCATAATATTTTTCATAATTGCAGTTTACTGCAGTTTCACAAAACGGTGACAAATAAGACGATTATCTTTTTACATTAACGGATTTAAATCTTCTTCGATAAAAAAGATATTTAATATTGATAACATACCTCAACGCTGAAATCTTTGATGTTAACATCAATAATTGAATGCTGTCATCAAATAACATCGAACACGAGTTTTAGTATGACATTCCCCTTATTCGATGATAGCCTTCAATTATTGCCCTGTGTATTTACTAAGTAAACATTATTTTTGGAAATGTGAAGAGTTTTTTTATTTTTAAATGTACCTTTTAGGAATTTGATCTAAGAAAATTTTGAGAGAAAGTAATGCGAGCATTTTTACCACTGCATTTAATTAACTCCGTCATGACTTCATAAAACAAATAATTTAAAAAATTCAACAAGAAATGTCCTAATTATAAAAAAAGTCTAATTACTGCAAAATGACCCTTCGTTATATTAATACGCAATGGGGGTGAGAGATGAGTAAATACGTAGTGCAAACGTATAAAAGGAGTGGAGGGTAGAAGTAATGAAATGTTTTGAGTGCTTATGCCGAAAAAGGGGGTACGGAAGTTGCTTGCAAAGTCTTCGAATTCATAAAACATTCATTTCATAATAATAATAATAATATCGTCCTGTTCAAAGTGTGGCAAAGTTGGAAAATAGAATTTGCGTCCGCAATTAAGAGCGAAAATATGCATTATTATATTCATAATTTATATTATTTAAGTGTTGTGTCGTCGGGGTGGTAGTGTTTTTATGATTAGAAGGCATGTATAAGGGATGAATGGAGTAAGAGGGGGGGTGGTGTGTATTTAACGAAAAGGGGGTGCAGCATGTTATAATAGTAGTAATAATAGAAATATTACCTTCGCAATAAGACACCACAAAGGTGTGTAATATTATATATATAAGTGTATCTACGAGAAAAGCATTTTACATTTAATTAAATATTTCATTATATATGATATTTACCAGATCATAGAAAATCGTTAAGGAAGAGGTTGCAATGATATCCAGAATTCATGAAATCCATCAATATACAATATATATAATTTTTGTTTTGTATGGTTTTTCTCATTTTCGCATAAGGTCACCTTAACATCATATTTTGCTAGATTTTATTGGAACGACTAACAAATAACTATATAATTATGTGGTGTGATACATAGTAACTATTATTAAATATTCTAATAATCATAATATTTACCCATTGAGAGACGTCTTTCTCAATGGGTAAATATAAAAGAAAAAACATTTGTTTTTAAATTTCATCATAATGTTTGTATAAAAGAGACTTATAAGTCAAAGATGATTCTGGATCTCGGAAAATCTGAGAACTCTAAATGAGTAGCAAAAATTTAATAAATAAACAAAATTAAATGAAAATGAATGCAAAAATGCATGCAAAGAAAAAGAAAACTGCATTCTTTTACGAGACTCTGAAATAATGTAGAAAAAATATTGCGCAGGTGTTTCACAAAAGAAACCATAATTATTTTTTCTACAACCTGAGTCAAAACCAAGGTGTCTTAGAATAGTAGTACGTAGGTAGTATTAGAATTAGGTGGTTTAATATTATTTATTAAAGCTACAGCAGGGTCGAAAGTGGAGGGTAGTAGAGGGTGCAAAGTCTTAAAAGCTCACAGAGAAAAGAGTTAAAATGGTTATGGGATGGGGTGGTAAGAAAATAATTCAATTCGTGTTTACATCCCCGTAATGCGACCACGGGGAAGTTTTCTGTTTTATTTACATCAATAATTATAATTAAGGCTGTATATAAAAGCTTTTCAACTGTCAAACTTATTAATATATATAAAATGACATGAAAGTTTGTCATGAATATAGACTGACGGATCTTGGTAGAAATCCATTATTTGAATTCCATTGAAAATGGATGGAAAAAATCATTCTGCATTTTTTGAGATATTACAGGAAGCAGTTATTCATAATTTTTAGTTATAGGTATAAACTCTGAAGATCGATTTCCGTTTAAATCTTTTATTCAATGTTTTTATTTTGATAATATAGATAGGTATTACCAATAAGAGAAAACAATTTTCAATTGTATGTTTATAGATAGAAGAACAAGTAGATGTATGTATGACAATAAAAAATATGTAGTTTTAATCAACTATTAATTTTTTTCCCAATAATAAATTAATATTTAGCTAACTTCTTAATTAAAGATAATAATTATATCAATTGGCAAACTCCCCAGTGGGAAGGGCTATTCAAATGGTTAATGGTCTGGCTGGAGAAATCGATATCTTTAACGTGACGTATGCAGAATTTATAAGAAAAATTGAAGATATATTTTGATTGTGTTGTCGTTTTGATATCGATTAAGGTTATCTTCTGGGATCGCATGGGCCTTCAGATGTAATGATCCTTGTAAGAATCGTCTTATTGTCAGTAATAATAGATAATAATTGAATTTAAAAATGTGTGCTACTATTTCTTACTTACTGTGCTTAGAACCTTAAGTTTGAAACATTGTGGGTTTGTTTCTGTTGTTCTACAACTGGTGTTTTGGTTAGATTCCTAGAATAAGCAGACTCTAGGCAAGTATATAGGCAGTAGATACCATTCTATATTGTATAGTTGTTACATCAGAAGAAAATAGGGGTTTACAATGAGACTCAGGTGTTAAACGTCCCCCTGACTGTGCTTATATCTTATGTACCGAGTACTATTTTTGGAAGCAACCACTTATTCACCACCACTTACATTGAGACCAATGTGTGTTGGCTCAAACTGAAACGTGTAACAATAAAAACAAACGTATTATATTTTCTTTAAAGTACGAATTATGAGAAAAATTGAGCAGTGACAGCAGTTCAGATTTGCAAGACTGTCGAATAAATTTAAGTCCTCAGACTTCTGCATATTTATTGAGTTTTTTATATATTATAGTTATTGAGTTTGGCAAAAGTGTCTCCATTCAAAACGCGATTAATTTTTCTACTTAAAAACTTATTACAAATTAAACCTTTTTTTGATAGACTTTTTATAAAACCATAATTACAATCTTATTTTACTTTAGTATAATATTTCTACAAGCAATATACAATGTGCATGTAAACCGAACTAAAAATCGTTTGTGAATCTTATAATAATAAAAACAACAACAAATAACGTAGGGGTTTATATGTTTTTCTATTCTATTCTTTTTCACAAAATAGTTTTAAAAAAATGTGTGATTCAATTTCTAAAAATAATTCTAGCCAAGTTATATTTGTCGTACTGTAAACATTTATAAAACGGGGTTAGTTAACAAAATGAGTAAAAAGTTCACAACAAGAAAACCTATTACTGTTTTTGTTTTTATTCATTAAACTTGTTAAAGGGATGGGGGTAAGTGACTGCGGAATGCAGAAACAACACTTACGGAGTAGGCAAAATGACACCATTAAATGCTGCAGTACCTACTGCAGTTAAAAGCTGCAAAAATTACGAATTAAATATTCAAATAGGAAATAATTTCAACACCCGGACCTGAAGGGTTAAGAATATTTTAATCTCAGAAGTTGCATTAAGTTAAAAATAATTAGAAACTACGAGTGAAATGCTTATATTGTGAGAGAAGAGTAGCTTGCAAAAATCTAAATCAATAAGTATAGGTATTACTCAACAGACACCTAATCTACACATCAGACGGAATGTGCAAACTCTCTTTTTATCAGAAAACAGGAAAGAAATGTTCCAATGCTAACGAATCGGCTTAACCCATTACGACATAAGATCCCGTTTTTAGGATCTCAGTATTTTGTATAATTTTTGAGTATACATAAAGATATCTTTGTTTTTTTTTGGACCAATATGAAGCTAAATAAATTGGCAACTTCGTAGCGTCAATATATTTGGCAACAATGCATTGATTTCTTTGGAATAGCTAGTTGAATCCAAGATGGCCGCCAAGCGAGTTTACAGTGTGCGCGCTGGGTAAGAAATTTGATAAAAACTTATATTTTTTTGTTTATTATGAAAATAATATTAAAACAGTGTCGAAATAAAAACATTCAGCTTTCATTTGATATATAACAATCAATGATTAACATTTTATATTTGTGCGTAATCTTCAGTTAGTTTTTGAGATCCTTTTTATAGGACGTTATGCATTCATGACACTTTGAGAATATACACTTAGTACCAACTAACGTTTCGCGCACGTCATTATTTTCAAAACTTCATTACTTTTTTTATATCTTTTTGCAAAACGATGAAATAATTGAATTGTGTATTATTTTAGTGCGAAAAATGTTAACATTTTATGTCAAGTTGGGATAGAAAATTTACAAAAAGTACATAACTATTGGAAATTCATTCAAATAAATTTACTTATTTATTTTACTAATTCATTCGTTTCTAATTTCGTTTTAATTTTCGAATTAACATTTCACTTCGTAATGTTCTTCTTTCCCTTGAAATCATTTCAGCTGCTTGATAATGATTTATTCATAGATATTTTATTTTTTTACCAGATTGAGTGTCGAAGAAATAATCAGTGAATTAGAAAGACAAGACACTGACAATAATTTTGAGTCAATTATTTATGCGATTCCGCCCGAAGAGACAGGTAATGATACAGACGAAGATTCGGATAAGAGTGATGATGAAAACGAAGGAGAAATGAATCATTTGGGATGGAGATTGCTGAATTCCGCTTGTGAAGTGCAAGTAGCTACATCCGCAGATCTTGAAGAAGAAGATTCCTTGATTCCACCGCCTACAAAACGTACGAGGACAGAGAGAAGATGGTTTAAAAAAGATCTTGAGTCTGATTTGCAAACTGTCTGCACTCCCGTTGGATCATCGGTTGAGGCAACCAAGTGCGAAACTCCGATCGATTTCTTTTCATTATTTTTCAACGAAGAGTTATTAGATCATATTTTACATGAAACTAATTTATATGCTAAAACGCAAAAAAATATTAATTTAGAAATGACTAAAGATGAATTGTTTGTCATAATTGGTGGACTTTTATTATCTGGATACGGAAAATATCCTAACAAGCGTATGTATTGGTCAAAAGAAGAAGATGTGCCACATATTTTAGCGAAATCTATGAGGTGTAATCGATTTGAAACAATACTTAGACATATTCATCTGAACGATAATTCTAAAATTGATAAGAACGATCGCCTATTCAAACTTCGACCATTTCTTCAGAAACTAAATGAATCATTTAGATATCACGGAGGGGTTGATGAAAATATCTGTGTAGATGAAAGTATGATTCCCTATTACGGCAATCACTACGCAAAGCAATTCATTCGAGGGAAACCCATCCGATTTGGTTTTAAAAATTGGGCTTTATGTTCAAGCGATGGGTATATGATGAATTTTCAAATATATACGGGAAAGGGGAATAACGAAAAGGTATTTGGTGTTGGAGGAGATGTTGTTGTATCACTATTGAATGACGGAAATATCCCAACAAAAGCTGGCCATAAAGTGTTTTTTGACAACTACTTCACTTCTTTGGATTTGATGAGTTACCTACGATCTATCGGAATTTGCGCTACTGGAACAATACGAGCTGATCGCACACAAAAATGTCCATTGGTCCATGTCACAGAGATGCGAAAAAGAAAAAAACGTGGTGATTATGATTACCGTGTAAGCGATGATGGGGTTATGTTGATTCGATGGAATGATAACAACGTGGTTACTATGGCTACGAACTTCCAAGAGCTTTCCATCCAGCCTGTAGATTGTTGGTCTCGAGAAAAAAAAGGCCTTATAAATATTTCTCAGCCATCGGTTGTGATGGCGTATAATCTAAACATGGGAGGTGTCGACAAAATGGATCAGCTCGTGGCAGCTTATAGGTCGAGAATGAGAATAAAAAAATGGTGGTGGCCAATTTTCGCTTATTTTCTGGATGTAACAATTGTAAATAGTTGGTTATTGGCAAAACGGTTAAAAAACTGCAGTCATTCAGACTGTTTGCTAAATTTTAGAAGGTATGTTGCGATCACGTTATTGAAAAAACATGGAATTGATTCCAATAAGGGACGGGTTTTTCCTAAGCCATTGACGAGCATACGCAATGATTGCACAAACCACTGGATTGTGGAAAATGAAAAAAATACGCAACGCCGCTGTGCTCATTGCAAAGGAAAAACTGTGTACGTTTGTGAAAAATGTTCAGTCGGACTTCATCCAAAATGTTTCAAAATTTACCATACATAAATAACATGAGTTAATTTTTATTTCACTGATTTACATATATTTTTTTTTCTATATAAATGTAAGTAAAATTCTAAGTTTATGTTTAGCTAAAGGTAATTCAAGTATTAAAATGTTATAAAATATATTCACACTTATATTATTTGAAAACTTAAAAATAAATAGATATATAAAAAACACAATGAGTAATATTTAATTTCTCTATATAAGACTGAAATGTAACATCTATGCATAACGTCCCGAAAACGGGACGCTCCAGATCTAAAAAAGTAAAATTAGTAAAAAAAAAAAAACTCATTTTAGGCATATTGAGGTAATGTTTTGTAAGTGTTGAAGAAATCGTAAAGAAATATGCAGGAATAAACCTTATGCAGTAATGGGTTAAGCTGATGGGTTCAATGCACTTCAAATATCTTGCCAACGAATCGGTTTTCTTTTGCTAGTGCACTATGACTGTGTAATAACACAAAAATGGGTCAGGAGTCAGGCGATGACAAGTGACAACATCCCTTCCACTATTCCGAAACCACCGGTCAAAGCAACGCTGTAAACAGAAGAATAGTTCCGTTCTCTAGCGCCGTCTAGTGTTTCAGGTCATATCAGTTTCAATCAATCATAGATTGTCAACACCCTCGAACACTATTATAAAGATGGTTGCTGTTAGTTGAGATTTATGCTCACACATTAAGGGTTGCACCCTCCCTCACCCATGGATGTTGCAGGAATGTCAATTCCCATGTCATCCATACTCTTCATGCAAATTCTTCTCAAGGAAAGGCTCAAGATTTCGAAGGGCTCAAATTTTACCTTAGCCCTGTCACGTCTCCCCATCAGGCACCTGATCTCGGTCGAAACCTGAAAGGTTCGCCTGAAGGGCTATCCCCGACAAAATCCTCCCCAAAATTAAATACAACCGTTAATGTCCACCGACTCCATTGTTTTACAAAAGAACTTAAAATTAACTTACAGTTACGTATTTACTACGTACTAGTTGTTTGCCTAAATTGTAAAAATGTATGCTCAACAGTGTAGATTCATTTATGTAACACTTTTCCCACTATCCTTTGTATGACTCAAGTCCATCTCTCCTTACATTGTCCAGCTATCTCAGTCAGCAGAGTATTTATGCCTAAATCAGGGATAATTGTAGAGTTGCATAGATTGGTTTCACAATTAAAAACAAACAGTTAAGTTAAACGAGAAACATTTATTGATAGTTCAAATTTTACAATGCCCGGTTCAAAGACACACACACACAGTGATTTACATATTCACAAAAAGTTAGTATTTATACAACAGGTTCTAATTAAATTAATGAAGATTTATTGTCACTACTTGTAGTTCACATTTACGCGGTTTCGATTTTAATTTTAATCACAATTTACCAAGCTTTTAGTTATTTATTTGGTGTGCTTGCCGGTGTGAGAACACACCGGCAAGGCACGAGACGGGAGCCGAGAGAGTAGAGAGTGAAGTTGGTCGCAGATGGTCAACCAAGAGATTCAAACAAAAGTCAAACTAAGGTCTAATATTATTTTAGCAGGATTCTTTTAAAAGTCAAATTGCAACTATGGAAATCTATTATGGAAATACTCTAATCCATTTTTGTAATGATATTTTAACTACGACATTAGATATCGAAAATAGTGGTATGAAACAGGAATGGGTGGGATTGGAGAATGTGTCATGAATAAAGCGCACTTAAACCAGCCTAAGCCGATTCGCTAGCATTGGAACACCTTTTCCATTTCCTAATAAACGGAATTCGCACAATCTGTTGGTGGTGCAGATGAGGTGTCTGCTGAGTAATATTCTTAATATCCCATCCCTTTTCCATCTGAATATTAATTTATTCATTTTATCAACGTATTCAAATTTAAGTGATATCAAAATTACAAAAAAAAACTAATTAATTTTTATAAAGGGATTACTTTGGGGGTGAGCATAAAGACAAAAATAATAAAATTGATAATATCATTCAAAGTGTGCAACAAGAAAGATATTCTTTTATAAAAAAAATATTACAACGAATAATACCTGGTAATCAATCATTCCGAATTTTATTTCTTAATGAACATTTTTTTTTAAATTAGGGGGTTTAAAGGAATAAAAATGATATTCCAAACTACCCCGTCACTGCAACCACCGTAAGACACCTCCTTTATTTGTAATACTAGTGTAAATTTACCCAAGTTCACTCGAGAAATATACATCATTAACACAAACATGCAGATAATAATAATAATAATAAT
The DNA here is from genome assembly GCA_947579605.1 of Athripsodes cinereus. Taxonomy (NCBI): domain Eukaryota; kingdom Metazoa; phylum Arthropoda; class Insecta; order Trichoptera; family Leptoceridae; genus Athripsodes; species Athripsodes cinereus. The sequence goes on along the minus strand of OX388312.1, from coordinate 2,159,680 downwards.
AAAAAGATAATTTATTTGGCGCTGTTTAATGGTCCGTGACCATCTCAAGAGCGCCGTGGCTTTTTAGTTAAGTTGGAAGCATCTTCTAGGTCAAACATGAAGTTCATGTAACGCTGCTGCCACTGCAGAGGACGGTCGGGACTTTGGGTAAACTCATCCCACATAGAACTCCATTCATTCACAGACACCTCTCCATCTTTATTGGCATCAGTTCTCTGCCTCAGGACATCCCATATCTTGGTCATGGTGTCGTACGTCTCTACGTTCTTAGGATGACTCTGGGGCCATCCACGACGAGTGCAGATTTTCTCAATAGCTGACTCGAAGTCCTTCTTTTCGAGCGTTCCACTTTGGTTGACATCAAAGAAAACGTTGGACACATAGAGAAGCTTCTTCTTACGGAGATATGAGATAGGCATCGTGGTAAATTGGAATCGTGAGACAAAGCAGTATTTTTGTCTCTTTCACCCGCTGTGTTGTTGCGAGTAGTCAGTGTTGTTATCCTTTTCTGTTACACTACCGGACATACACTGATACTACACGCTGGCACTTGTGAGACAACAAAGTGATTCCCGGAAGGGGTCGATTTTTTTAACACGTGTTTTGTCAATAGAAGCGGGAATGTAACACAAAATGATGACTTGTTAAAGTTTTGAAGAGACAATCAACAATAATGAATATTAATTTATTTCGAGTTTTGATGAAGTTTAAAAGATGATGAGATGCAAAAAACTACGCGGTTTTGTAATGTTAGCGTGCACAAGAAAGTTCAGCACTGTAGGACCGATATCTTTCGTAAAATCGAATTATTTATATGAGCGGTTTGATTTGCGTGGCGGCAGCTAGACAGCGCGCAACCCACCCTGTTGGCATATGATGGCATAAATAGTACCCACGAAACTCCTAGCGTTCTAATTTCGTTGCCATAGGAATGATATATTGTGAAAAAGGGAAGTCCGGGCCGCAGCAGTCAACTATCACTGAACATTCTCATAATGTGACCTAACCATGCCAATCTGATATAAAATATTGGTGATTTTTACTTAGTTTCGTTTTATGAACAAATATTATAATATGCTAACACAAACTTGGCACATAATGAATATGTCCATTTGTCCAATCCTCATACAAATATGTCCATTTGTCCAATCCTCATACAAATCCGATACCACAGATATCTGTCAATATATTATAAGTAGGTAATTTTTAATATTTTTAACCTAAAACTTGTCCAAAGGATGAGATCTTGTACATAGTGTATTATTTTTTCTCTGTCTCGTCTATTTACGGTATCAATAATGTGTTATTACGGTATATAGGTATAAACATACAAACGGTTACAAATATTAATTGAATTATAAAGGTAGAAAAGGGACAGGGTATCAAATTAAAAATAAAAAAGTAAATCCTTAAATTAGAATTCTTAATATCCCTCCCTTCTAATTACCTACGACGAGTATTAATAATAAAAGCGAGACTTAGATCCTTACTCGGTTTAAGCATTGAATTATTTATATTCAAAATTACTAATTAAGATTTTTTGTGGCTTGGTGTGTTTTTCCGTTCTGTCATCAATATTTTTTTTTTAGAATTGGACACAAACGGCGAATCTTTTTAATCAATATGTTGACATTTTATACGCTTAGTAATAATTCTAGTTGGCAATGAAACACTCGGCAATTACTATGAGTTATTTTGTAAGGTATAAGATACAGAATGGCAAGTGTATAGAGTCTAAAACTTTCAATATAGGGATGCGAGGTTCGTATCTTGTCGCCGACGTACAACTGAACTAACATTGTGTAGTAACACAAGGTTCGATTTTAATAAAAAAAAATACAGTACTCTGACGATAGAATCTTGAACATTCAAGTACAAACTTTGCAATTCAAATGTTGTTGCCGACCTACTCAACTTTCACCAAACAAGCTGTTGTATAGTGTGAAGGTGTGAGGAGTGTATTTACCAATCCTAAAACTTAACACATTAAAAATAATAATCTGGATTTTTTTTTACCGGGCTACGCCGGGTTAATGATTTAATTAATCTTGTATTATCCGGTCGAAAGAGAAAGTCGACATAATGCAAAGACATAGACGCAGTAACAAAGTTTCCAAACAGAACCGACAGAGCCGCTTTTTAATGAGGAATAAAACTCAAAAAAAGAAAAATAAAACTTTTCGTTTTCCCTTTATATTCCGCAAAGTAATAAAAAAAGTATTAAAGAAAAATCTTTATTATTACTGAAGGTACTACTAGCACTATTTACCCGGAGACTTATAAACTAATATACCAAACGTCGTTCGTAATTATTATTGACCGATGAAAAAAGTTTGATCAAACAATATATTATATTTATGTGTAGGATGTCTTATAGATGTTGTCGCCAGGTAGCTGAATCAGCCAGTTAACTAAATGGCTAGGCGGTATGTTAAATGAGGGCATTCAATGAAATAGCTAACGCAGGGTCTAGTTTGGTTGCTTAACGCAACATTTAACAATACAAGAGCCACAGTGTCAAATGAAGAAACTAAACTCCAACAATCGGGCTAGGTTTGATCAGGTAGAATATTGAACATATGTCGCGTCATTAAGATTTAACAATACAGCTTGCTATTCATTTTGAATACCGGCATTTTACTAACTGCCTAGTCATTTAAAGAACTGACTATTCTTACATAAAATAGATATTGAATACCTATTGAAATATGGGCATTTGATATGCAAATACGTAAATTATTAGTATATTTTATTCTTTAATGTACATTGGTTATATTTTTTTTAAATCATCATCATCATCATCATCTCGCCCTCAACGCTCCTCTCGGGAGCACAGGGCAGAAACCAGCCTCCTCCATTCAGAGCGTCTCTGCGCCAATTGCGTCACCTCTTTCCATGACATTCCCTGCACTCTGATATCGTTGTCATAGGAACGTTTTTAAATCAATACAAATAAATATGGCAGTTATTCAATGTACAGAGGACGAGTTTATCGCTGTCTTCCAACTAACTCGGAAAAAAGAAATGCTGTGTCGAAAAACGCAAATTTTCCTGCTTGGGTCATGTGTACATAGACAAAAAATACAAATTATTTACTAATTTTTAGAGTATTTTCAATTTGTTAATTTGGCTCAAATAACTCAGTTTTTGGTTAGATAGACTTTTAAAAATAATAACATGTACATTAAATGCAGTCATAATACTAGTTACCACAATTATTGTGAGAGATGCTACGATGGTATAGATAGATGGATAAATCATCAACGCATTATGACAAAAATAAACGTTACAAACAAACATTAAAAAATATTTTATTGATGATTATTAATATATTGGGGTAGAAATTTAATTTTCTAAGTACATTTTATTATTGCAGTATGCTTTTATTTTTTATTATTTGATAGGTAAACCTAATGATGTATTTAATTAGAAATATTAAAAGACATATCAATAAAAAATAATTGATATAAATTAAACTATATTTTATTCTCTACATTAAAAGTCGTAAATACACCCTAAATGCACTGTAATTAAATAGAAACAGATTCTGATAATGTTATTAAAAACCAAGATCAATTTTATCCCGTCGATTCACCGGTAAAGAATAGGTAACTCACTCTTAACTGCCAGTTTTCGAGTGTCCTGTAATATGCAGTTATTCGAAAAACATCACGTTCAAGACATTTGACAGCTTCAGTTAAGCGATGACGTATGCCACCATGTAGAAGTTAAATATAATATTACTTGCAAAAAAATGGCGTGAACGTCCCTCTTTCACAATACACCGCAATACGGAAAACGAAATTAGAAAACTAGGATTATCGTGGGAAGAATTGAATCAATTGGCGCAAAGATGTTTTGAATGAAGGAGGCTGAATTCTGCCCCTTGCTCTTGAGAGGAGCGTTGAGTGAAAGATTCGGATAGTAAGTGATTTAAAAAAAATTACAAAATCAATGTTGCGTTTGATTTTCTCTATTTCGTTTGCAAGAAAAGCTACATAATAGTTCAAAATACAAGTAAGTACAAGACATTACAAAATGTTTATGTAGGTATATAATTATATTATATATTATGTCAAATATGTATAGTACGTTCAATGGATCTATGTATTCCATTCAAACTCACTAGCCTATAAAAGATTCACAAGACAACACAAGGTGACGAAGGCTCACAATGATAGCCACGCCTCACGTATTATAATACTGCATAATACGCAAGGTATTATAATTATTATTATCTACCTATTGGTATTATTATTAGTCTTGTTTGGTTGGTAGGTACAGTACAGTGAGCTGCTTGGTGAGCATTATATCCATTAATGCTTATCCTCGAAGCTAAAGTTGGACCCCTGGGGACATGATTCGACAACCGCCACCATCTTCATTCTCTCCTAATACCTCTACGCAACAATGTCTATGGTTATATTGTTCTATACTAGTTTTTAACTCCGAAGCAATGCTCAGAAAATAAACATCGAATTCACAATATATAACCATCAACAAACTTCGATCAAAATTAGAAAATTTATCTAAGAAATGATAAAGCTATACCTAAATATTATTTTTTCATGTGGTTTCAAACAATCTTGGGAATCTCATCTGTTAAAATCTCTACTATATTTCTATACTTGACGAATAAAAGTTTGATAAAATTTTCGTAACAAAATTTCTCATAATTTCCTATTCCTTCAAGTTAATTAATGAATAAAAAGATTGTCGTTTATATTTGAATATCATTTCGATTTCAATTATTTTTTGTACCTACAAATTACCTACCTAATTTTTATTCAGAAATATTTATATAATTTATAATCAATTTATGTGCATGCTGTTACAAGCTGTGATTTCGTCATCGTCTGTCAAATTGTTAGGTATTGTTTTTTTTCTTATTTGACATGTAAAAGGCTCTCCTGTGTAAAAATGTAAATAAATAAATAAACAAATACTTTGGTTAATAAATAAGACACATAGGTACAATGTTATTATTATCCACGGACACGCTCCAAAGATACAAGATTACGTTAAAGGCAGCGATTTTTTGTTATTTGCATAATGTTATCTGGAAGAAATTGCTCTATCAATAAGCTTGCCTTTTGGCAATAAAGATTTAAGTTATATATTTGTTTAATGTAGGTGTATACAGAAGGCAATATATAAACAAAACATATTCTATATTCTTCAACATCTCCCTTATTTACATACAAACAAATGTACTCAAATATTTCATACTAGATATTATAATATATGTAGTACAATATTAGGACTATTTCATTTCACGAAGTTTAGTAACTACTTGTTGGCTACCAGTTACAATATTTTACTACTGTTGATTTTATAGTACGCACAAAATAATATCAAGGTATTATATTCTTGCGAAAGATGTTCACAGATTCGCATAACAGACTTAAATAGCTTTTAGGTTTTTTATTTGCTTTTTCGGCAGTTGGTAGTGTGTCTCGGCATTTGAAGCGAAAATTCTGAAGTTCAAATCACACTCATGTGCGAATGCGATTTTAACAAATTCTAAAAGAATTATGTTTTTTTTTTCAAGTAGGTACACTAATTTTCTCAGAAAACTTGTTCAAAATTTAAAATAATATAACGTTGCTTCAATAAACAAAATCAAGGTGCTAATTATATTTTTCCTATTTATATAGTAGGTATTATACACATCTTATGTGTGAAAATATCTGAAAAAATCATAAAATGACCTCGACAATAAAAAACAAACATGTCCTTCAAACCTTGGAACACCAATGTTTGAGTTTGGACGCATTGCCAATTATTTCCATAATTATTTAGTCTGTAAGTTTAGTTTTATAAATAAAAACGAATTAATATTAACCATTTAGTATGGAGAATATTTTGATCAAAATAGCTAAGCTAGCTCCAGCAAAATAATACCTGTTTGAAAAATATGTTAAAACGGCAAAAAGAGTCGAACCTAGCCCCTAAATATCTGTCTCCAAAATAAAGAGTACCTACCTACATATAACCAGAATAGGTATAAAATATTAGATTTTTTTTACTTATTACTGTTTCTAAAACTTTTGTTTGGTCTTCCAATTTAGAAACACCATTGAGAGAGCGGTTAAATAGAAACCATAAAGTTGATGTAAATCCCTTTGTTTTGCAGTTGTAAGTAAAAAACTGACAGCCTCACAACATTATATACAAACATACATACATAGACACTAGAAATATAATATATTTATTCATATAAGGGACTTTTCTACTACTACTATTACTTTTCCATCACAACACATCCCACAAGTGGGGAAGCCAGCAGACCAGCCACATGTAATAAACATACAAGCTGTCCTCTCCGTGTCATTAAACATTTTAAGAGATTCAGGATGGGTGGCAAACCTCATCACTGCTAAATTTGATATTTGAAATGTCTTTATTTTTTCTAACACCTGCCTTTTAAAAGGACACTCGAAAACTTAAGGAAAAGAATGGGAGATCAATTCTTAAGAATAAAGACATTCAGGATTGATGGCAAACCTCATCGGTGAATTTATGAAATAAATCAGAAGCAGGATTCGAACCAAGGACCTTCTATTTGAAAGTCTGAAATGTTACCATAAGACCTCCGACCACCTCAACACATTACTTTTATATTATAGATACAAGATACAATTTATTTGTATCATCCCATTACGATTAGACGCAAAAAAGAATTGCAAAAAAATGCAGGTATCCCAAAACTGTTGCAAAAACGAGGATAATGCAGGAAAAGTAATGATTATCCCAAAATCTGTTGTATCATAATTTTTCGAGCGTGAAGTTGTGACCAAACTGTCACAGAAGATTCACAGGAGAATAAAGAGGCTTTTACAATAGAAAGCTGTTACAAACAATAGCACAAAAAGGATTTTTAAGGTTCTATACATCGACATTAATATTTTTTGAAATAAGAATCTACGCTTCACATTTTATATTGATATAAGTTAGTCCCCTAACTTGAAAGATCGCTAGAAGGATGTGAATGCAGCGAGCACAGAACAGAAGAGAATGTAGAGTCGTGGGGAAATCTATGTCTGAAGATGGACCCAAAATAACTGAAGAAAAAATGAAATTTCAAAATAAAAAAAGGGGTTTTTCATAGCAATCTATATATTTACAAACACGCCGTATCCCAAGTGGGGCAGGAAGAGAAAATGGAACGCCGTAGTTTCCTCTACATTCATACAATGCCTCACAAGCACGTCAATTTTCCTTATTTACCACCCGGCCATCTTTGAGAGATTGTTTCACGTGATCAAGCCACATTGTTTTAGAGTGTCTGCGCATTCATTCACTCCCTTTTTCAGATTAACTAGGGATATTTTGATAAAATGTGAAAGAAAACCTAAGATTTTAAAATCCAGTAAAGTTGAAAATATGAAAAAAGACGGGCAGTTAAAAATGTGTATATAAATCCTTCAAAGTGTTTTTTTATATCATTTCATCATTTTAGTGATGTGAATTTCTCACACCCACTCAACATCGATCGATTCTTATCAATCGTTCATGTGTTATAATAAGATTTGTATTGTAAAAAGGAATTATGTAATGTGTTTTAAATTAAATATTAAACATAATGTTAGTATACCAAATACCTTCAAAATTATATATTTCTTGCTTCTAAGGCTATAATAGTTGAACTAAAATGGTTGCGATTCATACCTGAAACAAGAGAAGAAAAAAACATTATTAGATAAATTTTTATTCACTTTATAATAAATTGTTACATTAAACAAAAACAGTTCATAAACAATATTGAATACATTTTTATAAAATTATTGCAGTTTTGTAGTTCCTCATAATTTATTTAAAGGAATGAACAATTGGCATGTTAGTAGTACCTACAACGATGTAAAAAAAGGTTGTTTATTAATTCAGCGAAGGGCCGTGCCACCCATCTCCGATGCCTTATTTACAAACTTATAGTTAAGAAATGTTTTATAGTTCAAAATAAAATTTTAAGGATGAAGGTTTGTATAGACAGCTTTTAATTTTTAATTACCTCGTCTGGAATTTCTTAATAAAGTTTTAATGTAAAACATTGAGATTTTAATTCAAAAGGCAATATCTAAGTTCTTTACACTATTGTGTCCGCTGACTACTTCACTTACGGAAAATGCCGTAAAAGTTTTAATTTATAAGTTGATAGATAAAAAATATTTTAAACCCATTAATTCCAACGTCTCGCATAATGTTCACATTATTATTTTTTTACTTAAAATACCGCGAATAATTATTATGATTTTTTTTTGTTTTATTTTTCTATTTCTGTATTTTTTTTTTTATAATATGTATTTAATATGGACCTGAGAGGCTTGCACAACCCACCTTCAGATCTGGAATAAAAAATATTATTATTATTATTATTATAAGAACATGTCCCTATAAGATACAAAACATAGTATACTAGGTATTTTAATTTCTGAGATTAATTTCACTATTGTACAAGAACATGTATGTATGTATTCACAAAAACCACCCGCAGACGGATTAGTTTACACATTTTTTTTATTTGATAAAGATCTTCCATTATAATCTAAAAAGTATCATAAAACTTATACGCATCGGTAATTGTAAGAAAAAAATCTGATCATTATTATTGTCAACGAGAGGATAGCTCTAATAGAATTGAAAATTTATCACAGAAAATAAACTAAGCTTTTGTTAAGATTTTATCAGAATAATGCACTTAAAATTACTCGACATGATGCCATATAACAATGATTTCGATTATTATTGTCGAAATCTTATCAATGAATGCATTTTTTTTTTATAAAAATACAGTCACACCAAAATCACGAGCAAAACTATAAATTTACAAAATCAAATACAGAAATACACTACATCCATTTTTTTTTACTTTTAATGTAAAGTACCCGAAATGGATCGAATTGTGCACCCAATAATTTTTTTTAAGATCAATGATTCTTACAGTTTGAAACATTTTTGACTGAATGTTTGTTGTACATTAAAAAAATAACCATTTCTCTTATACTGTCTAAAAAATATTTTCGTGTCTTTTATGTATATGATAATATTAAATGAAATACAACAAAGATAATGATCCAACCAAACATAACTCATGTTTATGTATTTCGTAAAAGAAATGACAGAGAAACAACATTGGGTGCACTTTCACAATAATAATATATATGGCCACATTCAAATAAAGATGACATTTGAAACTTTTGACATAAGAAGAGGGTAGGTCAAATAGTTTTTACACGCATCGAATAATTTAAACACATTTATAACTGTGTAATAATTACTTAACCCTTTTACTAACCCTCGTTGTGTGATAATGAATATATATTACTGTTTCTTATTATGGGAATCACCCAGGTGATGTTAATTCAAACCGTTTTCAACCAATGCCGTTCCTGCGGTAAAGTAGGAGAGGCAGCCAATCCAGAACTGGAGTGGTCGTGGTGTTTGACGCAATGGCACCCATAATTTATTAACAGTGGTGTTTATTGAATCATCCACGAATACTAGGGTTAAATTAAAAGTTCGTAGACGTTATAATTTATTTAATGTTTTTCAATACTAGGTATTCTACGTAAATATGACATTAAGTTATCAGCTAAGGAACGAAAGTAGAAAGTTAATTTTATATGTCATCATTGGGTTAGTTGAAAGAAATCACGCCACCGTGATAAACTCGCCTTTCGTAATTAATTTATAGTAAACAATAAATGAATAAAGTTAAAAAGGAGAAAACATATATAATTGACTGAATAACTTCTAAGTTTTAATTTAAGTAACTGTAATTCAAAGCATACATTATCAATGGGTATTTATCTAGACTTGTTCACGAAATAAAAATGTTTTTACTAAAAACGATTAGAATCGATCTTTAAAATTGGCTAATAATACTAAAAAAATAAACATTAATCGAAAAAGTTTATTTCACATTGGGTACTCAATGCATAAATTATTCTATGAATATATTTTAAAAAGTGACAAAAGAAAGAAATGTAAATTTTATTATATTCTCAATTTGACGTCTCGCTTTAAAGTATGAATAGATTTTTAGAGTTCCCTCATATTGGTCAGTAGCGTTAGTTTTAATAATAGTAATTAATTTTACACCCGCTAGGCAGGTGAAACATTTCTTACATGAGTATGTGTGGTGTCTGGGTCTTAAAGGGTTGACTATTTTAATTACACACGTCCCTTGATAATAAAATAATTATGAACAATCATAATTTGGTAATGCGTTTCAATATTACGATTGATGAAGATATCATTTTATGAGGGAAGGTTGTAAAGTTCTAAGATGAAAAAAATATGATGGTTAAAAAGAAAACAAGTCTCAATAAATACATTTTTATAACAATTTAAAAAATTAAAATTGTTTACTGCGTAGACTTATCTAATGATTCTACTGATCTAATCAATAATTCATTCAAATCCGAATGCATTGCGTAAAAAAAATAAAGATTTATCATTATATTATAATTCGATATTTAGAACAACATGACATAAATTTGAAAAAAGAATCGATTAATAATAATACACCAGCTGTTCGATATTTAAAATTAACGATTCGTCATTCATTTATTGATATAATGAACCAATGGGGAGTGAAATTTGTCGCGTTATCTTTATATATCACACATGATCGGTTCATTTGGTAGTAACAGGAATTAGTCGTATCTGAAATGTCATTTGATAAAACATTTCGTTAACAATGCGGAAATAAAATGATTTTGTGGACATCTAAATGTGTAATTAATTTGTCAAATATATAACACTCCGTTTGAGCGAAATGCAGAAAAAATAAAAGCAAATATATTATTTATTCAAAAATTATTTAATACATTAAATGTCAGGTGCGACTATTTTTCGCTAGTCAGTGATTAGCGAATTTGTGCTGTTGCTCAAGAATCTCAAGATGGAAGACGATGAAAAAAATATAATAAGAGATGAAGGCTATCATTAACTATCATAAATTTGAAATCATCATGTTTTATAGAAATGCGGCAGAATTCTCACGACTACAAATAAAAAAAAACTTGTAGTAGACTTGTAGAAGTTGTGTGGAAAATGCAAATGCAATTTTTTTTAAATATATTTACTAACCAGTTACTTGTTTTCAATTTTCAAATTTGGCAAAAAATAAAAAAATGCCCCGTGGAGACCCCAGTGTAAGAACTTGTCTCCCACTCTTTTCTATAAGTTTTCGAGTGTTCTGTTAAAATCAGGTTTTCGTTAAACCTCACGTATAAGACAATAATCGACATCTTAGACAGTTCAGCGATGAGGCATGCCACTCATGCTGAATATTTTATTATAACATTGATATGGAGAGGGTAGCCTGCACGGTTATTACTTGCAGCTAGTCCGCTGGCTACCTTCCGTGATAGTAATTAAATAAAATAAAACATTCAAGGACCAATTCGCTTTACTTTAGAAATATATTTTTGAGAATAAATAAAGACAAGATATTGTAAAAAAAACTACATCGAGAGGTCAAATAAGTTTAACTATAGTGATTAATTAAAAAAAGGGATCGAATGCGCCACATTATCCAAAGAAAAAAAAAACAATTATTCAAAAAACGAACAACACACTCAGTTCGATTCTAAATTTAAAATACGAAAAATTATTATTGATAGCAGGTGTGACGTTTATTGATTGTTTTTTTTTTTACTTATTTGTTTTTATTACTTTTTAGAAGGTAGTAATCCAAAGATTGAAGAACTCTCGATATGTGAAAGAAATGTACGGACCTAGCGATTAAACTGCAAAATTAAAAACTCCATTTTCATTTTAGTGTCATTTTAAATTTGTAAACTGAATTATTTTGAATTTGTTTGGAAAATTGAATGTAAAAAGGTTCTTTCGTCCACGAGTTATACGTCGACTTCGACAAACCTCTTTCACAATTTACCATTCCTATGACAACGACATCAGAGCGTCATAAATAACATAGAAGAAGGTGATTCGATTGACGGCGATTAGTCTACGGAGGAAGTTGATTTCATAGAAAATAAAAAAATAAGAAAATGTTTACAAAGCCAAACATACAATGTATCCATACAAAGTTAAAATAATTAAGAATTCTAATTTCCCTTAGTTTCATCATGGACAAATCAGTATAAACTATAAACTTTGAATTGTATCGTAGGTTCAAAACAGTCCCATTTCGAACTGACTGTTCGGGCTTACTACTAACTAAATTTGAAAGATATTCACTGTTTTTTATTGTAAACGTCTATAAAGGTACGAAAGGTACCGGGTTGGTTTATAAGATGTGCAACACTGCCTTGTGTATAAGTGTGAGGTCCGGGAACTTTAGAATCGAAATGTTATGGAGTGAAACAACAAGCATTATTTATTAAACTATTAATTTTTTCGGTAGTCACTTGGTGAAAGTTCATTTTTAATAAATTTTGTTATAAAAATAAAATCAAAAACACTGTTTACTTTCACTTGTTATTTATTTTAAATATTTTAGCAAAGATCTTTCGTTATATTAACATCATCAGTGCTCACTTACAACTAAACACAAAACAAAATCTGCTGGTATACATAAGCATTATACATTTGTATGGGGATTTCCCATTTCTAAGAAATAATAATTATTAATTATTATTATTTCTTAGATTTATTATTATTATTATTATTATTATTATTAATTATTATTATTTCTTAAATTATTATTTCTTAGAAATGGGAAATCCCCATACAAATGTATAATGCTTATGTATACCAGCAGATTTTGTTTTGTGTTTAGTTGTAAGTGAGCACTGATGATGTTAATATAACGAAAGATCTTTGCTAAAATATTTAAAATAAATAACAAGTGAAAGTAAACAGTGTTTTTGATTTTATTTTTATAACAAAATTCATTATTTATTATTTTGTTGTTGAATTTGGCACTTGTTTTCTGAGAACATTAGTTCTGCATTACTGGTCTGTGATTTGAGTTGATGATTTTCGTATGTATATTATTATTCACTATACATTGGTTATATATTAGTTTACTAAGCAATAAGAACACTTATTTTATTTTAACAACGAAGCGAAATAAAATGGAGGTGAACATTTTGTATTTTATGAATACGAAGTGTATTATAAAATCATAAAAAATCTACCAAGCAACCTTTATAGAATTGTAAATACTAAATGACGATACGCAATAAATTCTTTGTTACTTTGTAATATTTTTCGATTGGTTTTATAAACATTTTTACGACTAAAGTATTATTTATTAGTAATATTGGATATTTTAAATGTTTCATTTTTTATCGTGAATCTCATGTGAGTCAGTTAATTATTGAACCTCGGGACTGAAAGGATTAAATTAAATATGTTTATAATGTTATATTTTATATTTAAGCAAGCTACAGTTGTTCGTAAAAAACAAACACATTTTAAATCTTAAATTTAACGATGATGTTTGCCACTCACCCTGAATGAGTGGAATTTTTTTTACAGCACGGAGAGGACAGTATGCATGTTTGACACTCGAGGACTAACAAAAGGAGACCTATTATGTACCGGGTAGGTACTCCAGGCAGGGTTAAAAAATCGTATGAAAAAATTTACTCATATTATTGTTTTGTGTGAGTGGGAGAGCCATGCGTTCCCGAGAGGAACCTTAAAAGAAGCGAAAATTGATAATGAATAAAAAAAAAAAGTGTTAAAAAATATATATTTTTATCAGTTAGTACATAAATATAGTCTAATGAAATAGATATTTCATTATTAAATAAAATACAAAAGTGCCAGATCATTCTGGACTCATTACGGTAGATTTTTTTTTTCATTACTTTTTTGTAGTTGTTGTATCTACTGGGCACATCTGCAAGGAACTAATCATTATCTCAGTTAGTTTGTTAATATGTATGTATGCATGTTTTTTCCTTCAAAATATGAATCATCATTACTTTCAAACTAATAAAAAAATACTTTCAAACTAATAAAAAATTACAAATTTAAAAACAAATGTTTTAGTGGATAAAATTTGTGACAAATAATAATACCTACATTGGAACTCAAATTTGCTTGCTTCATATTTCAAATTTGTGACAATTAGAAATGCATAAAAAAATTTTAACAGTTAAATTAAATTCATAAAACATGCTATAACTTAATAAATAACAATAAATAAATTTAAAAAAAAACTGAAAATGCGCCCTTGCGGTGGTTTGTACCACAAAACGGCGCTCAATAAATGGTCCAGATTATTATTATTATTATCATATTAAAACAAATACGCTCTTAAACAATTTAATGGTAATCAACGTGTATATGTTTTCTATAGACAATAAAATCAAAGAATAGTTACAGGGAAATCGATGATTTCCATAGAAACACTTTGTGCATGATCCTGAATAAAGTTACAAATATTAGCCATAATTTGAAGGCATTGCTAAAAAATGCAATCGAAGTACGATAGAAATTTTTGGTTTAATTTTTCATAGCCTTTTTAATCCATTAATGACAACTTAATACTTTAAATTTAATCTATTTCAATCCACTTCTTATATATGAACCATCAATATATTATGTATCAACAGTAACATACTTTTTCAAACGCGTCTACAACGAGGAAGATTTGAATGTAGAAGTTTGAATGAATACAATTTGACTGGCCTCATTACCAGTTTTTTCGTAGAATATCTAGTCTAAACATATAAGTTGATGAATTCAATAGCAAATTATCAATTTTAAAACATCATTTGCATTTAAGTGCGTAATTTAAAGTGACAAAGTTAAGTCAAAAATTTTGCGCAAATTAATGATCATAGTTTTACAAAGTGGTTATAAAAAATATGATACTGGCTTGTGCCTGCTACTGTGATTTTTGTCTTTTTGATTGTAAATTCTCTGAGCGTAACCGGGTTTAAATCTAGAAAATAATAAATGTTACAACACACACACACACACACACACACACACACATACGTAATAAGTTTATGTTGTAACTATTGCTAGATGTTTCAGTAATAAAAAAAAAACTAAAAAAAAACATAGGGGAAGCAGGAATATTATCTATATGGGTTAAAAGTTTCATGATAAAACTAATAATAAATTACCCATTGTAATAATGACAGAAAATAAAAATTCATCTCTTATTTTTTGTAGTTGTTGGACATAATGAATAAAAAAAGTATTAGATGGTTTAATAATTATTGATCGTGTGGAAAATAGTTCACGATTAATCGACACAAAATTTTCTTTTAGATGGAAATGGATTTTCTAATAAAAACCGGGTGAATGCGATGATGTACTATGCAGATGATTTGGTGTAGATTGCTGAGAGTGAAAGTGATTAACAAAATATTTTGTCGTGTGTCTTTTATAGTTGTGGTATGAATGGGAAGAAAATTAAAGTTATGAAGACGAGAGTGGTGGTGTTTGAAAAAGAGACGCACCTCACAATCGAATATAATAACCCAGCAAAACATTGTAGCATCAACATACAAAATTACTGCAAAACATTTACACGTCAAAATTATTACCTACATTGCGTAAGGGAGGAACGTGTTTATTTCTCATAGCATAAGTGTAAAAGAGAGATATTATCTAATATGGATGTTATTATTATTACACTTGTAGATACTTACTGTATACATAAAGCAAAATGACTATGAAACAAACTTTAAAAGGTACATTGAAGTATTTGGCCCATGCCTATCTCCGCTATTAAGTGACAATATTCATAATAATATTAGTAATACTATCATTATGTTTGTTAGTATGATGATTGCGTTTGTATTGCTCAAATCCATTTGGCAGATGCTACCTTTTGCATTGGGAGCGTGACATACCTTGAAACAAATATTAAGGGGATGTGTGCCGAACGCAAGGAAATCATTTTAGAGGTATATATTTAAAAAGTATTTGATGTTATTGGTCAAAATTTTATCAAATAAACCAACCTTAATATATTTGCTTAAAAATGTGTTGGCTGACACTTACTTTTGGCATTTTATTCAACTGTAGTATTTATTTATTCATTTACAGGCACACAGGAGATCTTCAGTGGAAAGAATCTACTTTCGAACAATCATCTTACAGACCAAAGTACACCGAATCATTTAAGATATTACCATCTTCATTCAAAACAGTACCGACTATTCCTTATTACATGGAATCGATTCATAGATTTGTAATAATTATTATAGATTGTCGATGACCCCGTAACATAGAACTGTGTCTGACTTCTGGTACTATGACTCGAGACGCACATATTCACATAACTAAGCAACTCTGAGGCCTGAGTCAAACACACATTTTAGCGTTACGTTTTCGTTCCGTTAACGTTCAAATGCAGAGGACGTTGCGCCAAAGTGTCAATTTTCGTAACTATTGTGTATCTTAGCAACGAAATTGACACTTGCTCACAACGTCGTCTGAAATTCAAACGCTAACGGAACGAAAACGTAACGTGAAAATGTGTGTTGACTCAGGCCTCTGAGCAATTAAGAAAACCAGTCACTATCATCTTCAACGACAGGAGATTAAACAACACTTTACGATCATGCAGACTAACGAGCATTTTCTCCATCAACATAAAATCATAAATAAAATATAATAAAAATGAGATCATAAAAATCATCTGTGAAAAAAAACTTTAATATCGATTTTGAAATGTTGAATTTTATAAGGATTGGTTTAAAGAAGCATTGTCTTAGTTTTGAAAACTAAATCATTCGCAAACGAGAGGATGACCTCTCAACACACAAAATCATTTGTGCCGTTTATTTTAAATATTTCTCATTCCATACATAGATCCTTAATAAGAAAGAAGGATGATTTTTGAAAAATTATTCGTAGAAGAATAGATCACGAGATGTTCTAAATTTAAATAATGCATGAATAGGTAGTAGTAGTAGGTGAAGATACGCAGTGTTGCCACTTTAGATAATATTATATATTATGCAAGTACTGGTGTAGAGAACATTATTTTTATGCGCGGGTACTTGAGTAGGCATGTCTATTATTTTTTTGCTTATGCATCATTATCAAACAGGGCTGTCACTTCGATAAAAATGAATTAAAATGATTTCCATAATTACGACGTTCACCAATAGATATTTGTGATAATGTTTCAATAAGTTTTTTCCAATTTATGCATTCTTTTTTATTACAGAAATTGTTGAGTCTGTTTCTAAGTCTTATAATAAAGAAAATTAGTCAATAGACTCGGGTAAATAATAGATTTAATTTAACATTAGGTAAGCCGTAATTATTTGAAAAATATTCGTACAACGATCATATTATGTAGGTACGGTTTAATTTACAGATCGACGGTTCTTGGTGGAAGTTCATATTAATAATTCATTAATAAAACAAAATAATGATATATCTCCCATTTTTTTTCTTGTAAGTTTTCAAGTGAAAGGCAGATATTTGTAAAACATCACGTTTGAAACATTCATCATCTTCAGTTCATCGATGAGGTATCCCACCCATCCTGGATGTCTTAATTTTGAGTGTAGTTGTTCCGCTGGCTTTTCCACTTACAGGGAAAATCTTTTGACGGTTCATAAAAAAAATTGGCAACCTTGATAAGGCGGCACACATAAAGTTCACAGATAATCATAATAATAGTAATGTCACATTATTAGGTAGGTACTACCATAGACGGAACAATGTAGAGTGTAAAACCATAGATAATAAAACAGCAACCCTCTCGTGTGTAGATATATTATACGATCTGTCACTTATACTAATAATACTTGTAATAGTAGGTAATAATAATATGGAGATGATACATCTGTCTTGCGGACCAGTTGAGTGGTTTCAAATATTCATATTTAACAAAACACGTGTGGAGCTATTACGGTTTTTTTTTACGATTATGACAATTTGTAATATTCATAGTGATGATACTGTTTACGTCTTGACAAACACGCATTTCAGATGCCATTTTTTTTAAATAATAATAAAAATCTCTTTGAGTTGATAAAAATCATATTTAAAAAAAAATATATAATCTGGGTTTTTGTTATAAATCCAAAAACAAACTTATACACCTTTCACAGTAAGCTAAAAGCTCGTGGCGTGAAAGGGGAGTTTACCGACACCTGGGATCGAACCACGGACCTCATGTGCACGAGGCCGAGACCTCTACTTCCAGGCTACCGACGAACTGAATATTGTACTTTAATTTGCGTGCTTTGCCGAAAATATGTGAAGAACTAGGTACAAAATAAACAACGAGGAGTCTCCGTTAAAGAATAGAACTCTACTATTTTCATTTTATGAACCTGCCTTTTACAGGACACTCGAAACTTGCGGAAAAGAGTGGGAGACCAATTTTGTTTCAAAATATTCTTATACGTCTGAAATAAGATTTTAGGAGGCTTTTACCGTTCCAAAGCCCCACTAAATTTTCCTTTTAATAATAAATGAAGGTACTTAATTAAATTATTATAAAAATAACTTTTACTTTAAGGAACTATTTACCCTTAAAAAAGCAATTACTTCAATATGTTTATTTTACTATTTCAACGCTTCTAATTATAAAAAAAAACTCCTATCTATTTCTTTGACAAACAGACATACCAACCTTCTACCATCTCATCTCTTTTTGACTTTTAATTTCTCTCTTTTTTATATATTATCTTTGGTATAAAAGATAATAATAATTAATCCAAATAGTGGGGGGGAGACTGGGGTATGATGCGACAGGCGGACAGATCATCAAATTAAAAAGTTTTTTTTCTTCTCCCTATTCCTCATCACTCTTCACTGTATTGCAACAACGACTCAAGTGTGTTATTCGACAATGTATCAAGATAAAAAATGACAAATCTAAAAATTATATTTTTGCTTTGCAACTGATAGGTACCTACTCTTGCGACCCTAAATTTTTGTAAAGCATATTTTTTTGGCTTATATTATTTTATGCAGAAAAGAATATTCTCTCAATACCACAAACATGGAATTCAAAAATAATATTTTTCATACCTATTATAAATACACATTTGTGGTTTTGATCCTAAAAAAATTGTGTGATAAGATTTGTGCCCTAAAAACGGTCGTTACATTAGGAATTTGAATTTGGCTTATGTAACTAAGCGATTTTTGTAATATTGACATGTGTTTACTCACAACCACACACCTTTACATTTACAAGTGTTTTTGACTCATCACAAAACGTGGGTAACTTCAATTTAAAGTTGGTTTGACTTGAAGCATTGTTATTGAACACAATCCAACTAGTAATGGAGGATTTGACGAGGATAAATACACCCAAATACACGCGCACTTAGACAATAATAAAGTAAGTTGTACAAAAAAAAATTAAGGAGGTACGTACACAGCGCGGAGTATTTTTCCTGTTCATTAAATTTTTCCTTTCAACTCTGCTCACCTCCCCCCCATACTCCTCTCCCTAGTGCTAATTTTCTTGGAATTCACGCCCCATCTTTAAATTACTTGGTTCATTCCCTTTTCGCTACGGTTTTTTTTTGTTTTACTTGTATTTATTACGCAAGATAAACTATTACAGAAATTCAATTGCGGAATGTAAAGAAGATTTGTTTTATTCAGCTTTTTGATTAGAAGCATAAAATAAATTGTAGGATATACGTACTGGTGGTCCTATAAGAAATTCTTGGCAATGCAACTTATTTAGTAGAACTTACTGATTTTTATAAAAAAATATCAACGTAACGTTATGTATGATAGAAACAGCATTTAAAATCTAATTTAATATGCCACTTATACCTAAACCAGTTTTTTTATCCCTGTTCTTACACAAAAATTTGTAAAAAAAAAACATAAATATAATAGGATATTGACTGCTGTCCACTTGGTTTAAGATTCGTTCCAGTTTCTTTAATCATCTTGTAACTTTCTACTATTATTGTATCAAATATATCAAATTCAATCAAATATAATATCTTCTTTAAATATGATGAAATTTTACACAACATATATACACAGAAAACAAGTAAAATATTCAATATTTTATTCAATCATTAATACCATCATGACATTTCCCACAAACGAGAAAGCCACTAGATTAACTGCATGTTAAAAAGATGTAGATTGTCATTTGCTTGTCACATAAAGAAGAGACATTCAGGAAGGGTAGCATACACCATCCCCAAATTTAAGATGTTACAGGATATTTTACGAATATCTGCCTTTTCCAGAACACTAGGAAACTTGCAGAGAGGAGTTTGAGACCAATTCTTTGTCGAGCACTCCACGAGGAAATATTCAATACATATTGTTTAAAATCAAAACGAATTTAATATACATACAAAGGAATTTTCTTTATCAATTTCTTCAGAATGAATGTAACAAATGATTATGTTTATTTATTCAATTCAAACTCATTCATTCAGAAACGAAGAAATCTTTAAATTAACTCCAGGCAACGAACAACAGCGACGTTTCATTTATTTTCGTATGCTCTTTGAAAGTATGAATGACTTGGCAACAATTATTGTTTGACAGGAAGAAAAGTATGTAGAAAGAAAAAATCTCTATCAACGGCTTGATACTATACATGTATAGCTAAACAGCAGAGATTCAAATAACCAAAGAATGCTGTAAAAGAGGGGAGATTCGTTTCAAATCCGACTCCCCCTCACAGGATTACGAAAGCCGAAAAATATTTTTTCCGCTTTTTAATTAATCTTTCACTTTATGCGATACATAGTACATATTATTTTCCTCAGTAGAATCTGTGCTCAGTCTGGCGAAAGATAAAAATGTAAACACAATCTTTGAAAATAATCTTTTTAATAACATTATTAAACGAATGTAATTAACTCGTAAATAAACCTACTGGGTGTGCGTTTTTTGTAAAGTTTTGATATCATTACGAATTAAATTATTTTTATTTTTATTCATTAAAAATAAATGTATTAAAATCAAACTATGCCTATTGTATTATGTTTGAAATTTAATTAGTTTACGGTTAATGGGGCGTTCTATTGATAATCTCAAGATGATGAGATCTGTCAAAATAATTAAGTAAAATATATTACATTTTAATTATGATTTGTTATTATAAAATACAATGAATTTTACCAAAAATATTTGAATTATTTATTTCGGAACAGAACGTTTCTAAATTCAAAAATCAATACAGTTCTATGTATAGTAAACAGACATAATAATTAAATTCTTAATTCCGAGTTTACTGAATTCAAACAATACGCATGGTATCAAATTTTGCTATTATTATTAATGTTTCAAACATATTCTTGCCTTCTGTCAGTCAAAGAGAAACAATGTTATGTCGATTTTTGGGCAAATTGACTTAAGAACAATATTGTTTTGTAGTTTTCAAAAACTCATTATTATCTTTTTTTACATCCTATAATAAAAAAAATATCATGGCACATCCCATAAACTGTAGCCAGTGGACCAATAGCACGTAATAATCATGGAAGTTATCCTCTCCATGCCAATGAAATTTAAGACACCCAGGATAGATGGAATTCCTCATCGCTGAACGGAAGATATTATAAAATGTCTTGAACAAGATATTTTACTAACATGTGCCTTCTCACAGGACACTAGAAATTTAAGAAAATTTAAAAAAGTTGTTGTCCTAATTCAGTGTCTGCCGGGAATTCCACAGGGATGCTTTGAACGTCCATATTAAAAATATGACATTTCTTAACATAATGAAGTTTTCCTACGACACACAGTTACGTATTATAGTATTATAATATAATAATATTTCTAATAATGTTAAATAAACAGATGAAGAAGAAGGAAGAGAGAGAGAGAGTGAGATAGAGAGCATTAAACAAACGGGAGTGGTTCTTAATCCAATTATACAAAGTAATATCATGCGTCTAGGGACTACCTACTCCTATTATATTCCTACAAGTATTATTATTATTAGTATTACTCACATACAAGAAGCCTGGTACTACGAAATCATATAATATTTTATACAATACTCCTAATGACATTAACAGTAAGACTAGTAGTGAGACAGTTCCATTTTTCTCGAAAAGTATGGATCAAAAATTGCCACTATTAGGTTATGCTACGGTAGACCATCTGCATGTAATAAACGTGAAAGCTTTTCTATCCGTGCTCATAAATATTATGATATTCACGACAGGTGGCAAACCTCATCGCTGAAATTAAGGTGTGTTATTGTTTTCGAACATCTGCCTTTTAGAAGATACTCGAAAACTTGGAAAAAGAGTGGGAGACTAATTCTTTGCAAACTTAACAGCAAGAAAAAAAAACATTTAAAAATTTCACTTCATAACATATGTATAAACAGTAACATTTTTTTTATAAATGTGCCTACAACAAGGGAGATATTGTGAATACAGAAGTTAATGTATGATATGATTATTATTTTGTCTATCTATGTATCTATCTATCTATCTATTCCCTCACGCCGTATCCCAAGTGGGGTAGGCAGAGAGAACGGAACGCCAATTAGATCTGTCCTTACATACTTCTTTCGCTTCCTCTACAGTCATTAAATTTCTCATGCACGCACGTCGATTTCTTTTACTCAAAACACGGCCGTCCTTGAGAATTTGATCTACATGTTCAAGCCATGTAGTTCTCGGACGCCCGCGCTTCCTCACACCCCTTCTTTCAGCCAAGTATATCCTTTTTGTCATTCTTTCCTCTGTCATTCGTTCCACATGACCAAACCATCTCAATTTATTTACACGCATTCTATCCACAACACTCCTCTTGCATCCACTCATTCTTCTAATATCCTCATTCCTCACTCTATCACGCAACGTTTTACCAACCATCCTCCTCAGCGATCTCATCTCCACAGCATTTATTCCACTTTCGTCCTTCTTCAACCATGTCCACGTTTCGCTTGCATACATAAGTGTCGGTACCAGGATGGTATTATTTTGTCCGTATCACCAATTATTTATCAATTGAATTTCTAGTCTATGTATACTTTGAACTTCTGTATTTCTACGTTCTCGCTTTTATTGTTGATAGTATAGGTTCTCTCCGAGCCATTCGGTGTAAATGTCACCCCACGGTCCCAACTGCCCGCCTATACTCAATATACTAACTACTTTAAAATAACGCACAGATATAGCTCAAGATTTTTTTTTTGTTAAATACTTTTGTCTTTATCTTAATATCCTCTTTTTATCATTATTATTGTTGTATTATTATTATATAGTACAGCCGGCGGCATTACTGCCTAAAGTGTTCATAACATTATATTTTTGTAAAGTTTGAATTAAGAAGTATGTAATATAATTCTTTCATACGTATTCCTGCGAAATAGCTGAGGGAATATAAAAAATTTGCCCCTAGGCATGCAAGATACTACTAATATTAAAATGTTCATATTTTGAGCATAGAATTATTCTTTACATATCCCATTCATATATATCAAATCATTGATTTTTTAACTTCCTTTTTAATATCATTGGCTACACACTCCTTCATAATTTAAAAAAAATATTTATGTTTACGCCGAATAGAAAAGGATCTGAATTGAGAAACGCCTGATTCCAATTTTACTCTTGCGTCGATAGCTTCAATTTTGAATGTTACAACCTGCCATTCTTTTTTTCTCCATTATATGGTTGAATTAGCAATCTTTAAAATTGACAAAATTTGAATCGGATGTCCCCAAGCAATACCAACGTTACTTCGTTTACTAATAAAATGAGCAACTGATTATTTTTTTCCTAAAATAAAAGCATTCATATCTACTTTGTAGTAGGCACGATTGACAACATTTTTGAATTCCGTGGTGTTTTTGGTCTATTCAAAACCTTGCCCGGGTAATTTAGAAGTTTATAGGTCCAATATTTCCAACAATAATAAATAAGGCCTAAAACACTAAAAGAAACCAAACTTAACAAAATTTATGTTGGTCAGATATTTTAAGCTCCTAAATAGCTCGCCACTCGACTAAGCTACATAGCCTTAACCAGGCTCAACAATTTATTCCTCTTCTGTACATATTAGTATGTATATTATTTCACCAAACACGAAATTTAATAAATGATCTGAAAAAACGATTTTGAATGAAAAAGATTTATAATAATAATAATAAAAAGAAAGAAAAATCACCATACAAATCAAAACAATTTTCTTCCCTTTTTGTTTTTATATAAAATAGAAATATTATTATTATATTAGTAAGTGTAGCTGATACTGCATGGGAGAGGAGGTACGGGTAAATGGGACGTGGGGAGTAATAGAGTATATTATACAACACAGCCTTCATTCACCATCACCACCCCGATTGTATCAATTTAAGGAACATTAGTCATTGTCTGCAAGTTGCCTATTTCATTTCCTACACCAATTTCTCAACATCCTGCCCTCCTCCCGAATTCATGATACTTTTGCATCATCAACTTCTGACATTCAATAGTGATGCAAAAAAAACATCAATGTTATAATCAAAATAATCCATCACGTTATGGCGTTTCTTGATTCATTCTTATTAGTATTGTTTTGTTACATTTATAGTTGTATTTACTCTTCCGATAACCACAAGGAACATTGGCACATGTGCCAAACCTTACCCAGTTCTGTGTCACTATTCGTTAAGTTGCATATTATTCTGTTAGGTACTTCAATTTGTAAAAAATTGAAGTACTATTCTACAAGTTCCAGAGTTGCAGCCTTCTGTAGAGTGCTGTATGTTACTTATGATAAGTGTCAATACATTTAAACTATCGAGAAGATGATGTGGTATGATGCCTGTTCTTGTTAAAAGTTGTGACGTATTTCATTTGCCAAATTCTTTTTATTTCTTCCTGCAATTCTGTGTACTTCGAAATTTTTTCTGTGATAATCATAAGTAGTTTATTGATGTTCGGATCAGCAATGTCTATTATGTATATGTGTTTTGTATTTCCTCAACAAAGGTTATATCAGGTCTATTGCTGGGAATAGTGTGGTCCGTCACTACTGTTTTAATAAAATTCGAATAAAAGGCGAACATATTGCATTGAGGCGTTGACTTGTAGCCATTTGAAATGTAGATATTGTTTGATAGGCATAAATCGATGTCGATGCGAAAACTTTTCCATCACTTCAACCGCCATAATTTCTCCTTTCTTCTCATACCAAGTTTCAGCAGGAAGACGAATTGTAATGAGTATCATAAAACATCCGCTCCAAGTCGATAACATGCAATAAATATTCAATATATTCTGAATGTTTCTGTTTGATGTACTTTTAATGTTTTCGAGTTGATATCGCTCCCTAATACCTATAAATAATAACATTACCTAAATTTGTTCGCAGCAAGTTAAAATACACACACAGGTATATTTAGGTACATTCAAAATTAATTATGATCGATTTTGTTTGCAACAAAAATATTCCTACACCCATGTTGCATCATTCTTCTCTTTATGAGAAAAAACTATCTTTATAGAAACGGAATGTTCCTTTAAATGGCGGACTTGTTGCAGAGGAACGTCTTCCAACAAACCATTAAAAAAATAAATTAATAAATTAACATAAATTAGAAAAAATAAAGTTAAAAATAAGTAAGAAAACTATTATGAATTTACTGTGCAATCACACGGCAATAATTAGGGAAGGGGTAAAAGGGAAAAAAAATACCTGTCTCGACCGAAGACACCAAATTGAAGAATTCAGGATGGGTTGCATATCTCATAACTATGTCGAAGACGTCAGACGTCTTATTCGTGATGTTAAGAGAAAAGATTGAGAGTTGAGAGACCTATTCTCTGCCAAGGATTAAACAGAGGCTCAAGCAGCACACACGAAAAAATCTACATTACATTTTCACCCTCGCATGGACTTTAGTGCATTTATTGGGTGGGATAATTCAATGAATGTTACGGGATTGGGGGGGGGGGTTGGTTGACTGGCTCGAATATTACCACCATAACATTATATAGATAGATGTCGTCCAAATACATTATTACAGCTACTACATATAGGGTTCATAGTTCATATCCCAGGAGAATCGGTTATTAAATTATCGTAGGAAATGATTTTTTTCCATATTCATTTCGAAGTCTCGATATATTGTTGATAATAATAATAATAATAATAAACACTTTATTGTCAAATATACAAATATTTTACAAAAGGCGTACATATTGCCTTGAGGCAATGTCTTCCAGTAAACCTACAACCTACCTAGTTGATAGTAAATTCGATATTAATATTTTCTATTCGTATTCCCGTGGGAATAAATGGAAATGTTACAATTCTAGGCACTTTAAAAAAGACTTACAGTTATTGATTGTTTTTTTTTATTGCACGAAGTGAACAACTTCTATGTTTGTATGTTCATTAATTGCAGTCCACTGACTTCATTTAAAAGAAATGCCTTTATTTGTAAGACATTATTAATTGTTTTCATTTAAAAAAATATTCTAGAATATTGTAGTTGGATGACTAGAAGAAATTGCTTCATAATGATCAATATTATCAGGTAGACTTACAAAATTTCGAAACTAGTTAAACTTTACAAAAAAAAAAAAAAAAAAAAAAACAAACATACAATCGCCGTTTCTAAGGTAAAATACATTATCTGCATAATGAATAAAGTGAATTTCTTTTTAAAATTAAATACCTACGCTTGAAAAGTATAAGATTTTTTTCATTTTTACTTTCAAAGTTCTGGTAGGTACATTTCATACAAAAACTTCGAAACGTCCACAAAAAATTATATAATAGTGTTCATTTTTCTTAACATATAAGAAATATTTATAAGTAAATAACTCTACCTTGGAACAGTTTACAAATATTATTAGATATAAATTGATGCGACGAGGCATGACATTCATTATGAATAGATTTGTCTTTTTATATAGAACATAAAATGTGTTGCTCAAAACACGTAAGGTATTTAATTGCAGCAAGAATGATTTAGAGAACTTTATCTCACAATTGAGGTAGCCAGCGGACTGGCAGTATGTAATTTTAATGTAAGTTATCCGCTCAATGCAAATAAGAATCACAAATCAAAGGTACCTACCAACAAATAACTGTGAGTTAATAAGGTAATCAATTCGAAATACATTCTATTCTATTTTCAAAACCATCCATTCGCTTACGAGTAATCAGTGCAATTCGAAATTCAAAATACGACAAATTCATCAAGTTTTAAATTCAAAAATCACTCCATCCGAACATATTCTACCTAATACGCGAGTAGTTTCCAATGCAATAAAATATTTTTTGTTACCCATGAAAAACGTTTGACTAGTATGTATTATTACCCCAATATCCCCCTGTTTGAAATCGGTCTAAAACACAAAAAGCACAATTTGACAAGGAGAATAATATAAACCTACCTAATATAAAATTACCCTAAACCCAAATAGGGGAAGAGCGGGTATTATAAATGTTTTATTCCGGATGAGAAAAATTCAACATTTCCTCTTTTTTATTTCAATGGTGTTGTTTTTATTTTCTTTCTCCGTTTTTCAGATTTAATAACACAAATTGCTCAATAATAGCGGGAGTTTTGTAGAATTATTAAGGGGATTTCTCAATATTGAACATCGTTTTATGATTTTTAATATTAAGTACTCACTCGTTTTACGACGTCGAAATGAATAGACGTGGAATTTATTGAGTTAATGCCTTGTGCAACGTTGGAGTCGATTTTCAATCACTTTTTTTATTAAGTCCTTATACACTTTTAAATACGTGTATGTATAACAGATGATTCATTCATTCATACCATCGCTATATATTTCCCACAAGTGGGGTAGCCAGCGGACTGACTACAAGTAATAAGTATGTATTTGTCGTCTCAATACAAATTAAGACACTCAAAATGGGTGGCATGCTTCATCGCCAATTGTAGATATCAAATGTCTTATATACGAGATTTTACGACAACTTTCATTTTACAGGACACTCAAAAACTTGCAGAAAAGATTGGGAGACCTATTTTTTTGCGGGAACTCTACGGAAAAAGCAACCATGTTTTATGAAAATATTACTCAGCTTTCACGACATTAGCACATGAGAATATTTATTTAGAAGTAAAGGTTTAGAAAAAGTGTTTTCATTTTGTTAATTTTAATAACGAATCTTTTTGAACTATTACCACAGCGGTGCAAAATACGTTAACTGCAAATCTACAGAAGTCATTGTAAAAATATAAGTACCTACACTGTTCCACGGGTGTGTCATTAAACATCTTTTTAATTATACATTATGAATAAATGCAGATTGCACAAATAATTACACATTTCTACTAAACATAAAAATAAGTAGTGCATTTTGTTATGCGCCAATGTTACAAGCCACAAAAATTAATGAGTGTCATATCTGAAATCTAAAAATACTACTCTATGTTGCTCTCCAAAAATAATTATAACACATACCTTCGTAGGTAATACACTGGCAGTCGCAAACTAAGGTACCAATTTTGTATTATGTACATACTAACACGATGGTAACACCTACCTACATCCAAAAAAATTGAAAAATGTCATGCTTTATTTTTCGAACCCGGGACTTCTACGCAACCTCCGTGTCACACTGGCCGTCAATTGAGCTAATAAATGTAACTAATCTTCTGTAATACCTACATGTGTTACTAATAAATCCCAAAAAAAATGATTTTTCAAAATATTAGGATGACTTTTCTGTTCTATTCATCTCAAGGCCATCCACTCGTTTGCGAGTAACTTAGGATATCAATAAATAAAATAGAAAAATGGAAATAACAAAATGCCAATAACATAATATCATAAATTGGATGAAGGAATAACTGACAAGTAGTGATTACATAAGTAAATTATAAATTAAAAAAAAAAAAAATATATATATAATATTGTTGCAATATACCATCTAGTTAATAGATACATATTAATATTTCTACATAAACCGGTTGAAAATAATTGTTTGTACCTGTATCGTGTGTCGGTTGCAATATTATTTGATTTGATTGCTTATGACGTTCTATACAAATGACAAATGAAATGCGGTTTTAATTTGTTTGTCATTATATTATATTGTGTGTTTCTTTACGTTGCACTCCTTACTAGCATTCACACCCATCAATGAATTCAAAATTAGTTTTTCTATCCGCAAATAGGTACTCCTTTTTTTCAAATAATTAAATCAGTACGTGGTGGTTACCCGCCGCTATTCCTAAGGAATTAATTATTTCTACTTGGTAATCACATTTGAAATTAAACAGAAAAAAGTAGGTACTGAAATGATTAATTATTGTAAAAATTACTTATCATATTATGTTTTCTTTAAAAAATCGATTGTTGAAAATTTGCTTTGTACCTACCTATGAATAAAAATTGATGGTTTTTTTCTATAATAAAAACTCAAAACCTTCACAATTTTTTATTTATTTATAAATATGAAAATAGCATCAAAACAATCGAATATTAATATATATATTTAGGTAGATTTAATTAGGTACCTACCTACTAAAGAGGCCACCTAATATTTCAATAATTTATCATTCAATAAACAAACTAATATTACTTCCTAACTTATATATGTACATACGGTTATAATATGTTAAGTAAAATCAAGGAAATATATTAAATATTTGTACTTCTTCATTTTAACACAGTTTGTTGGTATGCGGTACATAATTACCTACTATAGTACCTACAGCGCCAGTGCGAGTATTACTGCATAGATTAACATTAAAATTAATACAACAATTAAAATGTAGTTACAATGTTTTGCGAACTGTGTGTAACGTTCATATTTCGCAAAGAAAAAAATTGTTTTAAAACAAATTTTGTTTCAAAGTCCTGGCAACAGAGTTACAACCTGATCAAGAATTTATCACAAAAAATGAATAAAATGAAAGAACAATTAATATTATGATAGCTAAATTTAAACAATTGTTAGAAAATCAGTTCACATTTGCAGAGCAATCCAAATTACTCCATGTATAAAAAAAGCCTCAAATAAAATAAAAGTAAACATTCAGACCAAGAGGCACATATCATTGCTGAATTTGATATGTATGTAAATAGCCCTGATGCGTAATATTTAAGAAATACCTGCCTATACAGGACTCTCGAAAACGCAACTGAAAAGAGTGAAGGAGCTGTTTTAGACCTATTTGTCCTTAATATTGAAAACAAAATCACGAACCGCGGTTTTACATTCTCTGAAATTGCATTCTTCATACATCATTCTTAACAATAATAAGTTTGTATGCACACGAACAGCAATCAAGTTTAACTGACAAATGGAAAACGCTGGTGTTTTGAAAATGGAAAGAAACACTAGAAAAACAATTACGTAAAGTATAATAGAGGTACTTGTCTAATTTACATTATTACTAGGAACATATTTAAATTCAGCGATGAGGTTTGCCACCATCCTGAATGACTTAATTTTTAATCAGCACATAAAGATGACTTGGATGTTTATTACATACAGCTGAGCCCGTAGACAAACCGTACTTAGCGATCGACTACTGGCGAATTTTTCGACAATCTACTTACATACATGTACCATATAATTATACGTTATTGTTACAGTTCTTGTCGAAAATTCGTTTGTAGTCGATCGCCAAGTGCGTGTTTGTCTAGGGCCTCTGGTCTTCTGACTACCTTGTTTGTAAGATATGCCATGATGGTAAAGTAGTGTAGTAGTAAATAAAACAAAAAATCATTTGCCCTCCCATTCAAGCAATACTAAATGCAGTCAAAACTACCCTTGTAACACAAAAAGCTGAAACCTCTTGTGGAAACCAGTGACACAAATATTTTCCTTTCTAGTTTCCTCAACAAAAGAGGAGGGTGAGTGGTGATTCAGAGTACAGATATAATACTAAATATATTATTGTCACACTGTCTGCCTACCCCTAGTTTAGTGTTAGTAATGCTACAAGACAAGATGTATGTAGTGAGGGATGGAACAGCGACACAAATACAAAATTACAAAAAGTGTAATTTATCGAATGACGATTCTTGGTGGAAGTTCGTTGCAATAAGAAGTTAAAATAACAAGTTATTCACCGGCGAATTTATTAATCAATTTGCGATCTGATTTTCAAAAACTTCCGCTCTCATCGTCAGACAAATGTAAAGTGAAGCTATAATATAAAGGTAAGTGACAAATAAAGAAACAAACAAAATGTAAACATTTTCATGAGAGATAAGATCTTAACACGAATGATCAATCATGTTTTAATAAAATTGATGTGCCGCTGTGAAATGCTTACATAAAAACATCTCCAGCATTTGCCTTTGTTTGATATCGGGAAAACCACAGAAAACCCATATCAGAGATGTATATTTTTTATAGAGGCTGCTTCCTGTAGATTGACTTTATTTCGAGAATGCATTTTATATAAATTATTAGTCACATCGCTATTAGTGTAGTAAAAAAACACAAGTCCTTTTAATAGTGTTGTTTTAGGGTTTTACACCTAGTGGTTGGTAAACCTATCCTTATTGAAAAAAGATGCAATTCTAACGTATCGACGACTTTCGACATGTACAAATAGTTACGTACTCTTTTTATATATTTATATTTTTATTTTATATTTTTTCATATCGTCCTTAGGTCCTTATATTGCGGACACTTAGACTCGTCAAATGTAGAATATAATAACCAATGAATATTACAAACATTATATCAAAAAACAAGTCAATCAAAATTAAGCAACGATCACACAAAACATAAAATATATCCAACCATTAGGATTTCGTCAAGTGAGAAAAATAATTAAATAAGTAAAATATAATATGTAGTCGCAAATGTAAAGGGTTTGGATCTACAGCGTCAAACATAGATATAATAAAATTATAAAAAGGTACAAGGCATAAAACATAAACATTTTTATCCATTTAACATTTCGTCAATAGTGTAAAATGATTTATTAACTAGATACGATTTCACTTCTCTCCGGAAGACCAATACATCATCACATTTTATTGTGTCTGGGAGTTTGTTATACAGTCTTACACTAAGACACAAAAAGCTTCGATCTACTTTAGAGAGCCTGTGTTCAATTGGTCTAATTTTGTGTTTCGACCTGGTATTATAACTATGGAAATCTTCATTTAGTGGTGTATTATCCAGGTGTTTCTGCGCATAACATATACATTCATAAATAAAAAGTGATACCATGGTTAGGATTCCTTGCTCTCTGAATACAGTTCTGCAGGATTCCCTATGATTCATGCAAAGAAGAGTTCTCATTGCTCGCTTTTGCAGAATGAATATTCTTTTTGAGTCAGGGGCGTTTCCCCAAAACAATATACCATATGACATGATACTATGAAAGTATGCAAAATACACCAATTTTGCAGCTTCTACTCCACAGGTCTCTCTTATCTTTTTAATCGCGTAGATTGCCGAACAAAGTTTTGGAGCAATATTTTCAATGTGTGAGCTCCATTGTAATGTTTTGTCAATAGTAACGCCTAGGAATTTACATGCATCCTTAATAACTTTTATGAATGATGAAAAATAACCTTCATCGATCAACACTTGGTTAAATGATTGAGATCAAAACTGAATTGGAAAGTATGGTCCAATACGTTTTAAACCATTTTTCGTTCGAGTTTGTAGTCTTTGTATAAATGTCGTTGTCTGCCCCTTGTTAAGTATTTGGTACTACAAGATGTAGGTATGTATGTAGTAAGGGCGTGTAGAACTCGGAGGCAGTCACAGATATAATAAATGTACTCCCGGTATCATTGCTGTTACACTTGTTAAATCTCTTCCAGTGCTGTCTGTATTTCGTATTCAGTAATACAATTCGTGTAAGTTGAAGGGGTCGTGCAGAGAATATTGTGACGTTCTATTTTCAAATTTGAAAAATCTAATTTTGACAGATTGAATATTCGAATACTTTGTTTTGCTTTTTTATCAGTAATTGACAAAATTAACTGTAAAATACATACCTTCATATTTAATTTTGTTGATATTGATAGATATTATTAATATCTATTTTAATTTTAATGCCTTCAAGATTTATTTATTTATTTATTTATTCTTTTTGCACATCACCATTACATAATAGTGTTAACAAAATAATATAAATTTTTAAAAACTAGGACGATGTGCAGTGGCGAGATTATCACTATAAAGTGATTTCTTCCATCTTTTCACAATCTGGACTGACATATCTTGTTATCAAATTACTTATTTGACATCGAGTCTACATATTTAGATAAACCTAAATTATGGAAATCAAAAACATTGCATTTCCATAAGAGAATATCTTGAAGGCTATGTTAACTATCTACATAAAATGAACATTACTTCAAATATATTCATACTCCAAATTCAAACTTCCATGTCAATATTTCGAAGTTTTAAAAATAGAATGTAGTCTATTTTTTTTGTATCCCTCCATATCAACGCACTCCACTTGTTGCTGATACGAAGCTTCGTCACCCTTACTATGGAACCCTCCTACACCTACAACACCATCTGTCCCTTTCCCACGCTCCTACACCTTAATCCCTTTATCCTTTTCTATATCCGATTGTTATTCTCTATCTGTATTATTCCATTACATTTCCATTTTCCCGGCGACTGACTGTAGTACAACAATATAATACTGTTGTTCACTTTTCAAAGGAATGTTCTTTATGTTTCACGAGTGAAAAAGACACAATATAACAAATGACATCAAAAGAAATAAGACAAGAGAAACAATTTCAAAGGAAATGTATTCATAACACGTGAGGCAATAATAACGACACATAATAACAATAATATGACAAATTCTAATTTCAAATTATTGAAACCTTTTCCTTTTTTTGAAACGAAGAGCCCTATATCAAAATGTATTGGAGCGATAAGGACTAATAATTTAAAATGTTAAGAAAGGTGTAATCGTGTAATGAATAATATGGAACGTTCTGTGTTCTCACATGAATGTTGTTAACGAGTGCGATGCATTTATACAACATTCAATTATAGCGATAAGGACGAAGGATGAAATTCAATTTCAATACACAATTATAAGATTATTTGAGTGCGTGACTCCGTTGGTTTGTAAGACATTATATTATTACTTAAGGGGGGCGTACACGGTACATATTATTATACACAAGACTTGAAATGACGATAATTCGCGATGTGAATAATAATAATTGTTCACAAGAAATGTTCACAATGCATAATTGTTTGATTATATTATAATTATTCACAAACGTTTTGATTTCATTAGGGGTCTATTTCAATGACTATATACACGTTTCGATTTCAATAATTATTATTGTTTCAACCCCAACAACAGACTAACATCATTGTAACATTATTCCGAATTCAAATCATGTGATTCTATTTCCACATTCTTTTGTTTTGCAATAATTCTACATTATAATCAAACATACGTGCACAATAACACTTCAGTATTTAATTACTCATTATAAGGAACGTGGGAAGAATTAACAGAAAGAATGAAGAAAGGGCTTCAGAAGGAAGCTGAAAACAAACTTTTTTGCTGGGAACTTCGGACGATACTCTTACAAAATATACCTATCTGTTAGTATACTTATATATTTTTTCATGTACATGTTCTTTTTCTATGAAACAGCTGATTATTATGATGATATTAACACAGAAAAAAATATAATTAATAAATTATAGGTAGCAATATAAATTTCTGTTTTCTCACTTTCAATGTTTTAGAATATTGATGTGCCTCTACATCTAAAGCCCTGAGTTGTACAATAAATTCTAATTAATATTCCAAAATAATCTGTGGTTTCCACAATAGTAAAACAGTACTAAGCAACATATTAGAATTAACTAACAAGCCATAATAATTTATTTAATCCAATATTTTTGGTTTTGTTTATGGTTTACAATAGATAGGCATCGCCAATCAGAAGAACGCTCATTTCAATCACGTGCGTTGAATGGAACAAATTCGAATAAATTTAAACAGGAACCACGTACCTACACACTAACGAAATTTAGAAATAATAGATTACACGAGTAAATTATTACGTAAATATTGACTGTGGTACATAAAGGTGGGTGACAGCTGAATACTACATAATATTTTTAATTAACAATCAATCTCAACATACTACATACCAAATATATTAAATTAACAATCAAAATATTTTCATGATTAATAATACATTTTGAATAACCGCGATTCTCGTCTTCAATCTACATTTATCTACCCATACGTACTATCACATCATGTAACTCAAGTGGGGAAGCCAACAGACTAACTTCATGTAATGAATATACAGGTCGTACTCTTGGTGCCACAAAAAATAAAATATTTAGAAAAGGTGGCATGCTACGTTATGTCAATAAATAAAAATAATTAAACCATAAAGTTTTTCATAAACAAAAACCTGAGCCATTATTAGAGGCAAAGATTTTATAAATCAATGTATTATAAAATGAAGTTTTTAATACACTTGACCCCAAATAAATTAGAAAAAAAATCGAATACTTAATGGTATTCATTGAATTTCAAGAAGGAATACTTACTATAAAATGTTGATAAAAAAAAGATATTTAATCATGGAAAAAAATATTCTTCATAGTTAGTACGTACCCTTGTTTATCTAAAAAATATATATAAAAAATCTCATTTCAATGGCAACACAAAAATTATATTCCAACATCGTTTTTGTCTATGGTGATTGTCAAACAAAATAAAGAAGTAAGTGTTTTTGTCTATGGATATAGTAGTATTGTACAATGTAAATAGTAGGTAATAAAAAGAAATATCGAGTGATTCAACAAAGGAACGTAGGTACAGAATGTAGAACGATGAATATTCAAATTTAAATTAGGCGCGTGTTCTGGTGCTCTCTGATTGGTTCCGTTGTTTTTTAAACAAGTACAAACAGAATCTATTTATCTTTGGATGATTAATTTTTAAGGCGAGATATATCGCTATTTAAATGTTTTCTAAGGTCGGCTATACCATCATCACAAAACATACTATGACATTTGATTTCGTTTCTCTCGGTTCGATAGTCAGAATTATTTACTATTTTCACGGATTTATATTTAAAAAATCGAATAGAAAATAGAATTTCAAAAATATATCGGCGATGAATTGTGTAATTTCATACATCATTGATAAATATTTCCTATAAAACTTACCAAAATTTCCATTTTTTTTGCATATATCTACTATACGATATTATTTTAATAATGAACAAACAACTTAGTTCATCATACTGGTTGTGTCCAAATGTTTAGCATTGACGATTTGTCAAACCGCATATTTCAAGTCAAAGGTACACAGAGCCTTAAAAAATATAAAATCCATTTTTTCTTTTATTATTTAGTATTCAATTACTTTATCATCTATTTAAATTTCCACGCTAAAGAAGACATCAAAGATTTTTTACTTTTTTCTATATTGTTACATATTATAACACCTTTAATAGAATATTTTTTACAGCGCTCTTTAGTGCCATAGCAACTAAGTATGTACAAAATCTATTAATGAATTGTCAAAAAAATCAAAAACAAACTCTGAACTACATAATATTATTAGTCCCAGGTAAAGAATAAGCCTCCCATTCACAAAGATCACATTTTAAGCGATGTGGTATGCCACCGATACTGAATATTTCCTAACATTTATTGATTTGCAGAAGACTTTATACTTTATTCAAGAAATCTACATTCATACATATAAAAACAGGGACAATTATATAACCAATGTGAATAAAATTATGTTGCAGCAGCCCCACTAGGTTGCCCTGTATCGAGGCGTGCTGCGTTATGAAAAAAAGCTAAAATAATGATACAACTTAATAAAATATGATGAATTGATCCCAATATGAAGAAATTAACGAATACAGCCGATTCCGCTTGATTGGGACACATCGGGACTTGGGCATTTTGTCCTAATTAAGCGGCTGTCCCAATTAAGCGAATTTTTCATTTTTTTAATTCATTTATTTGGTTTTGGCAACTTAGGCCATTAACCAGTAATACACACATAAAATGAAGCAATGCATATAATTTTTTCAATAATTTTATTTTATAAACTCTTGGAAACTGTAAATTACATAAAGGTTATATAAATAATCATATAAATTACAAATAAAAAAAATCTTAAAATAATAAATGTCAAGTGTAGTCCGTCATATCAAATTCTTTGTACATATTTTTTCTTGAGAATATGTGTAACATAATATTATGTGCTGTGATCTTGAATTTACTGTCCCAATTAAGCGGAATGTTGTCCCAATTAAGCATATAAATTTACTATTGGTTTCATGGTTTGGTTTCTGTTCCTCCCAAATAAGCGGCTGTCCCAATTAAGCGGAATCGACTGTATATCTATTCTATTCTTCTCAAGGCCATCCACTCGTTAACGAATATATCAATGAATTAAAATTCAACACAATAGTAAAAATGAATGAATTATGAATTTACTCCAATATGAACAAATTAATAAACACTTCAATGAATATTAACGTTACGATATGCATGTTTATTACAAGCAGTTGATCCGCTGGTTTCCCCACTTGTGGTAGACGCCGTGACGGTATGAAAGGATGGCTATTGCATGAGGTAAAAATAAAAAAAAGGAATTCCTTCCAACTAACCTATTTACACATTTTAACTAGCTTAGTAATAACATAAACGATATTATGTTATTTAGTTGAATTATTAACATCAAAAGGTTTTCTTTGATTGTTTACGAGCTCAGTGTTGCCATGTTATTATTACTACTATAGTGTATTTTGTAGTAGTAGGTAAATAATTATTAAATTAAGTATGTAAAATACGTATTGGTTATTGGTTACTAAGTGAGATGTGTTTGGATGGTCCATTGGACACAAAGGTAATTGTTATTTAAAGTTTCACTCGAAATACCGCGACAAAATGATTAAACAACGTATTTAGTATACGTTAAGGCGAAATGGCAACATTTACGTGTTAAATTAAATTCATTTTGATTAATGATAAAAAATGAAAATCTGTTGAAATGCCTTCACGTAAATTGTATGCAATAGCAACGCGGTACCTACAAATTTACTTAAAATTTATGTTTCAAAATTATTTAAAAAAAAAAAGATGTATCTGGATTTCCGTTAAAAAACAAATACAACCTTATACACCTTTCACAGTAAGCTAAAAACTTGTGTCGTGAAAGGGGAGTTTGCTGGCACCTGGGATCGAACCGCGGACCTCGTGTGAATGAGGCCAAAACTCTACCTACAGGCTACCGACGAACTTATATGTTTATTTTGCTGCTTCCCACCATGACATTCAGATGCTTATTGCCTCTTCCCTGCTTATACTAGAGTTTTGAACACCCTATAACACCAAAAAAAGTCACAAAAAGAAAATTGCAATTTATCCCGTGGAGCACCCGGTAAAGAATTGGTCTCCCACTCTTCTGCGTAAGTTTTCGAGTGTCCTGTAAAAGGCAGGTGTTCGAAAAAAATAAGACATTATACATCTTAAATTCAGCGATGAGGCTTGCCACCCATCCTGAATGTCTTGATTTTATATTGGCACGAAGAGGACAGTTTGCATGAATCTTACGTGCAGCTGATCTGCTGGCTACCCCACTTGTGCGATATGCCGTGATGATGGTATAGTATGAAAATTGAAATAAAAATAAAACGATCAATGTCCCTCAAGCCTTGCAACATCAAGGTATTTGATATCAAAATTAGATTGAACGCATTGGTAATTTTTCTTTTGAATTTCTCGTAGAAGAGTTTTCTTATAGAATTTCAATATTAGTCGAAAGCGAAAGATGAACTCCTAGAATCCTCAAATGACGACCATGGAGTAGCAAAAGAAGCATCGGCAGACCACAAAAGAGGTGGACTGACGACATTACTCCAATCGCGGGAAGGAAATATATACAGAGGGCACAGGACCGCAACGATTGGAAGAGGCCTATATCCAGCAGTGGAGAGATGGCTGACTAAGAAGAAGAAGTATATTTAAATTATAATCTTTTATTTTACGGATCATCACATGACACAACCACCAATATTTTTTTTTTATTTTCACCAAATCAAACATCTGTTAACAATTTATATGCAAATAATAAAAATTATAAACAAACAAGTGTCCTGCTATTCTCATGTTTTGATGAAATGTATTTTTGGTTTAGATATACGTAATGTGGTTATTAATGGGCACGTATATAAAGCCTTAAGTTGATAATACGTTAAAATACTGTCAAATTACTCTTAAGTCAATACACATTGGAAGCCAATAGAGTGTTCACCAATATGTAGGTAATGTTTGGACACTAGTAGTGACTACAATGACACAACGATGGTTCAAATTAATACATCGAAATAAACGTAAACAAAATAAATGGCAATTTTATAGCCTAATGCATCTTTCGATCAGAACAATATTTATAAGTAAATCATTTATGATTTGATATACATGGACAGGTGAAAAGGTATATTTTGAAAATTTGGAATTATCGCATCATTACCGAGAGAAGACCAAAAGTATTTTTTTTGGGGTTACTTTTATGTAGATATATAGTATTTCACCTGTAAGATAATAGTCCCGTAGTAATTAGATTGATTTTAATTGATCCTGTAGTAAATTAATTATTTGCCTTTTTAAAATATTATTACAATGCAACTACAATAAAATTATTTTTACGATTGACTCATTGTAGGTCAGGTTATGCTAGGTCTGGTGTTATTTTATACTATAGGTTTTTACGTTTGACTGATTGTAGCTTATGTTAGGTTAGATCTGGTATTATTTTATTCTACGGCACATTTATTTGTGCTCATGAAATCAACTCAAAATCAAAGAATTTTCATTTCCCAGGTGAAACACTGCATAATTATTTAAATATTAATGAGAAAATTCATATTTCATATTCTTAGCATGTCTTTGACATCGTTAACATTTACCCATAATTGATTTAATAATGTTAGCCATCGACAGCCATTGCAAACGCTAATAATTCCAGATCCATAATAAATTGATATTTTTAGTTAATGCGTGTTCCCAAACCATCACCAGGTAGTTAGACAATATTATCTATCTCTCGCTATCACATCAGCATTGGTGATACGGTGATATAAATAATAATAGTTCATTAGGAGGACGATGAGCATTCCTGTCATGCCGATCACTGAGCCAAGAAATGAAGAGGACGTCCTTGTAAAGACATTATTATTATCATTATTAAGTTATTTTGTTTCATCATTATTGTTAAGTCATTGATTAATTATTTAAATATGACACATTTTTTCACACCCTTTTTAGATTTTTTCCCTACTTAATGAGACATCCATAATTTGCTAAATG
This sequence comes from Athripsodes cinereus, assembly GCA_947579605.1. Taxonomy (NCBI): domain Eukaryota; kingdom Metazoa; phylum Arthropoda; class Insecta; order Trichoptera; family Leptoceridae; genus Athripsodes; species Athripsodes cinereus. The sequence continues at coordinate 2,119,516 of OX388312.1, read as the reverse complement.
AGTTTATTAAAATTAGTTGAATTTACTTACTAAATATTTATTTATCGTTCTTACCAACTAAACAAATTATTTTCTATCTTTTTACACCATCACAGTACAGAGTAACCACTGGATTCAATGCATGTAATGAATAAAAGGAACATCCTCTTCGTGACATGAAAAATAAGTCAATCCTTGCTAAATTGAAGACGTCAAGTTTTCTAACTCAACATCCGTCCCCTAACCCTTTCCTATAGTTCTCGGTCCCTTTGGAGTGTTAGGTGTATGAATTGTATATTTTGTTTCATAGAAATTTTTCTTATTTGTGTTTTTATTACAATTATTTTTTGTGTTAAGTGTTAATATGACGTGATTAGATGGAAGAAATCACTATAAAGTGATAATCTCGCCACTGTACATCATCACATTCTTTCTTATGTAAACTGATTTATTATTTTGTTATGTGAATGATGATGTGCAAGAAGAATAAAATATGTACAAACCTTAGAGTTATAGAATAAAATAAATAAATAACTAAAGTGTTATTTTCATAATATGATATTTAGCAAGTATATATCTGATCAGCCTTTAACAAGACACTCATTCAAGTATTCAAACTCAAGTTAAAAGAGCTTTTTAATTGACGACAGAGTCAACATAATCAAAATAACACTTATCTTCAATCATCTATTTTGATTTTTGTGAATAATTACAAACAAAGTATTTTCTTTGAATCAGCAGGGCTACTCTTGACAAAACTAAACACGATCTTAATCTAGTCTTGATCTTGATCATACGACGCACGAAGGGACTATGGTCAAAAACGCCGCGCTACCGCTAACGCGCGATCGGTTTGCGTGTATTTTTGGCCAATAGTCACTTCGTGCGTCGTATGATCAAGATCAAGACTAGATTAAGATCGTGTTTAGTTTTGTCAAGAGTAGCCCTGCTGACTATAATCCCTTCCTTCACCTGCAGGTATAAATGATAACAATACAATATTATTTTATTATTGCATTGATAAGAGAACATATAATTATTGAATAGTTAACGCTGAACAGACAAACATATAAACATAATATTATATTAAATCCCATATTGATAGCTCAGCATGTATGTATTTGGTAGATATAATAATATGAGGAATTACGCTACCACATTTACAACTTTGTTAATACTTGAAAAATGGTATTAGTATTGCTACAATGTTTGATCGATTAGGTTAATTTTATTGTACATTGATAGTCCTTTTTCACAAATGACGTAAGTTATATCTCTATATTCAGTGGCGGAACAAAGGGTTTCATTAAATCATTGTCTTTTTTTCTTGTATTCACAACTTGTAATCTTTGGTCAAAAGTTGGTTACATCTCAATCTACATATTTTTATTATCACCAAAATAAAAATAAGATAAATGCGCAATTGAGGGGTGTGTAAGCAAAATCAAATCAATCTATTTTTCTCACATATTGAATTATACATGCAGAAATGTTCGTATTTTTGTTGGCTACACTGTAAAACAATGAAAATCAATCCTCAAGTACATACCTAAATTTTAAAAAAAACTAATTCTGTATTAGAAGCATTTTAAGTAGAAATATAAGTGTTATATTTTCTCCGTTTCAATGTTCTAGGATCGATTTGAATGTATTTCTACACCCATTACTAGTTTGAAACATTTGCTGAAAATCCCGATAAATAGTTTGCCAAATAACGAAGATATCACGGCGCCAAATAAAGTATCCCGTAGATCATTTTTTATGGTTATTTATTTATTTATTTATTTATTTATTTAAACATACACGGCAACAAGCCTTTTACAGTTATGAATATATATAAAATCATATATATAAAATATATATATAAAACATATATATAAAATCGAAAACATCTTATTTATAAATTTATTATTTTGTGGTGCTTTATGAAAATGATCTACGGGATACTTTATTTGGCGCCGTGATATCTTTATTTTTTTCTTTTATTTTTTTTTAGTTATGAAGAAATTATAAAAGATTTTAAATTTCTCATTGTTTTAGTGCACAACTTGTAGAATCCATTAACAATAAAAAATAAATCATTGATATTCTTTTTTTATCTTTATTTATAATGTAAGGATAGGAGTGACAAACCAAACATTAACTCATTTTCAGTTTTAGTTTGAACCGGGAAAAGGACGAAACTACACAACGTTTAGGTAAAAGTTTAATGAAAATTATAGTAATGTAAACCTATAGCATTATGGTTTGTGTGGACGATACGCCTCTGTTTATTTTATTGTATTGATAAAATCATTATTAAATGCTTATTGGTTGTTGCTACTTCTATTGAAATGATTATGGTATATGAAAATGCGAATTACATTATTTGTGCACTCAGAATGAGAGAGAAAGGGAGAGATGGGATTATTATTTACTGATAGTAATAATAACACACGTATGTTTGTATGTATTGATTATATCTATCTAATTGTTTTGCAGAAATTTATTGCAATGAATAATTATAATCGCTAATAGACCGTGGAAATCGTTGATTAATTTCTCATAATGATACATAACATAAACCTTCGCACATTTAAGCTTTTCATTTTTATAACAAAGCATTGGTATTCCACTTTTTTATGTAACATTTCCAGCGTCCTGTAAAAGACATGAGTTCGAAAAACTAAAGACATCTTACATCTGAAATTCAGATATAATAATAATAACTAGACAATTTTTTTTAAGATGCGCCGTTTTGTGAAAAAACCACAGCAAGGGCCCAGTCAAGAATCATAACACTTCCTGAACAATAGGGTCTTTAACCATTTCTTGAAAACCTCCACACTCTCTAGAGTTCGCAAATCACAGGAGATTTATTTATTTATTTAAACACAATATACGGCAATTGCCTTTATAAGTATAGGTACAGATAAACTTTATAATATCACACAATCATTCAACACATGTACAAAAATATAAAAAACAAAACATAGCCATATTCCAGTTCAAGTCAAAAAATAAAAATGAAATTTTAAATACAAATACAATAAATTCATTAAAAGACAGATTTTAGTCACTAGTCAAGATATTAAAAAAACAAAAAATAATAATAATTTTAGAACTGCACAAAAATACATGAACATGGGAAAATCCACTAGGTCTGGATCTGAAAGAAGCGATTCTATTATTTTTATTTTATATTCTAACAGAGATGTGCCAAATACATGAGATTTATTGTCACCCATCCTTAATATCTCATTTTTTATGGTACAGAGAGGACAGCATGTTATCTATAAGATACATGCAGCTGGTCTGCTGGTTACCCCACTTGTTGGATATGCCATGAATTGTATAGTAATAGTAGTTAATATAAACAACAGCTAATTTTTTTTTTAAATATTGGAAGTATCCCAACATACCTTTACAAAACAAGTCCAGCACATGTGTACATAATATTGTAATTCCAACAAAAATGAAAGTTTTGTTTCTGGTTGAATAAGTTCAAGTCGAAACTAAATCCATGAAATTTATATTGTGTGCTTACTGAATATTTCAAAATACAAATTGGTTCATAAAGCACCACAAAATAATAAATTTATAAATAATAAATTTATAAATAAGATGTTTTCGATTTTATATATATGTTTGTAATTAAACCACAACATGTTTTTATTCACATCCAATTGTAACAATTTTTTTTAACGAACTGGAAATTTTTCTACATCTTTCTATTAACCATCATCACTTGCCTCTTACAACCTTACAAGACACTTGAAAAATCATATAGTGTGAAACCTTTTATTTGCCTGCGACGAATTTTTTGCGATATGTTTAAGGATAGGTAAAAAATGTTTAAGCTCATTCTACGTTCTCCACAACTAATAAATTTATTTACACAAAAAACAGACAGAACATCTTTTCTGCACCACAAAATATAGGTACTTCTATCTATCTATCTATCTATACAGCCACTTCTGTCCACTGCTGAACATAGGCCTCCCTCATATTTCTCCAGGCAGCTCTATCTTGTGCCTTCTGAATCCAATCACCAGCAATCCTCTTTACGTCATCTGACCATCTATAGGTACTTACCTACTCCAAATTATGTAGCTCACGTAGGTAAATGTATTTTTTTTTATTCCTGATTTGTTTTCCATAGCTTGTTCTACACACTTTTACAGTACACCGTTCCATTTAAACACTGATACGATAATCTTAAAATGTAACAGAAATATGCGAAATTATAGATATGAATTAATTTTAATATAAAATATTTGCCTTGTATACCGCCAGAAATAATTATAACGAATAGTTTGACATAACTCAATGAACACACCGCGTCATGTCGATTGTTATTTTGTGTTTGAAATTATTGTAAATGTGTTTAAGAGCGTTTTAAATCCGCATTTGCCGCTTCGTTGCCGCTCTGAGGGCGCCCATTGTAGGTAACCCAACTACTACAGTACAAAGGTACATGCGATACTCACCAATGGAATATAACGATCCGGTCGGATATATGGGATTATACTGTGCCTATGTTATTACACATGTTCCATATTCGAATAAAATATTACAAAACCATTTTATTAATACTTTATCTATGAACTGAACAAATTTGTCCATTCTCGCAGAACTAAAAATAAAGGAACGACTATCTAACACTACATTATGTGTACGCTGGTGGTTTGGTTAAAGAAACGCAACGAGTGGACTACAGTATCATGTGTGGTAGTATTTTCTGCCTTGAAAAATATGTCACCGTCCTGTTTGTCGGAGACGTGCGAGATTGAGACCATCAGTAAAAAATGGCTCATGCTTCTCTCAGCACATAATGAAAGAAAAAACAGACTTATTGAGCCATCTCGATTTCGAAGGACGGGCTTTGGAGATAGAGCGTTAATGTTGCGGGTTCCAGATGCTGCACATAGCGGCCTCTGGGTTTGCGGGATGAGCCGAATGGAGAGGACTTCAGAAGGAAGCTAAAAACATTTTTTTTGTTGGAAGCTTCGGACAATAGACGCTAAATAAAGTATTTGAAGTCATGTCATGAGTAAACGGCGTTTTATAAATAGACCATATATAATATTATTATTTTTAAAAAATCACACTACTACTACTACACCATCACAGCATATCCCACAAGTGGGGTAGCCAGCAGAACAGCTGCATGTAAAAAAACATGCAAGCCGTCCTCTCTGTGCCAATATAAAAATAAGACATTCACTATGGGTGGCAAACCTCATCGCTGAATATAAGATGTAAAATGTCTTTATTTTGAATTTATGATTACAAATGTGTAAATTTCACCCTACACTGGGAATATAACAGCTTTAGGCCTAGGCGATCTCAGCAGGATATAATAATATTAATAAACTTTCAACTTTGAGACTGCAGTCCACTGATAACTACCTATACTTGATGATACACCTATAATAAAACTTATACACAGATAGATAAAAGAAATTGTAATAATTTAATAATTTACAAAAATTAGATTTACCGGTTAATTTGTATATTAAAATTCAAAAATCTATTATAATAAACACTTGTAATACTGTATTGTAAAAAAGTTTTTGAACACAGATATTTCAGGCACAATGCTGGTATTTTGATCCCGCGTTTTGAGCCTAATCCTTTGATATCCTGTATATCTGGATACGTGAATTTTTCCCGGCATTAGACTGTTAAGTTTTTGTGTGACCATGACTGATCATATGAAGACTTATCTGGTTGTATAATGCTGAGAACTGTGGATGGCAATTCTGCCGCCGCGTAAAAAATAATCTTAAAAACATATTTTAACCCTTTCAACTTCAAGACTGTATAATAAAATAAATACCAATCTAAAAATAAAATTCAATAAAGACATCGTAAAAAAGTCGTTACATTATAAGGAATACATCAAGAGATCATAGTGTATAGTTAATAAATTATTATAGTTATCATAATAAAATAAAAACAAACAATAAAAATTCATTACACACACCTACAACTCAAACAGAATAAATTAAATCATAAAACACAATATTAAAAATACATCTGTAAGTATTAAATTAGGCGTTGATAGGTTAACACGAATATAAAATGTTGGAATTCTTTAATGGACTGTATGGGTTAAAAATAGAAATTGAATAGCTTATCAAAAAAAACATTGATATTAGGTCCTAGAATAAAAGTGAGTTTTTATTTTAACTTTTGAATTTTCGAGAATTTCGAAACTCGTACTTTTGACTTTGACCTAATAGACTCATAACGCTAAACAATTTTTCTTAGAAAACATGTTTCAAAAATAATAGTATTATGCTGTTTCACTCCATAACATTAAAATGGTAATTAATGGTCTCTTTTCCACATAAGTATTGCACATTCTCTATACCTAACAAAGCAAAGGACCAAAAAATAAAATAAACCAAGAGTGGTGAATGTTGATAAAAGGTAGACTTCTAACGTATGGATTTATTTAATTTCTGAATCAACACTAATACATTTTTATAAATGCAGCTACTTCAAGAGAGTCCAGGGAGATATAATGAACGAATCTTTTTGAATCAACGCTCGCCTAAGACTGATTAATATGAAATTGTATTGGTTGCATTATCAATTACTACTACTAAGTCAGCAGACCAGCCGCATATTATCAATTATATACAAAAAAATTGTGTAATTCGTTATATTGAAACTTTCGCTGTTCACAAATACCTACGCTATAACAGAATTATATCGCATTTAAGATTTTTTTTAATTTGTTTTTATTTTGTTTATCGATAGCTTAAAAGTCACATCGTAAAAACTAAACAAAATCGTTATAAAATCATCCCTTATGTATTTTTATAAGACTTGTCTAAAATTTATGTTTTTTTCAGAACAAACTCATGTTATTAAGAATACCTAACTGCATACAGTATAACGATATGTTTTTTCTAGAGCACGTGTGGAACAAAAACACATCGTAAAATATTGAATATATATTTTTAATTATTTGACTCTTTTTACGACATTCTAGAACTTCCTATCGTATAAACTGCAAAAAACGTGAAAACGCAAGATTTTCTTATTGAATCAAAATTATTATTATTTTTGAAGTTCCCGTTACAGAATATGACTCTCGCTCTTATCTGTAATTTTTAGAGTCGTGTAAAAAAATAAAGACATTTCACATGTTAAATTCAGTGATAAGATGTGCCACCAGTTGTAAATGTCTTAATTTATTTGGTATGGAGAGGACAACTTGTTTGTTAATTTCATACGGCTGGTCTGCTGGCTACGGAATGTGCGGCACTAAATAAAACTACTTGAAAAAAGTGTAGAAGTCCAATAATGTAATATTCTAATCTGCAACTCCACGGTTACAATAAAAAATATATTTGTCAATAGATAATTTCCTAATTAGAAATTAGTACGATCGTGTTCAGATAAAAAAACAATACCGACAAAAAATCTAAAAAACAATTATTAATAAACACATACAAACATTAATAATATCAAACGAAAGTAAATATTAATAATATGTACCTATACACCCAAATAATCTATGATATATATTGACATTCCAATTCTTGGTATATGAAATTCGACATAAATATTTTATTCTGTTCGTTAATGTGCATGTATATTTGTATGTTCATAAATCTTTTATCAGACGTGAGACGAGCAATGGAGACCAAAAACTTTATTTTAAATATTGCATCCTTTGAGAGTTTTTCTGGATAATAAATTGTATTCACTTAATTTATGTGGTGTTCTCACTTTGGCGAATATCGCTAGGGCACCAAAATATCGCCAGCCATTTGAACCGTGTGAACAAAATGACAGCTAGTCTGAAACGATAAAAACCAGTAGAAACGATATCGTCTCGAGTTGACCACCTTCCAACTTTCTCGGCCGATTGAACGATTTGCACATGCGCAGATATGCGCGGCATTTATATCTATGGTAAAAGCTTTATAACCTATAAATTTTATAATGTTTCCCGCTTCGTGACAGCTGTTATCTTTTTTGTTGGTTTGTGGCGTTTGTTTCCTTAATTAAAAGGCGCCTTATAACCTCTACTATAACATTTTCGACTAAAAATAAACACTTCGCGATCTCCATCTCGACGCCATTTTGAAAACAGTGTCAAAATCAAAGCGCATCTGACAGATCGTTTCTATATCGGTGGACTTGTGTGAACAGGTGTGACGATCAATGGGCGTACGGCGAATTTTGTTTTTTCGCCTGGCGTTATATTTTGAAATTCGGCTGGCGATATTCGCCAAATGTGAACACCCCATTATTGACAGAGATATTAGCGACAAAGTAATGGCAATCAATAATATTGAATAACCTTAAATTGCTGCCAATTTTCGCCTATTTTTATAAAAAAAAATATGACTTTTCTAAAAACCGAATATCTTGAAGTATTTTCAAATACCCAAATACCTATATAAAAAGTAAACTGCATGCTGTTGCATATTTTTTTATAATATTAATCGATGATTTGCAAGATTTTTTTAGGTATATAATAGTGTCTTGTGAGGAGCAGGTATTTATAAAACATCATAATCTTCATTATATCAATGAAGTTAGCCACTCATCTGGAATGTTTATACTATTATAAAAACACGGAGCGCACGACATTTATATTTATTGCGTGCGTATAGTTAATTAATAATCTTACTGGTGGAAAATATTGTGACGGCATAGATTTTGTCAATACCGTGTTTCTTTTTCCTAATAAGGTTTTAAGCTGTGACGTCATCTGGCGCTTCAACTGTCAAACTACGTCTCGTTCTCCCATGCAAAAGTGTATGCTAAAAAATGTAATTTTATGAAGTATTAGATAAACAGGCCACATTGACCTAATATCTCATTAAATTCTGCTTTATTACAATCACTTTTGCATGCGTAAACGAGACATGGTTTGACAGTTGATGCGCAATAACGCTATATTGTGACGTTACACTTTACAAACGTATTGAAGCCGGGTTTAGTTCTAGTTATATTTCAATTGAAGTTATAGGGTGATGTAAAAACCACTTGAAAGTGCACAGATGCGAAGAACCGATAGATATTGTATACATAATACGTTAGTAGGAGTATATTGCTTGTCCTAAATATGAAAATCGATTTTACATACCCTGTGTAACATAAATACAGAAGGTACCTACCTACAATACATACACACACATTGTCTCTGTACACCCTGCCATCATAACGTCATAACTTTAATATTGTATTCGTAAATGGTGCGAACCCGGTTTACACGATGCAAATGCTGAAATAACATTTTCAATTTTTAAAAATCATTATTTTGAGTTATTTGAAAGATGTTTTAATATTATTCTCATTTATTTTTATTTCATAGTTTCGTATTTCCAAATATAGGTATTTCCTCGCGAAATACCTATATTTTAATATCTTTTTAATTTTTTTTTTAAAACCTATAACCAGAATTTTTACTATTTGTTTGTTTTACCCTCTCACTATAATCTATACTAATATTATAAAGAGGAAATATTTGATTGTTTGCATTGAATAGACTCCGAAACTACTGAACCGATTTGAAAAATTCTTTCACTGTTGGGAAGATACACTATCCCCGGGCGACATAGGCTATATCATATTTTCAAAAAAATAGGGATCCTTACTAAAACTAAATTATTATTTTAAATACCTATCTACCCGGGTGTGGATCCCTAGTAATTAAATAAACAGATGGAGAGTTTATCGCTATTTGTTTAAATAGCCTGATATGTAATAAACATATTTTTCTAGGTATTTTAGAACATGTAATGACACCCCGATTCTAAAAAATAATTTAAAGTGCCATATACAAAAACAAATCGTTAATTTTTTTTCATACATTTTGAGGTGGATTATTATACTCCATTTCCTTAATTTTAAGATATCAAATAAGATACTCTTACTGGATGGAGAGCTTTCTTGGCGTCAACACGTTAATAATGTTAGGAGGAGATTCTTTTGCAGCATGCATAATCTGAGGAGATTGCAAAGGTTCTTGCCCATGAAAATTAAAACTCTTTTGGTCCAGTCTCTTCTACTTCCAATCCTTGATTATGCCGATTGTGCCTACGTTGGTTGTAACTTGGAATTACTCACTAAACTGGAAAGGTTACAAAATACTGGCATTCGTTTCATCTTTGATCTGAAAAGATCTGACCGCATAACAAGATTTAGGAATAAACTGAAATGGCTTACCGTGCGCCAAAGACGAGATCTCCATGTCTTATCACTGGTTTATAATTGTTTATACTCTACGTCTTCACCATACTATCTTAAGGAAATGTTTGAGTATCTTTCGAGCCATGGCTTGCCCTTACGATCCAATAGCGAGCGTCTTCTGGCGATACCAGCTCATAGCTCAAACTTTTTTACAAACTCTTTTTCTGTTCATGGTGCTCGCTGTTGGAATAGTTTGCCTTCCAGGATAAGGTTGCTCCCCACTCTTCAAGCTTTCAAGCGGGCGGTCAAGGACCATTTTATCGCACAAAATATGGCTTCTGTATCCTAGTCCCTTTTCCTACATATTCTTCTCCTTTTTTACCTCCTCTTTCCTTTCTTTAAAAAATTTTCTTTATGTGAAGGTTTTATGAAATTGGGTTAGTTGGAAGAAATCGCGCCTCTGCGATAAACTCGCCCTCTGTATATTGATTGTATGATTGTCTTTGTTTGAAATGTATTTTTGTGTAAATTTGCTTGTTATCAATGTACAGTAAAGAATAAATAAAAAAAATAAAAAAATAAGATACTGTTAGTTAAACATTACTTTATTCTTCTTCTTTCTGTACCGTGTCAGGTCCCCCCGACGTTGGCGATCACTCCGGCGAAAACTTCTCTGTCCTGTGCTGCTCTGAACATGTCATCCACTGTCCTCATTACTTTATTACTATAACCAGTTAGTCCAACGAACGTTAAATTTTCAAGAATAGTCGTAGATTTTACAACATTGTAAGCCAGGTTTCAAAATGATAGCACTGTATAATCGTGTTACATACCTACCAAGAATTTCACTCCGAATTCACATTACGATTCTGCAATAAGAGCAGTATCATGAAACCATGAAAGTAAGTGTAAGTAGTATCTATAATACCTTCTCATACAAACTTTGTACATGCTCATACTAGTATAAACACTATGTTATGTTATTACTATTTTTAAAGCGCATTCCACCCTCTATCCACCCCCAAATAACAACATCAACCCTCTATCTTCTCTCTCACCCCGTTCAATATCGTGGCATCAAAACGTACCCTTTCTACCTCACAACCCATACCTTTGGAATATCGGTCATATTTCGAATAGTTTCTCTATGTACCCAAAATACACAATGTTTTGTTTATCGATTTTATAAATAGCTTTGTCTCTTGTGAGCACTTTATAATTTACAATGAAGATTACTTTTCATTGAATTTCTTATGCATTTGGCATTCTGCCCCTATAGAACTAATGGTAAATTTCTCAGTCAGTTGTCTGCATTGGTGGTCACCTCATGTAGGTCCCCCCCCAACCAAACTCAATGCCATACAAAGGACATTTCATTCTTATCGAAGACACGAAATAAATAAAAAGCGTATATTTATATAGATGAACCTGCATTCAAAATAAACCCAAACACACTCCCAGACACCCTTACAGTAAGCAATATGCTTGTGTCACGAAGATGCATTAAATCTGCAGCGGTTGGAATTGAACCTGGACTCGTGATTGAAAGCTCGAGACTCTGCCTTCGAGTTGGAAGATATCGTAATATTATATCAGTAATAATTTTGCCCTGATTAAATTGAATTCTAAATTTGTTGCAATTTTTTTACGTAGAATAATATAATTAATCCTTCGTAATTTTGAGAGAAGTGTGATATAAATAATAGGTACCTACATTACATAAATCTATTTTTAAGAATATTTAGTAACAAACTATTTGCACCTTTTTAACAATCAAAAACCGATAGATATCTTGTTATTTCAACACCAAAAAAATTTCGACTACCTGTAAACAAACGAGTAAAAAAACGACCCTTGCCAACAAAAAAACTTATTTGTAATCTTAACGAGAAATCTATTAGAATGAATTTTAATAAAAAAGAAATCTATAAAAATAATGTAATTGATATCTTTTTGCTGTATTATTTATTTTTCAATGTTGCAACAGTGAAAAATAATCAATTTACAACAATAAGATGCACGAAAAGATAATAATCATAGTCTATACGGGGTGTAAGTAATAGTGTTGTTACCATATAGCGTGAAGGAAAAGGAACAAAATATGAATTTAAAAATAGAATATTTTTTTGAATAAGCATTGTTAGAACTTTGTGATTGATTGTCCGTTTATTTTGACGAATGTGAAAAAAAAAATCGTACCAACATGTGTTGTATAAAATTTTGTATTACATTTTCTTCATACTGCCCTGAATTGAGTCTGGAATAAAACAGTTCCATCATTTTTGTGGTCATGTAAAAATCTGGGATTCCATTAATTCGGCAATGAGGTATGCTACCCATTCTCACATCGGTATATTTGATAACATTGTAAGTAACGAATGCCTTGTATGTTCATCACACACAAATTAGGTCACTGGTTATCTTACCTAGAACTTTATTTATTTATTTATTTCCTCTTAAGGGACACAAGCAGTTTAACTTAACAAATATTAACAGTCATATTTTTCCAGAAAACAAACCAATCAAGGTCCCGCAAATTACCGAAGCGTATGACAATTTCAAACAATGCATACAGACAATTCCGTTCCTTTGGAGACTCTGATATTATAATACATATTTAGATAAAAATACATCAAACATTTTCACTAAGCACGCTCCGTTCAAAAAACAGAATAACCGTAATTCTATGTTATATTTTTATACTTGCAACATCGAATGATAAAAATAATCCGATAGTGACATGGAATAATAAAAATAGTATAGAAGTGTCGCATAGTATTGACAGTTGATACTAATGTTTATAAAAATAATTAAATGACAAATTAATCTAAGCATTTTATGGTTTTACCGGAGAAAAACTTTAACGTAATGAAGCAATACAATTTCCTATTTATATCAAGATCTGAATGTTTAAAAAATCTACGATTTTGGTGACTAATAATCTTCAATAAAGAAGAAAATTATTATTTCGTTATTTTTTTTTGTTGAAGTCCTTTGGGTAATTAAAATTCCTTAAATACCAGACACAGACTAATCTAAGTTCTGTAGAAATCAAAAGCTCATACTATTCAATTCCTATTGATCACCGTTCCGCTGTTTCCCTTTTAGTGAAAGCAGAAATAATTTAGCACCACTTATTCCTTACCATTGGATACACTTTTCAGTTCCGTCACTTTTATACCATTCCTCATGCATCCTCTCCTATTCAACGTGTTCAACACCTGTCCCTCTTGTAGAATCTGATTTTGCCATTTATTCCTCTGACAGCCACGTCTCCGAACACCATTCCTTTCAACCAAATATATTATCTTCTTAGTCATCTGTCCTCGTTCATTCTTTCCTACACATGTCCAAGTCACCGTAGTTTACTCATTTTAGTTCCGTTCTTGTTGTCACCCCAGATTTCATTTCACACTCTTCATTATGACGCTATTACGCACTCTATCTTTCAGACTTTAATCACACATCCTTTCTATAAATTATTACATCTGTGGTTACTGAGCAGTGTTACTATATATAAGTTCAATTCAAATGTGTGACTGGTAACACCATTGCAATAATAATAATAATAACAATATGAGAACTGCACGCAACATTTGCAGCTAATGTCATACTATTTGCAGCTATAATAAAATACGAGTAGGAATTGTGTAATCCGACATCAAAATACACAATAACAATAAAAAAAACCCAGATACTTATTAAACAAGCATAATACCCGATAATAGTTACTTGCATCAAAAAACACTCAGCAGTTGCTACTTATCAACATCATTGATAACAGTGAAAAATCGCAGGTTCTCAAACGTCAACAAAAATCATATTTCGTGTTTGTGGGGAATTTATATTTGTTTGTTTGTTTTATCCAGTAAATCTTTTAGTTGTCGTCGTGGATTATAAGTGAAGATTTCGAAGCCTTCGATATGATGGGTTTTCCTTGTAACTTAATTGGGCAAACCACACCTCGGGATAAGGATGAGTTGCGGGTTCAAGTCTCGGCCGGAAAACTACCAAATAAATTAAAATTTTGTCTTTTTAAGCCTTATTTGATAGTTTCTTATGTTAAATTTACAAATTTTAAGTCATGCAATGGTTAGTTATAAAAAAATCGCAAAACTAAAATCTTTTAGAGATTCAAATACGGTGAAGGCGAAGAATTTCGGTTAGGTTCTTAACAAGAATCGCTTGCTTAAAAATTAAGATTCCATAATTTAATATCATAAATTCTTCTAAATAGTCTAATCTAATTAATATCCTATACATAAGAGAAATACGTGTACAAAAAAAATTATGCCCAAGATTTGACTGGGAATCGAACCCAGTAAACACATTCAAAACACATTCGGCTACTTCTATTGCTGTATTTCTCAAATACGGGGTAAACAGCGGAAGTGCTGAATACAATTTCAAACTTACATAACCGATGTGGCAAAAGAAATAATCAAAAAAGATAGTTAGTTATTAAAATTGTTTTATTTAACATACTTACGTCAAAAATTCTTAGTAAAACAATACAGAGACGTCTGACCTAACCGAAAAATAAAATAAAAAATAAATCAAAACCATTCACACTACTTTTGATACCGTTGTCCGTCTGACAACACAGTGTGCTCAGTACTAAAACGAAATTTTTTTAATATTTATTTTATTTTTATTTTGTGTTTATTGTACCCGACCCAGCGGGTGGCATATCATCAGGCCAGCTTCCTAACAGTCAGGCCTCTGTGAGTTAAAGAACCGTAAAATCCTTCTTCCTACCTATGAACCTTAATAACATAGCTATATTATAATAATTCAGATCCTGAGGATTATGATGCAATGCAACTGACAAAAATGCGGATATAAATGGGCCATAATTTGCTATATTATTCATAATGTATTTTTCTATGATATTACTGTATACACATAGATTTTACATGTATTAAGTATTTTATTGGTGGAAACTTCAGGTATTATTTGTGTATTAGATTTAGATTTTGTATATATTTTTATTTCTTTTTTTGTATTAAAGGCTATTATGGCCGTCCACTGTATCAATAAATAAATAATGTGTCAAAAATTGACAGTTATTTAGAATCCATTTTGTTTGTGGTACAAACGTAGTTTTATGTCGTTTTCTGCTCTATACCCGAATTCGTATGTTTTAATTAGGTATATTTTCTTGTTTTCAAAATCGTCTAAATTCTGAAATTCGTTTGTTAGCCTGTGATTGACCGTGATTTAATATTAATTTTTTGCTTTTTGTTTGCCATCATATCAATTTTGTACCTATACGAACCTATTCGGTGACACATTCATACAAAGAAAAATATCTAAAGATGTAAGAGTGTATTTGGGTTTTCAAAAACTCGAATTCTTGAAAACTATGAAGTAGTAGTAGAAAATTCTCAAAAACAAACAACTATTATCAGCTGTGGATTCAATCCCGTGAAGTTCTCAACTGTGTTCCTTACCGTTCTCCAAATATAGTTAAACAAAAATAAACATTAAGATAAAAACATTAATACAACCAATCACATCAATTCTGATACAAAAAAATACATTGAATATTTAGATCAAAATTCTTTAAAACACATCAAATTGAATAAGAAAAAACTATGAAAAATATTAAGTAAGTACTCAAAAAATATAATAAAAATGATAACATTTATTAATTTTCAAAAAATATGTTAAATGAAATAATGAAACATGCAATTATTAATGAAACGTCTAAACAACTATATAAAATGTTTAATGAATCTGTAAAATGATTTGGGGATAACCTGGGGAACGATACTTGCTTTGCAAAGACAATAATTTATGTTTCAATCAAACTTTAAGACATAGATAATGTTTCAAAAAGTGACAATAACAAAAAATATAAACAAATCAAATTGAAATCTATCATTAACGATAATCACAAAAATCACACGATCAAATGTAATAATAATAATGATGATCCACATTTGATCTCAAACAAATAAAACATCGAAACATTCTTAGTAAGTAGTAGTATAAAAAAACACATAAGACATTAAATTTTGGACAAAAACATAAGTTGCACGAATGAAACACATATCTACAAGCTTTTCAAATTGAAAATTGACGGACTATCAAAGAGAGACGATAAAGGTTCTTTCTGTGACACAGGACCTAATCGTCTCCCTTGAGGCTAGCCTCTTTGCACTAAACATCAGCCACTTTAATGGAGCTAATGATCAATTGCAAGACGGAATCACCCAGAATTTAAATTTACTCGACTAGCTCAAATTTTAAAGAAATCAACAACGAACAACGGTTTAGATTTTATTTTTCAAAGACGAATTTTAAATATCAATTCAAGTGGCTGTTTTAGTGCAAAGAGGCTAGTCATTAAATATTTGGTAATCCGCCTGAATAATAAAAAAACCTGTCGCTTGTTCGGGAGATATTGTCCGGTTGATGATTGCAGCAAGCAGCGCACCCAGGCTAACCCCGCCGACCGGGAGACTATCGAGAACCACAGGGAAGCTCCGGGAGCAACCTTTAGAAGCAACCGAGAGCTACCCAAGGATCTCATAAAGCCCCGGCTACCGGGCAAAGTGACCGCGGGGGAGGGATGGAAGGGAAGTAGTCATACCTGTCGGGCGCTTTCATAGACAGGCACCTGAAAATAAAGAAAAAGAATTTCGAACCAATTCGTTGAAAGAAAAAAATCAAATGGGTTATAATTACAGACGGGATGTTATGGGACGTAAATATTGTTTAGGGAACATTATTATTTGATGTGTTTGAAAGAATTCATTACAAACAAAAACCGAATGCGACTGAGCGGGATATATTGACAACAACCAATCCTTGTTGGGCATCAGAATTATGTTCTATCTGAAACACAAAATAAAATATATATTTATAATTTACAAAAGTACTGAAGCACATTAATTTGCCCATAAAACTTTATTTATAAAAAGATAATTATATATTGACAAAGATACGACAGCAACAAAAAATATTAGGCTAAATTCAAGAATGGTTGTCAACATATTCCACTCATTTTTATATGTTTACATAATCCTTAAATTAGTATTATAGACTTTAGTAAATATTATGCTAACAATGATTTAACGAAATCTCATAAAATTCAGTTAAAATAACATCTGCAGCAGAATAATAGAAAACAGTTTGTATATTTTTTTACATAAAAAAAACTAGCGTCAATGTTACTATTATGGGTAACGTACTGAATATGCAAAATATGGAAATATTTTGTTAGATAATCAAAGAATAATAGGAAAACAAAATGAATGGGTTATGTTTCCATTGGGAATATACGAACCAAATAATATTTATTCCGTGGAGAACCCACCAAAGAATTAGTTTCCCATTCTTTTCCATTAGTTTTCGAGTGTCTCGTAATAACCAGGTATTCGAAAAAATAAAGCCATGTGATGAGGTTTGTCACCCGTCCTGATTGTCTTAATTTTTATAGTCACGGAGAATACAGCTAACATTTTTGTTTGTGGGATGTGCCGTGATGGTATAGTAGTAGTTATTTGTTTTACAAAAAGCCCAGGGCATTTTAATCATTGGGAATTGATTACGATACAAAATACACGCGTACGCACATACTTTGTTATTAAAAATAATATGTGTACAATTGCTGCTATATATTTATAAAAATAAAAAATATTTAGGGAATATGATACAAAAGGTCGAATTGTTTATTTTATATTATGAGTTATCAAAATATTCCCATCATGTGTGCATGTGTATTTAAATTGAATCATCCAGGGGGAGAGCGAGTATGTATAGCTAGTATCAATTAAGATGTATGCGGACAAACAATACATAATATGAAATAATATTTTTATTGTTATTTTTATAAATATGTATATACCTATGACCCCTGTATTTTTTAATATAATAAAATACATAGATATTGAATAAAATAATAACATTCGCATGTTCATCTATTATTATTATTTATTCCAACAATAAAAGATCTATCGATCATTGAACGATAAATCATAAAAATGTATTGCAATAATTGTGGATATTATAAAAAATAACAATTATACTAAAATCATCTACATTTTTTGTAACTTAAAATGTTTGTTTATACCTACACATGTATGTCGCAATATAAATTAAATTGTAAAAATAAATCATTAGAAGTAAAAATTGACTAAGTTCATTATATTATTATATGACAATGTGATGTATTTACATAGTTAAATGCTAACAGTAATATTGCTGAATGGGTTGTTAGTTAAAACATTTATATAGAAATAACGGCTGATCTTCCTATGAAACCATGGGTTGTTGGAGCCCATTTGTCCCGCAAAGAAATTTCACTGATTTGAAGATTTGAACAAACTGCTGGCTCATGTATGCAGGACCAGCTTGTTAGAATCTCCTGTGTGTTTGTGACGAGGATGTGGCCGATATGAATCATGTGTTTGACTCAAAATAATGCAAAAGCGTTACCTCACCCCTACAGCGGGCGTAAAAAAATAAACCAACTCATTTTTTTAATACGTAGTATAAACTCCTTTTATAATCTGTACATTTTTATTAAACATCGTGTTCGGCATGCATAAACAGTATTAGAGAAATGCATAAAAAAACTTTAAAACTATCGAGTAAAACGTTCTAGTATTCGGTAATAATATACAAAAAATTGACAATACAGATGATTTATTTTGCTTTGATCATGATGTAATCGCAATTTGATTATTGATTAAGATATTAATCAATAAATATTATAATACATGTAGGTATATATACTGATCGATAAAATTCTTATTATTTATATCAATTGTTTTAATCCCCATATTTTATTTGAATTATTTACTTATTTGTGGCTATTTTAATTTTATCGATTAATTATTATAAAAAAAAATATAACCCGCAGATGTTATGTTTTTTAGTAGATAATTAATATATGTGAAATTGGATAGGGTCAGTTATATTGTGGTTAAAAAAGAGAGCAATTTGATCTATTCTATTAAGAATGAGCAGTGAATGACAACCTGAAATGAAAATATATTGCTACTAATACTATACCATCACGGCATATCTCACACGTGAGGTAGCAAGCAGATCAGCTGCATTTGATAAACATCCAAGCTGTCCTCTCTATGCGAATAAAAAAAGTCATTCAGAATAATAAAGGTACCTCATCGTTGAATTAATGCAAATAATGGTGCAATATATCTTTTTGTTCAAACGCCTGTCATTTACAAAACACTCGAAGTTACATTATTACATAAAAAAATACATAACGACCGTTCAAATGAGAAATAATTGTCTACGCAAATTATGATTTGAAAGGATTTTTAGAAAGGGACACATGGAGTAAAAAATAATACTTTAATTAATTTGGTGGAAGCAAAATAAGTGATTGCATGAGAAATTTGCAAAATATAGTCATCTTTACCTATCCTATAAGTCATTCAGGATTTTTTTTTAATTATTATCAAAAAAATTATCTACACGATAATTAAAGATTTTACTGATCCTCTTTCGCAGTAAACCGTACATTTGACAACAATATCAAAACAGTAAGTATAACAATAATTAGGAATGTTATTAGAAGAGGTGACGGCACAATCAATCTAGATTCATTCTATAACAGAGATTCATTTCTGCCGCATGTTCATGACAGGAACGTAGATGAGAGAAAAAATTTAAGAAGAATAAGTAATAATAATATTTATAAAGGTACAAAAAATATCCCATCATATATAAAAATGTCCTGTAATGATTTTTGTCAACAAAATCTCGTGGAATTATTAAAATGTGACACAATGCTAAAAAAAGTGATTACCAAGATGACGTTGCATAATATCATGCAATAATACAATACAATACAATAATGTGATGTAAGTATTTCACAATAATAATGGAACGTGTAATTTATTTATTACATTTTATATTTTTTGATGTCCTTCATTGTGTAAAAATGACTGATGATTTTGATTACATTTTTAATAAAAATAAACATGCAACTGTAATTTTTAGATAAGAATTATACTTTTGAATTTTTCTGGATATTTTTTATGTGTGGTAACCAGTAAATTCACTACAATGTTATTAAAATTACTACTTCTTCTCGGCATATTCCACAAGTGGGGTAACCATCAGACCAGCTGCATGTTATGAGCATGCAAACTATCCTCTCCGTGCCAAAAAATTAACTCACTCAGGATGTGTGGCAAATCTCATTGCTGAATTTAGGATGTAAAATGTCTCAATTTTTACAGGACACTCAAAAACTTACGGAAAAGAGTGGAGATCTTTTCTTATCTATATGATTTACTAGCAGTCCGCACCGGCTTCGCACGGGTAGATAGGTATTTAGAAAAAAATAGTTTTAGTAAGGATCCCTAATTTTTTGAAAATATAATATAGCCTATGTCACCCGGGGATAGTGTAGCTTCCCAACAGTGAAAGAATTTTTCAAATCGGTTCAGTAGTTTCGGAATCTATTCAATGCAAACAATCAAATCTTTCCTCTTTATAATATTAGTACAGATTAATAAATAATACTTACATAAAAAAACATTATCTTCGCTAAAAAGCAAATTGGTATATACTTTTAAAACATATCCTTACGTACCTACGTGGATAAAAAAAATACTTTAAAATAAAACAATGGCTGGTTAAAACAACACAGGACCCTAAAAATGGCACTATCACTGCTTCAAGATACATCTTTTATTCCAAATAATTATTATAATATTCAGTGATATAGTAAAATGATAAATGACTTTAGTTAATTAATCACCTTAGAGGTAGGCAGCAATTCGGCGCGGCGCTGCATTAGACTACAGTTATTAATAATAATAATAATAATATCCGCCCTGTAGAACAATAACATGTAGAAAAAAACAAATTAAATATTTTGTATGTATCATTGTTGACCTGAGAAATTTTGTATTATTGTTAAATTGTACCTAATCTTAAATAGGTGAAAGTTATGGTTTTTTTAGGTTTAATATGTGTTACATGATCTCCTTTAGTGTTTTGGTCATTCATTACACTTACGTAAAAAAATATTAGGTTTTAATTTTTTCCGTTTATTCTCAGATCAAATGAGATTTTTTTTAAATATTTTTGAGTAATTTTTCAATAAATTTCAAGCTTATATATGAACTCCTTTCTAATGAATGTGAAATTGTTCAAAAACAGACATCTCATCAACAGATTGTAAAAACTTTCTCAAACAGGAAAGGTGTTTCGATGCCTACGAATCGGCTTAGGTTGGTTCACGTGCACTTTATCCATGGTACGTTCACCAATTCCTGTTTAAAACTACTATGTTTGACATTATTTTGCTAAACACACATGTCAACTAACATATTTAATATTGAGCAACAACCACATTTATGATTGTGTTCCTCTCTTTGTGCACAAGGTTCTAAAAAGACACCCCCGATATAGATTACGGCAAAACATAATGAAAAACAATTATTTTAAGAAAAATTACTAAATTTATTACAAACCATCATTTTATAATAATAATAATAATAAACTTTATAGCACAATAAAGAGCACAGTACATAATTACAAAGTTATAAAATAATGATATACAAATAAATGATACTGTGCAATGGGCGAGTTTCTTAAATGTTTTTTTTTACAATGAGTATTGTTTTTTGTTTGTCCGAGATTCTCCCGGGCGACACCGGTTATTACAGCTAGTTATTTTCATAATGAATATTAATAATATCTCGTATTTCTTTGTGTTACGTTTATTTTATTGTATTTCGTTACATTTCATTCAATTTCATTTCGTTTATAACTGTGGCGCTATGCGTATTGCAGGTGTCAACAATCTTTGGTCTGAATTAGTGATGTAACGAATGTATGATTTTGGATATTCGCGAATGCGAATATTTGTTGTCAACATTCGCGAATGCGAATGCGAATATCGAATATTGATCAACAATCATTAAATTTTCTACCTCCCCGTAGCCGAATTTTCAAAATGGTATAGGAATTTAAAATATTTCAAAACTACTCGGTTTTCTTAAAGAATATTTTCTTGCAGTACCTTTTTCTAGAATGTACCGGGTAAGTATCCGGTACATTTACCTAATATCCGATACTTTATTACCGAAATAATATTCGCAAAACATTCGCATATTTTTTTGCGAATACGAATACGAATTCGAATACTTAGAAATATGCGAAGATTCGCGAATGCGAATACGAATATTCGTTACATAACTAGTCTGAACACTCATTCAAAACAAATTACTGAAACTCAATATTGGAAGAGATGAGAGCCTTAGCGATAAACTCGCCCTCTGTTCATTGATCGTATCCAATATACATAAATGTACTTTTTTTAAAACTGACCGGGAATCGAACTCGGGATCGCGTGACTCAAAGGCAAGGGCGTTACCTCCGGGCCACACCGGCCGAATTTTAAAACTTTTATGCGTTTTTTTTATTTATTTTCCATTTCAAATGTTTCCCATTTCTGTCTCGTATGCATTCAAAATAATATTTTGAATGAAGGAGTCCGCCTTCTAAATACGAACTCACTCACCACTACCTGTCCGTTTTGAAACCGAATCATTTAAATTTGAAAAGGGCCAAATGAGTTTTTTAGTTTTTTTTTGCGCATAAACTTATTCTTATTGTTATTAATTTATTTATTTTTCGAAAGTGAGTGAAAAAAGCAATGATGAGAATGAACAAGCGATATGCAACATTTTGAAACAGAAAATAAAAATTGTTATACTTAAATAATTATTTTTATTGAAACGAATTGCTTCCTCTTAGATACTACCCACCTAATTCTGGTTTATTTAATAGACATTGGCATTATTTTTAAATTCTAATTTTATCCTACTTATTTCATTTTAGTTTAAGCTATGCATTTCTCTCTTTCTCTCATTTTTATGTAGTTAACGATATTAAAAATGGGTCCCACACTTTTCCACAAGTTTTTGTAGATACGCATTATTAAAAATCAGGCATTTGTAAAACATCAGCTATTTACTACTACTACACCATAAAGACATATTCCAAAGTGACAAAGTCAGCAGACTAGCTCATGTTATAAAGATACAAGCTATCCTCTTCGTGCCAACAAAAAAATAAGACATTCAGGATGGGTGACAAACCCTGAATTTAAGATGTAAAATGTTTTCGAACACCCGCTTTCGAAAGCACACTGCACCATAAAAGAAATCAGGTTAAAATATCAGATATTTTATACATTCAATTCAGCGCTAGGCATGCCACAATACTAGAATATTTATTTTTTATGGTACCTATTAAGAGAACTACACAAATGAGACAGAAATCTCTTCATACGGGAAGTTCGCCCAAGAAAAGGATGGCTTTTCCATCCATGTCGTGTATGTAGTAATGGTTGGGAGTTGTTGTATGACATTATCGAAATGCAATGAGTATCTATGCGTACTAGTAGTAGTAGTAGTAGTATACAAAGCAAGTATTATACATCTAATAAATAATAATTGTATGTCTGTATGTTATTATGATTGCTGCGAGTGTTAAATTGGCGACTAGACAGAATGATTAGTGTGTCAGTAGAGTGTCCTGTCCCGTCCCGTGTTGTCCTGTGGGGTCTGTGTATGAAGCAGGACCTACTTAACAATCAACACCTGAAAACACAACGCTATAAATATTAATCATCAAAAGTACCCATCGCAATGAATGCACTCGGCGACAGGATCACCAAAGCTGATTGGATGTAATGAATTATTTTTTTGTTGGAAGTTGCATGAGTCTAACCAAATTGTAGCAGCTTTAGAGGAAAGTCCGTGACACTCTGTTAAACTTGGCCAATTTACTACTAATTCCATACTATACCACAACGGCATATCCAACAAGTGGAGCAGCCAGTAGACCAGATACATATTGTAATAAACACGAGAGATGTCCTCCTCATGCTAACAAATAAATAAGACATTTACAGAAAAAAGTGGAAGACCAATTCTTTGCTGAATTCTCCACGGAATAATGTAAATAATTTAAAATAAACCGATCCTGATTGCTGAAAAAAGATGACATAGATATTATCTTGGATATCTTCTGATGATGTGGAAGGAACCTCATGAAAGCTGATTAGCGAATAATAAATTCACGTGGAATCACAAAACTAATGTGTTTTATTTCAATAAATTATCTTGGCATAATAACTATAAGACGTTCTTCAAATCAAATGTGGTGTTTGAAACAGGTGGGAATTCTAAAACAAGCTCACTTGTTTCAAAACTAAATCTTCATAAACCATGCGAGAAATCCATGCTGGATTTTACGGGAAAATCATACGAAAATATTTATTATGTACTAAAATTTCTTGGATAACCACAGTGCACATCCTTGGCACAAGAATCCATTATAAAGTGTCGAAGAGTGCACATTGAATCATAATCATTGAATGTGATTGGTGCATCCTATCCTATTTGCTGCATTATTACTGCTAATATCTATTATCATACTATATAATAATAATAATAATAAACAATACTATATTTGTATCTGTGACATTATTAATAATATTGTAATGAGCACACCAGACAGACAAATAGACAGTACCAAAGAGTGGCAGATGAACAACTGCAACTAACACTGCCGTAACATTACACAACCCTGCTTCGGACCGTTTTTCGCTCAAATCAAATCATAATCTAGGCAAAAAAGTAATACCAAATCCTTTTTTTTTAATCTGTGGATGATAATATGATTGAAACGATAGATTAGATCAATACCTAAAAACATAGAATAGGTAACCAAGATACGCTTTTATGAAAATATAGAAGAAAGAGAGGTCAATTATGTGCTACCAATGCTTTTTTGAGATAATTCAAATATTAGGAACTCGATGTTTTTAACGGTCAAACATTTTAAATCTATAATTTTAGACAAATTAAAAGAATAGCGATGAATTTTAAAACTTAAAAAAAATGTTTCTTTTTGCCAAGATGATTCGAGTTGACCCTCTTTGCGATGACTGTACTCTGTAAAAGTGTAGTATGAGGTTATGCTTAATCTGAGCATTCCTAAACTATTTTACTGAAGAAATTAAACAATGTGTAAAAATACACAATGATGTTATCTAAATAATAAAACAAAACAGATAATAAAATAAAAAAATTGAATAATATGATATCTTCTCTAAACAATTCTATTATAAACTGCCAAAACGATTAACTTGAAAAATAATAAATACTTAGGCATTGTTACCATCATTGGCACTTGGTAAATTAATTTTAATATAATAAACTATTAACACCACCAACCAGTACGTAGTTAATACAAAAGAAATAATAATAAACTAGCTTTCTGTTTATATAAATGCCATAAAATATGAATATTTATTTACATATTGTAATCATAACTAATCTTAACAAAGGTACGAATGATTAATATACATACATACAAACGTACACACGGAACTAAATATTATTTTATATCAACATCTTATTTATAAATTCTACTTGAATTAAAGTTGAGAATGTTTGTGGTTATTGATGTAACGTAAAATGATTTTGCACAAATGGGTCTTAAATCGGAAAGCCGGATATTTGACCATTGCCGTGCCAATGAATTACTATACTTTACTACAATACCCTCACGCTGTATCCCATGTGGAGCAGGCAAAAAGCACGGAACTCCATATTTCTCCTTCTCTGTATCGTGCAATCTATGATGATGGTTTTGGATAATTTGCTTCTTTAGTGCCGTTTTAAGATCTTTTACTCTATATCATACATGCACGCCGATTTTCTTTAAAATTTGCTGGATTCCTCTTAAATTTTTCTTTCTATTCTTAGTACCGTATTAAGACTTTTTTTTAATCCAATTTCATTAAATGGTTGTAGGATTTTTGGTAAAATCTCCAATATTTAATTGGTAGGTACCAAAAGGTATTTGACCAAGTATTCTACTTATTACAAAATTTTACCAATTTACCCGGCCGTCTGTAAAAAATCGGGAGAACTATGTTTACACAATGAAAAAATTCAATCGGTTGAGTCAAGATTGTGCCCTAAGACATTTAACAAAAAAAAATGGTTGTTAGTATTCTAAACATAATCTTTTTATCTTTATTTTTTAGAGTCCTAATTTTTAAAATAAAGTAAAATTTGTGCTACGATGTTCTACTTTTACTATATACCATCACGGCATACCTAAATTTAGGTACTATCCAGCAGGAAAGTAAATTTAGGCCGAATGTTGCATAGTAGCTGGATATCCGCAAGACCTCTTCTTGTGATACATACATTGTTTGATATTCATAACAATCGTATTGTTTTAAGTATTTAATCACCGGATTATGGTAAACCTAACGTAAACAATAAAATAATACAGCAACTAGCTGGACTAATTATATAACGATTTCAGCAAAACATTTAAATTGAGTTGTTTATGTGCGTCTGTTTTTCTGATATTTGGCTTATATCAAAATAGAAAATATTAAACGAATTGTCAGTTTTAATATTTTTAACCGAATGATTGATCGATAAATTATTAAAATTCGAATTAATAATTTCAGAAAGAGTGGAGGAATTAAAAAATTTCGTTACTAAGTTCTGGAGTTCCGCAAGGTGCCAATTCGAGCCCGATCGATATTTGCGAATAAGTTTTATTAAAAGTGAGTAATAATTTAAGCAAGTAAATTAAATTTTGTTAAATCTGAAAATATTTCAATCCTTTTTAGATAAGTACTTACAATAATATCAAAATGTTTGTTGCTGCTACCCTCTTGAAAATAAACACGATAAAATTTCCATAAACCCTATTCCTCCTTCTCTCTCACTTTTCAAGTCTTGACTAACGACGTTTAATAGTTCATATTTTGGTGAATTAATTTGCGAGTTACAAGATTTCCAGTTCAGTCAACCCCCTCAGGTCAGGGGAAAAGGGGGAGATGAAGAAGTAGAAGTAAGAAATGAAAAGTGAATGAGGAGGAGGAGGTGTGGAAATGAAAAGGGAATAATATACATATTTCAAATCCTACTTATACGTTTTCATAATAATATTATTATTTGTTGCAAAATAATATACGCGTTTCATTCATATCTATTAATTATGAAAGGGACAGAATACCTAATTATTATACAGAGATTTAACAAGAAATACGAGATCTTGTTCTTGTACGTATTACAGTAGGTATACTAGCTGTAAGCTCGCCGTCATTCAAAAAAGGAACATCAAACAAATGAGGAGTATAGAAGAAGCAAGTCAAATCGATTCATTTTTCACAAATATTTAATTTTGAATGCAGATTTAGATTTTTTTATCGGTGGCATATCTCATCACTGCTAAATTTAAGGTGTAAAGTTTCTTTATTTTTTCGGACACCTGCCTTTAACAGGACTCTCGAAAGCTACGGAAAAGAGTGGGAGACTAATTCTTGCTCCACGGAATAGAACTGTATCAATGGAAAAGACATGTTACTATTATCTGTTATTATTTTGCTCAAAACATGCGTAATGGATGAGACATCGTATAGCGTATTATTTCTAGGTTGTCTATGGTGGATAAAACATTTATACTAACGAATTAAAATATTTTTGTGGTGGATGATAATATAATTTTCACAATGTTCGTATGCGGTATGGTATGTATATCACTCTTTTACGAATGAATGAGATGGAATTATTAATTGTAATCATAGGCATGACAGAGAGCTCAAATATTTATAATTGTGTTTCTTGGTTTAGGTTTGCGGAAGTTTTCAACTTGCGGGGAGTAAAACTAATAATAATATCTTGGTGAATGTTGATCTTGTATCAGGGCGATTATATTTAACAAAACCCTGCGATTTTAGCAGGATTTAAGGATACTAACCCTATAACTATTTTGATACTTAGAATTTTGGCTAGAGCTAAATTTAGCATTCACTTGTCTAACGCAGTCCAAGAACCAGATATTCAAATATAAAAATTGGCCAACAATCACAAAAATTAAATTTGTTGCATATTTTTTTTTACCATCGTGGGAAGACTTTTTTAATGCAGAATTGCTCTGAATGGAGAAAAGTGTTCTGCCCTCTACCCCCGGTAGAAGCAAAACCAAAAGAGAAAAAGAAGCAATATAATATATATGTAAGGTATAGTTTTTGGGTTATTTCTGTTTGACTGGTCCGTTGCTGTGGAACAAAATTCCCTATGATTTGCGGACTCTGCAGATTGTGGAGGTGTTCAAGGCGAGGATAAAAATCCTATTGTTCAAAAGCTGTTATGATTCTTGAATACAAAACGGCGCATCTTAAAAAAAATTGTCTAGTTATTATTAGTAGGTATTATTTGCAAATTCCATCAGGATTTTTAAAATTTTATATAACGCGGAGCTAGTTTTACGAGTTTTTCTTCACATATTATTTAGCAGGATATTGAATTTGATCTGGGCACCCTTGTGATCCTTGGGGTACGCCAGAACAGAATACACCCTCTCGTGCCTCCGAGTACCAGAAAGGGACCCATAAGAAGTGAGGAGTTAACGGATTATGAAGGAAAACATTGGGAATAATAATAATATACAGTGGATTGCAGAAATTTGATATTAAGTAAGAGTAGTAGAACAATTCTACATTCAGCAACTTACATAGAAATCTCATAATCATTTAATAAGCAAGGTGAAATACAACGCTCATAATAATTAAAGTACGGATTATATGCAACATAAAACTTACATAATAAATGCTTGAAATATGCAATATAATAGCATAGTAGTGAAATTTAGCATTTTCGTGGAGCACACGACAAAGAATTGGTCTCCCATTCTTGTCTGTAAGTTTTCGAGAGTCCTGCAAAAGGCAGGTGTTCGAAAAAATAAAGAATTTTACAACTTTAATTCAGCGATGAGGTTCTACAACTCATCCTGATGTCTGAATTTTTCGTTGACACGGAGAAGAGAGCTTGCATATATATTTTGTATGCAGCTGATCTGCTAACTGCTAACTCATCACCGTGCCTATTAAAAAAATTAAATTACTCAGGATGGGTAGCATGCTATGTTGCTTAACTGTACATGTTAATATATTGTCTAATAGTGAGATTTAACGAACTTTTGCCTCATACAGAACTTACATAAATGAGTAGAAGGTTTTTTAACCGATGTCTCCTCGAGAAATCTCTCCAAATATTGTATTATATGCACTTGCATATAATACAATATTCGGTTATAAAAGTACACATATAAATCTCAGAATCACAAGTAAGTTGAAATACATCTCTCATAATAATAATATTGATACTAGTACTGTATGTTTGTATATATGTATATATAACTACATCTAATACTTACTCGTGGCAAGATTTCGCAGAAATATTAATTAAATTTTAATAAACACGTCATGTTTCATAACTACCTATTTACATATCTAAGAATTAAGTAACATTATCCCCGCGTAAATGTGTTATTCAATTATTATTAAATACCTATCTATATATACATATATATTATGATTACGTTTGTCAAAATGATTCATATCCTTTATAGAGCTGCATTTACCTTCTAGATAACCATAAAAAATGACATTCTAGATAGATTTGGGTGTCATCACAGCTTTCATATTCATACCACGGTGGCGCTAGTTTATATAGAAGCGTTTTTTAAATAAATTGTTTGGCTTGTCAGAACGAAATGATTTCTTTAACATAGCATATTATGAAAAGTGTGTTAAAATATAACTTGAAATTATTTTTATACGTAAAAATATTTATTTAAAAAATCTAATAGTCAACTAAACCGTGCATTTGGCATTATATTCCATATAAATTGTGTTTCAGTTATATCTGTCAATAATTATAATCATAAAATAGATCAATACTATATTATATAGTTGGAAGAGATCGCGCCTTTTCCATTAACTCGCTTTCTGTATATTGATTGTATTTTATTTTAACGCATTTTTCTATAAAATTGAATGTTTTGTGAATTGTGATCAATGTTCAGTAAAGAATAAATAAATAAATATATATTAGGTAGGTACATACTACATTTTTTACATCAGATTTCAATGTATTTTGTTCCAATTTTGTACTTGTATAAATATAATTTCTTTCAAAATGGATTCGTTTCTTAAAATTACAATAATAATTAACTTTTATGCACAATATACAACATAAAAAAATACAGAACTATTTTTTTTGTGCTAGTTTGAGCTAGTCCCAAACTAAGATATGAATCCTGTATTGTGGGTACTAACGCGACGATACACATATATACAATGCACTGAACACATTACATGTACCTAACACCCAGGCCCAGGACAATTTGAAAAAGGCCATTCTTCATTT
The DNA here is from genome assembly GCA_947579605.1 of Athripsodes cinereus. Lineage (NCBI taxonomy): Eukaryota > Metazoa > Arthropoda > Insecta > Trichoptera > Leptoceridae > Athripsodes > Athripsodes cinereus. The sequence continues at coordinate 2,089,145 of OX388312.1, read as the reverse complement.
TGCCCTGGCCGGGAATCGAAACCAGGACCTCGTGACTCAAAGGCAAGTGCGTTAGCCTCCGCGCCACACCGGCCGCCATTATTAAATGAGGTGATGACACAAATAAATGATATTGTGCAATGGGCAAGTTTATCGCAGAAGCGATATCTTCCAACTAAAAAATCACAGATGTGGCATCGATATAAAACGTGTTGGTGGCACTCAAGCATACCTAATATATTGACTGAAAAAGCAGTGCTTTCTTGGTAAACTAACAACACCCTTTGAACGGGTACTGAAATTGAAAACAAGTTTTTGACAGAGATAATGTACCATTAAACGATAGACATCGATGAGGTATGTTGCCTATTACGAATATCTATAATTTGATGTTGTTTGTTAGCTCACTGGTTACCCGATTTGTAGGAGATCCCATGGTAGTAAACCGACTCCTTTAATTAAAATGATGTTTCAAAAAATAATCATCAAAAAAGTTTCCGGACTGCGAGAAAAAGTATGAACAAAAATATAATAATAAAAAGTAAAAATAATAATAAGAAAGTGTAGTTCATTTGTAAAGATTGTATATGTACGCGGGGAGTTGGTTACAAGCATGTTAATTAGAGTGAATCAAATATTACTCAGAAGAACCTTATATAATTATAATTATACATAGCTATGTTCATGCCCTATATTAGTATTAGGTATGTACTTATATATATCCCCCTGAAGGAAAATATTGGTACTTGTAACCCCCTTCAACCACCCTTTTTCTCCCTTATACCTTCGCAACCACCCCTTTGCAGTCAGTCTTCTACCAGAAAGTATATTTTAACTCAGAAGAAAACAAACTTACTATTATTATTATTATTAATATTTCCACTTGTAAATGTTACTTATTTTTAATAACTCATTCAGACCTGATCAATGGTTTTACAATCTTACGAAACTTATTTTAAATATAAATGTGAACCTTACTGTTGTTACGTAGAGTCGCCACCAAAAAATGGATTTTCCACTCTTTTCGATAAATTTTCGACTGTCCTGTAAAAGGAAGGCGTGCGTAAAAGTCACCATGTAGTTAGATATTTAAAACTTCTTCTATTAAGATATGCCACCCATCCTGAATATGATGTTTTAATTGGCACAATGAGGACAAACTGCATTTGCTTTACTACGTGCAGGCAGACATTCGCATGAGTAGCGTCAAATTAGCCCTGATTTCTCATTTCTTGAATACAGATAATAAATTCTGTGTTAAAAACTTGATAACCTTCAGTTTACCATTTTCATATGGATGAATACCATAATCAAACATTATTTTTTCCAATTTATTTATATTATTATCTCGAAAAACTCAAAAAACAATGTTTTATAGAATTTGGAACAATTTTTATATTAATTTATACATTTACATAGATTAAATCTGGAACGAAACTAAAAATGCAACCAAGTATGATAAAGGTTATCAAAATAATAATTAGGTAGGTACTTATTTTGAAAATAAAATTATTAATCATTTTCCAGTTGGTACTAGCTGGAATCACACCTCGCGACTGAGATTCTATGTGTTCCTATGTAAATGTAAATGAAGAAGCGACGACAGAGAGTGTCAATCATAATAGGAAATAACAAATGAATGGCAACAGCGGATGTCCCATTTCAACACTCAGATGTTTCTTGATTAATGAACGGTTATTAATTATCATTTTTGATAGACGCAAGTGCGTACTTTACTAAATACAAATAAATATTTTACAAATATTTCTATAATTTTCACTCTGTAAAACATAAAATGATACCTTTATTAAACTTGGAAAGGTTTTTTGGTCTAAAATATTTCTTTTCGAAAAAGATAATATAGAAAATACGCTTACCTAATTATCTTCAATTCAGCGACGAGGTATGCCATTCATCCAGAATGTCTTATTTCTATTTGACACAACTTGTATGTTTACGAAATGTTTTAAGTCTTTTTACTACTCCATTTGTGGGATGCATCGTTGTGACATAAAAAATACAAGTAATTTTTAGTTAACTTTTAATGCTTTCCACTAGGTACTGCAAAAGAAATACCATTGTAAGTGTTAAATTTATATAATAACGTGTTTTATTTTTCTCTACAAATCACAAATTATAGTCTTATATTTCAGATTTAAGTAATGCTTCAAAATAATGTAAAATAATTATTTTAAGAAATTCTAGAGTTCGGGTTTTGGAGGGTTAATTCATCTGACCCCTAGGAATTTTCATTTATAAAGGTTATTATTATAAATTAATCTGATTACATTCAGATTGTAATCTGTTGATACACAGCCCTGTGAAACATAAATCAAAATTTGATTAATTATTGTTATAAAATTATTAAGAAAACGTCGACGTATTGTGTAAACAAAACATTCAGTCCGGAAACATTTTGAACCGACATTGTTTCGAATAATATCTTTAATACTTATTAGTTCTATTGCTACAAAGTAAAATATAAAAGACATCAAAGGGATGTCAAAAATATAAATGGGGTAACCAGCGAAGTCGTAGCCTGAACAAATTTTCTTTCATTAACAATATAAATTTTTATTTCTTCATTTTTACGTGAATAACTAGATTAAATTTTATTTTATGATTTTTCTTCTTTAATTTATCAACACATAATTCAAACATTCACAGCAAACTAAAAAATGTGTGTTCATAAGGACTGATGTAGTCGGCGACCATATTTGATCCTACGACCTTTGGACTACCATTAAAATCAGTTCATTACCTTTGGGTATGTCAAAATATTTACCAGACTTCATAAAAAAATCTTTACACAAAATAATAAAATTCAAAAACCATAAAAGTGACACAATTTACTATTACAAATTGCTTTCATAATAATAACAATATTTCACGATAATATTATTAATATTCAAAATATAAAACATCAAGTGACTTCTGTTTGTTTTTTGATTACGCAATATTACATTTCACAATTAATCATTCGATTGCGACATAAAATTATTTTTCTCATAAATTACATTTAAATAGCACCTACATTTTTCACTTCGCCCATACTGAGAATAATGACTTGAAATAATTATTTTACAAGCATTGACTTACTATTACTAGACTGGTGACACAGCACAAATTTAATGTTAAATTATGTTCCAATATTAAAGTAACAATATTATGTTGGTTCACTCCATAACATTAAGATATTAATTGCCTTTTTCCTACTAATGCTGAAGTATGTGAAATCCTTTAAAAATAAAAATTAATGTCCTTCAAGTCTGCAACACAAAATATATTATGTACTTATAAACATAATAATTATATAACTGTGGTGATTGTTGCAAAAATGTGCACTCCTAATTTATTAATATAAAGATCATCATTATATAAATGCATCTACAACGAGGGACTCGAGGGAGATATGAACGTATCGTTTTTCACCAATGCTTGTTTAAAATCGATTGAATGAAACTATATTGGTCGCATTACCAAGTTTTCCTTTGAATTTCCAGTCTATATACATAAAAGGTCATTGGTTACCCATATGACAGCTTATTCGTGATTTTTTTGTACCGTAATTAAAGGAAAAATGACTATTAGTTTTTTGATAAATTAAAACAATACAAGTATGTACTAGATAGAAAGATATTTTAAGTAAATAATATATGGAGTTTAGGCATAATTTTTAATAATATATTGTGTATTAAATATTTAGACATCATTATGAAATCAAATAAAATTACGTTTTGTGTAACCAAATAAAAAAAATACTAAATATATATTATTGATAATTACATAATATTACTAGCTGACCCGGCAAACGTTGTTTTAGCACAGGGGTCGGCAACCTTTTAGCTGTGGTGTGCCAAGCCACTCTACCAATATGATTCAGGGTGCCGCCTTAATTCTAAATTATATAATGGGGTTCTAGAGGAGAAGAATTTTATATCAAATTTATCTTTTAAACATATTTATTAAAAAAAAAAAATTCTAACATAATTTTTTTTTTTTAATGCGAACCTTGTCCCTGATTACTTTGCAGAGTGCCATTCAGAACCCCATCGCGTGCCATAGGTTGCCGACGCCTGTTTTAGCATATAAATTATGCCATATACTAATATCGCTATTAAAAAAGAGGGGATGATGGTAGAAGGATGAAAATTTGGGGCTGTATGTATTTTCAATGCGTCACCATAAGAAAATTTTAAAAAATGTCCAAAAAAAAACATTCGGGGTGGACCACCCTTAACTTTTAGGGGTATGAAAAATAGATGTTGGCCGACTCTCAGACCTACCCGATAAACACACAAAATTTCATCAAAATCGGTCCAGCCGTTTCGAAGGAGTATGATAACAAACACTGTGACACGAGAATTTTATATATATTATTAGATGTTACATTCATATTGGTTACGAAATATTTAATGTAATACATTATGTGCAACTTCTGACGTGGTTACCTTTATTTATCCGAGATTATTATTTTATCTATTTATTTATTTATATTTCTTATTGTTACCACATCGATGTTATGCAGACCTAACAGGTTACTCAAAAAGAACATTTAATAAAAGTAACGGGTATTTTTTTTAGACAATCCACCCGATCTGAGTGATTTGTAAATAAATGACATATACCTATACCAGGTATTAAAACAGTAAGATTCAGGCTTCAATAATCATTCTACACTACTTATTAATCACAAGTATCTACATAGGTACCGCTTTGGCAACACTATACGCAACTCTCTCTCTCTCTCCTGGTACAAATAACACGTACAAAGGTACAAATACCTTAGAGTAATAATATTATTAGCAATTCTCAACGAAATTGAGTTGTAAATATTTGAGTTTGTATTCCTCCATTTACCTACCTACCAAATATTATATAATATATACGTATCTAGTATTCTACTTACATACATAGTTAGTTGTTCCTTTGTCCCATATCAAATTATGAGGCAATTTTGATTAATGTCATGGAAAGGTAAGTATTTTATACCCGTTATAATAATAATAATATAGTACCTACCTCGGTATGTAGTAACCGGGTATTATTATTAAATACTCAAATACCGATTTACATACTCGTGCCTAAATTAAACATATTATATAAATAACTTATCACAAAGCACATTCACGGCGGTTTAAAATTTAATGTTTTATCATTTTCTCCGTGGAGCCTCTGTTAAATAAAAGGTCCCCACTCTTTACTGTAAGTTCTCGAATGACCAGTAAACAGTATATATTAGTAAAAGATTAGAGGCCTCAGTCAATAACACACTTTCACGTCACGTTCCCGCTCCGTTAACGTTCGAATATAGACGAAGTTGCAAGCAAGTGTCAATTTCGTTGCTAAGATACACAATAGTTACGAAAATTAACACTTTGGCGCAACATCGTCTGCACCCGAACGCTAACGGAGCGGGAACGTGACGCGAAAGTGTGTTATTGACTCAGGCCTCAGATAAGATATTTTCAGTTCAATGATGAGGTGTGAATCTATTCTGAATCTTTTAGCTTTTATTGGCATGTAGGGAACGATTTGTATACTTATGACATGCGTTTGATAAACTGGCTACCCTACTTTTGGGATTCACCGTGATGGTCTAGTATTAGTGAAAGTAGATCAAAAAATCTATAATTAATTGTAATAAAGTAATTATTAGCTCAAAGGAACCATGAATGAGCGATGCTACAAATAAAACTCTCTGACCGCATTAGAAACACTAAGATACGTAGAAGATCGGGAGTTACGGATGTTATCGAAAGAATGGCAAGGTTGAAGTGGTCATTTTCATTTAATTTCGTGGGCAGGGTATGCTGCTAGACTTAAAGATCAAAGATGGACAACAAGGGTAGTGGAGTGGAGACGTTGTGAAGATAATAGTTTGCATATATTGCCCCTAGAATTCTTAACAAGATTTATGACACAGTTATCCGGGCTTCGGCTTCTTCTGGTATTGGGGGAGGGATCACGGCATGGCTTCAGCAGTTGGGCCGCAGAAACACTGAGACCCTGATCACATATCTGCCTGTGTGACTGAGTGTGTATGTATGTGCATGAATATATGTGGCGTTATGTGTACATGTGTGTGTGTGTGTGTATATATATATATGTATGTATGGGTGTGTATGTATGTATGCATGTATGTGGGTGTGGGTGTATGTGGATGAGTGTGTTTGTGTGTGTGGATGTATGTGTGCGTGCGTGAGCGTGTGTTATGTTATGATTAAATAAAGTAGGGAAAATAACCTTAGTAACTGATGTAAAGAAAATTGAGCGCTGAGACAATGTAAGGTGAAAACTGGCTCAGTCTACCTTGGTACGGGCTCATGCCCAGTTAGGTAGACATTAGTGACTCATCTTTTAAAATCTGTTTTGTAAATAAAATAAATAAATAAATAAATAAATAAATAGGAGTAGAGGAAGATCTCCAACACGTTGGTCAGAAAGCTCAAGACAGAGATGTCTGGAGACATAATATGAAAAAGGCTTATGTTTAGCAGTGGACAGGAATAGCTGCATAAGTAAGTAATTATTGTTCTATTGTTATTTACATCACATTTAATTAAGTATAAAAGTAAATTAATATTATTTTTGTATTCCGTGTTTATTCTGACACGACGACAACCATCTCAATTTACTTACATCTGGAAAGGAGGGAGATGAGGGAGGCGAAGAAAGGGAAGAGCAATATTGTATTCAAGTAAACAGCATTTTATAGTTAAATGATTCGTCATCTTGTTATGATAAAATAAAAAGATCGGCTGTATGTTTGTGTTATTGTAGATGTGTTTCAAATATTCGGAAAATATACTCGGACAAGCTTTTAGTAGCTCACTGTGAACGGTGAATAAGGTTGTATTTGGGTTTATAATAAATCCCAGATATATCTTTTTAAAAAAAAAAATAACAATGAATAAAGCGCCGTATACCTACTCATAACACGACCACAAGGGCGCCGTATTCCGTATCTGTCGTCCGAAAATCTCAACAAAAAGGTGTTTATTATATTGTTTATATTTGATGTTTTCTACGCTCAACATCAAAGAAAATTCTTATACCATTTTAACGACAAGCTATTTGAATAAAAAATGTTGTGGAAGGAATGAGAGATTCGGAAAGGTATAGACCTGAATGGAAGAGAATTTGTTCCCAATTAGGACATTAATGTCCTTATATTTATAAATATGTGTAAGGATTCCAATAAAATTAAAGTCATTTAACATTTTGAATACAGGAACGAGGTTTACCTTCCATCCTGAGTGTTATATTTTTTTGTCGGCTCGGAGAATACAGCTTGTATTTTTACTACATACAGCTAATCTGCTGGCTACCCCACTTGTGGGAAACACCGCGATAGTATAATAGTAGAAGTACCTAATAATATAATGAATTATATTATTTATTTAATTTACTTATAATATAATTATTTAATTTACATAAATCTGGTTAACGTAAGGTGAATATTTTTGGATTCTAAATAATATGATATTTCAAACAAAGTGCTAAAAACAGAGGATGATAAGGGGGAAGTGGGGGGGTTGTAATTTGAAATATAAATGAAGACACAAAAACATCCCTTAGAAGTAAAAACATTCCTTTGTTAAAATACAAATAATAATTATAATGATTATACTGTACTAAACGAAAGAAAACGAGGTAAAATTAAAGAATTAACTCCTTTCCTAACCATCCCTTAATCCGTAACACCCCCCAACCCTTTTGTTTTATGAGTAGCGGCCATATTTCTATCTATTTACTTAAATAATAATATCTAATATTATTATTTTCCACCCCCTCCCCAGCTTTTTATTTTTTTCTTCTTCTTTTCGTTGTAATTTGAGACAAAATAAAATTATTAATTATTTTTCCAACACGACAGAGTAAATTATGCCTACAAATGATTTACATTTAATAATCTGTATAGTTATTATTATTTAACGTGTTTGTATGTATGTACATCCGAATGTATTTAAAAAATGCACATTCTAGTTCTTGTAAAATGTCTTTGGGCAGTCATTTATCGAACAAATTTCATAGAATGAACAAGAAAGAAATATTTCATAAATATATAGTAAAAAGCAAATAAAGAATAGAAAATCTAGTTTACAGTTATAAAATAAACGCTGCTGGCGGGAAAAACTTTATTTATTGATTACTCTACCGTATTTTTTTATCATTTCCACATTTGGTATAGTATTTGAAGAGAATATCTGACATTTCAAATATATAATCCCTCCCTGTCGCCAAATTTGGATTTTGGTTCTATTGGAATAATTCAAATTATTTGAGATATTTCACGATTTCATAGTTTTTGTATGACACTAACAAAAATAGAAAGATCGCCACTGAATATAAGCTAGTATAAAATTGGTACAAAAATAGAAGGAATCATTTTTTTGATCCTTATTGCATTAAGGATTATCATTACTCGAAAAAAATTACCTTTGTTATGTATTGTAAAAAGAAAACAATTATAAATTGTTTTAATTCCACTCATTCCTTAACTTAATCCACTTGTTTAATAACCCTAATAAGTACAAAAATACTCCTATCTCTTAATAGGAGCGAGGATTTAAATCTTTTGCGAAATCCTTTTTTGTTGTAATAGGTTTAAAATATGAAGTGGATGTAAAGGGTTATTAAGAAAGAAAAGTCGTATCAAAAACATGTAAAGAAAATTATATAGCATCCTTTTATAATAATAATATCAACAAGAAACAGGAGCGAAGGACTCCTTCTCTTTACTTTCGAGTGTCATAGAGAAAAAGGCAGGTAAGTAATCGTAAAACACCATACTACGGATTAAACAATGTGAGAGAGACGTCTTTCTACTTGATGATGATGTCATTATCAGTCTGATAGAAGAACAAAACGCTTGTGAACATCAAACGAACGAAATTTATCCTATTATGGAATTCTACTAGCTGTGTACCAATTAGTGATGTCACGAATGTGTGATTTTGGATATTCGCGAATGCGAATAGCAAATATTGACTTGCTTAGATTTCTACAATATTGCTCAATCATTAAAATTTCTACCCCCCCGTAGCCGAATTTTCAAAATGGTATAGGAATTTAAAATATTTCAAAACTCCTCGGTTTTCTTAAAGAATATTTTCTTGCAGTACCTTTTTCTACAATGTACCGGGGAAGTATCCGGTACTTTCAGCGAATATCCGATACTTATTCGAAACAATATTCGCAAAACATTCGCATATTTTTTTGCGAATACGAATGCGAATGCGAATACTTTGAAATATGCGAATACGAATATTCGTTACATCACTAGTACCAATATTATAAATCAATTATGACTGATCTTAAAATTGACTGCAATCGAGACATTTTGAAACTATCAAATATTCACCAGGTTATATAATATCCATCAATCTCATTAAAGCACCTCCCACAAGTGTGGTAACTTAACGGACCAACTGCCATGCAAATAATAAACATGAAAGTCGTCCTATAATACATCATCGCCGCACTGAAAATGTTAAATGTTTTAAGAATATTTGCCTTTAATGTACCTGTGTGCATTGTAGGTACGCGAATATGTGTATCGTCGTGTTAGAACCCATAATATAAGATCATATCTTAGTTTGGGACTAGCTCGATTTGTGTGAATTGTCCATACATGTTTTGTTATGTTAGAGCGCATTTAAAAACTTACAGAAATGAAGGAGAAGTCTATTCTTTACCAGGGACTTCACGTGATATATAAAAAAATTCTAAAATTAGTCAATAAATAAATTTAATCTAGGACACACTCACCTTCACACAATAATAAATTCAAGTCTGGGAGTCTGCGAAAAAAGAACTTCATTTGGATATTTTTTACATATTAATACTTGAGATATTCGTACATTAGAATTGATGACGAAAGAATTTCAAATAATCTCAGCACGCATATAAATTATTATAAAAAAAAACTGTGCGTGCTATTTATAAAAAGAAATAATAATAAATACCTATAACAAACCAAAAAATATAACTATCTGCAAACCTAAAATAAAAAGTTGTATTTTTCGCCCAAATTAAAGCATCAATCAAAAATCAAGAAATTACATTTGATTCACTAACAATTTCCTTTTCGTTATTCAACAAAACTATGAAGTCACGTTTTCTGTATAAAAAGGGATTTTATTATAATAATAATAACAGTAATAAACGATTATTATTTGTTATGTGCAATTTGCAAATAGATCAAAAATAAATTTATTCATCACAATTTGATAATATCGTGTTAAGTTTGTCTAGTGCAAGAATATTATAATTAACTGTTCGGTGTTTGTATGTCTGTCTATCAGAGAATAAAAATAAGTATAAATAATGTTCGTAAATAAATTTAGCCTTGGTGTAAGTATCTCCTGACTTTATTACATTAATCGTTTAAATTATCGAAAGGTATCAGGTATGGGAAATTATTCTGATGACCTACAAACAAAATTGTTTTATTTCATTTAAATTTAATTCGGGATAATTCAAAATTTCTATTTTCATTTTACGAATGAAAACAGTTAATTTTTATAAAATGTACCTACTCATCTGTTATTCATTAAAAACATAACATTTTTATAATCAATAAAACAATATTTATTTATTAATTAATAATAGACACAACAAAAAGTTGACAAAATAGAATTAAAAAAGTAAAAATTACATATATTGACTTGGCCATATCAACCTTCCAATGAAGTGTGTCTATAGCATTCACATTTTAAATTCAACATAAGAATAAGAAAAAGTATTGATTAAAGAAATAGGGGGTGCAATCACTGCAAGCCCAAAATAAACTGGACCCACACTAAACAAGCACCAATCACGTTTAACATTATCATAATAACTTAGACAGGAATGCTGATAGTATTTCATTAGCTAAAGTCAAGGAAAGTTAAGGTTTTTTACCAAGCGAAATACACTGGTATAAATACGATAAACTAATTTAACATGCAATCAAATTTTTGCAAACTCTTTCGACTATCAGACATGTTTATATTTATATAATATAGGTATAAGTATTACTTTGTTACCTGCACACAAACATTAAATAGTCTTTAAATTCATAAGCCTACGCATTTTAAAACACGAAAGAGTCCGCACTTTTTAATATATTTTTGGTTACCTATTTAAATTTTAAAAAAGGCAACTTTCTATACATCAATCTTATTTTATTCTATAAATTAAAAACAAAAATTGGTGATGCGACTAAACACATAGATGCAGTGCAAATCTTGAAGGACATTGTAGGGGTTCTTTAATGTATTTGACAAGGAATATAGAATGTACAATATTTAAATATAAGTAGGAAAGAGACCAGTAGCATTTTAAGGTAATGGAGTGAAAAAGAACAATAATTATTCTATTCTTCTCCAGACCATCCACTCGTTTGAGCAACATTATTCAGCGGGTCAGTCGCACGGGCACAATTTTACTAACTTAATTATATTTATTTATTTATTTTATTCTTCACTGTACATTGGTTACAATATTACAAAATAAAACAGTGTTATATAAATATCAGTTCAATTCAATGTACAGAGGGCGAGTTTATCGGTAAGATGCGATGTCTTCCAACTAACCCGGTAGTTACAACTTATAGTAGATCATTTTAATATTTATTCATCCATTCATTCATACCAACAAAATATTTTCTACTGGCGGGGTAGCTAGCGGACACATTGCAACTAATAAATGTTTTTTTTACGTATAAAGTCATGAAATTCTCAATTTTGGATCTAACGTAGGTAGTAGACAGAGTAATATATTTTAAAAATATATACAATTTAAAAATAATTAATATTAATTTGTTTCCTACATTGTTTACACACAACAATAATCGTAATCTAATTAAAAACATTTGGTGATCCATTAATCAATTACATCACATAAATCTTCTCACAAGATGGCGTTGACCTCACAAACAAAACATAGTAGGTAATAATAGACAATATTACAACTAGCTTTTGTTTTTCTTTTCAAGTTTGTTAAACTCGAAATAAATAAATAAACGATAATAAATTACTAAATATTGCAAATCCGACGGTGCAGAGAGACAGAAAACTAAATTTTTATTGTACACACTTTATTTTATTTAAATTTTTTAATGTAATTATAAATCATTGCTTTTAATGTTTATATTATTCGTTTTAACATTACTATAAAAATAGTTTTAAGATTTTACATTATTAAAGTATTATTAATATCACATCAAATTAATTTATATGTCGCTTTGCTATTTCTAAGAACAAGTTAAAAGTCATAAAGCGTGCATGATGAATTGTTTTGAATGTGACCGAGCTGATACAGCTAGTACCTACATATTATGTACATTGCGAATAGACTTCGAAACTCTTAAAACTTGTATTGTTGCACTCTGGTGATCACGTCGACACATTTTTTTAGTATCTATCATAATATTACGGATTTTATTATAAAAGGGGTAACCCGCGAACGAAGTCGTAATCATATGTAAATAGCGTATTTTTTACTTCTTGTTTCGTATTTTTGTAACATTAAAAAATAATAAGACGTGCCCCTACAGTTGGAGTGATATGCCATGCCTCATCGCTGAATTTAGTACCTTAAATGTTTGATTAATAATATTGTTTCATACATTATTACATCCCGTTGAATCACTCTTTTGTGCTAGTTTTCAAGTGTCCTGCAAGAGGCAGTAATTAGTCAAAAATCAATCCAAAAGTGGGGTAGCCAGCAGATCAGCTACATATACCTAACAAATATTAAATATGCAAACTGTCCTCTCCGTGCTAACAATAAAATTTAGACATTAATGATCGGTATAAGATGTAAATTGTCTATATAATACCTGCCTTTTACAGGACACTCGAAAACTTATGGAAAAGAGTGGGAGACCAATAATTAGTCGGGCGCTCCACGGAACACTTAAATACATTGTATTTAAATAAAAACTCAGCACTGTAATGCAATAACCATTCAAATATCTTCATTTCGTGATAATTGTTGGATGCAAGAATAAGTTAATAATAAGAGCAGTAACAATTACATGTCAAAATTGTAACAGTGTATAATTATTTTGCTAACCATGTAATAGAGTTACAAGATAACAATGTTCTAAATTTAAAAATCTAATAACGTTCTACTACTAAAAGCATGTTACATTTCCATAGACAAGATAAGAACAGCAGGTTAAATTATATGCTAATAATCACTTTTCAAAAAGTACTCGGTATCGGGTCTATTGTAACGTCCTGTGATTTTTCCACATAATACGATAAAAGATAGAAAAAGTTGGGTTTACACTAAATTGTAAAAGGTCAGTTGATAAGTCATCGGTCGAAGATGTATAAAAGACGATCGTTGAGAAAAATGTTAGAAAATGTTAGAAAATGTTGAGGGATGATGAAATAAAGAAAATGAGTAGATGTAAGACAATAAATTTATTAGTGCCACAAAAAGACTTTGTGAAAATAATGACTAAATGATGGTATGGACGTGTGTAACGAATGAATTATGAAAGAATTATACAAAGTGTATACGTCTAAAAGGAAGAATATAAGAAACTTTAAGAGTCTGCAAAGCACATGGCTTGGCTGGGTCGAATACAAATATTGTGTCAATTTTAATGTGCAGACCAGCTGAATGCAACAAACATGCAAGCCGTCTTCTATTTACCGACAAAAATTAAGACATTAAGGATGGATGACAAACCTCATCGCTGAATATGAGATGTAAAATATCCTTATTTTTTCGAACACTTGCCTCATACAGGAGACTCAGAAACTTTTGGAAGAGTGGGAGACCAATTCTTTACCTACCGGGTGCTCCACGGATTTTTCATTTATTGTACAACAATCATTTGACGTGTTTCAGTATAATGGAAATGCACCTTGATATTCAAAATAACAATAACAATGTATTATTTTTAACAGGTTAATTTAGTAGCAGTAATTTAAGTATCTAATAAATCATAGCAGAATTTAGTTACATAGTTGTGAATAATAACAGTATAGTATTCGACAAACAAACATGTAAATTTGGCATAGAAACAACTTCGCTTAATATAAATACTTATCAGCTGGTAATGTTACGAATATTTTGTTGGAATATGATGAAATGAATAAATTTGAAAATATTAAGTAAAATAGATACATAAAATATGAAAATATGGATTATGTACTCGTAAAAAGGTTCATGCGTTGTATGAATTTGAATAAATATGAAGGAAAATCACTGACTGCTCTTTTTAATTATAATAAAACCAAAAAAATATTCTTCTCAAATCCTGATTCAAAGAGCGTAAGACGAGAAGAATGTTGAGTTGAAGCTGGTTACAGGACCAGGATAACTGTAAATACCTAGACTGCGATATTTTGGGTATGTGGAAATAGTGAGAGAAAACTGAATGGCCAAGAAGATATATAATATGGTTCAGAGCGAAAAGATACTTGAAAAGATGGTCGGGTAAGTTGGAAGAAATCGCGCCTCAGCGATAAACTCGCCCTCTGTATATTGATTAAATGAATGTATTTTACATATTTGAATGTATTTTTGTATACATTTGCTCTTAATCAATGTACAGTAAAGAATAAATAAAAATGTTTGAAGATCTGGCAGCAGCAGCCAGAAGGTCAAAATAGCTGGATTATGTATATCAGATCTGAAAGGATGACGGACACGTGCTGAATACAATAAACACGAGGAACTGTATGAGCGAGTGCAACGATTGGAGCAAGTGGCACTCGATTCTTTTAACAAAAATTAAAGGTATCATATCTGTTCACAATTAGCACACCTTTTAACTTTAACAAAGTTTAACTATACCATCACGGTATTTGATAGCAAATCAAGCTGCAAGCTGTCCTCTCTGTGCCAATAAAAAAAAATTAAAGCTAAAATAGACATACATAAATATATAAATGCAATAGTGTATTTATTTAACATAGCTATAACATATTAAAACTAAGTATTATTATTTATCAGGTTAAATCTACAAAATGCTACTGTTCTATTTTGCATATTGTTGTACGTTTTAATAATAAAACAGTTTCACGGTATACACCACGTGTACCTACATATTCGTAGTTAGTTACAAAAATATAATAATATTAGTGAAGTTATTATTATTATTGGTCCGACTATCTATGTACGTGTGTATTGTGGTGGTAAATAATACGTAAATTGTGAATTATTGTTATTGGCCGCTATTACAGTTTAATATGTTAATAATACCCGTTACTTTATACCTTGTTAAACGAGTATCTTAATATTTTGTGTTGAAGACAGGCCTAATTTAGTAATAGTGATCATATTTTATGCAAACGTTAAGGGAAATGTGGTGTAATAATCAGGATAAATTTGAATCGAATTGCTTTATTTAGACATGCTTGTGGAATATTTGAGTGACTACAGTTCGATACATAAAATTATATAATTTGTACTTACATATCTTTCGCTGGTTACCCCATTTATTATAGTGATAGAGATTATAATGGTTGTTTACCTGAAAAAAAAAGAAAAAACAATAATTAGTACAAGTATTCATTAATCAGATACTATCAAAAACTATACAATAAACTGTTATGACATTTATTTATTTATATAATAAATCTACATTTTTTACAGTTGTAGTATAAAATCAGTAGATTTTGTATATTAGAAATTATAGATCATCTTTTCTGTAATATAAAACTATAGTTTTTCTGGAAGGGTGTCAAAACTTAAAGAAATCGAATGTCGAATAAATCGAAACATGCGTTTCTTTCTACTATAGATCAAACAAACTCGAATGAGAAGTTTATCCAAGAGATTGATAATGTCCTATGAAGTAAAAAGACGTTTCTTTCGTGTTTGATAAATCCATGGACATAAATATTCAATGGAAACACTTTCGCCAAACTTGAAATATAAGACAGGACTGAATATTCAACAATTTACTGTGAATTAAATAGGAGAGAACAATAATTGAATGAATCATCATCATCGCCCTCAACGCTCCTCTCGGAAGCACAGGGCAGAAACCAGCCTCCTCCATTCAGAGCGTCTCTGCGCCAATTGCGTCACCTCTTCCCAAGACATTCCCTGCGCTCTGATGTCGTTGTCATAGGAACGGTGTATTGTGAATGAGGGACGACCGGGCCGAAGGAATTCCTTGCGGACGGAAGAACAGTGCTCTTTTCGGCCAACCATCATTGGGCATTCTCAGAACATGTCCCAGCCAGGACCATCGTCTCTCCCGTATTACGGAGATTAGAGGTCTCTGCTGGGTGCGCCGGCGCACAGCATCATTTGTGACATGTTCATACCATTTGACATCCAAGAAATATACAAGAAATATAATACGTAAATAAGAGAAGTATTCTTCCAATTATAATTATTATTAGCTTCACAATAATAAGCAGAAGTGTATGAGTAGTACTAGTAGATGTTATTATGTAGGATAGCGTGTAGACTTGTATTTCCGCAATCAGAGAATGATTTATAATATAGGCACAGCAGTATTGTAATATGCAAGTTGATACTATAATAATGTATCTACACACTTAATAGGGGTAGTTGCATTTTATATATAAATGAAGATTGGATTATATGCAACTTGGAATGGATGAAATATGCATGCATAATTGTATCTTTTTGGCCACCAAATAGTAAATTAGCCAATAATAGAATGACTAGGCAGTAAGTTAAACACCGGCATTCAATTGAGGTCTAGTAGGATTGTTTAACACAACGTTTATCAACCCTAGCAACACAGTGACAAATAAAGAAATTAAATTTTAACAATCGGGCTAGCTTCGATCAGGCAGAATGTTGAACATTTGACATATCATTGTTATTCAACAAAACAGCTAGCCACATGTATGCCGACATTATACTAACCGCCTGGTTATTTTGTTAACTGGCTAATTTAACTATCGAGCTTTTTATCATGAGCTTCGAAAAAACCTTTTACATCACGCATATTAAACGAAAAATATATGCAGACATAAATATGAAAATAACATAAAAAATCACCCATTATCTACAGATAATAATCTACAGTAGTGTCACACGTTAGACCAAGATGCCGTTTTATTTAGTTTTAGTTGAGTCTTCTTATTGTCACCCAAGATATATACCTAATTGTCTCGATCTCAGAATAAAGCTGAACTATCAGGAGAAGTCCTTCAAAAGGATGGTTTTCTCGTGGTTGCATAGAAATGGCCGTCGTGAAAATGGAAATGGAGTGCTCAGGTGACGGTTTTTGAGGGAAAAAAATTACTAAATGTTTATCTCTACGTTTTGAATTTGAATACATTACATTTCATTTTACAAGTAGCGAGTGGTAAAATACAATTTCCTTGTTGCAACAATAATAATAATAACATTTCATTGGTTTGCATAATTATATCGTGACTAGGTTTCCATTGCGTTTCTAGTTTTCTTTACGGCCACGCGGTGGCTGTCAGGATATTGGAGTGTCTGATGATACTTCCAACACTTCAGAACCACTTCAGGAACTTGCAATACTTACAATAATATAGACCTATCAAAATGGGGGAAGTTGGAAAGAGTATTTCCGATGCAATAACACCAACACGCATCGGAATACATAATTTATTCTATCTTTTAATTTTAATAAATTCAAATTATGATCATCAATTGTCAAATAAAAATGTAGATTTGACTTTCTCAAATCTACCTACATCTATCTAAACTATCAAAGCATCTCACACAAATAGGGAACCCAGAAGATCACATAACATAACATAACATGTTTAGACAATTCACACAGACCGAGCTAGTCCCAAATTAAGAAATTAATATTGTATTATGGGTACTAACACGACGATACACATATATACAATGCACTACACACGTATAGGTACATGTAACACCCAAACCCAGGGCAATTTGAAAAAGGTCATTCTTCATTATGCCCTGGTCGGGAATCGAACCCGAAACCTCGTGACTCAAAAGCAAGAACGTTAGCCTCCGCGCCACAAAAAAGGTTAAATTTTGAACAATTAAGAACACAACAGCTAAGTCTGTAGATCTATTAGAAAAAAATATAATCAAACAGAGATATTAAATATAATTGAAAAATTGCCAAGTATGAAATACGATAAAATGAAAATAAGTAGATGGGGGTTTGGTGCGAATGTAAAAAGTACTTCAAATAGCACTTATTATTTATATGTAGTACATATCTGTGACTACTTCACCTGTTTGAAGACTACTTCACAACTCGCTTCAGTCAAAAATGTTAGCAGGGTAGCTCTTTTACAACCCTCACAGCACTTGAAATCGACACGCAATTCAACACTACGTACAATATTGGGTATACCTGCACTAGCTTAAACCCCGACACCGTTGAGAAAGGAATAGTCAACGCCAATTATTGAAAATACACCAAATATCCCACTTCATTGAACCTGGAATGGAAACGTCATAGAAAAATCCTAATAAAACAGGTTTATCTATCTATGTATTCCTTCACGCCCTATCCCAAGTGAGGAAGGCAGAGAGAACGGAACGCCATATAGATCTGTCTTTACATACTTCTTTCGCTTCTTCTATATTCATACAATTTCTCATGCACGCACGTCGATTTTTCTTACTCAATATACAGCCGTCCAAAAATAGGTGTTATTTTCTGTAAGTTTTTGAATGTCATGCATAATGTAGGCGTCTGTAAAACCTCACGCATAATTTTTTTTTAAGATATACCTGGGTGTATAAACCCAAATACAACCTTATACTCCTTTCACAGTAAGTTTAAAGCTTTTGTCGTGTTAATTTAATTTACCATAAACAATTTAGCATTGACGCTGAATTTCTTCGTTTTTATTGGCACGTGGAGAACAATCTCCCTGTTTATTTCTTGCAGTTTGTCCTCTAACTACCCCACTTGTAGGATATGCCGTGATGATATAGAAATACACTCAGTTGATGATAGTTTTTATTACAGGACAATGTTTTTCCTGTTTCCTTTTACATCTTAAATTCAATGGTGAGGTTTGCCTTACATCCTGAATGCATTATTTTTTTGTTGGCACAGAGAGGACACTTAACTGCACCACTTGTGGGATATGCCGTGATGGTATAGTAGTAATAGTAGTTTTAAATGTGAATGATCCAGTAAATATATTCATAATGGATAAATCAACAAACATACATATGAACAGATTGAAATATTTATACTGCTATTGCTTACGTTGCTTTGCATTGATATGGATAGCTTCAACAAGAAATAAATAGGTACTGTTTACATTCAACAAATAAATCTCAATAATATCTTTACCTATCTTTTTAAAATTAATTGTGGCGCATGGTATT
Source organism: Athripsodes cinereus (assembly GCA_947579605.1). Lineage (NCBI taxonomy): Eukaryota > Metazoa > Arthropoda > Insecta > Trichoptera > Leptoceridae > Athripsodes > Athripsodes cinereus. The sequence continues at coordinate 2,069,867 of OX388312.1, read as the reverse complement.
GGATGATAGCTGATCTCTGAAAGATTAATCTTTTTTTTTAACTTTAATTATGTAGTTATTGTCTGTTTTGTGCTTCTATGTTTATAAAATAAAATAAAATAAAATAATGATTGCTTGGTAGTCAATGTTGGCTGATCAATCTATTGAAAATTTCTTTGAAGAAATTAGTAGAATTAGGAATATATTCATTCATTCATTCATAACATCACGGCATTTGTCACAAGTGGGGTAGCCAGCAGACAGACTTACTGCATTTAATTTTTTAGTGAAGTTACCTACAGCATTTTACTGGATTTTTCAAGTCTGCGTGAGAGAAGTTATTAAAAATATTAATCAACAGACACTTCATCTACACAACCAACAGATTATGCTTACTTCTTTAAGTAGGAAACAATAAAGGTGTCCCGATACATACGAATCGGCTTAGGCTTTTGAATATTTTTTTTATTTAAGTGGAGCAACGGGTATATATTTGGTCTTCCACTCTTTTGTGTAAATTTTTGAGTGTCCTACACTGAGAAAAATACTCAAAACGAATCATTGGTACGGTACTATCAGATTAGGACCAGAGATCGTACAAACGATTCATTGGTATAAATCTATAATATTAACTCTTCGCAAACAAATCATTGGTAAATTTACCAACAACTTGTTTGCGATGAGTTAATATTATAGATTCGTACTAATGAATCGTTTGTACGATCTCTGGTCCTAATCTGATAGTACGTAGGTACCAATGATTCGTTGTGAAATTTCGTTAGTATTTTTCTCAGTGTACTGTAAAATGCAGATGTTCGAAAAGAAAACACATTTTACATCTTAAATTCAGCAATTAGATATGCCACCCATTCTGAATGTTCGCACTGAGAGGACAGCTTGCATGTTTATTAAATGCAGATGGTCTGCTAGCTACCCCACTTAATGGTATGGTAGTAGTACCTATTAGTAATAATATTAGTACTAGTAGATGAGTATATCTGTTGGTAGCCCCATAAGTGCCTCCCTATTATACATTCTTTCAATAATTATAAATCCATCTGTGCAATACGGGGAAGGTGGAAAGGTGTACCTATATAAAAAAGGATCTATCGTTTTTGAAATTACTCAAAAAGGTAATTAAGTAGTACGCACCCCCTCCCAAACACCATCATCCCCCGCATTACCAACTACCTACCCTTAACATTTTACAGGAAGATACATACATAACATTTTTTAAGTTTTTTTTTTCATGAAAGGGGTTACGATGGCATCAGTTGGACAGCCTAAAATGGAACAGAATCAATAAACTTTGCATATTCGAAAAATTTATGGGTTATAAAAGTACATTTCCGTTTCGTACTAAAAGTTTATGATAACCTGGTAGAACGTCTTTCGCAATACACCGTGCCCAAGCTACTTATTAATTTGGAAAAAATGTTGATAATTAAGGCTAGTCAATATATTATAAAGATTTATAGGTGGGGGAAGGGGGGGTTATGTTCATCAACGACCGAAAAGGTGTGATAATAATGATAAATTTTAATTTCCATGTTAACCTACTCCGCTTCACGACAAAGTCACAATTTAATGCGGCGGACTCAGGGACTAATCAATAACGCCTGTTATAGGGCGCATCTTTGATTTTAATTTTGTTTCTGTTGTTTTGCTTTATGTGTTTGATGTGCCTGTTGGTGTTTGTTTGTTTTGATAAATAAAATAAAATAAAATAATCAAACTGTAAATACCAATGTTTGGATCATATACTATTTATTAATTATTACACGACAGAGCCTTTTACAATTATGTTAAATAAAGTAATAATTTGACAGACGAATATAGCAAAATACACCTTGTAGCTGCAGGCACATAAATTAATAAAACATTGATTAAAATGATATACATGTTTTACAGTAATCTTCTCTGTGCCAATAAAAAATGACATTCGTAATATCTGCTCAATATTGAGTTGAACACAATAATTTGGCTGTATAAGGCAGTGCATCCACAAATCACTCGTTACAGATGGATTGCCGATACTAAAAAAGGCAATGTATAGGTACAGCCTTAACAAAAAATAAAAACAATAAAACAACAAAGAATGCTGTGATTAATTATGGTAAGAGTGGGAGAAATCTGAAAATGTAAGAGGAATGTATTAGGGGGGGTAGACAGCGAGAAAATCAAAGGGAGATTATTTAGATTGATGAAGATATAAATTTTATTTCATGTCGAGTGTAATGATGCCACCTCTTTTTGTGGAGATTTTTTTAATTAGACGAATGAAGTTGCAAATATTTTGGATTGCAATTTTTTTGTTGTTGTTGATGAATTTATTTCACCTAACTGAAAGGGTGATTCAGTCAGTTCATTTATTTTAATTTAGAAATCTGTGTGATTATATTCATTTTTCAAAAAACAAAGGGTAAGATATGGCCTATCTATCTATCTATACCTTCACACCATATCCCAAGTAGAGTATGCAGGAAAACGGAATGACATGTTTATGTATATATACTTTTACATACTTCTTTAGTTTCTACTACTAGTACTATACCATCACGGCATATCCCACAAGTGGGGTAGCCAGCAGACCAGCTGCATATAATTAACATGCAAGCTGTCCTCTCCACACTAATATAATATCCAGACATTCAGGATGGGTGGCAAACCTCATCGTTGAATTAAAGATGTAAAATGTCTTAATTTTTTCGAACACCTGTCTTTTACAGGACACTCGAAAACTTACAGAAAAGAGTGGGAGACTAATTCTCTATTGAGTGCTCCACGGGATAAATAAGTTTTAAACGCGATACTATCTTCTGGCTACCACAATTGCAAGAGATGTTACAATGATGTAGATTTAAACCTATTAGCAACTTTGTTCAAAACAAAATCTCGCATAGGTACCTACCTACAATAATATGTACATAGACGGGACGAAAGTAATTACGGCAAAATACAATTTTGTAATTGCAACTACAAATTGTGTAATTGCTTTCATTGCAATTATTATATACAACATTACAAAAATAAAACTAAATCGACAAAATGCACGCCATCTCACTTCAACATACAAACGTGCCGTCTTTCTTCAGCACGTGATAATTTCACACGCATGAACGGGGTAAAAGCTCTGTCTCGATCTGATTTTTAATAATTCATGCGCTTATTTGAAGTTCTCAAAAGAAAAAGATGGAAGAAATATAATTACATATTAAATTATGTGAAGATTTTTCCTTGCAATTGTACAGTTTTTAAATTTCAAAACGCTACAATTCCATATTCTAAATAATCATTATTATTTAGTTTTTGAGGTAAGGTATTATTATTTTTATTTACTTTTCTTGAATTAATGACATTAAGACTTGTATAATAATATGTAAAAAAAATATCATATTATACATACCTAATTTACTGCATACAATAGAATTTAAAAAAGACAGCATTATTCAATCAAATAAAGTAGAAAAATAAAAGAATCTGTACAAAAACAATTACACTGATAAATATTGTAATTTTGGTTTATAGTTATTAATGTGTGGAAGATGACCAAAAATTAGATTATTGGAACGTCAGGGAAAACAATGTCACAAATTTTAATTTAAAAAATATATTTTAATAACGAACATATTCTGACGAAAAAAAGAAATAAGATAGAGCATGTCTTTGACAGTACACCGTTTCTATGATTCCAACGACATCCAAGCGCTAGGAATGTCGTGGGAAGAGGTAATACAATTGCCATAGAGACTTGTTGAGGGGCGAGGTTAGGTTACGTAATTCTATGAAAAACAGAGAGGTTTATATCCAACAATGCATACTTATAAGATGAAGAATACAAAAATGGATTATTAAATGATATTAGGAAAAATGGATTTGACACATTTTGAATCTGTAAAACAATCATTACTACCATTTAAATCAGTAATAAATAATCGGTAAGGCACAATACGTACATATTATTATATTTACTATATTACTTATAAAGACTCAAATTATTTTCTGTGTAGACTGTTCATTGTTATTATTACAAGATAATTCTATACCTATTTATATAGGTAACAATGATTTCTTATACTTCTCGTAATGTCGCAGCTCGATGGTTAAATTAACCAGTTTAATAAATGGCTAGGCGGTTAGTTAAATGCCGGCATTTGAGTGAATGGTTAGCCGTTTTGTTGAGTTAGGTACTTTGGTACTGTGTTGCTAGGATTGAAAAACGTTGGATTAAACTAGTGGTGGCTAGCATTTTGTATACCATGCGCCAATTTTTTCACAGACAAGGTCAGATGCGCCATACAATTCGAACTTTTTTTACCTTCTTACGTTCACATTTAGGGTTGTAAAATAGAGACGGAATAGGAACTGCTTCGCTTATGGGAGGAAAATGAATACCTTAATCACGGAATTCAATTAATTATCTTACGTCATTTCAAAAGACACGTTTATTAGAGCACCAATTAACAATAGTCAGTAATGCGCCATTTGTGATCGTTCAATGCGCCACGTCTGGCGCCTGGCGCATGCGCCACAATTTGGCCACTACTGGTTTAACAATCCAGCTAGACCTCTGTTGGCCATTCAATTGCTCCGATCAAGCATCAAGAATATTGTACATTTGTCGCGTCATTGTGATTCAGCGAAACTGCTAGCTATTCAACTGAATTCCGGCGTTTTTCTAATCACCTAGCCATTTAATTAACTGACTTATTTAACAATCTGGCAGTGACTTATATGTACGAAAGTGCATAAAAAGGAATTACATATATTTATGATAACTATTTTATACAAATTATTGATAAACAGTAACTACTTATATATTAACTTCACGAATTGCCTACTTTTTAAAGATTTCTCATGCCTTTTACATATATAGGTACTAATCTTAGGTAGGTACTTATTGTAATTATATTTACACCAATGTACTTGAAATCTTGATTTTATATTTACAATATACAAATTATATGCATTCCTATATATGTAATTATAAAAGACATCAATATCAACAAAAAAAATTACGAATTGCCGCATGAAAGGTAAACAGAGAGAAACGATGCAAAAACCTATTAAAGAATAACTAAAACATGGAGTCTCCCCGGTAAAGAATTGGTTTCCCACTCTTTTCTGTAAGTTTTATTGTGTTCTGTAAAACACAGATGTTTGTAAATATGACACGTATAAAACATTTAACATCCACAATTTAGCGATGAGGTATGCCACACATCCGGAATGTTAGAGGGCGATCTGTATGTTTATAACATGCAGTTAGTCCCCTGGCTACATCACTTGTGGGATATGCCGTAATGATATAGAAATAGTAGTAAAATAAATATATTTCCATGATTTTTTACTGTTAGACAGCTGTTCTTTTAATTAATAAGATTACTGTAAGAATATTTGAAGCTTTCGAACTTTCCTCTTATCAATATTTTAAGCTTATTTCGGAGCTTAATTGAGATGTAAAAGCCAATTTCTTTTCTCGTCGTCCTAAGGCAAAAATTCTTGAGAGCGATCAAAATAACATAAAATTTTAAAAACGAAAGAAATTATTATTTTTATCTCACTAATCAATGGCACAGATATTGAAATTGTTTTGATTAAAATAAAGAATTTCCACAGAATTCCATACAAAACCTAGAACCCTGACTCATTTACAAAAGTGAGGCAAAAAATCTATGAATTTTTGACAGATCGGTTGGCGAAAGCGTGTGGTGTTTCCTACATTTTATAAAGTATTTCTCGCATTTTTATAAAAATATATCATTTTTACATTTATAAAAACGTAATTGGACATTTTTTGAAGTTCTTGTCGACGTTTTAAGCGATTTACCACACTTCTTTTCGCTAACCGATCTGTCAAAAGTGCCGAAAAATGGTGCCTCACTTTATTACAATGAAAATACATGCGAGTACTCCATCTAGGTATTTCTAAATCACTAACAAACGAGTAGATAACCTTAAAAAGATATACAATTGCGAACTTAGAAATAAATCCGCCAGCATCATAATATCGTGTGCTAAAAAATATAAAAAATAAAACATACATTGTATCAAATCAAAATATGATGGGTCGACTAAAATAATAATAATAAAAACTAATATTGCCCCAGGATCAATAATCTTATACAAATAAAAAAAAATGATTATTATTATATAGTATTATATTATTGTATTTTTAATAACATAGAGATAGATATTTGAATAGATGTGTCTATAGATGGATGGATGTACTAGAGGCAGCATAACAGAAAGTATCAGATCATCATGACTATGTAACAATACAGACAATCATTGGATTAAAATCATCATATTTTAACCGCTTTTTATAAAAAGATAGGTTTGTTACATATTATGAATTGAATTGAAGTTTGTTCGTTTGAAGTAAAACTGACAAAATGGAATGTAAATAAAACAAAAAACTTTGTAAAGTTTTACGACTTAGGTACTTTTATTTTAGTAACCAGGTTTCGACTTATGTATTTTTCAAACTCAAATGACAAAATTTAAGTTTGTACCTCACTATGAATGATCTTTGTTCAAGACATTTCGAGGTTTGGTACTACACTGCGACCTGTCAATGTCAAGTGTCAGATGTCATTGTTTCCAGGCATAGAACAGTATTTACAAGCTGGAGTATTGTGCAATAGCAAACCAACTGATGTTTGGTGAGGATCAGAGCCAGAGATCTTCATGAGAGCCAACAGAACACCAACCCGCATACAAAGTTTGTGCGAATTTGACGGTTTATTTTTTCTTACTTTCTTAAAAGGTGCGTAGAATAAAACTGTATTCCTTTACAAGGAATGTGAAAAAAAGATATTAATATTTTAAATTTTAAGATATTTAAAACACACAAACATAGCTGATAACATTTTTGTTTTCTTTTCGCTAGCCTGATGATGAGAGGGCTCTTGAAAGCCGTCTCGCGTCCAATAAAAAGTCACTGTGGATATACTATAAATAAGTGTTTTATTTATAATTAATTTAACATATTTTGTTTATTTCAGATTTGTTGAAATATAATTAATAATTTATCGATTTTTTAATATTTATTTTTTCTACAGGTGTCAAGAGTCAAGAAGTAGATAAATTTGACAATCGATGTCGTATTTCACAATTCTCCATAGGTACCAAAGAAACCAGTTTTTTTCATATTTTTTATTCACAATCGAATTCGTTTATACTATCAAACAAAAATACGAATGAGTTTTGTCGTTTTAGGTAGCATAACCTAAATAAGTAAATAGGTAATTTGTTAAAACAAATTTCCAGATAAAGCCTGGTATGAAATAAAAAGATACATTTCATTTTTTCATGTATAATATTTAATCATCCCCGCTCTATTTTAAGTATTCAATATCCGTATTCCAATGGAAATATTACATTCATATTTTTTTGTGTTATTAAAAATCAAAAATGCGAGTGTACCTACTACTAGCTACCTACTAGTTTTTTGAGTAACCTATTATGAAATAAAATTCTGTACGTCATACACGGATTGATTTGAACAATGATTTTTATAAGTGGCCGGATTATTTATACCTAATATCTGGTCGGATAAACGGGAATATATTGTAGTACCTACCTACTCACTCAACAATTAAAAACAATATTTTTAAAAAGAGAACGTTTAGCGTTTAGATTGTCACGGATTTGATTGCAATTTTTTTTATTCAATGTCGAGACTTTTTAGTTCCGGTTGATACTTTATTTTGAATGCTGTAGGACATTAAGTATTTATTTATTTATAACATCACAAAATTATTATCAAATATATAAAATTCTGTCTATCATAAAATCAATAAACAAAATACACAACAAAAGGAAAAAAAGATAAACGGTTTTAGGTACAAACTTTAATACAATTTCCGACAAATTTTGTGATAGCAACATTCATAAATAAAGACCACAAACAATATTTAGTAAAAAGTAAGTAGAACAGTAATGTAGACAAATGTAAACAAAACAGGTGTTTACACCTATTTAATGTCAAGTCAAATAACTGGCCCAAATAAAATGTAGCGAATAGAGCTACTTAATTTACCTTTAATATCCCTTTAAGAAAAACAGAGGAAACTAGCATCTTGAATTTTTTTATGTCAACTGCATAATTTATTTCTACATACATACCCAATTTATTGATCTGATCTCATTGTAACTAAAACGGTGCACAGTGAAAAAAATATCTAATGATATGAATATTTAGATATGATAATAAATTCGCCATTTTCGAGTATAACATACATGCATCAACAGTTACAATATGGTTAAACTTTTTACAGTAGGGGGTTAAATTATTCGGACGCTTCCGCACGAAATGACATTACAAATAACAATAATAATAAAATATTAAAATTTATGAAAACAGAAAACGCAACGGATCAAAAAAATCATACACGATCTAATATCATTCCATTTTTTTCTATTGTGATTATTTGTGTTTATTAAAAGCCGTCGAAGGGTCGAAATAAAAAAAAAATAAGTACTTACATTAATAATATTTCGTTTATGTATTTACATTTTAATTTTATTCATTGAAAATAAATAAATAGGTAGGTACTGTAATGTATTATTTTTTAGGCAATGATATAACAAAATTTCCAACAAACATGATTTGAAATTGTTGATACATAATGTTGTTATTAGTATTATTATTAAAACGGTAGCCATGTTTGAAATGTCACTTCTTATCTCTCACTCACACCTCATGCTGTCTTTTTCGATCTACAGGGTGTTTTAAATGTTCCTAAACACTGTGCAAAATCATTATTCTTGATAAAATTTATAGATGAGAGATTTAGATTACAGTTTCCAATATATCGATAAAAAAGATACGGATGAAGCTTAGAACACAGATCATTATGGAATTAATTATCACAATAATATGTTGGCTACGCCACTTGCGAGATATAGATACCACAAAAAATTAAAAGCATTATAAAAACGTAGTTTTTTCATATATACCTTGTGACAAATTCATTAATTATAAACAATGTCATTGAAAGACGAAAGATGACGTCTCGCTGATTTGTATTTGGGTAATGAAGGTGAATTTTTTTGTCTATGTTTTGTTTAATATTGCATCTGTGATGACTGTTTGTTCTGAAGGAAGTTATAAATAAATAAATTCCTAAATAAAATCTATTTTAAATTTCATTATGGAATTATACTACTTCAACACTGATACAGCGAATAAATCCAATATATATTCCAACAGCAAGCAGTGTTTGCGTTATAAAGCTGGTTTAGGACGGCAGTGAGATTTGACCCATGATCTCTTGATCGAAAGTCATATCGGACTACTGAAAAACTCGTTATTTTAAAGCAATAAATATTTAAAAGATATTTAAGTATGAAAAGAAAATACAAGCAACCCAACCACATCTTAATCACCTTGTATTTACTACAACTACTACTTTATAACAATTTCAATATAACCATCCCCCCTGTAGTTGCGCCATTGTGTTCTATATTCAAAACACAATATCAAATTGTATCATTTTTTATTGTTATTATAACAACTAAACAGTATGTACTTCTGTTATAAGTAGCAGCTACTTACAACATGATATTTCACAATAACATTGTTAATATTATATATTATGATAAGTAGCAGTAGCCAAGTAGTTGCTACTGTAATCACAAGAGCAGTGAGTAAAAAATACATAAGACAGTAACGGTGAATTTATTGTCGAATTTAAATAAACATTTCGTCTTGCCTTTTGCGTTTCCGGACCGTCGTTTTCAAGCAAAATTGAATACAATTTGCTGATCTTGAGGAACATGGAGGAATTCACATCAAATTTAGGACTCCGCCATTCTCAGAAACGTAATGACTGCAAATTGCGCCCTTTTAATGTATTCCACAAAACGATAAATTTTAAAATGAATTCTCGGACTTATTTTTGACGTATCGAATATTACGAGTAGGTATTATCTAAACAGGAAATTTCTGTTAAACAAATTACACCTTTTTATCACAGCTTTATGATAAGCGAAAACCTTAAAAATTTGGACATGATTGACGTATAAACCCCTCAAGTGAATCCCGCGTCGGTCCAACAAGATTGCCTCAAAAAGTACAGATAAATAGAAATTCTATGACTCATGAAATATCCTAGATATCATAATTCACTTGGTGTCGGGTGCCTTGCCTGAAAAAGAATGAAAGAAATATCCGAAAAGGTGTTAATTCTAACTCAGAACTTTATGAAGCAATAATTTTGCTACAGTGATTTTTTTTCATCATAAGTAACAGCGACTGTTATTTCACACTTCCAACTATAAACCACACCTTAATAGTATTTTTATTTACAATGTAGCAGCACTGACATCTGAAGTATCAACTCCAGAATAAAAAAATCATACCCTATGTGTAACAAACTATTACATATTATATTTACATAAACAATATCATCGTTACAACAATAATACATATGGAATATTATATTGAACCGGTATTTTAAAGTTCTTATTAAAGTGCAGCTATTGTAATGCAACCATTTTTATTTCCAACCTCTTTTCATCATTCTGGGATCACCCCGTTTACAAGATATGATTAGGTAAAGAACAAAGGGATGATACTGAACTTTGATAACTTTTTGAAAAAATGTGTCATTATTTTGAGATCAGTATGAAAAGTTCGAAACATGAATGGGTGGTATTGGTGAATATGTCATAAATAAAGTGTACTCAAACCATCCTGTGCCGATTCGGTAAAGTGGAAATATTAAAGTTCAATTTATCGACCGACTGTTCTTGGTGGAAGTTCATATTAATAATTTATTAATGAAACACGATATATTTATAATTATTTCACTATTGATTTTATTAATTTTGCGAACGAGTGGAAATATTATTTTATAAGAACCCAAAAAGAAGAAATTAGCACCAAAATATTGACATATAGGTAAATGTTGGTACACAAAATCATTCTCGTATCGACTCTTATGTATGTAATCGACACATGGACGTGGTTGAAGGGGATGAAAGTGGAATAAATGCAGTGCAGATGCGATCACTGAGAAGAATGGTTAGTAAAACATTGCATGATGTTAGGAGAATAGCGGATGCAAGAAGAGTGTTGTGGATAGAATACTTGTAAAAAAGTTATCGCAGTTAATAATCATTTGAATTCTATTTGATATCAAATTTGTATAAAAATTGGACACACTTAATGATATAAGAAACATGTATATATGTATATTCATTACATATACATATGTGTAAATATATAACTAGATACCTGATGTGAAGATATCCACTCGGACTAATTGTGCTATAGGTGAAAAATGCAATTAAAACTGACGCGAAAGGAATGAGAGAATGGACCTCAGATTGACCTCATACCAAAGATTCTTACACTGTGTAGGTACTTGTGATATTAACATTCGATTTCTTAATTTATAAATTTATTTAAAAAAAAAATACAGTTAATTACATATCTAATATAAAATTTATATTAAAAAATCAAACAATTCTATTTTGTATTTGGCAGACAATTGACAATCTACAATTTAATGCCAGCAATCCTGAATGTCTTTTTTAATTTACAGTTTGTCCGCTGGCTACCCCACTTGTGGGATATGCCGTGATGGTATAATAGAAGATACTAAAACGAATAATCAACGTGGTTTGCACAATAAGTTGAAATTTAGATTCAGCGAACAATAATAATAATAAACCTATGTATGCAAGTAAGAGTGAACTTTATAATATACTCCAATGTTTCAGAATCACTGACCTAACTCAAAAGAAGAACAACATATGTATCTACATAAATAGCACAACGGTCAAAACTTTCAATCAGAACAATTTCTTACTTGCCTTATTCTTTGTATTCAACTCTTCATTTAGCATTGCACAGCAGAATTATAATATAAGAATAAGTGTATCTATAATAAACTTCATCTTAAATATTTTAATTCGTTTGTATATAATATCTATGTCTAGGCATCCCCAACATCGATTTCAATGACAGGAAGAACTTGATTAAAATCTTTATTTGGAGTTTCACAGACGTTATGTCGAAGATCCATTGGTCGAAAGTAGTGAGTAGTGCCTTGTAGTGAATATCTCATCCAAGGATCCAAGAGACATTAAAGGTTGTATTTCGGGGAGGATTTTGTCGGGGGAGCCCTTAAGGCAAATCCTGAGCCATCCCTTTGAATTTTTCTTTTTGTTTCGTTGAGTCTGGGTGATATAGGAGCTCAGCTCTTAAAACATCCAGGGAAAAGTGGTGGGAAACCCTTAATGGTCGAAACATGTGGAAAACGACGAGGTGTTGAACAGGGTAAGCGAAATAAGGCAACTCCTTAAAAATATTAGCCAATAACGAGCAAACTGATTGGCTATAACATCATGTACGCAGACTTGCTCATTGCAGTCGCAAATAACATGACCGAAGGCATTAATTGTAGAGGTCGAGCAAACAACGCCTAAATGGATGGAGTGATGGAGGACATGTTCTGTAGCACATAGATAGAATTGATAAGACTAATAGAAGACAGGGAGGAATGGAGAAAAAAAATCAAGCTTGTCGCAAACCAATTCAATGGATTGTAGCTTGTTATATTATATCTATGTATTTTTTTTACATCCAACCAGACAAGCAATAATAACGCTAACATCCTTACATCCTTTGACCGAAATTATGGAAAGTCAAATTGAATTTATCAACGATGATAATAATATAATATTATTATAAGCATCAATGTGAAGGTATCCAGAAAATTACGTAAGAGATATTCCTAATACGTTAATTGGTTAAAATAGTCATTCGAACTTGCTTGATAAAATTAAAAAAATAATACCCTAATCGGAACTGAATTAAAATCTAGTGGATCCATATATGTACATTAATAAATACCTAGTAATAATAGTAGATATGTATATATAACTACAAATCCTCAAAGTCGTCGACTAATGGTATAATTAAAATGTCTTGATAATTACACCAGACATCAATCAAAGATCAAATACCATCTTTTTCTTCTATATTATATTGTGGTACCATTGTTTGGCATTTCAAATCAAATATTATTATTATTATTATTTACTATGTATAGGCACTTATGGCAATACAAGTGATAAAAATAATATTAGAAAATCATCAAATTATACATTATAGATTCAAAATTATACATATTTTCTTCTGATAGAAGAGTTTATTTAACTTTTATGGACCATAAGATTTTTACGAGTACCTACCTAATTAAAAATATTCATTTTTGTTTTATTGTCAAATAGCAAGAATTTTAACTAAAAAATACAATGAAGTAGGTATCAAATACAAATTATTATGTATGGTTTTAGAAAAAACATTATATCCGCAAAATCCTTGATCGACAAAAAGACTTATAAGTTTCATTAACAATATACTGTAGCAAGATCCATAACTAATTAAAATTTAAATAATACTAAGTTTAACATTATGTTGGTGTTTTTCAATGAAAAAAGAAGAAATTTTGGCAAAAATAAATAATATATATAATTGAAATTCTCGAAAGTTTAGTAAAATCTTTGAGAATCATATTTACCCTAGACGTTAAAGGGTTAAGAACCTATATGATTATTATTAGATTACCTACTCGTAATAAAATGTTGTATTACAAGATGGTATGTGTATCCAGTAAAAAGTTACAGTTCTCGAAGAACAGACGTTAAATATTAGTCATAGTATTTCATTTGACATTTGACAGGTGTCGATTTGTAAACTCACCTAAACAAAAAATATATTTATCAAAACCTAGATTTCAAAAATTGCATTTTTTTGTTTCTTTTTGTGTATTATTCTTCGTATTGGATGAATTGGAAAAACATTGTGTAGGTATCTAAAACAAAATATTTTTTTAAATGATCCATCTTGTACTTTTGTCAAGTTAAAAAAAGGAATTAATACGCTTCGTTTACAAATTTAATTAAAAAAGTAAATAGTATCTCACAAAAATTACAATAAAACATTTTTCCCTCTTCTTAGTACAGGAACTCTAAAAATCGATTATGAAACATCACAAGTTTTACTTTAGCGATATAAGAAGTGAAAATAAGTAATACTTAACAATTAAAACATCAAATCCTCTTGACACGACGAAATCATTCCGAAAATAGCAGTGACTGTTTAAAATCTCAATTATTGATGATTAATAAATTCACAGTGATTTTATAGTTGGCAACATATCTAGAATTATTTACCTGTCCAATGATTTGATACATATTTTAATAGTGAACTATTAAGATGTGTATTGATTTCGATAACATATATTATGTAATTACAATTAAATATGAAAGCTAAAACCTTTAGTCTGGTATATTATTCTCGTATCATAGAATGATGAATATTGATTACTAGTTTTACACCCGCCATAGTCCAGGAAGTATTTATTAAAAAAACAACGTCTAACGAACAAGGTATTAAATAAACAATTTTGCAATCTTCTGAACAAATTTGTGCAGGTTATTTGGACTTACAAGATGGATTTGGGAAAAAATGAATGATTCTTGCAAAAAATATTTTCAAAACAAAGTTTGAAGATCTACCTAATATTTTAAAATTGTTTTCGCTCAAAAAAATTAAACAATCAAACAAGCAAAAAATATGTAACAATATTCGAACTTTGGATAAAGAAATATCATATTTCTTAAGAATGGTTTCAAATTTTCTTAAACATATTTATTAAACAAGACACTCGTATAAAATTTATAATAATGATCCAAGAGTAGAATTCAAGACAATAAAAATTTGCATTGAGGGCAAGAATTCTCAAGTCATTTTTGTATAAACAGAAGGTTTAATTACTTATGAACAATTTTTTTTAAGATATACCAATCTGGGTTTATTATAAACACAAATACAACATTATACACTTTTCACAGTAAGCTATGTATAAGCTTGTGTCGTGAAAGGAGAGTTTGCCGGCACCTGGGATCGAACCACGGCCTCCCTGTTCACGAGGCCGAGACTCTACCTCCAAGCTACCGAAGAACTCAAATTGATTAATATACAAACATTTCTACATACTTATGAACAAATTAATATATTTATTAAATTATTTTCAATACACAACATTAATGATTGACAGACATTTTTTCTAACATATAAATGCGCTTAAGGATATTAATAACAATTTAAAGAAATGAAATTTACTTACACAATTCAAAAGAGGCTCGTCATGGTTGGTACATATGGAGAGCATATCATTTGAAGAAACATTTATACGCCCATACATTCCTATCTGTTTTATATTAACCTCATGTAAGACTCCATGACTTATTCAATTGGAAGGATTATACAATTTTATCAACTTAACTTTTTTTTATTAATTTAAACAATTAAGGAGAACGTTTTTTACGTTGCATATTCTTGACAAATATCGTTTAAAATAAGCAAATGTGATGTAAAGAAAATCGCTGGAACGAAAATGGGTAGGTACTTTCTGTTTATTCTTTTAATTGATTTTTTTTTTAAATTTGGTAGAATGTTTATTAAATTGGTTGGATGGAATTATTTTTTAAATCGCTGGAATGAAAAGAAAGACGAACATGCGGAAAGTCAAGGAAAGACTGAAAAATCATATAAGAGGCCTATTTTAAAGAAGGGCCCAAGATGGTTAAAATAACGTATTCTATACTCTTTTACAATTACGTCTTATCCCACAAGAGGGGTAGCCAGCGGACTATACGCATTTAATGATAGTTGAGATGGGTTATCTGCATATAACCACAGATAAAGTAGCATTAAAAAACCATACATAGATTATACATATATTTGACTAACATAAAAAATTAGAGATGATTTGATAGAATGTGAATAAAAAAATGTTACATCTACACTTGAAAGTGTGGCGTTTCTTTTTTCTTATTAAAAATCTTTTTTTTATTCAATTAACAACTATAAATAATTAAATAAATAAGTTCCCATCTACCTGCTTTACAAATCAAATATTATTTTAAAAGTGTTCTTTCATTTTACCGACACGCAGTGGTGTTCTTGCCACACATGCAAAAAATCGACGCACGCCTCAACAATTGCATGTATGACTGCCAAATTTCTTGAACCTAACCTTAGTTGGAAAATATCGCAAATCTGCATCATTCCCATCCCGATCGAACACCATTTATTCCTGTCCTAGCACACTCTTTTTGATTCTACAGCATTTATACATTTCCTTTTGCATGCTCTCCTATTGATTTCACTCGTGTCAATCCTTGAGGATCTGGACTATCTAGCTATTTGATCCTCGGGCAACCGTGTTTCCGAGTACCTGAGGCATATAAACCCACCCATTGCGCAAAATTGATTACACAGTATAATGTATTTATTGTTTTTATGCTACTTTTTTTCAATTAATTTATTTTTTTATTGTATCCTCATTTACGTCGAATTTAACCAGATTTTGAGTCAGCATACACTGGATAAATGACGTTTCAAAATTCTACGCTTCTGTTGCAAAATTTATTAGATGCAGCTACGAAAGTATGTCCAATATAAACATTCTAAACCCACCACTGTCTTGTCTACTCATAATCGATAACAAAAGAAGTACTATTTCTAAACAGTTGAACATCGTCCAGAAGTAGTAAAATCTACTTTACGCTACCAATAATTTAAAACAACTGATATTGTAATACAAAAGGGGTAGAACAAAGAAGAAATGTATTGGAAAAAAACTATAGATAATAATTATTCAAAAATCATTCAGCGGACAGTGGAAAGAATTAAATCACTATTTGATCAATGATTAAGCAAGATTATTTTTATTGATCTCATACGTAAGTTACGGTGATCTATTCTTGGATTTTAATTAATACGATTAATGATCTGTGTTTCTTAGGAATCCCTCACGCAACATCCCTGGAAGGGAAGCATAGATACGAGTTTGATAACATTGTACGTATTTGATTGTACTGGTAAGATTGAGTGTCATGAAATGGAGCTAAAATTCATATTTCACCTTTTAAACTAATGCGTAATTCGATAGTTAAAATTCTCTTTACTGAATTGAATTAAGACCGTTTTTGTCAGGTTGGCTGAGAGAAATTGCTTATAGAATGATACCACAGTTTGTCCATTATAATTAATTATATTATATTTGTCTCGACCAAGGTCCATTGTTAATGTTTTTATTTGTGGTTGGTGGGTCCTTCAATGTATAATATTTTTATTAATTTAATCTCCTAGAGTCAACACATCATTAAATCATTTTCCACAAATAAGTTAGCCATGGAACTCATTGCATGCATGAAATAACAACACGTTGTAACTTTATTTATTGATTCACAATACGCCATACAATGCAACAATGGCAAGAATAGAGTTAATGGTATACCTCATTGCAAGCATAAATCTAGTGCTACCCAAAGCACCCACTCCTAGCCAATGCCCGTCCTAGAACCCCTGAAGGATCTAACGGATTCACAGAACCCAAAGAAAATGGAGGTCAGGAAGAGCCCGATAGACAAGTTGCATATTATACGTCATAAAAAATAAGGCATTCAGAATGAGTAGCAAGCTTCATTTCGCACAGATAAAATCGTTTAATTTAAGTATTCACATATGTTATTTAAATTATATATTTTAGAGTACATTATACTCTTTATATTTGATTTGATTCATTTCATTTTAAAAAGATTTAACAATGGCTATCATAGAACTCCAACAAAGATAGAAATGTGTTTAAAAGTGGATGGTGTAATCGAACAACATTTCAAACATCACAAACTCATTTCTGTTATAATTTTCATTGCAAAGCATCCAAATTGCAGTGAATTATGAATACCAATCTCGGACTGAGATTATAATTGAATAATTGTATAGAGGAAATAGCTGATTTGGTTGCCCACAAAATGGATAAAAAACAGACATTTAAAAAATGATAAAATCACATTTTTATAGTTACACCACAAAATTGAGGGTTGAGCATAATATTGTGTGCTTTGTAGAGGATTATGAGTGGGGCAGCCAACAGACCAACTGCACGTAACGAACACGCAAGTTGACCTCTTCGTGCAAATAGAGATGTAAAGAATTCAGGATGGAAGGCATACCTCATCATGAACTGAAAATAAAAAAATCTTAAAACGTGATGTTTACGAAAACCAGAATTTTGCAGGACACTCGAAAAGCTACAGAAATGAATTGGACGACTATTCTATACCGCGGACTCCACGTTACTTCATCATCGTCATGCCGATTTCCTTTCGGGAAGATATTTTTTTTGTGGTTTACAACATTATTGCATGACATCTTAGATTCAGATATACTTAACATAATAATGAGTTGATAAACGCCAATTATTCTTAGATATAATGAAATCTAACAGTCAATCAAGTCTGTCCTGTACACAATACCTACAAATGTACAAATGTGGTACCCACTATAAGTAGTAAAAATTATTATTGTTACATAACTAATGTGACCAGGCGTTCTGTTTTCACCGGGACAGTTCCGTTTCCATGCAGCATATCCCGGTGATCCCGAACACAGTTTCGTTACGTCAAAATGTTGTTTTCGAAAAAACATAAAGAAGGTTTGCCACCCATTCTGATTGTCATATTTTTTTCGTAAGCACAGAGAGAACAGCTTGCATGTTTATTACATGTAGCTGGTCTGATGGCTACCCCACTTGTGGGATAATATGCCGTGAATGTATAGTAACAGTGATGGTAAAAAAGATTATGATAAAATTAGGATGGGTGGTAAAAACGCGACGGTCGTAAACATTTCAACGTCAAAAATAGATAAAACCGTCGTCAAAGGAACGGTATATTGTGAAAGAGTGTCAGGAAAGCTGTTGCTGCTGTTTTTATTACCATATTTGTAGTGTTTATTGAGTACTTAGTATTATAATAATTGATAATATGTTAATTGTATAAGTACTATGTAAATGATAAGGTTCGTTTCGGATGAGCGAACTCTCCAACTATGTAACGGCGACAAATTACATGAAAGTTCGTTCCTACATTGAGCTTTTTAATATTATGCAATGATCAGCATCACCGATAACCATTATCTATCTACTTATCTATCCGTATTATTGTTTGTAATTACATACCTATATTATTTCCTAGTTATGAAATAGTACAATACTCATAATGAATTTGGATAAACTGTTTTGGATGTCAAACTATAATCCATTCATTCTTGCCGTGACAAAATTTCCAACAAGCGAGGTAGCTAGTGTATTAATTGCATGCAAAAAATATGCAAGACGTTGATATTTACTTTACTTTTCGGGTCCGGACTTTAGACCTTGCCACTCCAGTATGCAGCGATTTATATCGCTTTGTCATTTGCCATCATTAGGTCATTCTCATTACATGCATTCCGCATCGCCGGGCATCGCAATGAGTGAGAATCACTCTGCACCTCCTCGCAGTCGTAGCTCGTGTCCTCCCCATCCATAAAGTCCCACCTCTGCTGGATACTTTTGCACCTAGTCACCCCAAACCTTAGTCTGTTCAGTGTCTTCTACGTGACATAGCTCAGACTATGCACGGTGTTTGTGCTTTCTAATGACATCATCCATGGATTGTCGCCAACTTCCTGCCTCCGTAATTCCTCTCAACGCTTTTCTGGTGAGGTTGAAAGGTCATTTGAGACCTTACAACCTCGGTGATTATGATGAATGATGAGGTCATAGAAAGTCGAAGGACGTCTCTCTAGCGTTGTTTAATCCAAATTAGAACGAAACGCTTGTTTCATTTAATCAAAAAATTACAACATTCTAGATGACTGACGATTCTAGATCACTCTAGATCATTCTAGATCACTGACGAGAAGTTATTTTGGGCCTTTTACACTCGAAAAACTTTGATTCAATGGAATTTCTTTATTTATTTATTCATTGTATTGTTGTAATTTGATTATTTTGTCATTTGTAAAAAAAAAAAAAAACTATATAATTGTCTGACGATTCCAAGTGCCAAATCAATGGCCTACGGATGATAAGAAAGAATAAAGAATGAAGATGGTTGGCAGGCCATATTGCTGATTTTTAATTCTCAATAAATATTTCTCATCATTTCATCGTTACAATGTATTATTAGTAATAGTCAGTAAATAAATAAATAAATAAACAAAATAATGTTATTTCAGTTTATATGAAGGTTGTAAATAATAAACATCATAATAAATAAAATAAAATAATAAATACAATGTTTCTTTGTAATATTATTATTGTTAATATTGGTAGTAGTGGAATCATTAAAGCCTTCACAAGACTCTAAAAACAGAAGAATATTCTGAAAGTGGTTGTATAATAATAACCAGTACAGAAATATTATGGAGTGACAGATGTTAAAAACATTTGGCTTTGAAAACTGTTCCATGCTTAATAATTACCAACGGTAAATGATGATGATGATGATTTTGTTTTTGACGCCGTTTAACAGTCCCTAGACCGTCTCAAGAGCGCCGGTAAAGAGTGCAGTTTTCAATTTGCTTCTGAAGCTGGTGACAGTCTGATTGTATCTCAATGGCACCGGAATGCGATTCCACGTAACCGGAGCAACAACACAAAAAGCTCTCTCATAGAAGCTTTTGTTGAATATCAGTTATTCCTCGATTTAAGAACCATGTTTACACAATGTTATACTATTATGCAAAATCTAATCGGAAAAAGTGATCTCTTGATCCGTTCGAACTAAAATTGAGAACTCAAAACTGCTTGTTTCTATGGTTTGCATTTAATGTTTCTCGATTGGTGGAAGTTATATCGTGACAGTGTGAATATCGAAAGTGAATTTTGTCCATGGACATTGAAACTGATCAAATAAACCAGCCTGGAGCTAATTCGTAAGCATTGGGACGTCTTTTTCATATCTTCCGATTAGATATTGAACAATGTTACATTGTTTGAATATGCTTCTCCAATCGAGATGTATGATTTTTTTACACAAGTTGAGTTTGAAAATACTTCTAGCACAGATTAAGGGCAGAATTTTAGTAAGAAAGCAAATTGTAATGAAGATATGACTTAAAATTCCGGAGATCTCAGCTACAAAACAATGTATCCAATTTCTAAATAAAGAACACTTCAAATATATTGCCGTTCACCTTCTATCTATTATTAATTATGTAGTTATTGGTAAAGTCACTATACTCGAGTAGAAACGAATTGTAAAATGCGAGAAATATTTCGTCGTTGCATATTCAAAAAGGAGACACCTATGTGAATTTATAAATATTTTGACATTTCTAGAATAAACTGCTACCAATGACATCATAACCATTTTATATACCTAGTGATTCTTAGTTTCAAATATTCAATTTCAAAACTTAAAGAATAGTGTCACAAGCCAATAAAAAGTCCAAACTACAATTTTAATTTCCTAATGAACAGTTTTTAAAGAGTATGCCTAAATAAAAATGGGCGAACATTGCGAGTACCTATGCCTAAATAAAAATGTTCGCACATACCTCTTTTTGAATATGCAACGATGATTTGTTTGTTTTAGTAGATTCGTTGCACGAATGTTGTCGACCACAGTCAAGATTTAAACATTCATAATACAGTATAACAAAATACGAGCATATAAATTAAACATAAGATTGGATGGGTTCGTCCTCCTGTTGGCAAGTAGCACATTATTAAAAGGATAGAAGGCAGGTTTATTGCCGAGTTTTATTGACACTCCGACGTAGTTATATTTCAATATTCCCATATCAAATAAACTATATAACTATTACAATATAGTAGATACATATAGATGCACATTCAACAATACAACACAATCATAAAAATGTTAATTTGAAAATATGATTATTTAAAAAAAAAACTCGCTTATTTGAGAAATAAATTTGATTTAAGTTTGATTTTTAAATACATTTATGAGAAAAGTAGATATTGAATGGTTTGCAAAATGAGATAAAAATATTATATCAAAAAATATGACAAACATATCAAGATATACATACTTAAATAATGTGTGTAAGATTGTTCGAGTTAGTTGGAAGATATTGTGCTTTTGCGATAGGTATAGAGGTATTCGTCAATTATGCAATGTTATTTGCATCATTTCATGCTAAAATTTTGTAATAATTGTTTATGTTTTTTATCACAAATAAATTTATTATAACCTATTATTATTATTTAAGTACTTAATATCTATTGGTACAGAGAGAACAACTTGCATGTTTGTTGCATGCAGTTAATCCGCTAGCTACCCCGGGAAATGTCGTAATGAATTAGTATTATCATATGAAAATATTTCATTTTAATTAAAACCTAATATCTACCATTTTTATGTACCTACCTGTTCGATTTCCTAAGCTTCCTCTTTTACAATATACCGTTCATATAACAAGAAATCAGATCGCTAGAAATGTTGCGAGAAAATGTGATAATGATCGTCGTCATATCGTTCCAAATGGAAAGGGCCCGTTTCTACACTTGGATCCCGAAGGGAGCGTTGAAGATCGAAAAAAAGACGTTTCAACATAATATAACATTCAAAGTAGAAATTAAAACTTTCAAAACATTCTGCATATCAATATTAAAGATAATTATTAAATTTCTTTAATTCTTAGGATGATTTGGCTGGTTACCCCGTTTGTGGGAGGTGCAGTGATGATTTAAGCAGATAAATAAATTGTCTAGTGTAGAGAATTAAGTTGGATATTGTTTGTTATTTTCTATAATTAATGTCAAATAATTAAAAACTGTATAATTACAAGTATTTACACACAAAATTATACGTTTAACACAAGAACAACGTATGTACATTTATCACAAAATAAAAATATGACGTTATAAGTAAAAACTAACTACATTGTATTATAAAATATCTACCGGTTATAATTGTTATTATTATTAGTTTGCTGTGTATTATATGTACGGTGAATATAATTTGTATTTGTACAAAAACTGTGTGAATTTAAAAACATGCATAGGTAGGTACTTAATAATAATTATGAAAATATAATTATTAAAACAACAACAACCTAATGTTTGATTAACATTACATTAAAATATTGTTTTGTTTTTGAATAATTGTCGTTTTTGCCTAGAAAATTATTTGTACGAAAAGGGTTGGTCTTAGGACTCTTTAAGCCCAGATTTGTTTCATACAAATTTTGTAAAATTTGCCACATAAAACCAATAATATTGTATATAGACATATAGTTTTATCTCAAAGCGCAAACATTTATTCTTGAATTTGAATTTTTCATTTCTGCATAAACTTAAGATAGATACAAGTTATTTTTTTTCTTTATTATGTTTCTTGAAACTTTGAAACAATGAGTATCTTGAAAGGAATAAAATATTTTTTAATCATGTAGGTATGTATAAGTACCTAATACGAAAAATAACATTTTGTATGACGCCATCCAAGGATTTCTATTTGTTTGTTCAAGATTTGAAAAACATGATTTTTTTAGATATGAAAAAACTACAGTGTTTTTTACACGCTGATAATTTTATAAAGTGAGTGCTATCGTCAAAACATTTTGATATTATCAAGATAAACTTCTTTTTATAGCATTTTTTTTTATATTTCCTGTGTTGGAAGAAATGAAATATTAAAGATGCATTACATAATTTACCAAATTGAAAGATGCTAAAGGTCTCATAGGTAATGTTTTATGAATATCAGTTGTATGCAAAACATTTGAATAGTCAAAAACATGCAAATAATTCTGGAGGCTTCATATAAATGGCAATAACATTACTTGTTTGAAAAATGAAACCAGCCCTGGCAAATATAAGCCACCTAACATGTATACAAACTTTATTATTGTAAAGTCTAAAATTCAATATCTTTAAGATCTAACAAATTTGACTTATTGATATGTTCATAATAAAAATTATCTACATAATTCAAAGAAAAAGCTATTAAATAACTTGTACCTCTATAACATACACACAAATTAACACGCTCACTTATATTGTTGGACATGCATATTATTAACAGACGCACAAACCCGTAAAATCACAACAATATATATGCGAGATATCATTAAACGGAGGTGGTCAGCGATCGCCTGATACAATACTTAGTAACAATATAATACTGTTCAAAGCAACGAACTACTCCGCCTTCACAACATAAGTATACTATTTATTACATTCCGCCAAACGGGTTTTTTTTACTGATGAATTAAAAATTACAGTTTTTGCTAATGAAAGATTTTAATAAATATTAATGCAGATGTCTACCCGCTTACCTGTGAAGAAGTAATTTTATCGACACAAATTCGTTATTATGAATGGAATTGTCTTGCCCCCCTATCTTTGGTAATAAATGGAACAAAAAAAACTTTTTTTTTTTTTAAAAGATGTACCTAAGTATCTGGATTTTGTTATAAACCCAAATACAACCTTATACACCTTTCACACTAAGCTAAAAGCTTGTGCCGTGAAAGGGGAGTTTGCCGGCACCTGGGATCGAACCACGGACCCCTTGTTCTGAAGGTCGAGACTCTACCTCCAGGCTACCGACGAACCCAATGATATTAAACGTTGTTTTCGCATTTTACAGTTTAGTTATTTTACACCTAAGTGAGTGAAGACGTGATTCCTTAAAACAGCTTAAGCCGATTCGTAAGCATCGGAACACCTTTCACGTTTCCTATTAAAGGAAGTTTGCACAATTTGTTGATTGAACAGATGAGCTGTACATTCTCAAAATAATATTTTGATAACATCATTGAGAGGTTTTTTATTTTCGTCTATTTTACCAAATTTCAAATAATAATTCAGATTCATTCGATTTCTTAAGTGAAATTCGATAAAAATTCACACAAATTTAAATAAATCCTATTATGGGGTAGCCACAAAAGTACTTCCATCACAATTACAGTCAATTTTATAGTTGTTAGGTACTAGTGTTAGTATGTTCCATTTTCAGTTTTAGGTTATGTGAATAAAATAAATAAATACACCCCCTCGTACCCCACTCCAAGTAAATAATATATTAATGGTAATAATACAAAGGTGGATGAAAGACGGTTTGACTAAATAATAATAACGAAAAGGGGAGTAACCAGAGATGAATTATATGACCATTTCGTGTGGCCGAATTGTTAAATATCATTAGAAACACAGCAATGTAAGTCCATTGCATATAAAACAGTAATTTCATTAGAGAAAAAAATCTCGCAATTTATAATTTTTCAAAGTTTGAACACGTAGGTACAATTTGTAAAGGTTTATATAACTTGTAAATGTACAATCCTCTTGAAAAAACTCATTTTCTATTTGCCTATAATACCTACCGGTTTTGAAAAAATGTATAGCATTGTTCACGTTATTATTGAATTAGAAGTATCAGGGGATAAGTTGACAAGAGAAAATTATTAAAATAAGAATATCGACATCGAATAATTCAATCAAAAAAATTCAGTCTTATTGATATTTTTCCACTGTCACAAACATCAATAAATTAATCTTTACTTTAAAAATCACTCAAATATTTGTTCATTATATGTATATTAACTAGACTTACACGTTCCAGTCTACAATAAATAGCCACAGAAATGACCATAAATTGAAACGTTCAAATTTTTCATCATTCGTACGGATATTATTATGTGTAAATATATTATTTTAAATAACATTTGACACAAGCCTTGCTGTTGTTATTTATGTCATATTTTATTTTATTTCGTTTTCACAATAATAATTAATAATAGGAAAGGAGGGGGTAATTTTTTAAATAAATTGCTTTACGCTTTAACCTCATAATATAGGTGAATGAAATAAAAAGGTTACACTCATTTAAAAATAACCACCGAATGTCAAATATAAATAATTTACAATAAACACACATACAAACATGTTAATTTACGTGGTAGGACTCACTGAGTACTTTAATAGAGTTGTACTAATCTATAATTACTATTTTGTTGTTTTTTTTTTAGTTTCAACAATTTGCTTATTGTGACATAGGTTCGTGGTCTTTAATGTTTTTTTTTTTATTTTAACGTAAAAGTTTGATGGTTTTTTGTTAGCTGGAGCATCGGGCAAGGAAGTGGTAACTACCCCACTCTTTTCTTTAAGTTTTTAAGTGTCCTGTAAAAGGCAGATGTACGAAAAATACCAAATATTTCAAAAATATAATACAAATTACCTACATACAAAAGTGTACATATTTAGGAACGATAATATAAGAAATTAATATTTATAAGAAGATTTAACTATTGCTGACAAGGAGAGTATGTACGTCTTCCACGTTACTAACAAGCATTTGTTCCGCTGGCTATCTCACTTGCAGGAAATTGCGTGATATTATGTATAAATATTAAAAATCCCGGTGGGACAGAGAGGTAACTCTCTTGCATCTGAGTTATGAGGTCCCGAGTTCGCTTCGCAGCCAGAGCAAAATGAAGAACGATCTTTTCCAAATTGTTCTGGGTCCCAGTGATACATGTATAATATGTATGTGTTTAGTGCATTGTATATACCTATGTGTATCATCGCATAATAGAAGAAACACATTCGTTTGGGACTAGCTCAATCTGTGTTATTTCCCTATTCATATTTTGTTACGTAATAACAACAAGCAGTAGAAATGCTGTTTTATTATTTGATAATGATATTATAAATTATACGGAAGGAAATAATTATTAATAACTATCTATCTACCAATCTAATGAGAAATCAAAAAGAAGACGTCCAAGTGCCGAGCGGCATACCTATTATAGTATACCTAATAATAATTCCTTCTTTTATTGTTTAATTGCTCTTTTATTGTTGTGTTGCGACTGACAGGGACGGTGCAAGGAAATAAATAAATAAATTAATAATCGAAATATGTATTATTTACGAATTAAATTGTAGAAAAAACTATGTAAGCTCTTAATTAATTCTTGGATATAACTATTATTTATCAATTGTTGAAGGGTGTTTGTGTTCACACTGTGAAAATTCATATTCAATATTTATGAAACAATCAAAACACTGTTATAATTTACACCACATTTATTCATTTATTTATATTAGTTTTTTTTATATAAAAATATTGACAAGTTTACGAAGAAAAAATAAACTTGAGTTTTGTCAAACATCGTAATATTAATAATTGCAATGAATTTACAATTTCAAAATTATTGCCTGAGTGGCACAATGTCAAAAGTGTGTAAATTAATAGTTCTGGATATGTATTATTTTGGAAAATAAATAAATAAAAAACAACGAGTAATTTTTACTACTCAGTTCACTGGTTACACTATTCCAATTTCTATCTATATCACCACTCACAAATAGGGTAACCTCATACAAATCGTCCTCTAATGATGATACCGTTAGAAACAATATGTAGGTATTAAATTATTTTGAGATAATTTCAGATAGATTTAATATTTTGATAAGAAAATATTAAAGCATTGTATCTCTATAGCATAAAATAAATAAATAAATAAAATATAACACGCATCATAAACGCTGGATCAGATAAATCAAACACCTACATTAGGGTGTCCCTTATTTGGTCGAAAATTTTTTTTTTTTAGTTATTGAAACGCATACCCCCCAATTGTGTTTATTAGCCTATTACTTACCCAAATATAGAATTTAAGCTTTCTACGTTGATTGGAACCCGTGCCGACAGAGCCTCAAAGTTTTAGAAAAAAGCTGCTTAAAGCGTCTTTTAAATTTAGCTGTAGATCATCACTTAATACCACTATGTTAGCTAAATATTGATGAAAACACAAATTTATATGGAGCTTTTCTTATAATTATTAAAAAAAGTTACAATATTGATATGAAATAATTTGGATATATCCTCTAAAAAGTCTCTTTTTTACAGTCAAGGTACATTTTTCTATGTTCATGAAAACAACGTCATAAGAACTGTTTCTATTCTTCATCTGCAGTTATCAAACCATGAAAGCTTTGGATTAGTTTAACTGCTCTTTCAGCTGTGTCATTCACCGCTTTTTAGCTAGATATCTTTTTTTAAGCTTCCACAAATGCTACGAGTTCTTTATACGAAGATACACCTTCTTGAAGGAAACTGCCGTCAAGTTTTAGTTGTGAAAAAAAAATCTTTGCTCTTGACGGATACAAAATAACTCAAAAATTTTCCTATAAAAACATTAAGGTTGCTTGTAGAATACTTTAAAAAAAAACGTGGTAGGTATACCATATTCAAAAAATGGAGCACTACTACCTAACATATAAAGAGCCGGATATCTGTTCCTTAGATCGTTCATATCTCTTACAGAAAATTCGTTTTCTTTTTTTGTAAATTTCCTACAGTGGTCCCTTTGGTCTGCTCATCAATTTCATCATAAAAATTAAAAGGATGGCTATTTCTTTTGACAAATATCACAAAAGGTCGACTGAAATCAGCTTGTCAATTCTTTTGATACCATTTAATGTTTTTAAAAAACACAAGTCTTGATTTGGCGCTTTCACCACCAAACAGCATTCAAGCAAGGACTTTACATGAACTACCACAATAAATAAACAAATATCTAGTAAAGTTTCTTTGTCCTTAGCGCCCATTTTAAACTGAGACTGCAATAAACATATTTTTGAGGAGTAAATAGCTCTTGCCATCCATCGTGCTTGATGCATTGCACCAGTAGATCTGATTTTTAAATTATGTGGATGCCAGAGGCTCTCTCAGGCGTAACAAAGCTGTGTAAAGCAGCAGGTGCCAACAAGGTCTCTGAAACCATACGCTTTAATCTCTTTTTCTCTTCTGCTAGTTTTTTCAGCCTTGCTTTTTTTCAATTTCAGGCATTTTTTTTGTCAACACCCGCTAAGCACCCTGTACGTCTTGGTTCTCTTTGCTTTTGCAATAATTTATTATCTTCTTTGATTTTTAGTCTTTTGAGAGCATCGGCGAATACAATATCGCGTAAATTATCCAATTCAAGTGGAAATTCTCCTCACGGTGCCTATAAAAATCCTGAATCTTGTTGCTATTTTTTGGCAGCTCTTTCCAGACCTAATAAAAATCCCCTGACCTCTTAACACGATTATTAACAGCTCTATTAGGTATTCTAGCCTTTTTCCAGAATGTAATGCACACGCGAATGACTAGATTTTTGCTTTCACTAACATTCAACTTACATAATATCGCGTATGTCGAAAGACGGAACTGCGAAAACTTGACGATTGGACTGTAATTTTGAACCTGTCATCTATTTATTTATCTTCACCAACCAAGAAAATACTTTTTATATTGCTTCTTAGTTCTACTGACATCTTTGAAACATAAAAAATCCGCGATAATTACCAAAAAAGCCGAGACTGAGTGACAGTAATAACGGGCACTCACCACCCCTGTGAGTTTTTGTATGAAACTTGTATGAAGATGTTTCCGTGCAAGTCGGCACGGGTTGCACTGCTCCGAATAAGATAAAAATTGGTTTTTGAGTGTTTTAGGACCAAATGAACAAAATAATAGCCTATGCGTTGTAAAATTAAAACTTTGAAAAATAAGGGACACCCTAACCTACATACAACATTATTACGCTATATTAATATAGAAATACTTAAATAAATAACACTTTTTTCGGACGAAATAAAATAAAAATTAAATAATTTTATTTTTATTACATTTTCGTGTAAATATAAAACTTAAAAGCAACAAATCTTTGTCTCGAATTCTCCACTGAAAAAACGGTTAACTGGTTGTTTATGTATATTAATAACAGATCTTAACATTGTTAATCGAAAACATAATTATTTAATCGCTTGCTTTGCACAGTAGAGCGTCCAACAAAGATTTAGTATCCTTCTCTTTTCCATCAGTTTTCGAGTGTCTTTTAAAAGGCAGATATTCGAAAAAAAAAGACGTTTCACCTCTGAAATGCAACGATTAGATTTGTCTTATTTTTTGTTGGCATGAGGACAGCTTGCATTTCTGCTAAAAAAATTTAAATATAACGTAAGTTGCAGTTAATTTCAGGAACTAAAAAGAAAACTAATTTTCTCATCGCAAAACTGTCGTGAATTTAAGACAATAAAAGGCAATTCAAAAAAACAATAAGTACCTACATAATATGATAGGTACCTACTAGTAATTTGAATTTAAGCTGTAAATTTAACGGAATTCTTTTTAAACGAATTTTAGTTAATAAAAATATGACATTCGAGTTTTACTACAGTTGACATCACACAGCTGAAAAATGAGACTTACTTACAATTTATTTACAATTTCGATGTAAGTTATTACCTCGTTAAAACGTTAATAGTTAATTCTGTACAATTAATAATTATAACAATAACTACAACGAAAAAAGTACAATTTTAATTCATTACTTTTGTACCTAATTAACGAGTAAAAACTTGTATTTATAAATTGACTAACTGTGTTGTTTCTAAATTACCGATATGTAAGTAAAAATATTGTACATGTTTTATTTGGTTAAATATGTACTTAACTTGTTCTCTGTTAAAAAGTAATTCATATTTGAAATTAATTGTAATTAATTATATGTGTCCCGTAGGGTTCCCGGAAAAAAACAGGTATCTGCATATTTTAAGTAAATTTGTGAGTGCCTTTTAAAATAATTATATGTGTTTGTGGAACATCTCGTACAAGACGTTTAATATATATTTAATATTCAGCGATGAGATTCGCCACCCATTCTGAATATCATCATAAGCAATAAAAATATATCCTTTGACTGAATTCAGACTTATTGAACTTGTTCTACGATAAAAAAATAAGCTACTTAATAAACCTAAGAACATATTTCTTCGGTAGTCTAGTCTAGAGTCTTGGCCTCGTGAACAAGAGGTCCGTGGTTCGATACCAGGTGCCGGCAAACTCCCCTTTCACGACACAAGCTTTTAGTAGCTCAATGTGAAAGGTGTATGAGGTTGTATATGGGTTTATAACAAAACCCAGAAATATCTTTTACTTTAATTATTACCAACAATGTCAAGGCACTCCCGGAATCGTTAAGTGATGGCGACGACGTTGATGACGATTCCCACGACGGCGGTTTTGGCCGGCCGGCGTTAGGATATTTTTTTTTGGAGTCTACAATTACTGAGTTGTCCGAGTGTGAGGTGGGTCTCCCAATAGATATATCTTATTAATATGTTATAATTAAATCGAATGATACACAGTTGATTATATCATTAAAAATAATATTTTATTACACTATTTTAATTATCTACTACTACTTCTACCAATCTTGGTTTGATTGCTACAATAAAATTATATTATCCTGGCTGCGTTACATTGTAAGAATATTGTAAATGACTACATGCTTTTAAGCATACATAAATACTTTGTACTTTTTTTATTAGTATTGCCTACAAATTAATTGTTAATGCTAAACAAAAATAGACAACCAGTCCGCTGGCTACCCCAATTGTGGAATGTACCGTGGTGGTATATAATTAATTTCAGCAGCAAATGCCTTTTGAAATCATTCAAAATCGAACATATTGTAAATTTATCATTTATTTAAAAATATACCTGCACAATTAAAAATTAAATATGCGAAATACACATCTTAACGAATTGGAAGAGAAATTAAATGGATTTTTCAGTGAAGTTCTTGGATAAAACAAAAGAACACCAAAGGTCCTATTTATATGTTTTTTTCTTTATCTAACTGTCTATGTTTATGCCATTATGGCATCAAGTGTGAGAGACAACAAATCACCTCTGTATGCCATAAAAATGGTCGTTGGGCAACATACCTACCTCGTCGCTGAATTCGAGATTTTAAGAAAGTTAGAAGTTAGATCTCGAAAAATTACTTACTTATTTTTTTTTCATGCAGACGTTCTGCTGGTTTTCCTAATGGTGAAAAATGGCATGGTTTAATAATTAAAATTAGACAGAGTAGAATACTAATAAAGTAAATAAGCAATTATCTATCTATCTGTTGTAGGTATAATGATATGCAAAAGAATAATTATATATTATTTTTAAATAACAATAATTGAATGATAAAAATATATTCTGTATAATTATTAATTGCGTATCTATGAATTGAATAATGTGATTGTAATCAAATAATCGTGTTGATACCAGTTTTCCCACAGAATCAAATAAAAAGGTATGTAGGTAGATAAATAAATACTTCAATAAATTTGCATGATAGAAAAATACTGTTTACAGCCCGAAAGGTATATTATTGCAACGGAATTTAGATTCAAAATATCGCGGTTTGAATCCTGCTGTAGATCTAAGCATTCCCCAAGAGAAATCCTTCATTTACGAAATCGCATCATGTGGTTGTGTATGAGTGTTTTCTCTTTATTATAAAAAGAAAGATTAGATCAATTACAATTAATGATAAACTAGTCTCATATATAAAAAAATGTGTTTAAACGTAATCCAATGTTTTTTACTTCATATTTTTGTTCTTCAATGTTCCTCTCGAAAGCACAAGGTAGAAACATACTCCCGCCCAAAAAACTATTATGCGCTTTAGAAGGTTATTACTGAGGTTAAGGGAAAAATTTTCAGCAATATATTCGTGCAATTTAAACTTATAATATTTACAATTTTTAAATGATTATCGAAAAACTGAGATGTATGGAAAAATGAAATCGAATGAATAATAAAAAAAAATCCAATATTGTTTTTCTTGCTATGGTCTAAATCTAAAACGGTGTGGAGAATTTTCTACTGGTGAGGAATGGTGGAGTTTTCAAGTGGGGAATTTCGTGCATTAGTTTCCATCCACAAAAAATCCATACTTTTTTAATATCTAATATATTAGGTATATAAGTTAAAATTGAATTTGTCAAAGACAGATTCTGTGGTGGGGAATGGAGAGTTGGCTCACTAAAAAGTGGTGAATTGGAGAAAACAGGCTAAGAAGAGCCACTGGTCTCAATTAATGTTCTTGATTTAATTTTTTAATAAATTGAATATTAGCGGGTAGGCGGTGTATCTAGCTACTACATGTGCCAATCGAGTTACCTTTCGGTGACATTTCCCAACGTTCTGAAGTCAATGATATAGAACTGATGTATTGACCACCTTGGTATGTAGGCAATAAAGCTCGATGTATTGAGGTTATCGGCAAGAGACCAAGAGGGAGGCCAAAACGCAGATGGCGTGAAGTAGTGAGACAAAACATGAGGATGCACTCGACAGAACCAAGTGGCTAAACAAGACAAGAACAAAAAAGGCAGACCCCACCACCATATGGGACTAATAATTGCCCAAGGAGAAGAAGTACTGTGAGATAGGTTCGTCGGAATTGAAATATTAGTACAAATATTGAACATTCTTGTTTGTATTAAACGAGTTTTACTTCAGTTCGATTAACATCCGTAGTAGAACTAAATTACAATTCGTTTCATTCGAGTAAGTTAATTTATTGTTCTGTCTTTATATGAAACAATGAATATAATATCATAGCAATATCTGAGTACGTAGTAAAAATAACAATAAAATAAAAATAAAACAATAATATTAATAATAGACACTACCTAAGTTTATCAGGTGAATGATACAATAATAAACCAGGTAATTATTAACACTCTAAAGCCAATGAACACGATGAAACTTAGGTGCGATACCAGTGTTGTCTGCTCCACAATCACAAAACACAATACTAATAACTTAATTTTCTTTTACTAAGTAGTTCTTAAATGTGTGATATTCATTGCTAAAAAAGGGTATGAAAGTTTTTATAACGCCTTTTTTTATAGTTGCAGACAATACTGCTATACATACAGTCGAAAAAAGTATGAAATGTGAACAATTGTGCTCGAAATGACATACGACTAACCTATGTAAATACGTAACAAAACCCTCTCTGTATTGATTGTATTTGATATTGCCATATTAATGTAAATTTGATTGTAATCAATGTACAGTATAGAATTAATAATTTTTCTGTTAATATAATAAATTTTATTTTATCATTCTGGTTCGTGCAACACAACTCAATTGAATAAAAAAAGAGTCAAGATATGTTTAAAATAATTTTGATTATTGATTTAAGACGTAAATAAATAGACTAGTCGCATACGAATCGGCAACGTATTTGAATAAGTTCATCGAGTGAATAATAATATGCCGTAAGCGTGTTAACCTGTGTATCTAATTAACAGACAACAACATTTCGATGTGGCAGTTAACAAAGATTGATGTTCTGACTTCCACAATTGGACTTTTTAATGTTCATATCTACAAATTTGTTAACAGAAGTTCTATTTTAATACTTGAGACACACAATGCTTCGTATTATTATTAAACCAATGCTAGGTTAAAATTAATATAAATTGTATTTTAATTTATTGGTGTCTGAAAAGCGGAAAAGTATATCTACATTACCTATATCATTGACTATAGGCGAAGTAGCCATTGGACTCTATTTTATATAATGAATATGCAGATTGTCTTTCCCGTGTCTTTGAAATAATACATTCAACATAAGTTTCATGCCTTATCAACGCTGAATTGATGATGTTTTGTGTCCTACATAATGATGTTTTGCAAATACCCACCTTTATGAGTTTGTTCACAGACACAGAAAAGCTATAAAACATTATTTTTAAAAACAAAAACTGTTTTGTTCTTAATAATAATCTTTAAAGTATGCTTATATAATAGTAAATACTTGAAATATAATTTAAAGTATATTAAACAAAATATCAAACCCAGAGTTAGGTACACTTGAAAAACGTAGAAAAGAAAAAAAGTAAACAACAAACATCATAATTTGAACTATGTTAAATGTTTCAAACTTAAGTTTTATGATGCGCTTCTAGTGGCATGTCGCCGAAATCTATCCCACAGTGTGAATGGCCTCAAAGACATGTGATATATCATCGCTTAGTTACTTTTTAATAATTGGACTTGCAAAATTAGAAATAATGAATCACCTATGTATTTCTAGATTATTTTTTAATAATGTCTACCAGAATTCTACAATTATTTATTAAACTTATTTTAGTGACACCGTGTGGGAATACAACAACACTAGATATATGTTTGTTCTATACATATAAAAGAAGATGCAATGATTCAAAAGATATAATAAATGAAAAAAAAACTGTGGCAGTTACTAGCATTATAACATACTAGTATAATTTACCCAACAATGTGGATTAAAAAATGGTAGAAAAAATATTCTTCAAAACCAACAGCGAAATTTATAAAAATTTGTTCAGAATTAAGATAAAGTATAAATAAAGTAAAAAGTAAAAGTATGGCTTTATTTTATGTATATATATGACAACAATTCAATTATAAAACATAAAAATGGTATTTGAAAATATACAAAAAAAAAAATAACAAAATCAGGCCCCAGACAGCACCATAGAGCTGCTATACATCGTAAATCGATTAATTGCATAAAATATACTGAAAATATATGTATATAGATACGAGCTGGTTAGATGGATGAATTCACTATATAGTGATAATCTCACCACTGCATATCATCACAATATTCTTTCTTATGTAAACTGATTTGTTGATTTTGTTATGTTAATGATGGATGTGCAAGAAGAATAAAATAAATATAGTAGTGAAAATGTATAATCTCAGGGAAAGGGGTCTCATAGAACCACGAAACTATATGGAGTAAAAATTAATTGAATATTTGCCTGTTTTGTTTTTATTGTATTATTATTGTAAAGACCGATGCAGCCGTTTGCTGTGTAAACAAATAAATATGCGAAAAAAAACTAGAAATCCAGAGAAAATATTTTGGAAAAATTCCAGGGGTTTTGGTAAAACTAATAATTATGACAAATTGTATAAAAAATCAATACTTGACAATTGACATGAATCACCCAAACATATAGGCTTATAAACTCTCCAGTTATTCAAAACTAATATATTCTCACAAAGTGTTTTATAGTATGATATAATTATGTTTAGTGGTGTTTACTATTTACAAATAGATAACAACTCTTCATAGTTACTTATTATTCAAATATTCAGATTACAACAATGCTCCCTGTATTAAGAAAAGATAAACAATAATATTATAAACCACTGTTATCAGCTGTTTTATTAAATAGTTACATTAATTAAGAAAGCACCGTTGGAACAATGCACCCTCTATTGTAGTAGATATTACATAACTATATATTATATGTAGATACATCCAGAAATTAACTTATATAATATACCTAGTTTAAACAGGTATCCTTTCATAATCTTATCTTTTGACATACATACAAATGTAGACATACATACAAATGTACATCCTGTTTTAGTAATTATAATACTTTTATTAAATTATTTATTTTCTAGGAGGTTCCTGTTTAGAATAATTAACCCTGTTATAAGAACCTATTAATTTGCTTTTGAGAGTCTTATTCAAATTTGCCATACATTGAAGGAGACCCACCGACCACCCGGATAACACAAATATCTGGGGACTTACATTTATCCAAAATTTACCATAAATGTAATACCTTCAATAGAAAAACAGTAGTTTAAAAAAGTGGACAGTAATTGGCTGGTTATCCCACTTGTGAGAGACGCCATATGCAATAATCGAAATTAATAGACGTAGTTATGTAGACAACCATGAATATATTAGAACACTTTGAACAGATTTTCAAGGATGGACACGTGTTGAATAAGAGAAATCGTCAAATGTTTTTGACCAATAGTAAAATTCATATGCTAGAAGGACGTGTACGTAAGGGAATAGACTAGTTTAAC
This sequence comes from Athripsodes cinereus, assembly GCA_947579605.1. Taxonomy (NCBI): domain Eukaryota; kingdom Metazoa; phylum Arthropoda; class Insecta; order Trichoptera; family Leptoceridae; genus Athripsodes; species Athripsodes cinereus. The sequence goes on along the minus strand of OX388312.1, from coordinate 2,033,327 downwards.
AGAAGGTACATTTTGTTAATCTAGGTTATTATTTTTATTTTTATTGCAAAAGAAACAAAAAACAATAACGATAAATAGATAAAAACAAAGTCGATATGAGGTAGCAAATAATGATATGAAATCGGAATAAAGATTCGAACATCGGGTATCAAAATTGAATGTCCGAGATTTTGTCATCGGGCCACCGACTCGTTGCACATCATTGTAATTATAATCATACGAGCAGCACAACATTACCTACATAAATCATTTGGATTATTGTTTTGATCGCACTATTGTTAGTTATGATTTCGTGTTTATATCAAATAAACAATGTTTTATTGTTGTTACAGTAGAAATTATTAAAGTAATAATGCATTAATGATAAGGATAAGTTGGTAGGTAGGTACGTCCGGATTAAAATAATCACTATTATATATATATTTAATTATTATAAAATAATTATTAACCCATTCGAACACAACTGAATATAAAACCGGTATATAATAATTATGTAGACTGTGAACAAAAAAATAATAGAAAAAATTTAAATATTTGTGCCACATCCTGCGAGGCGATAAATATCGGCTTCTGCAGTTGATAATAGAAGGCAAGATTGAGGGACGTCGTGGAGTAGGAAGGAGGCAGATGTCGTGGCTGCGAATATACGGCAATGGACCGGGAGAACTGGTCCGCACAGCGCGAGACAGGGAGGCATTCTCCAGAGTGATCGCCAACGTCGGGAGGACCTGATACGGCACTGATAGAAGAAGAAGAATAGCAGAAAAAGATCCCAAAATTTATGTTGCCTGTGCTTTTTTGAACAGTAAATGACGCTAAGGTATAATCTGTCAAGCCATTCCCTGATATTTTCAGTTATTTATTTATTTTATACAAAAGACGGCTACATCAGGCTTTACAAATAATAAAATAAAAACAAAACAATCAAGTGAAATAATGCATACCAGATAAAGAAAACAATATACTTAACACACCTGCCTTTTTTCTCCGTGCAATATAAATAATTAAGTACAATAAAATATGAAACTTACATTTAATTTTGTCGGATTACCTCAAAGATGTCAAATTATCCGTGGATAGGATATAAAGAAAGGATTATTTACCTGAAACAAAATAGAAAATGGAATATTAATAAAATGTAGTTACCTACACAAATATCAAAAAAAAAATTTCAACACATTATATTTTTAAATCGATAAAAGAGTTCACAATCGGAAAGAGGATTTATTATTTATTTAAATTGTAGGTATTATTTATTTGTTATAGCAAATAAATTGTTTACCGGATTGTTTTTTTTTTATATAATTTTAATGTCAAAGCCTAGTGAAAAAAGTTTTAACTATTTTGTAAAGTTCCAATGAGCGTGTGAAAACTTTTGAAATAAAAAAACAAAGATATTCAGTGTTTACTTTATAACTTTCCGTGAATAATTGGTAACGGAGAACTTTTACAGTATTTGCTCCTCAATAATAAAAAAAAATACTTTTGGATTTTTATGTGTTGTTAATGTTATCGTACACTGGTCAATAATGGGTTAATAACAGTATCAAACAATGATTTTAATTTAATATATAAGTATTATAAAAATATTGGATTAGTTCACATGGCATGATAACAATTATGGAAATTAGCAATACATACGTAGATACTTATTTTATATTAAATAATAGTTAATAATAATAATTATGTGTAAAGGTAGGTAAGTACTTAATGGGTGAATCGTATTAATAATAATTGTAATAGAAAAATGCTAGTTCAGGCACACATGGGTTAACACAGCACATACACAATATTAATAGTAATTTGAATATTAAATTTAATACCAACCTATTTGCCTACAACTCTCTACAGACTTATACTACCCTCTTTCACTGTATACGTTATCATCATAATGATATCACCGCGTGGAAAGATATCTCTCTCTCTCTGTGCATGCCCCGTATGCCCAAAGAATCTAATAAAATATCAAAATCCAGAAAAACTAGTTTGAATCTGCCGCCAAACGTTTCATCGAACAATTCGTCCGTTGGTCATCGCAGAGTAGACATTTAAAATTAGTTATAAAGTTTTTATCAAAAGCGCGTTGTATAAAAGTATGGAAATGCGCGTACGATCAATAACATATTAGATATTTAGACTTTTTTAATAAACTTCAATTATTTACCAAAATATATATAAAAAAAATATCAATATTTGAATCTGCTTTGTATCAAGAATAATTTCTCCCTAACACCGCTTAAATTTTGGAACCAACACGTACATGATAATGCATCATACATGTGAATGTTTGGGAGGATATGTTCTCTGAGCCGAACTGAATTTACAGCTAGTAAAAAATAAGAGTAATATGTAAAAACTACAGTCAATTCCTAATAATAATAATAGTTAATAATAACAATATGTAGGTATTTTGTACCAATGATAAATATGCAAATTACTATATATACAGGTAGGTACCAACACACATATAAAATGATAATAAAAATAGTTTAATTTCTAACAATAAAAATGATTTAGTGTTATCATCCAGACTAAATATGTATTAAATGTAATATCTATGTTATACTATCAAAGAACAATGATTTTATTACGACGATCATAATTATACAATATGCACGAGAAGTCAAAACGTAGTAAAATATGCAATGTCAGTCAAATATTTCAAAAAAATATTTAAACCAATTTTTTTCGGCAGTCACAGTCATTTGGAACATTTAAGGTATTTCTTTTTCATTTTGAAAACCAAATTTAAAATGTTTCCCATGGACTAACGATTTAGTTTTGACACTAGAAAAATATAACACCGTTTTCCTGCCTTATGTAAGTTTTACAATAGAGGTTTTTTAGACTACCCTTTCACGTGATAAATGTGATAACTGCATCACTGCGTAGTGATAATCTCGCCAGTGCATATTATTTTCTCAATATTTTGTATTTTATATTGTTTGGTTATAAACAAGAAAAAAACGCATTATAAATTTAGCGACAGTTTTGCCATCCATCCTAAATGTCTTAATATGTTGGCATAGAGAGGACACCTTGCGTGTTTATTACATGTGGCTAATCTTCTGGTTACACTACTTGAGGGATATGCCGTGATGGTATAATAGCAGTAGTAATAGTGGTACACAAACAATAAATATCTTTAGATTTCTACCTGCAGCTGTTAATTCACATTTTGTTTATTTCTTCTACCAACTTGTTTTTTGTTTTGCTACATGTTTTACATGTAAAAGGCGCACGCCGTGTACAAGTGACAAACAAAAATAAAATAAAATTAAATTAAATGTCGTTATTAAAGTAATAATAAAATATGTATGGTTAATATGCATTTGCATATTAATTTCACTTGCATATTACAACGCGATGATTTGATATTAAAAATAAATAGTTAAAATAATAAATAACATTGAATAATATTCCTATTACAAATGTATTGTAGTATTATTGTTATTAAATATAGACTATTATAATTTTAATTATACACTATTAGAAACATTCGTACTTAATGCGTACTAGTTTAATTGTCTGACAAATAAATTATTTGAAATGGAGCTGGGTACTTTTGAGTTTATACGCAACTAAATTAACAGTAATAACAATAATAAAAAGCAATTTGAAAGACTATAAAAATATGCAATTTAATTTTTTTTTTGAAACAATATATCATTGAGTAAATAAACCGTATTTCCGTTGTAAGATATTTTATTTTTGTAGAAAATTTAACCTTTTAAGAACTAGATGTTTTGACACGATATGTATGCAAAAGATAAAATTTGAATTAAGAATTTAATTAATATTTTAACAATGATTTAATTTTATAGAATATCGGGTGCATCGCCCTAAAAATAAGACTTAAAATTATTTCCTATAAATTAGGTAAAACGATTGTTATTAGAAATAAACTATTTAATCAACTTTTTTCTATTCTTATGGTGGTCCGATGATAGAATCTTAAACTCCTTCCGCTACCAAGATATTATTATTGCTCAATGTTAGGATGATTATGGTGAACCCGGGTTTATCTCAAACCCAGGTGCAACGTTCAAATGTAATTATATTTAAAAAAATACTTTGACAAGATCGAATGGATAACTGTGAATTTGAATTTCTTCTCGTTGTCTAATTTATTTGTATTGAAATATGCACTTAACCTTAAAAATAAATCATTTATTCTCTTAATCCTGTAATTTCAATAACTAAATTATTGCATTAATTAACCAATTATTATAGGTACCTATTATGAATCTATTATAAAGCTATAATTATAATCAAAGCATTAGAAAGCGATACATCACAACTATCAATGATTATAACAATAATAATAATTGTTTAGTAATTATTACATAAATTAACATTTGAGTTATATAAGTATTATTGATATCTCACGACTTTGTTAGGTACCAAGATATTCTAGAATTAAGGTGTCAAATTTCATTGACATAGTTTTATTAGGATAATATACAGTGTTTATATTATACATAGAATTTTATTAATCTATCTAAACCATCGTGGCATGTCCCATAAGCGGAGTAGCCAGTGTTAAACATGCAGATCATCCTTTCCGTGTCTATGAAAAACTAGATGTAGGTACATATTCAAAATGAGTGGTATGCCTCAGGGCCTCGGGTCATATATAAATACAAAATGACATTGATTTTTAGAAAAGTAATACCTGGACAACCTTTCTATACTGTCCCTTAAACAGTGTATTATTATTATTTTTATTTCAAACAGTCCACCCGAAACGAGTGATTTGTGTTGACAATGACATTAAAGAGGCAGGAAAATCATGGGAATAAGAGATCGTAAATAATGGTTTTTCTGAATAAAGAAGACTTATTTTTACTCAGAGTTTCCATAATTAATCCAACATGCCCAGAATATTAAGGATATGTGAAAAAACAGAAATATTTTATCCAAATACAAATCAAAAGTTTTCGAAAAAGAAGACAGATTATTTATTTACGTCTAACTTAAAATTATTGAATGGAAATGCAATACATATTATGCCAACAACTCGATATGGCGAGTATTGTGAGCGCTATAAGTTCTCAGTGGATCAGGCTGTGCAGCATAATGCTGAATAATCCAGAAATGCAATAATCCTCAAATGTATGACATTTTTCAACAAATGTTGCAATTGTCCCAGCAAAAATGACAAACCGATTTCTAATAAAAATAATAATATTTATAAGTATACATTCTTGATCTTAATTTATTATATTTTTTAATTTATTAATCTATCATCGTACAATTATGTACAAGTATGATAACAAACCTACTCATGAAATATGAAATACGTTAGATATTTGTAAAAAAATACATAAATATAAAAGTCTTTTCTATTTTGTTTAAATTAGGTTTTAATTACGGTAAAATACTTTTCAGATCTTTTGTCAAAAGGACAATAACTAATAGATATGATGTTAACTTAATTATTATAAAAATATTAATGTTATTTATAGTTCAACTAATTACATTTACACTACACAAAATATTTTAAGTAGTGTACTTTTGTAATACATAACATTTAAAGTAATTAATTGGTTTAATTTCATCATGGGCACAACAATATCGCCTGTCAATGTCTCATAATACAAGTGTGAAAAAATAAGAACATCAAAAACTACTCAAATAAAATTATAGATAAATGTAACGCAGCATTATCTGTGGTGAAACATTACCATGTATACCAACATACAACAACTTATTACAGCAATAAACTTCCAACATTTCACAAGTATTTTACAACAAAATGTAAGGGTCAGTTCGTGACCCTCAGTAAAGGATTGACAAGTCGACGTATTTTTACGTACTTTTGGTTCCATTTGGTAATTTACGAACTTTTTTCAGAATCTGCGCATTTTTACAGATCCTCTCCTTTTCCTCTTTTCCCCTTCCCTTCCTATTTTTGTTATATGTGTGCTTCCTTTATTTTTTTAGCTTATTTATATTATATATCGCATTTGTATTTTTTTTAGTATCTTATTTTGTTTTGATTTTTTGTATATATTTTTACGTAAATGTATTTTCTATTTTTTCATTTGGTACTTTCTGTAGACATATACTTGTAAACTGTATATATTGATGAAAGTATATAGAAAATCAAATCCTACAGGGCGGTCACGTGTTGAGCACATTAAACAGGAGAGCATGCATGAGGAATTGTATGACAGTGACGGAAGCGAAAGATTTATACAAGAATAGAAGGAAATGGCGCTCGATCCTTTCTGCCAATGCGTGATGGTATGTATCTATGATGTATATTTTGATGCCAAAAAAGTTTTATTTAATTATTTACTTTTGTCCTAAATCTATGTAGGTACATATTTCTGGTATTTTTGTAAAACTTAATATACATGTTAGTTCTTGAATGTACTTATTAATTTTCCAAAATATTCCTTAACAATTTAATAATACGATTACCTATTATTTAAACGCAAAGCAAAGAAGACAGCTTTTGATTAAAATTCGTAATAATTTATTGTTTTCGGGCTACGATGTATTTCATTAGGACAGTAATATTACTGGTCACAAAGTGGTCTACATATGAAATATATTTCAAAAGAAGGTAACTCCATTGAACTTTAGTTGAGACAATGTAACATTAGATAATAATAATTCTTTATAATTTATAGCTAATTATATTAATTAAATAAACAAAAGTGTAAGCGAATAATTTATGATAAATAAACCTGCTTAATAGCTTTTAAACAACTTTTTATGAAATAATCGAAAGGTAGACCAATTTAATTAAAACTATTTCATTTACCACCGCTGTACTTTCAAAATGGGTCATGCGACGTTGATGATTTTTTGACAAAATCAAACTACACGTTCCATAACTATTTAATTCATTATTTTCTTATGTTTAATAAGAATGATATTAAATTAATATAAAAAAATAGACAAAATAAATAATTAAACAGTGATTTTTAGTGCCGTCACCATCTCACGCTTCTATGCTTCAATGCTCCTCTCGGGAGTTCAAGGCAGAAAACAGCGACCTCCATTCAGAGTGTCTCTGCGCCAATTGTGTCACCACTTCCCACGACATTCCTAGCGTTCTGATGTTACTGTCACAAGAACGGTGTATTGTGTAAGAGGACGTCAGGGCCAATGGAACAGTGCTGTTCTTGGCCAACAATCATTGGACATTCTCAACAGTGCCAGATGTGCCGTAATGAGCGGTATTTTTTTTGATCTGTCAAAATTTAGGGTAGACATGTCACAATACTTTTGAATAATTAATTTTTCCCTCCCTATACACGAGATATCTCTAATAGGGAGGTAGTTGTAATATTATTGTGATTGTTTTTCATTGTTTATTGAAAATAATATTGTATTGTGTACCTACTTTGGAAATAAATATATTTATTTATTATTTATTATATTATGCGAAGTAATGAAATGGGAGTCTGTTTATTCATTACAGGAAGAGTTTACTGACTACCCCACTCGTGGGAGATAATGTGATGGAATGGAGAAAAGAAAATAAGAACAATATAAAAAAATTATATAATGACTTAATACCTAAAAGTATGATAAGAAAACATGGCTAACCTCTCCCCTTAATAAATAAATAAATAAACACATAAGAAAATATGTAAGTACCTGAATATAATGAAAAATAAAATAAAATCTGGTTACATTTCCTCCGTACAATTTAATTCCGTAATATTTATTTCCCCTCGTATTGTTATTATCATTCGTACTGCATCCGGGCGTCGGTCCAAGTAAAGCCGCGAGCGTCCCGGCGCCCTCTCACGCCCGCAATGACGACGCCAGAGACACTCAGCAATATACATCGTTCACCCACACCCATACATTTTACAATCGTACAAACAGATGTTGGTATTATTATTATTAGTATTACTACAAACAGACAGACATTTGTATGTATTACGATTGCGCGATGCTTACTACTACCAAATATACTATTGACTCAACAAACATCAGAGATGGAATTGGATATTTAAAGAAAAAAAAATACAGAGTACTTATATTTTTTTTAGTTTCCGTGGAGCAACCAGCAAAGTGTTTTTGAGTGTCCTGTAAAAGGCAGGTGTTAGGAAAATAAATATTATTTACAATTTTACATCTCAAACTCAGCGATGAGGTTTGCACCCATCTGAATATCTTATTTTTTTCTTAGCATAGAGGACAGATTGAATGTTTATTGCATGCAGCTGATCTGCTGGCTACCCCACTAGTGAGATGTGCCATGATGGTATAGAAATAGTTATTTTTTATTATCGAAGAATATAATTTGTAAGAATATTGTAGTAGTGAGTAGTGCCTTGAAATGAGTATCTCCTCCAAGAGACATTAAAGGTTTTGTAATTTTAGGGAGAATTTTGTCGGGGTGAGTCCCTCTGGCAAACCCTCTTTTGAAATATTAGTTTCGTTGAGTCTGGATGATATAGGAGCTCTGCTCTTGAAACATCCAGGGGAAAGTGGTAGTAAAAACCAATAATATTATCAAAGACAATAATACTCGATATCGTTTTATTGGATTGAGACCAATGTTAACAAAGAAGATATTGTAAAAAAGAGAACTTCAGTGAAAGAATAAGAATCAAGACAACTTTCCTACAATATTGCAAGCTGTACTCTCCGTGCAATTTAAAAATTCAAACATCCATCCCGGATGGGTAGCAAACCTCAACAATGAATTTGAAATATAAATTGTCTTCATTTTTTCAAACATCCATCATTTACGGGACATTCGAAAACTTACGAAAATAGTTGGAGACCAATTCTTTACCGGGTGCTCCACAGATTTTCTTTTAATATTGTTTTATTTCAAAATAAAATCATATGTATTTATATCATTTTTTTTAATCATAAAAAAATGTGTTTCTAAATCCGACCCTAATCACTCCCCAACGGTTCCCGAATGGGAACAGAATTCGTGAATGGGACTTTGTATGAATGAAATGACTACTACATACTAGACAATCGTAATATCTACATCCGAAATGGAATGGAACAGAGGGAATCCTATTCGTTGAGTTGTTGGCGGAAGGGGGAGAGGATGCGGTGGAATGCGGGGGAGGTAGTGGAGTCTCTAGAGAGGGGGGATTTACGAATGTCGTTTGAAATATATTACGAATGAATGAAATGGAATACAATTGTAGATGGTACAATAATGATTGCCAACTTGTTGAATTCATTCAAAATATAAACGAAACGACTCACTCGCTGCGTTTTGTGGTAAACGAATAAAGTTTTATTTGAATTTGGAAGGTGGAAGGTCAGTGCCATTTTGATTGTTCTTTTGTTTCATTATTTTGAAGTTTGAATCTGGAGTAATGTTATATTTTGTGAGGTAAACATTAAATTTTGTGGTCGCTCTTCACAAATTTTGCAAATCTTTTTTTCCCTATTATTTGTTAAAACATTTGTTATTTTAATTTTATTATGGAATTCTACTACCTAAATACCGACACAATGAATTTCTTTGCAAACTAATTATCATATTTGTTTTGTCACAAACGTCAATATACCTATATGTCAGAAACAGAACTTCTTGTATTTGTATATTTACAGACAGATGAATTTGGGTTAGTTGGAAGAAACCGAGACTCTGTGATAAATTCAGTCTCTGTGGATCGATTGTATCTGATGTTTTCATGTATTTGAAAGTTTTTTTTTTGTAATCAATATACAGTAAAAATATATAAATAAAATAATTAAAAGTTATATCTTTGTTATATAAACTAAGTTTTTTTTCTATCGGAAACAAATAACAAAATAAAAATAGTCGAAATATCAATATTCTCCAATGATATCCAAAAATAAAAAAGTATAGGACATGTGAACACTCCCTTAGGGAGACCACACATTCTCAATGTCTTCACATCTATCACATTCGCCACTTGATGATAACAGTTAGTGTCTAGTAGTGGAAGTAGTCAACCTTAGATATGGGGTGGGCGGTCACACACATTGTTACGTAAAATATCTTCCTGGGCAATGTATTATATCCTATGCGACTTGTTCTAGAGATTTATCTCTTCTTTTGTTAAATCCTAGAGGGTGTCCTCACAGATATATATCCCAGCAGAGTTCCCACAGGTGTTAGAGGATTTCACCCTCCTAAAAGTCTTCTCTACTACAGTACATACACGTACACCCCAACTTCCATTTGAGGAATTTCCACAAAACGAATACACATTTCTCAAAATAAAAAATATTTATTAATTGGTCTTTTTTTTCAGTACTGTTATATAAAATTTATCTATGTTTAGGGTAGCCATTGGATCAACTACTGTCTATGGTCTTTATCTGTGGTTGTTGTTTATGTCAAAGTTTGTCAAGACTTATTATATTGTTATCTGTAAATTCGTTTTTAAATTTGTTTTTGAATTTCTCCTTTTATTTTAAATGTTTATTTAATGATAGACGACTTTTATGTGTTCCATTAAATGTCCATACATTTTTTTTTAACAATTTTGTTAGAGGCTATTAGCCGTATGATGTTGTAATAAATAAATTCAAGATTTTGGTTCCGAAAAATGTATCAATGTTCACCACAAATTCTTTTGATGTTCTCAAATTGTACAAAACTCTCTCAAAATCACAGTTTCATCCCCAAATTCCAAATTTGCCTGTGTCTAGGTAGTGGCAAATATACATCAATTCTTCTTTACCCCCCTATACGTATGTAGTAATAGAATGCCTCACTGGAGGGTTGACAACCCTTGCGACCGCATGACCGCTAGATGGGTAGGTACATGGTCTGTGATTTCTCTTGCTTATAATGTCAAGCTATCTATTCCATTTAAATTTATATCTATCTACAAGTCATCTTTTTCCTGGGTTTCCATTTCCATCATCTGGGGACAGCCCTACTGGTCCTCTTCCTCCAAGTACTCATTTCCTTCGTCTGTGCTGGATCAAGTTCCACAACTACTCTCAAGTACCTTTTTATTGTAGACAACCAGGGTATCAAGGGTCTGCCTGGTTTTCTGACTTGATCCTCTATATCCAGAGCCCTCTCTACAATTCTCTTAGAAAGTCTCATTAAATGCCTGTATTTCTATCTACAAGTTTGAGAATAAAAAATTTTTTTGGAGACAACTAACACCTACATTCAGCGATAAGACAGGGCACCAGTTTTGGATGATTTTTTTTTTTATTGGCGCTCGAAGAGAACAATCTGCATGTTTACTACATATAGTTAGTCCGGTGGTAACCCCTTTTATGGGTATTAAAAGCTAGTATAAGATGAATTAAGATACACATATGTATATTCATACGAACTAATATATTTTAAAAGATAATTTTAAAATAACAAAAAACATCAGATTTCATTATTATCTGTTCTATTTGCAAAGTAAATAACAATTAAACGTGCAATATTTACTTTTTTATCAAAAAATTCATAATAATTATTATATTGTGTAAATAATTATGCACAAAATTATCTTCACAAATGACACTGTGCTGACACGTAAAAAAAATGTATTTACACAAATGCAAACAATAATTATGCATGTTGATAAACAAATGAATGTAGTTATCGTTATGTGACGTTCTTTATTTAAATTATAAATAGCAGGTGTCACTGTCACTAAATATATAATAATATCTAGCTAGAGTATCGGATGCTATCAACTTATACACGATTACTACTACTATATCATCACGGCATTTCTCACAAGTGGGGTAGCCGGCAGACCAGATTCATGTAATGTTATAAACATGCAAATTGTCCTCTTAGTCCCAACAAAAAAAGACATCATTCAGCATGGGTGGCAAACCTCATGACTGAATTTAAAGTGATTTTTTTGCGATCACTTGCTTTTTACAGGACAATCGAAAACTTACGAAAAAGAGTTGGAAACCAATTATTTGCCGGGTGCTTAAGGGAACACGATTGTTACTATTATCAGGACCCTTAGTCAAAACATATTTTAGCGTTATGTAGTAGTTCGACTATTACAATTATAAAGGACATGATATTTTAAACTAGCATATATATCAGATATTAACGAGGGAATTATATTGTAAGTTATAAATGGTTATAGTTTATACTATCTCAGTATCTCCTAGCATTTACCTACTATAAATAGTTACTTTTGTTACCTACAATTATACCTAATAGCAATATGGTAACAAGTACTTGCCAACTATATCTACGAAATAATAATAATAAAGCAAAAATATTACATCAAAATTTAGCTTTGAAATTTAAATTAATTGAACCGGAATCAAAATTACCATACTATAATTATTGTCCAGTATCGGTACTTGAAAACGATGACACTAAACTCTACTGGGATCGACCAATACAAACTGATCGAACTATTCTAGCTAATCGACCAGATATTGTGTTGGTTGATCGCAGATGCCGTAAAACATATACATCATAGACATCACTATACCGCACGATGAAAATTTAAATAAAGCTGAGCAAGATAAGATAATAAAATATCTTGATCTTGCTCACGAAATCAAAGATATGTGGAGAACACCTACCACAATCATCGTGCCTATAGTGTTGTCTGTGAATGGTTTAATACCTAAGAGTCTGTCAAACAATCTCAGAAAACTGGGAGTAGATGACAGGCTCAAATACAGCATGCAGAAGGCCGTACTTCTATCGTCCACCAGGATAGTAAGAAGGTTTTTGTCCCTGTAGCTCTGTAAGTGATCTCCCATGATTGTACTATTTCATAGAACATCATGGAAGAATCAACTCGAATAATGTTGGGGTTCTACATTTTGAATATACATAAATTTATTTTAATATTTTATGGTTTTTGTTATTTAATGTTATTTTTAAATTTTATTGTTAATCTTATATTGTGTTCAAAATGTAGAATCAAATATTGTTTTGTTTAATAAATGAGATATGAGATAATAATAATATTTCGTTGTACGTATATTACATAATACAAAGTATTCATAATTAAATGAAGTGAGGTTGAGACCTTCTTTATAAATAAATACATGAGAAATTAATATCTCCCTTGCTAAAATGACTACGCCGTATTTATGTAACATCTAATTAAAATTTTACAACAAATTGTATTTTTTTTTTTAAACTGATGTAGGTACCGACTATTCAGAGCAGGAGCACCAGGGAAAGAAATGGTCACATACTCTTTTCCGTAAGTTTTCGAGTGTCCTGTAAAAGCATGTTTATAAAAAAAAAAAATTTTATATAAATTGAAAAAAAAACATTCTTTTGTTCAAATCCTATAAATACTGTTTGTCTCTGTATCTTATATCACTTTTTACTAATCGCCTGATGATGTAGTCGAGTCTCCGAATACTAGTACGCGAAGTTAATAAAAATCATTTGGAAGTTAACTACATACTGTGTTTTTTTTTTCAATTTATCTTGAAATGGACTTCCAACAAAAAGTACCTTCGGTCAAACTTCCAACAAAAAGTACCTTCGGTCAACAACATCCAATATATTTTATATCTTAGATTCGACGGGGAGGTTAGCCACGAATCCTGAATGTCTTAATTTTGATGACACTGAAAGGACAGCTTGCATATTTATTTCATATGGCTGGTCTTTCGGCTACCCCACTTGTGGGATATACAGTATTCAACTGACGAAAAATAAAATTTAAAATGAGAAACATTTTAACCATATCACTGCTATATTGAAGATGTTACGAAATGTTTTATACCCGGTATTTTAGAATACCTGCCTTTTACAGAACACAATACCTTCAATTTGACAGTTATTTCTTGAAATTCTACTACAAAATTCAACGCGTCACACACGTGTAAACTAAGTAAGTATGTAAATATCTTAATTTATTATCACAATTATACCTAATATCAGCTATAAAACAAGGGGATCTAAATACGTTTTATTGTCTATGCTTAATAACACAATGTTACATTCTACATTCCTTGAGGAAAGTAAATATATCTGTTTTACTCCTCCTGTTAGATACCTAATACCGGGTAGAAAATACTCAACAGAAATGGAACGGATATCTGGTAAATATTTACCCAGTATTCGACTATACCAGATTGTCAGATTAAAAAAAAATGTAATCAACCCAAAAATTATCAGTTTACGCAAACAGGATCATTTTTTAGCATCTCAAATTCGGCGATGACGCATGCCATCTAATCAGAAAGAATTTGTTTTTTATATATCGTCCCGGAGAGGATGGCTTGCATGTTTAGTATATACAGATGAACCACTAGCTACCCCACTTGTGGATTTTTTTGTGATGGTATCTAAATAGCTAATATAGATAGTAAAATATTTTTGGATGTTGCACCTAGATCTAAACATTTTAAAAATTCGTTATTTAAGCATTCAGAACTCACTACTTACTTACAACGTCTCGTTTTCCGAACAGAAAAACTCTCTCTAAACTAAACATTTTAAAACGGTTGCCGAATACCCGTTCCTGTATTCGATCAAACCAATATTCGTCACATCTCTTATACTCGGTACTAGTTGCCTATATACCTACCTACTGAACAATAATAATAATAATACCGGGTACTCATGTAGGTACTCACTCGTTGTTACTGTTGAAGATTTATCTGCACTAGTGCTATATTTCACGTTTAACACTTAATTGTTTTTGCGGATTCGGTTTAGGTATAATATTGTTCTCACCTTTGCATGGTGACTTTTATTATTGTCTTGTTGTTGCTACTTCAACTAGATACTACTATGCTTAATAATATTATACCTCGTGTGATTTATACTGTGACAGTATTATAAGAATTAAAATACCCGGTTTATTGCAATACCAGCTACATTGTTTGTGAAGAACGGGGAGTCAAAAGAGTAATAGCAATCTAATAAAATCACAGGTGGGATAAATTTAATGCAACCGGCACTATAAAAAATATATAAAACGTTCTAGACATAATTCTCGGCGAACGACAAATTGATTTCCTGAGCCCGTAGACAATTTGTACTTGGCGATCGCCTACAAACGAATTTTCGTCAATAACTGCCTTTAAAAATATAATATGATAGAACAAGTTGATTCCTAAATAGTGTAACCAGTGAAAAATGATGTAGGTATAGATTACGTTACAATCAAATTGGGTACAATGAATTATTATATTTTTTAAATATTTTACATATATTGAGCCAGTCTTGAAGTTTTTTATATATATTTCTAAATAAATAATATAAACGGTTGTTTAACCGGTAATTTTCATTATATTTTCAACAATTTCACTTCGAGAGCCTTTTACATGTTTAGAAAACATAAACAAACTGAGAAACAAAATTCAATCAAGACAAGAGACAAAGCAGATAGAAAGATGAATAAATTGAAAAATAAATCGAATACAAAATACACACTAGACAATAAAGTCAAGAAATATGTAAATAATAAAAAAATAAATACAATTTAAAACTTCAAATAGCAGTATTTTAAAATGTCATTTTTGTCTACGGGCCCTTGTTTTAACTTTTAACTACAACATCAATTGAAGATATCCAAAAATATGTATTCAGTGCCAAAGATATTTTACCAGAACAAGATAGTGCACTTTTGACCAAAATGCAAGCAAAAATATGCTTTCCGCCGTGGTCTTAAGGTCTAAATAAAAATTATGTTCCTATAAAAAATTACATACCAATTATACCAAGTGAGATAGCATCTCTTAAAGTGGTGTCCCTTTCTAACACATAGTTGTACTATACACATACAGATACAGTATACATAACTACAGTAGTTAGAAAAGGACAGCTCTCTTAGAAGTAGGTACTATCTCAGGCGTTAGGTTTCTTTATAGAAATGCACAATCTTGTTGTGTATTATTATGTCTATGTTGAATACTAGTCAATATTTCAAAATTTCGTGTGTAGAACAAAAGTGTTCGAAATATTAATGCGTGTAAGATCCCTACATAATTACAGCTTTGGATGTAGACATGTAGATAATAATATGCAAAGTGCCTAAATCGTTTGCCGTCGGAACCTCGCATACTTGTAATACCTACAGTCTTAAGGAATTATTTAATTCACACAAGATCAAACATGTTTTTACATTTTTGAGGACCGTTGGCTACCCCAATACACGATAAATAGATTGATAAACATCCATTTTTTTTTTTAATTTTATTTAAAATAGCAAAGAAACTAGAAAGAAAAATAATATTAAAATTTCGAATAACAAAAAGTTAAAAAAAATCTTTATATATCCACATGTGGAGCAGACTTTAACTGCTGAATCTAACGAACATTCAAGCTGTCCTTTTCGTGCAAACAAAAAATAAGACATTCAGAATGAGTGGCAAAACCTCATCGCTGAATTTAAGATGTAATATGTCTTTATTTTTTCAAACACCTGGCACAATTTACAGTACACTCGAAAACTTGCGGAAAAGAGTGGGTATCCAAGTCTATATCGGGTGCTCCACGAAACATAAACCTACCTATGCGTTAGTTTTTCATTTAGGTATATATATTTTATTTTGTGTAGGTTTAGGTACCTACTATATAAAGAATAACAATAAAAAAATGTAACACAATCCATTCCTGATTTATTATCTTGGTTAGGTAATTAGTGAAGCGAGAAAATATATTTTATTATTAATATCATTATGTATCTCTTATCATATTACCTACTATTAGTCAGATAGTGTAATGCAATAATGTATAAAGCCGCACCAATATCAAACTGAGATAATTAATATTTTGTATCGAATCATTACTGCTAACATTATATGGGGATGTGTATTGCTAACAAAATAAATTTTAGATACGCACCACTACTACTACTGTAAAATTACGGCATATATCACAAGTGAGGTAACCAGAGGACTAACTGCATGTAATAGACATGCAGTTAGTCCTCACCGGGCCAACAAAAAAATATGAGATTCAAGACGTGTGGCATGCGTCGTCGCTGATTTGTAGAAGTTTATTGTTTTGTGTGGTTTTATGAACACCTGCCTTTCCCAGGACACTCGAAAACTCACAGAAAAGAGTGGAGGAATCTACAAGATATTTTAGATATGAATAATTATGAAAATAATTTTAATTTTATGGTTTGTAGTTTGATACATTGTTGCATGACATACTTCAGTGAGTAGATTCACAGATAAATAAATAAATAGCTAAATTATTAATATTTAATAAAAAAAAAACATTTAACAAAACTATTAGTAATTCGTATTATTGATTTTACATCAGGTATTCAAACAGATAAATAAATAAATAAAATTAATGAACATCAACAGTATCTTGAATTATCTTCCAAATATCAATACTTGAATTCCAAACAAGGATGTCACAAAGTAAAAACAAATTTTAATAAGTGAAATCTATTGCGAAGCTAGTTAAAAATTGTTGTCTCTGTCTATTTTATAGTACCCAGATGCCTCTTTCCCCTGTGAGGTAGGCAGAGAGAACGTAACGCCGTATAGATTAATCTATACATACTTCTTTTGCTTCCTCGACCTTCAACCAATTTCTTTAACTCAACACGCACGCGTCACTAAGCCAGCATAGAACGACAGCTTTCTCACTAACTTCTTTCGATGAGAGTTTGCACAGAAATACCAAGCACTTTAATGTTGAATTGGTGAACGTTGTCCATGGACACCGAAAGTGATCACTTAAGCCAGCCTAGAGCCAATTCGTAAGCGTTGGGACACCTTTCTCACTTTTTCCGATTAGATTTTACACAATGTTACATTGTGTAGACATGGTTCTCCAATCGAGGTTTCTGATTGACTTTAATGTAGGTTCATAAATATATTTATTTATTTGTTTACGGCTAATTAGCCTTTTACACAATATTTTACATACTAGGTAGAATATCATAGAAAATCCTAGGTACCAAAATCAAAAGTAACAAATCAATATTACAAACATACATCTATCATTACAATTTTAAAATAAAACAACAGAAGGCAACCAAAATAAAATATCAGTAGATAGATAAAATTAACAGAAATTACTTACCTACATAGATTCACATAAGTACTACTTTTCTTGTAGTATTGTGGGTTATATTTTTTAGTTTTATAATTAATAAGGATTATCTCATGAACATTCAAAAACATCCACATTCATACTTCTTATCAGCACAACACACATTCTACATTTTGTCCTGGGCGGGAATCGAACTCGGGACCTGGTGACTCAAAGGCAAGAACGTTAGCTCCACGCCACACCCACCGTCATAGCAATATTATTAAAAACAACTGTCAAGTTAAATTATTTAATACATTTTTTATATTCTCTACAAAATTGTTTCAACCCTATATAGAGAGAATCTTCATTTCTGTTGTCGGCCTCGAAAGGACCCTGATCTATCGTAACAATTAGTATTGATTTCCTAAAAGACTTCACAACAACAGGACGAACAAAATAATAACCTACATATACCTTACCTACCTACCTACCTCTTAATGTACCCTGGTATAATACCGTACACAATAATATTATCTACCCAAAATCCTAAATAATATACCCATAGATACCTACCGATATACCCACTACACAAACCGCGCACCGTAAACAACTTGTACCTATTTATGCTGTGTTATAAAATTTCTACTACCTATTATATAACTACAGTATACCATCATGGCCTTCATTCATTAACTGAGGGGTAGCCAGCGGACCAACTGCAAGTCATTTACATGCTGTAGCAATAAAAAATAAGGCATAAGGGATGTGAGGAAGGGCGGACGTCCAAGAACCACGTGGCTTGATCACGTGGACCAAATTATTGTGTTGAGTAAGAGAAATCGGCATGCATGTATGAGAAACTGGATGAATGTAGAGGAAGCGAAAGAAGTTTGTAGGGATAGATCTATATGGCGTTCTGTTCTCTCTGCCTACCCCTCCTGGGACATGGCGTGAGGGTATAGTATAGTATAGTAGCATAAGGAATGGGTTGCATGCCTCATCAGTGATGAATTGTTGGTCACTGTATTAAAAATGTGAGGATAGATGACGCCGAGAGCTCTCTTATGAGGTGTTCACATTTGGCGAATATCGCCAGGCGAATTTTAAAATATAACGACAGGCGAAAAAACAAAATTCGCCGTACGCCCATTGATCGTCACACCTGTTCACACAGTCCACCGATATAGAAATGATCTGTCAGATGCGCTTTGATTTTGCCATTGTTTTCAAAACGGTGGACGTCGAGATGGAGATCGCGAAGTGTTTATTTTAAGTCGAAAATGTTATAGTGGAGGTTAAAGGTGCCTTTTAACTAAGGTAACAAACGCCACAAACCAACAACAAAGATAATAGCTGTCACGAAGCGGGAAACATTATAAAATTTATAGGTTAGATAGTTTTTACGGACGCTGCGCACATCTACGGATGCGCAAATCGTTCAACCAGAGAAAAAGTTGGAAGGTCGTCAACTCGAGACGATATCGTTTCTACTGGTTTTTATCGTTTCAGACTAGCTGTCATTTTGTTCACACGGTTCAAATGGCTGGCGATATTTAGGTGCCATGGCGATATTCGCCAAAGTGAGAACACCACATTAATGAAAAGGTTTCGAGCGCCATGTAAAAGAGGAGTGCTCGTAGTGCATCACTAATTATTAAGGCTTTTAATATAATATTTAATTTAGCCAATTTGTGTAACATAGTTTTAAAAACAATGTTTTATAATTCTTGTAGGTATGGATAAACTTTTCTTGAATAGGTTTAAAACTATATTTTATTCATCTGATTACGGTAGACATGTCCCAAAAGTGGCGTAACCAGCAGACAAACTGCTTGCAAGTCGTCCTCTCTGTGATTATAAAGTTAATAATATATTCACAATAGGTGACGTAGGTACGTCATCGCTATGACTATAAAGTTAATAATATATTCACAATAGGTGACGTAGGTACGTCATCGCTGTGACTATAAAGTTAATAAGATATTCACAATAGGTGACGTAGGTACGTCATCGCTGTGACTATAAAGTTAATAAGATATTCACAATAGGTGACGTAGGTACGTCATCGCTGTGACTATAAAGTTAATAAGATATTCACAATAGGTGACGTCGGTACGTCATCGCTGAACTGTAGATTTTAAATGATGAAATTTATGTCTTTTACAGGACAATCGAAAATTTACAGAAGAGAGGGGTCTTATTATTTTATACTTTTAAAAGGATTACATAATCAAAGCTTCATAATAATAATAATTATCTAAAAAATTAATATCGGTTTTGATTTGTTACTAAATCATTCCGGTACTGAATACGAAGCTAATTCGTTATTTTTACACTTGGTTAATATTGATTATATCAAACCATATTAGAGTTAATCTGTCCAAATGTTGTTAACGGTTGAATAAACGAGGTTTGATTGTAATCAATACAAAGATACCTACAAATAAAAAATTCTATCGTATCATTTTAAGATTAAGTTATAAGTACTTATTTGATATTATATGAGTGGTTTGCTATCAAAATTGGACAAATCCATTTTAAACTAAATATCTATGGACTCCAAAACTAATTAAAATTTGACTTATTTCCATACTAAGATTATTGATTTTTTCTAACATATTTCACACAAATTTTATAGGATTAGACTATTTTGTGAAATGCAGTTTTATAGAACTGAACACGAATAATATTTTTGCATATTTAGTGAAAAAAAAATCATGATTGGATTTGTCCCCTTTCGATTGCAAACCACTCATAACCTTTCTTGTGTTCTATATTTGAATAATAATTCTATAATCATATGTACCTATACTTTTTTTCTCACAAACTAGTCATATCACAGTGATTTCGTTGGCTACCCCATAAATGAGAAATAAGCGTTGTATATGAAACTCAAATGAAAAATAGAAGTATTCGAACTTATACAGGTTAATAAACTCATTCACTCATACCATCACGCTATTTCCCAGATGTGGGGTAGCTAGCTGACTAACTGCGTGTTATAAACAAGCAAGTCATCCTTTCCGTACCAGTAAAAGTTATATTGAAGGATGGGTGATGTGTGGTAGCTATACCACATCGGTGAACTGAAAATATTAAATGTCTTAAGGTAAATGTCAAGTGAAAACACTAGGACAAAATTAAATTGGCAGATTTTTTCAATTGATGAGAACTTTAAAAATATTACAGGTAATTCTCTCTTTAATAACGGTCGACTCTTGTAATAAACTGTGCGTTGGCATGTATTTTACATAAATTTCCCAGTTATAATAATCGTAAGAAGTAATAATAACAATAATAATACCATAATTTACTATTACGGATAAACAGACGTATTAAACTGTTGTAAGAAATTGTGCGAAAACATTCTACTAAGTATGGTTAAGAAATTTTAAAATAATTTTATTAAATTATTGGTTACATCACACAGTATATAGATAGGCAGAGAATATAGCAATGTTGATTATTATTAATAACCAACAATATTTACAACAGTTGTGCATTCAATTCAAAGACGTAATAAATCATAGATTAACTGTAATTAATCAAAAGAAAAAAATTGGTATTGGGTCCAATCGAATCTTGGGTCCAAAATAATTTCATATCAATCAGCAATCTTAACTAAGCGTTGATCCAAAGTGGTGAAATAATTATTAGTCTTATTGCAATGAATGATGAACTTATGATTAGTGGAAGTGAAATAGAAATGGTATTAATGCCATGGAGTGAAACAGTAAAAGATTATAATAGAAAGTCTGTATTCTGAGAGAATTAGTAAAAGAAATAAAGTAATAACGAACGACACACCATTTTACTATGCACACTTGGTCTTTTTTGAGATTATTGATATTGTGTCTTCCTGATCTGTATTGTAAAAAATTATTGCTCTATTATAACATATCCTGTGATTGTGTGATGTATTTTAAAATAAAATAAAACAGTATTTTATGTTTCTGGTTAATGTTTCTATGTCAATGTTTGAATTATGTGATTTGCACAATAAAATTATTGTCTATTGCAATAATAAAATAATAAGTAACAACTTATATCTTGAATAAGTAGCAGTAGGTTTAACTAGTGATTAGTTTTCTACCTGTTATTAATAATAGCTAAGAATCTAGCTGGTGTGATCAAAATCAGTGGTGTACTGAGAAAATTGAAAAATTGACAATTGAAGTATGAAAAATGAAACTATACTTTTATTATCCATTCTGTCAAAACTGAATCCTTCTTTGGATTTTGTTCAATTTTTTAATTTAATTATCTCAACGTTTTTTAGAAAATTACACGAAAGTGACTTGAACTTGAAAATTTGACAAGTAACACATTTGAACAATACTGTACTATAATATCTAGATGAATTATAACCAAAATTAAGTTATTTCAGATATTCGAAATATACGATTCGTATTATCTCTGGATACAATTATATGATGATGAAGTTAAAACAACATAGAAACAAAAATACATAAGTAATGAAAATAAAAAGCTAAACGTTATTTTTTTAAATTTAAGTATGTAAGTAAGACGCCACTGATTAACAGGTATAAAAAGTAGCAGTGCTATCAGATCTACTTCTTGCTATTTAGTATTTAAATTATTGATAACACTATAAATATATTTATACCATCTAGATTATAATATCACATATATATTATAATAATAAAATTATTGAGTGCAATCACTATGAAACACAATAAAAATGCAACAGTGATAATAATATTATTAAAATCATTATTAACTGCTATTAACACGCATAGTTTTAAGATATAATTATATACACACACAATATAATATTATTCTGTTTATAATAAATGGAATAAATAAATAATAGTTAAAGTTTATTCACAGTATTGCATCTCGTTAATGTGAGATCTTATACCACCCGTACATACAAGTATTAAACGTTTTAATTTTCCATATAATATCCATACACAGTAATTTCTACACTCGTAATTTAAATATCAACAACTGGTCTAAGTCAATATATTATTTATAGACAAACTATTATTAAAATATGGTTCGGTATATATTACGATTTTATTAATTACTTTTAACATGTGCAATGGAATAGCAAAATTGCATAATTTGTAATCAATAAATTTTACATTTTGACACATATGTGTTTTTGGCCAATTTAAATATGCCATATGGCAACTCTCTGCATACTTATAAATTAAATGCAATAATTATTATTTTTCTCAATTTCTTTGAAGCACAAAAAAGAATTTTATAATTACAAATCATTCATTCACATCTTAATACATATTTTGAATATTTTTCTTTCTACAGTGCACTGTTTTTAGGATAGGTCATGGAACTAAGTAACATAAGACAATACTGTATTTACAAATTTCGCAAATACAGGCTTAGGTGCAAATTTCAACTAAAATTTTCAATATTCTATATTATTTGTCACAACGATTACCAGATAAAGGATAGCCAATGATTGAATTTGTATATGTGTGAACAAATTATCTGTCTTCCATGCTCAATTAAAAATTAAATAAATGATTTTTTTTATAAGAAATAGCTTCACTTGAAGACTACCTGGTACTCTGACATTTCCAAAGTCAGTGGAATCTATTCTTCTGCGCATCTAAGCAAAACTTGATCTCACAAGCGAATTGAGCTGGACAACATGGATTTCACTTAGGTAATTGAAATCATAAAAACATTAAAAAAATCTACAAATTCGGAAAAAAATATTCTACTTATTCGGAAAACGAACCAAAAAACACGTGAAGGAAAGTATGATGAGTTTATTAACCGCCACAAACTTGAGGTCAATATTTTTGGAATACATTTAAATAATCGTTGGTACTATGAACGACCATGTTCTTTATAATAATATTCATAATAGGAACAGAACAAAAGCAATAAAAATAAACATTAAGCAATGAGCGCAGAATAAATAAAAAAAAACATCACAATTACTCGACATTTCATTTGAATATTGGTAATTACTTTTGTGCGTAGTTACCATTTGAAGTTAGATAATAACATTTTATGTTTGTGATAATCTTGAATTTATGTTAAATTGTTCGCAACAATTTTATTGATGTAGTTAACAACTATAAAATAACTAAATACCAGTTTATATATATAAATAAAATAAATAATAATAACACGATAGTGCTGCACCACACTAGACAACACAATAAATAAAACTTTATGATTTAGTATTTCATTTCAATATTACACACATTGCAAGTGTACTAAAATTGTTGAATATATGTTTTAATTAATATCAACCAACATAAAAAGGTTACATTGTAGTGAATCTATGAGTTATAATTTATTGTGAAATTGTTAAACATTTCAGAAATGGGTGTAAATAGTACGAATTTCGTGACACAAATGACAGTAAAATAATTTGAAATGGTTTCGATATATCCAGAGAATGAACGATGATAAAAAAATAGAACTTTGTAGAAATATACTTTTTTTTAAGTTCATAAAAATATTTAAATATAGTTTATTTATGTATCTATTTGCTGATAACCTCACTTATAGATGCAGAAACGGTGTTAGATTGATCAAAATAAATTTGTCCAAAATATAAGTATGTATATTCTACACAGTGCACATCAATATTTAGAGATGTACTGATCAATAAAAAAGTAGCAATCCCTTATACCTACACTTGGTTACAATAACATAATTATACTTCACCCCGTCCCCGGTAAAGAATAGGTTTCCCGCTCTTTTTTTTAGCTGTCACGCCGATATATCTTTATTATTGCTATATATAAATAAATATCTGCTATTTGATACAGTAGGTATATGATTACTGTTATCTATTTATTATGTTGTTTATATTCTGAACACAAGAAATTATAAGCACCTATGATTTTTAGTATAAGAATTTTGTAATATTCTTTCATCGTTGATGTATCTTTCTTCCGGTCCAATGGCAAAATTAAGTGATCGTCAGCTCTGAATTTTTATTTTATAAACCCGATATCCTTCCACCTGCAGGGAATTAAAACTGCTGCCATTAATATGACTGAAAAAACCCGTAGATGCCTACGTCCCACAGTGTTTTGATTATAAAATCCGACACTTTTCCCACCTGCACAATTTCTCCAAATGATAAAAACTGCTATTAAATATATCCAAACATACACACAAACTGACAAAAAATATACTACGATTTAGCTTTAACGTTACAGAAAAAGATATTTTTACATAATTAACACTAAATCTGTGGAAATGATCAATTCATTTGAATATTTATATAAATCTTAAGATGTTTTTATTTTCAAACTTAGTTTTATTATGTGAAAATCATATAATTTTATGGCTATTTACCCAGCTATGTGATACATATATATAATTATTTAGATGCTTTTCTGATTACATCTATAAAAACAATATAATTTCTACATAGTTTAATAGTATGATTAACTTACATTTTTATGAGACAAATCATAAAAGCAGGCTTATCATAAACAAAAGGCAGATAAAAATGCACATTTTTTTATAATGCACTCCAGAAGATAAATACAAATACAAATATTTAACTATTATTTTTCACAGTGAAAATATTTCTAATGCAACATTGAAACACTTTGTTTATTTTATTTTCATCGATATGTGAAATTTGTCCACGATTATCTATATTATCACAAAATGATCCAAAAGTGATATAACTATCAAATCAGCCGGATGCAATAAACATGCAAGCTGTTCTCTCCGAGCCAACAAAATATTAAAACTTTAAGGGTGAGTGGCAAACCTCATCGCTGAATTTAAGATGAAGAATATTTTTATTTTTTCGAACAACTTGCCTTTTACAGATCACTCGAAAACTTACGAAAAAGAGTGGGAGACCAATTCTTAGCTGGGCGCTCCACGGTTCTACAATTATATTATTTAGCTTCTAAAAATCGTGTAGGTACATTTTAATAGTTTTGCTATTCAAATTTTAGTTTATTACGCAGTAGGTAGGTATGCTATGAACAAACCATTTATTTATTTATTCTTTACCTTCCACTGATTGACAAGCAATTACCTACTTATACACAACATTAGACTAAGGTATATTAAATATAATCAATATACAGAGTTCGAGTGCATGCAAAGGCTCAATTTCTTCCAACTAACCCAATTAAAAAATGGCAAGGTGCAAATCTAAAAAAAAATACACCTTCGTTTATATAAAAGTAAAACAAATGAAACATAAAATATAAATACCTAATGGGTAGGTAGGTACGTCTGGTTAAAAAACAAAAGAATACCGTTCCATCTCTATTTAAGATAATTTAATTTTAGAACCCTTTTCAAATTCAGTGAGCTACAGACGTTAAAAATATATATCATTCGAAGAATTAAAGAGAAAAAAAAACGAAGTAACAGTTTGTTAATTTTGTGGGCTACGGTGATTTGTAAAAATGCCACTCGGCCCTACCCTAGCAATTAATTTATTTTGTTATAATTATGAATTTATCCTTTTGAGAACATAGGAGTGCTATCGAAAGATGTTTATTTCAAATATTAGAAAGAATTAAAGATACTAAAGATTCCATTTAAAAACTTAAAGTTGTAATAATCTGATTTCAAAATTTTAAAATTCTTGAATATAATAAGTCGAAATAGAATTTATATCGTAAATATAATTGTAAATTTATCCAGAGTATATTGCTTTCATAAGGTTTCCAACGACCTGAACGAACATCTTTTACAATACACCGTTACTACGGCAACGACATTAGTCCAACCAAAAGGCTTTATGTAGTCTGTGATGTTATTAATGAATGAGAAAATAAAAATATCGTTGAAAGGGGGGGACGCAATAATAGATGTAGAATCTTTCTGAAAGGAAGAGGCTGTAATGTAAGTTGAGACATTCAGAATGGATGGCATAGAAACTTCATAACTAAACTAAAGATGTTAAAATCCCTGCCTTTTATATGTCTCTCGAAAACTAACAGAAAAGTGCCGGGGACTCCACACGACATGATTGATACTACTACTACTACTACACCATCACGGCATATTCCTCAACTGGGGTAGCCAGCTGGGTGTAATAAACGTGAAAGCTGTACCTACTCTCCGTGCCAACAAAAATTAAGACATCAGGATGAGTGTTAAACTTCATTGCAGAATTTAAGATGTAAAATTTCTTTATTTTTCGAACACGTGCCTTTTACAGGACACTCGAAAACTTACGGAAAAGAGTGGAAAACCAATTCTTTGCCGGGTGCTTCACGGCTGGTTCAAAAATTTCAAAATCCTTTTGTCTCAAATGAAATGTAGTCGAATGCAACATTTTTACCTATTCGTTTTTTTTTTCAACGTCGTCCGTTCATACACCGCCGGCTAAAGAGTGATTCATTATTTCGCCACCGAAACGCCGTGGATGCGTTTTGAAACATAAATCATATTCGCGTTCCAAAATTAAAATACAAAAAATATCACGTTACATAGTACCAACCTACCTACCTACTGCTGTCAGTATTGCCTGCCTACCTATACCTACCTATCTAAAATCAGAAACATTTCTTTATTTTAAAAGGAATACCTACCTACCTATATAGTACCTAAACGAAATGTTAATTTCAAATTAGATAAATAAAAATATAAGCATAAAAATAAAGAGGAGGAAAAATTGCGCTTATCTATTAAAGGCTTAAATAAATATGCTGCGAAAACAAATATTATAATTATTATACACTAAGTAGGTATATATTTTATCATTCGTAATCTGTTGCAAGCATCGTTGCTCTATATTTTAAGATACAAATAGACAAAGATGCCAATTAGGTAAATTCATAAAAAAAACAGATAAAATTGAAATAACATATTGAGATAAAATTATTAAATTGCAGTATGTTTAAGAAAATTCTACATTTGATGTTATAGAAAATAGGTTTATCAAAAACTTCGATTGGAAAAGAAGACATAATTCGATGCAGGTTTAAAAAAATTGACACAATTTAAAAATAACTAGTTACCCATCAAGAGAATGTTCTCACACTTTTGAAAGTAGATATGGGTAGGTACCATAGACACCTACCAATATGTGAATTATTATGTTTAAAATAAGAACACGTGTTGGAATAATTAAACTAAATTATAAATCTCATTTTTCAAATTTGGAACGAAACAATTGATTAACATTTTTAAAAAAGCACCTACCTAACTATCTATTTAAGTGAGGTACTTATTTATCTAGATAGATAGTTAGGTACTATAGGTAGCTACCTACCTACTGTCTACCTACACGGGAACAGTACCTAAATGTGGCTACCTAAGTACTTGTAAACTATTGAGTTACTTAACTCACTAAGTAGGCGCCAATCAATTGTTTTGATTTAAAATTGGAACACTTTGTACCTATTTAAAGCGACTGCGGGTAGGTACTTATTGCATATTATTATTAGTATTTTGTCTTTAATCGATTGTTTTAAATACAGAACGTTTTCTAGAACAACAATAACATTCAAAAACTCGAGTAAGCGAATAGGCTTGTTCGTATAATATAATATACCGAAAGGTACCTACCTATCTACCTAAATTTAATTAGAATTCTATTCAGTCGCCTATTGATGTCTTTAATTAGAACATGAATTGTAACGAGAAAGTAGGTACCTAATATACGTAAATAGGTTTTCGCCTACCTATTTAGCGTAAATGCGTAAAATTAAAAACACAAAATGCGAGATTTACACCGCAAATTAATAATTTGTTAATTAGACTATTAATACAAAAATATAGCACGATAATCAATATACCTACCTCACCGTTATCTAAAATGAAGTTGATAATAGGACGTATTTTTTTAGAAATGCATATTATATAGGTACGTGTATAAAAAAACAATACAAAAGAGCGACAAATTTTTAGCGCCAAAGTAAAAACTTTTGTAATAAAATACATTGATGCAAAAATAGTCAAAGCGGCAAAAATATTAGATCACATAATATTACTATCACACGTTATATATTCTGATGAGATCGCTTTGGCCAAAAACTGTTATGGTGTGAAAATTTTAAGATGCTTATAATAATAAAAAGGTAACTCATGTGAAGTACCTACCAATGAATGAAAAAAATGAAGACCATCTTAAATTCGGCGACAAGATTTGCCACCCATTTTGCATGTCTCACTTTTTTGTTGGTACGAAGCGAACAGCTTGCATGTTTATTACATGCAGCTGATCTGCTGGCTACCTCACTTGTAGGATATGCCATGCTGGTAGAGTAGTAGTAGTAGTAGTAGAAAAAGAATATCTTCTAATATTTCTATTTTACTGCACGAAAATAAAATAGGTGCCTATATGTACTTACTTAAAATTTGTTATATAGAGATACCTAAAGTACCTATTTAACAATAAGATATGTTTAGGATAAGCGCCTTTCTCTACAATAGGTAGCTATATAAGAAATGAGTAAATATAGGTACAGCATCGTAGGCAGATACCTATGAAAGGCTGTAAGACAGTTAGGTACCTAAAGATGAGTAAAACGCATTCAAACCCACTTGTACAATCAAAATACCTAATTTGGATCAATTGGTACCTACTAATAACTAAAAATCAAAATTACTGATCATAAATAGTGGATATCAGATAAACTCAATCACCATCCAATTAAGTCATAATTATTACTATTATTTGTAAAACGAATGAATCAATTCATTATGTATTAATAAAACAATAGACACCCATATTCATAATTATGATATTATTTAGCTATTGAATCATTCAAATAATTTTATCATAATTATTTAGACGAAAGATTATTTATTGTTGAGCCTAATTAATAATAATTTACTGTAAAGAAACGGATAGCGTTTTTGGCCAAATACCGAATATCTTAACTAGAATATCAAACATTCGGTCACTGAGGTATTGACGTACCTATTTAATTCACAATATGTTTATAAGGAGTGAGATGAGTTGTTTCATGATAGGCGAGCAAATAAAAACACTCAGAAAACTCTTACAATAAAAATAGTTATTCTCTTAGAGATCGTTTTAGAGGCACAATCGTTCACAAAAATGACGTATGCAGTATTTAAATAAATAAATGACTGCTTACAATTTATTGCTAATATTCTGAACTGTTGTATCTTTCTCTGACACTAAATCGATTGATGACACTGATCGTTGAATATATACAAAATTCATGCCTTACATTCTTGATGTTATGATTTCATCACATTGACAAGTTATTCGTATTCGTGTATTACACGAATTAATAATTCCACTAGCTAATCTACTTATTATACTAAGAAATTATTAAATTATTATTATTACTGACAATAAAATGATTCTTACAAGGATCATTACAGTTGAAAGCCAATGCGATTTCAGAAAATAACTTTAAACGATATCTACACAACATAGCTGCAATATTCTTTCAATTTTTCTTATAAGTTCCACACCTTATGTCACGTTAAATATTATCAATATCTCTAGCCGGACCATTAAACATTTGAGCAGCCCTTTCCACTGGGGATTTTGCTAATATGTTTGTTCTGCTTTGAGACTAGTAAAAAAATTGTGGTGCCGAGAACGTCCATAATATGAAATACTGCAATACTGCAATGGTAGAATGGTTCTACCTAAGCATAAAAAGATAGATACCTACATATTTTTGATTTGACGCAATGGATCTGGTCGAACACCGTGCTATTTACTATCCGGTATCTAGTCCGATTGTAAAACTAACCCAAAACGGTCGGATATCGGATATTCTATTCATCTCTAGGTACTATAAAATCTCCAAATACCTAAGTATATCATGTCATAGTAATAATATTAAACAATGCAACATGCGCAGGAGTATGGGCGGCAAAGGCATATCATGATACAAATAATAACAATCCTACATTAATTTACTATTTTATATGTAGGTATGCATTGTTTATGTTTTAAAAATAAACATACATTTTTAATATTAAAAAAAAATAATGATTTAATTTTAATATTATTATGTAGGTACCTAGAAATATAATAAATTGTAGGTGCGTTCAATGATGGAAAAAATAAGAATTATTGTTCGATTATTTTGCGATGTGAATTTTAAAAACTCGTCAGCTGATCACCAATCCCACTAATTCTTATTTCAAATCATTGTGTTCGACATTATTTGTTGAGCATATAATAAATGTCAACTAAATGCAACCTGTTTCCTACTAAAAAGAAGTTTACACAATCTGTTGATGAGTTGTCGACAAAATAAACACACCAACTGCAATATTTTCAAAAACTCATTTATGTACCAAAATGTTAATTCTGCCTGTTAGGTATTTTGATATTATATTGTACCCGTAAAAGTTTTGCTAATAAAGTACCTAACTGCAAGGCAAGCGAATTTAAAACTTAATTTCATAAATAGATATACCTAGCTAAATGTCTATTCCTGGAGGAACTAATAATTAGAAACGGTATATTGTACAAATACCTAGATCTAGGCTGAATTAAATATTAACCTACCTAGCTTTTAAATGCCTAGGAGAATTAACGGGTCTAAAGCTAAAAATGGGATTTTAATAATTCACACCTAGATTCGTGATGAAAATAATATATATAAAGGTGAAATATCTAGAGAGACAGTGAGATCCTTGCAATTAAAATGCTCTGTACCTAACTACATTAGTTATTTATGAAAATCCTTTGGTCCCACGACAAATTTGCTATTTTATCCCTTTAGGGTTTAGCCGAGAAGAACGGACTGACGACGTTTTGATCATGAATGTTTAAAAAATCTCCCCTCAAAACCCAAGTGGTTACATAATAAAATAATTAATTGGGTATCTAGTTTACTATTGAAGACATGATATTCCTCCTAAATGAAGAGTTCTTTATGCATATCTATTCCAGTGGAGTACCTAACTGTTTGCAATGAGCACACGAATCTCTATCCATGCTATAAAATGACAAACCTAATCACTTCGAGATTGAAGATATAAAATGCCGTGATTTTTTTTTTATTTCGTTTGCATTTTAAAATAGGTAGGAACTTTTGAAATAAAAATAATGCGTATGGAAGTAGTTGAATTTAGAATACGTTCCGTAACTTATTATCGAATTCAATAAGGTAAGTAGGTTTATAAAATTGTAAAAATACGTTTGTGTAAGTAGGAACGTTTTAAAAAAATCAACCGCTTCTAAAGTTAGTATAAAAAGATCGCGCCTTTAATTCATTTCTCTATAAATTGCTTGTATTGTGATAGGTAAATGTAAGTAAAAATGAAAAAATAAATTTCAACCGACTTCTGCTAAAGAAAATATAAAAAAACTTATACGCAAAAACTTAGTCCAATTTTATTATTGAAATTTGAAAGCTAAAAGCTTATTTGAAAAAAGGAACATATTTCAAAGTCAACCGCATAACTCTTTTAAGAATTTCTTCCATTTTTGTATTTTTGAAAAATGAAAACTTTGTGCAAAAATTGATTAAAGCGGGAAAATACATCTATCAAATGCGCCTAATATTAGAGGATATAACAAAAAATAATAAACGTTAACAGGTACAAAATTATTTGTACTAAAAATATCTGCGTAGGTATATTTATTAGACAGAAACGTAGGAAATCGATTTAAATTACCGTCAAAAAATTGCACAAGTTTCCAAAAATTTAATTGCATAATATGATGACCTTAGATCGCGCCATGTCAATGACCCAGGAAAACACACATTTCGCACACGTTGAAAATTTTTACACACTAAAATCTACACCTAAATTTTTTTTTTATAGACGGTAGTAGTATTGAGAATTAAAAAAATCACTATCTATGTGAAGAAAAATATGAGTACCTAATTTATACTTAAACGATTCTTTGGTATATAAATAAAATTTTACTTCACTTCTCACTAAATATATTTCTACCGACCACTCAGCGAAAAATATACGACAAAATAGGTTTTAAAATGACTTTACCACTCAAAATAACATAATGTATGGTAATTGGCAAATATCTACATTTCAACGCACACATCTTTTGCTAACGGTTTAAACAAACGTAAGACACTAGATTTGAATTTAAAAAAATGTTAACTTAATTCTAATTAAAATAATTGAAAAGAGTAACCATAAACCATTCAACATGAGCGAGCTTGATCAAGTAGAATCGAAACTGATTTTTGTTATGTTGGATATCGTAACGCACTTTTTCAATATTAAAACCAAAACTGTCACAACATCTTCACAAAGCATAAACCACGGCAAAGCGGCACAAAATAAATAAATAAACAAAACGGATAGTAATAACAATAAACATTATAATAATATGATGAAACACAAAACGACAATAACTCCGTGGTTTATGTTCTGAGGAACTTAATTAGTATCACTTGTGTAGGTATTAGGTAATTATCACTTTGAGCACTATTTGTTACATAGATAGAGATTCGTTTCAAACTCGCCCATGAGAAGTGGTCCTTGGCAGCACGTACCTGGCTGTGGTACAGTCTCTGTAGAGGACGTCGAAGTCTTTACAGGAGAGCAACTTGCAACGGTTCACACCCGGCTGTATAGCACCCAACCCTCGCAGGATACGGACCTGTTCCACATTGCACACCAATGGTACAATGTCCAATCTTTTCAACTTAGTGTAGACTGTGTGTAGTCCCCCAACCAGGTGCTTCAGAAACAGTTCGAAGGCTTGCGGGAGACACAACATTGTCTCGCCTTGAATAATGAACGCGGCAACCTTCTGACCACGGTAGTCGACGAGCTTGCATTCGTTAGCAGCTGGATCCGAGGACGATATGGGCGGGGGGCTGTTGTAGGACCTGGGGGGGCCGTGGTGGTGAGCTGCCGCCATAAGCTCCAGGGGCGAAGCATGGTGCATCATCTGCAGGGAACCCAGCAAGCCCAGGCCGGGGGGCGGCAGGTGGGGCAGCCGAGGGGGCATGAGAGCCGGGGCTGAAGGGGGGCTCAACGGCAGAAGCGGCGCCATGGGGGAGCGCCGCGGAGATCCCGAGCTGCCGGTAGAAGCCGAGTCCGCGGCGGACTCCATATCACCACAATAATAAAGTGACAGTTCAACTGAAACGTAAACAAATGTGTGCGAGTGTGTAGGTAGATATACGTAGATAAGCGATGTTCACCGTATGACACGCGACACGCGACTAAACTCCGAGCTCTCGTACTGCGCCGCGAGCGACTGCGGCAATTAATAAAAAGAGACCGAATACACGGATAGTATCGGGGCGTGGTGCGCGGGGATAGCCGCTATTGGTCGACCGTCGGGGTGGTGGGCCGTCATTGGTTGTGTTGCTACTCGCTCCGCCCCATGCCCCGTCCCTGCTCCCCGCCACGCGGCACAGTGTCACCCGGCAATCGATATGCGCCACTTGCAGCGCCTCCCATATCTCAGCACAATGCTAATCGCCGAGCTTTTCTTTAATTGATTTACCTCTTTATTGACTTCCTTATGAGTGTGAGTACCTACCTATGCCCACCTACCTACCAGTACCACATCTACGCGGCCAGGTAAGGCTACCTACCCACTATATTATTATAATATAGCAGAACATTTACATCCTAGAAATGTATTTTTAGTCTCTCATTCTGTCTCATTATTCCTGCTGTAGCTGACATCCGTTCAAAATTGGAACGTCGTGTAATTTTGTAAATCGTATGTCTTTACCAGTTGGGCACATATTGTAGATATACAAAGATAAATGCTATAGTTTATAGTTGAGGTTATAATATTATGTGCATACCTAATTATACTTTTATGGCTATTGACTGAGGTTGATGTTTTTGTTTATATTTCCTGACCTTAGGAACCTCGCTGTGGTACTTACCGTAGATATTTTAACCAAGTGGGTAGGTACCTACCTCTTTATTCCTATTATTCCCACGCTTATAAAATAAGTTATCAAATTTTGTGGGTACTCACCTACCTAATTATAGATGCCTACGTATAAAATTGGTAACAAAATCATTCCTGTGAACCTTTGTTGGTTTTAAATGACTAATTTTTCATTCTGGATACATGCCTCCCTTTCACGTGATTTTAAAGTAAAGTACCTAAAGGTCTATCTATAGGTACCACCACGATATATCACAGTAATGCAGTACCTAACCAACAAACTACCTTTTTAGTAATATACATGCAAGTTATCCTCTACGTGATACTAGAAATATTAAGGCATTCAGTATGGGTAGCATACCTCATCGCTGAATTGAAGATGTTAAATGCTTCATTGTGTTTTCAAATATTACTATTCTAAGAATATTTCTCAACAGACACTTCATCTGCACAACAAATAGGTAGATTGTGCAAACTCCTTTTAGTGGGAAACAGGATAGGTGTCCCGAAGCTTTCGAATTAAGGCTTATTTGATGGCTATGCAGATGAGGTGTCCGTTGAGTGCTAATATTATTAATAGGATGGTCACTCAGGCAGATGTAAAAATCCAGAAAAATGCGCTTCGTCCTCTCTGCTAACCCCGCAAGAGATGCGGTGTGAGATAAAAGTACATAATTGAATTCGTTAGACATTGAGATACAGTCAAACTGTCACCAGCTTCAGAAGCAAATTAAAAACTGAACTCTTCACTGGCGCCCTTGAGACGGTCTAGGGACTGTTAAACGGCGTCAAAAGTAAAATCATCCAAAATCATCATCATAATACAGTTATACATAATACAGAAAACTGTGTATATGTAGGCATGTTGAGATGACCGGAATGTTAGGTAGGTACCTAAGTATGTTTTTTAAATTAATTGTGGCGCATGGTATTGGATGATAGCTGATCTCTGAAAGATTAACCTTTTTTCTAACTTTATATATGTAGGTAGTTATTGTCTGTTTTGTGCTTTTACTATACCATCACGGCATATCCCACAAGTGGGGCAGCCAGTAGACCAACTGCATGCAAGAAACATGCAAACTGTCCTCTTCGTGCCAATATAAAATCAAGACATTCAGGATGGGTGGCAAACCTCACCGCTTTTAACATTTATAAAATAAAAATAAAATAAAAACTAGTGATATTCCACACTTTTCTGTGCGTTTTCCAATCGGTAGTTAGCAGCTTGATGTGAAGATTTAAACATAATTGACACGAAGAGGACGACATGTTTATCTACTCATTAGGTTAGTCTACTGGCTACCCCAAATACGGAAAATGCTTTGATGGTAGATATTAATTGAACTAGAACATTTAATTAAAAGAATGTGGAAAGACATACCTACCAATGGGTAAAAGATTGCTATAATATGATGCTGTTTCTTCCAACTAACCCATCCAACTATAGTAATCTATTCACTAGAGACCATGATCAATAAGTAGGTATTATATTCATTCATTTCATAAATTTATAAGTGGAATAGCAAGGGGACTAACTGCATGCAAAAAATATGAATGTCCTCCTCACCGTGCTAATCGAATGTCAAAGTCAAATAAATGTGCAATAAACTCGGCTGCTGTGTAATGCTTGTAACATGTTTTCACTATCGTTTATGTTTTTTTTTTTACCTATATAACAATGTACCTATATGTATGAAGAAGCATAAAATAAATAAGACATAGGTAAAACATAGAGATATGGACAGTTTACAGAAATCAAACTATAAGTCCTATAATATATATAGTCCTAAACTAAGATTTGAATCTTGTAATATGGGTACTTATGCGACAATACGTGCTGCCAAATTTACGTAAATCTGTATACTTTTAGTTCCATTTGGTAATCTACCTAAGTACTTTTGTTCTGATGCACTTACCTACCTATTTTTGTTCCAAATCTACGCGTTGTTTGATTTTTTGCCAAATTTACACTAAAGTCAAATCCCCACTTTTCAAAATCTAGAGAGCAAACCCGATTCGGGACTTAAAAACAAAAAAGAATCCTCACTTTCCAAAATCCACATAGGAAATCTGATCTGAGACAGAATTTTTCTCCTAAATCTACATAAGTAGGGTAGACTGGGTACGGTTGAAACACGTTTATCGTCCATAGCATCAGGATTAGTTAAGCGAGCGATGATGGAAATATATTAAATAAAAGACCATAATATATCTGTCTACTAATGGGCACTGTTATTTGAAATCACTTAGTTGTATTTTATGCACAAAATCAAATTTAAAAAAAATGTAATTTGTTTCAACCGTCCCCATGCCAGGGTCGGTAGAAACAGTGTCTGGGGTCAATTGAAACATACAAATAATACAAAATATAATAAATGAACATGTTTTATTAACCATCTAATAACATTTTACGGGATTTCTTCTCATAAAAATGCGAAACAATTCTTCGCCAGCCATTTCTTTGCCATCCAAGTCCGAGGTCGTGATAAGTCGTACTTGACAGTTAGTGGTTCAGTCTATTTTTTTCTGCCGCTGTTTGTACGTTGATAAGTCGGCTTGACCTCTCGTAGTTTTCCTTTGGCGTACCCTTGGCACCATAAAAACAAAAAAAAATGAATAAATAAACTATTTCAACCGTACCCACAAAAAATGTTTCAACCGTCCCCAACCCCCCTTCTAGGTATAAAACTGTTCACAGTAAGAATGATTATAAATTGGAATAAAAACAAATCATACTGACATATTCTACAAACTTCAATAAAAACGATACAAAACTCTTAATACTCTTAACTTTGATCAAAAACCATAAAATAATAGCAAAAAGGTAGGAACAAAATACTTACTTTTCCGTCAAAAAACACAATGGGGCCTCCTACACACAAGCACAGCACGCAAAGAGCGACGCAATGCTAAAATTCGTGTTTCGACTTGTCGCCCGCTTCTTTCTTCCCTTGTACCCCTCACCTTATCACGGACGGTTCGCGAGATATTCGCTTTGTTTCAACCGTTCCCCGTTTCAACCGTACCCAGTCTACCCTACTTTTTTGTCTTTTTCAAAATCCGAGTTGGCAACACTACAATAAATATATTGCAATATAAAAAAATATACATTACGATATCGGTATGTATTTGTAAGAAGATAGCTGTCTATCTATATTATAATGTAGTAAAGTAATGTACTACCTATATATAGTGTTTAGTGTTAACAGAATTCACATCAACACAACAGGGCAAATCAGCTGATAGCATTCCCCTTCTGCCCTATATAATATAATATCTACCTATACAATACCTAGGTACCTACATACCTACTATAAATATTACGGGGGTAAGTTATCTACCTACCACCAATAGACAACATAGGTACCTACCTACATATCTATGTGTTTACCTAAATAAATGTACCTACCTACACTACACTATATAAGTACCTTTAGTCACAATTTATATATGTTTATATCTTGTAAATGGCAATGTTTGCCGTGAATTGAATAGTAAATAAATAAATAAATTTAGGTTTTCACTGTGTCGGTGTTTAGGCAGTAGAATTCCATATTGAAAGTAAAAACTAATATTTTTTCTGCTACGATTGATTTTCGGTTTTGTGGTACTTTTGAGTTTGTTGGAAGATATCGCACTTCTGCGATACACTCGCCCATTGCACAAAATTTATTTGTCTGGGTTAAATTCTGCCATGTTTATTTTTATGTGGTATGAAGATTTTTATTATTACTTTTCTCCGCGCATTATATGACCCAGATACGAGACCTTACGCACTTTGACATCCAAAAGGAGTTCTCTGTCCATTCCAGCTCTTCTTAACACCTCTACATTTGTGACCCTATCAGTCCAATGAATACGAAGCATTCTTCTATGAAGCCACATTATTTCAAATGCCTCCAAGCGATTCATTGCGTTCATTTTTAGGGTCCAGGTTTTAGAACTGTACAGCAATACAGACCATACATAGGACTTTACGAGTCTCTGTTGAAGTTCGACGAGTAGAGGTACGTCGGGGGGCTGGCAGAAGGCAGACATTGTGGCTGCGTAATATACGAGATTGCACTGGAATGAGAGGTGTGGAGCACCGAGAAAAATATTTTTGAAATTTCACAATGAATCATTAGTACGTACTATCAGATTAGGACCAGAGGTAGTACAAACGATTCATTGGTACGAATCTATAACATTAACTCTTCGCAAACAAATTGTTGGTAAATTTACCAATGATTTGTTTGCGAAAAGTTAATATTATAGATTCGTACTAACGAATCGTTTGTACTATCTCTGGTCCTAATCTGATAGTACGTAGGTACCAATGATTCGTTGTGAGTATTTTTCGCAGTGAGGAGTTGTTCCATACAGCGCAGGACCGAGAAGCCTATGCCAGAGAGATCGCCAACGTCGGGGGGACCTGACAGGGCACCCACAGAAGAAGAAGAAGAATAGAGAGACGTCTTTCGTTTTTCTAGAACATTTCAAAGATTGTCAGATTTTGACAATGTCCTTGAAACACGAAAGATATATCTCACAATTTTTTACAAAAATGCATTCAAATTAGATGAAATCAATATACAGAGGGCGATTTTATCGCAAAGGAGCGATCTCTTCTAACAGCTAGGTTAGTAACCTCATGACGATATGATAAATATGTCGACGTAAAAATATTTATAATAAATCAATGAAGTTCAATATTATGACATCAGCTGATCTACAACTCACATTACAAACATTTCCCAATTAGGTAAGTAGCTGCAACTGGATACAGGACCTAACAAGGTAACTTCAAGAAATGTCCATCCAATTTCATATTTTGCAATCATTTAAATAGCACTCACATCACAGTTAGTTCGCTGGCTACCCCACCTGTGGGATATGCCATGATAATATTATAATTCGTAAATATCTCTCATACGGTGAATACTATACTAATAACTAATGTAATTCGTAGGGTTATCATACTACGAAACATACTTCAGATGCTATAGATTAGCATGCGTATAAAAACTCCTTTTCGGTAAAAATTGCACTTACAACATCTGTGCTCTAAGCCATCGATTTTATACTCGTCCAAGTTCCTGTGTAAGGTAGGTAACCAGTTAGTATTTTAAATGTACCTGTGGTTATTTCAGTGTCAATTCTTAACACCGAACTAAAAATGTTGGTTATTTTTATTTTGTTGATTTTTTAAATCTACAAGTGGGGTACCCAGAAGACTAACGGAGTGTAATAAGCATGCTAGTCGCCCTCTCCATGCCAACAAATATTAAGACATTGAGAATGGGTGGCATACTCCATCGCTGAAGTTAATATGATAAATTGATGCTCTACAAATAGGTACCCGTCTTTTACAGAACATAATTATAAAAACTCAAAAAATGGTAGAAGACCTTTTATTTTAACATACATATTGATTTTGAAATTAATCATAATTGAAGTTCTCTGACATATCGCTGGGACGAACAAGATAATAAAACAAATATAAAATCGTAATAAATACATTTGTAACGATGTGAAGTTAGTTGGTAATAAATGTTATTGGGTAGTAGTACAGTATCCTACTTATACAATATTCATTATTGTTATTATCTGCCCTGCATATGAAATGGAGACATTACTCATTAAGATATGAAGTTTGTTAAATGTTAAAGGGGATCTTATGATAGATTGCAATTATTTTGATTTTTTCGTTACGTTACGCCTTTTCCCTTGAGGAGTAGTCAGTAAGGATCTAGTGCCATTCCGTCCTATCGTTGCATACACCTTTCACTTCCATCACTATCATGCAATAGTTCATGCATGCTCTCTTATTCAATGTGCTTAACACGTGTTCTGTAGGATCTGGTTCATAATATGATCTTCCGATTTGATCCTCAAACGGCCACGTTTCTGAGCACCATTCGGCCACTCTTCTGGAACATATTTGTGGAGAGGCATTATCCGTACACCACCAACTGTGGAGGAGTTAGAGTTTGCTGGGGGGAGGGCTGTATGAGGTGACCACCGATGCAGCCAACTGGCTGAGAAATTTACCATCAAATCTAAATGGTCAGAATGGTTAATGCATAACAAAAAGATAAGAGTAAGATGGCAGCAAGAGATTTTGAACCAAGGATCGTCTCGATTAGAGCATCTGGTTGTTAATCACCTGAATATCGTATTTCTACAAGGTAAAATTGAATCCCAGTACCTCCAACAAATACTCAATGAATTTTTTTTTCTCCTTATCAAAAAATATAACTTCTTAGGCAATACGGTAAACTTACAGGAGCAGATTTCATAGAGCATTTTATTATCATTATTAATATATTAAATCATTGACTGTTCATATTAATATTTATCATTTTTGGCTTTGATGATAATCTTTTGATATTTTTGTAGTGTATTAAAAAATTAAATTAAAAGAGACACATCTAGCGAAGAGTTTGATTTTTATAAAAATCGGAAATTTCAAATTTTGTTATATTTCCAGATTTATTTAATTTAATTTGATAATATTTGTCATTTTTAATATTTCTTATTCAAGAAAAGAATATAACGTTAGGACAGCCTTAATAATAATAAAAATGTTGAAACAAACACTAAATAAATAACGCCATGGAGAAGAAGAATTATTACTATTATTATTTGCGAGAGTATTTTATTACGTTTAAAATTTAAATCCTTTAATTGGCTCCCGAGTTTCTGTTTAGAACTGTCAGAATATATTATTATCAACATTCATTTAATATTTTACGATTGTGCATACGTAATATTTACATCGGTTATTTTTAACGGGCATTTACATAAAACATTATCCCGTGGAGCACCCGGTAAAGAATTGGTCTCCCACTCTTCTCCATAAGTTTTCGAGTGTCCTGTAAAAGGCAGGTGTTCGAAAAAATAAGACAATTTACATCTTAAATTTGGCGATGAGGTTTGCCACCCATCCTGAATGTCTTGATATATTGGCACGGAGAAGACAGCTTGCATGTTTTATATGCAGCTGGTATACTGGCTACCCCACTTGTGGGATATGCCTTGATGGTATAGTATAGTATAGTATTTACATATATATAAAATATTACTTCACGCTATACCCAAACTGGGATAAACAGTGGATTCACTGCATGCTCTAATAAGTATTCTACATATTCCCCAAAAGAGTAACAAGCCTCATTTTATATTTATTAAATTTTGATGTTATTGTTTTTAATGTTTTTTTGATGTTATTGAGAAATTGCTTTCTTATCAATACGGGCTTCTCCAAATATTCTATTGTTTTGTATCTAATTGCATTTTTCTTCTAATAAGATGGAGTCGAGAGTCTCCGAATACTAGTAAGCGAGATAATAAAGTCACGTGGAGGTTAACTAAATAATGTTTTTTTTTCAATTCACCTCATTTGATATGTTGGAATTGAAGTTTTCGGAATGGACACATGCTTACCTACTTACCTGCATTCTTATTCTTATATATATCAATTTACAAGTGAGGATGATATTCACTGCAGATCCCTTGCAAATGAATATTTGTGTTTGACTGTTCTGTATAACAAAGCAGAACTTTAACTATTTATAAAATTATTCGCGGTTATGAATAAGCTATAAATTAATACCTATAATAATGTCCATATATATAGTGCCCATTGTGTCCTGTCACATACACTATGGAGGATATTTTGACGCATCCCCACGTTCTGTGCGTTTTGTACAGTTCTGGAGATCAGTTTGTTTGGTTTTCTCTGGGTTTCGACACGATAAGTAAATAATAATACCTATAAAATATTATTTTAAAACACTTTTCTGTACAAAGTTGACCGAGGA
Organism: Athripsodes cinereus; assembly: GCA_947579605.1. Classification (NCBI taxonomy): domain Eukaryota; kingdom Metazoa; phylum Arthropoda; class Insecta; order Trichoptera; family Leptoceridae; genus Athripsodes; species Athripsodes cinereus. The sequence continues at coordinate 1,990,861 of OX388312.1, read as the reverse complement.
TGAAGTTGGTATATATGTAGCTGGGAAGTACCTACCTAATTCCTTTCAGTCAACCATCTTTATTACACCTCCATGAACGAACAACGCATATTATTAATTACATTTATAATATAGTGTAGACTGTAGGTACATAGATTTATTACAAATGTTTACAATCAACAAAATACAACCGGGACCTTCTGCGTGCCCTCATAGCTCCGGGCTATATTTGCTCATACCCATATCTATATCAAAGGAGTGGATCGAAAATTATCACTAACAAAACCAAAGTAAGAGATGTCTCAGACATCTCTTTGGCTGGCCGTGTGGCGCAGAGGTAACGCTCTTGCCTTTGAGTCACGAGGTCCCGGGTCCGATTCCTGGCCAGGGCAAAATGAAGAATGACCTTTTTCAAGTTGTCCTGTGTCTGGGTGCTACATGTATGTGTGTTTAGTGCATTGTGTATATGTGTATCGTCGATTTAGTACCCATAATACAAGATTCATATCTTAGTTTGGGACTAGCTCGATATGTGTGAATTTTCTATGCATGTTATGTTATTTTATGTTACATTATGTTATGATTAGAGAATCACGTTTACACATTATAACATAGTGCAAAATCTAATCGTTAGAAGTTAAAAAAGCCTCCTAATAATTGGCTCTAGGCTGGTTTAAGAGATCACTTTGATAAGACATGAGATCATGACAGGAACCACGCCAGTCCGAAAACCCAGAGACAGAATAGTAATGCATTGGACACATCAAATCAAGCAGACTGTAACTCCGTCAATTTACAATGCGGTACACCTGGTTGAGAAAAGAAGAGGAAAAAAGTATAACCTTAAACCTACGCATAGGTAGTCTCCGGATTGTTAACGGGCAGACTAGGATTTGCCCAGCGCGCCAAATTTTAGTGGGCGTCGAATTTTTATTATTAAACAAATAGGGCACCAGTAGACCATTTTGCCTAGCGCATCTTTCATTCAATTCGGATTTTATCATTATGAAACCGGCAATTAGTGATCACATCTTAATTGAACTCTGAATTGTTTTTCTAATAATATTTTTATCTTTTTCAATCCATCATTTTTGCAGTAAGGGTACACTATCATTTTGCAGTAATTAAAAATGCATTAACAAATATTATTTTTATAAAATTAATACATTATTACTATTATATTTTTTCTTTTTTTTCTTTTTTTTTCTTTTCTTTTTTTCTTTCATTGTAGTATGTTTGGTAAGATTTATTTTGTAATGTGTTAGCAAACTTTGCTGGTTTATGTGCCGATTTTTTTATCTATTTGTATTACCTATGTATTGTAATAACTGTATGTTTGCGTAAACTATAAAATAAAAAAAATAAATAAAAATAATACCTATATAGGGAGGACCACACAAATCACTTCAGTTCAGCTGCCTATAGCCGTGTCCACACTGTTCGTCGAACACAAAGAACGAAGGATTTGTCCATGACAAACCGATTCTTTCATAATACGGCTTTCGTCTTTCAAGGACATTGTCAATAAAATAGATACTAAAGACATTTCTTGATTATCTCAGTCTCTGCCGAAGAGTCCTTTTCATAAAAACAATGGATTTTAATCAAATTTTTATATAATGTCTGTAGTCTGATGCATTATTGAGTTGAGTATAGTGTGTATGTGTGTGTGTGATGAAGACATGTACATGTTATTTTAAAAAAAAGTTATTGCAATGCATCAAACAGTTATGGGGTGTTCACATTTGGCGAATATCGCCAGGCGAATTTCAAAATATAACGCCAGGCGAAAAAACAAAATTCGCCGTACGCCCATTGATCGTCACACCTGTTCACACAGTCCACCGATTTAGAAACGATCTGTCAGATGCGCTTTGAATTTGACACTGTTTTCAAAATGGCGTCGAGATGGGGATCGCGAAGTGCATATTTTTAGTCGAAAATGTTATAGTAGATGTTATAAGGCGCCGTTTAATTAAGGAAACAAACGCCACAAACCAGCAACAAAGATAACAGCTGTCACGAAGCGGGAAACATTATAAAATTTATAGGTTATAAAGTTTTTACCATAGATACGAACGTCGCGCACATCTGCGCATGCGCGAATCGTTCAATCAGCCGAAAATGTTGGAAGTTGGTCAACTCGAGACGATATCGTTTCTACTGGTTTTTATCGTTTCAGACTAGCTGTCATTTTGTTCACACGGTTCAAATGGCTGGCGATATTTTGGTGCCTGGCGATATTCGCCAAAGTGAGAACACCACATTAGTATTTTTTATATTTAATGGTCCTGTACCGTGTATGAAATAAATAAATAATTTATAGGTAGGTATATGTAGGTATATTTTGATATATTTTTCACAATTAACAGATTTGTTGGAAGAAATTGCCTGCTATGAGGCATACCTCCAATTATGAATTAGAAATGCCTTATTTTTATGAAGCGTAAAGGGCATGTTTTTAATTGTTCAATATTTGCTATAAATGCGCATTTATTAACTATGTAACCCTTACTATGTATAAATTTATTTATTAATGGCAATTCAAGTCTATTAGATATAATGAATTGATTCATTCCAAAACACAGAGCATTAATTATTTATGTAAATAACACATATCGAATAATAATATGAAACCTATAAAACCAAACAATCCAGTGATTGAAAGCAAAGCATACATAATACAAACAGTAGAAATAATGTTTGGTTTGTTATAGCTGGTACGTAATATACATAAATGAGCCAAAATTGTATATTGTGTAGATTTATGATGAAATCGTCATATTGTCAAACAAACAATACAAAACAATCAAGTACAAAAGTACCTACTCTGAATATATGTAATTATGGTGAGCAAATTAGAAATTCAAGTACATTCAAATACTTACATCTTCTTCTTTACGTGTTTTGTCGGGTCCCCCCGACATTGATGTGATCACCTGGGAGAAATCTTTTCTATTCTGGGCAGTACGAAACAACTCCTCCACACCTCTCATTCCGATCCACTCTCGAATGTTCTGAAGCCAGGAAAGCGACTTTCTTCCAACTCCTCTACGGCCCTCAATCTTCTCTTCTATGATCAGTTGTAAGATAGCATATTTTTCTCCTGTCATTATTTGACCAAAATATGAAGTTTTACTGAGCTCCTTTGTTGTGTGAACAATGAACTCTATGAGCATTTGCTCTACGAAATAATTCAACGTACCCAAATATGTACATACTCGCATATTTTATTGATATTATCTAGCTGTTTTTTAGATTATTACCTATCTACATATACCCTTACGTCGTGTGCGTGTCCCAAGTGGAGTATACAGAGAGAATGGAACGACGTGTAGATCTGTCCTTACATACTTCTTTCGCTTCTTCTATATACATCCAGTTTCTTAACATGCATGCCGATTTCTCCTACTCAAAACGCAACCACCTTTGAGAATTTGATCCACGTGATCAAAGCCACGTAGTTTTTGGACGTCCGCGCTTCCGTTCTTCATCATCCTTTCATCGTACACTCGCTACTCCAGATGTCCAAACTATCGAAACTTATGTACTCGCATTCTATCCACAACACTCCTCTAGCATCCGCTCATTCTGGTGATACCATCATTCCTCACTCTATATCGCAACGTTTTATCAACCATCTTTCTCAGTGATTAGGTAGTATGGATTTATGGAAAGAAATTAAAATGAAACAAAATAATAAGTGGTATACCACTGATGACTTGATTAAGATGAATTTAATTCAGATGGTGTTATGTATTCTTGAATAATATGTCAATCAATTTTTATTCGCAAATGCGGATAAATAGAAAGGAGTTCTTGACTCCTGAGATATTTGAGTGTGTGGGTGGTACATTCAATACACATTTTTTTACAAGCCAACTCAAATTCATGTAAGAATAAGCCCGAATTACTGAAAAGTACTCGAAAGTACCTACCCATTAAATGGTATTTGTATTTCACATTTGCACACCCTTAAACAACGTAAATGAGCGGGAATACAGTTAATTATCAAAACCACTCAATCAATTCTGTCAATATGACCCTGTCTATTTATTTAAACTGTTGTGGAGTACCTACCTGGAGGGAATGTGAGATCCCCTCTCACTTCTGTGGGTAGGTGGGTACCTTATTGTATCTGATCATACACCCATTATGTACGGATTTAACTGTTTCTGATTACACATTACAATTCTCAAAAGTGGATGTCAAAGGATTGATTTATTCTCGATTTTTCAAACTCGAAAATATGTGATTGTTCTATGAGGATAAAAGATGAAACTTTAAAATTCTTTGAATCATTACTATTACTATAAATATTTACATTCATTACTACTTTTGTGTATTCCATTTTCATTTTTATTGTTATTTTAATATGTATGACAATCGAATGGGCTTTGATAAAAATAATTTAAGTTAATTGCATTGCATTGTGTTGTGTACTCCTTGTCTTGTATAAAATTTGATTGTGTTAGATCAGTGTTTCCCAACCGGTGGTTCGCTATGTGTACAAAGGGGGTTCGCGAAAACAATAGCGTAATGGCGGGATTTTAAATGCCCAGAGAATATCCTTATTTAACTTCTGGCTCAGTTTAAAAATGAATATTCTGTTCTGTCAAAAAAAGCCATAGACGTTCTATTACCATTCTGCACAACATACCTGTGCGAGAAAGGATTTTCAACATATACTTATCTGAAAGATAAATATAGAAACAGGTTAAATGCAGAACCTGATCTAAGACTGAAATTGTCAGATATTGAGCCAAACTTTCAATTGCTTTGTTCCATGAAACAGCCAAAAATATCCCATTGAGCGATTTTCAAAGGGAACATGTGCTGAAATAAGAACCATTTTGTTAAATTTATTTTGTATTCAATTTTTATAGCTTATTTAAGTCTTATTAATATTAATCATTTTTGTTTGTGCAATATGTAAAATGAATGTTCTACAAAATTTTATTGTTTTTTGCCTATCATTAACGGCTACATAGGGGGTTCGCCAAATTCTGTTGGATTTTACTTTTGGTTCGCGAGGAGAAAAAGGTTGGGAAACACTGTGTTAGATAATATGTATGTATTGTCTGTAGTGTTCTACTGATTGAATAAATAAATAAATAAATAAATAAAATGCACTTTTGTATACAATTTACACAGTTTTTATTATCAACAATGTAATACACAATTTATTCCCACAAAATTGAGCAAAGCTGGTACATTGAGAGATAATTCCATTGGTCTGCATAAAAAAAATTGATTGATGGCATTGCCAATTTTTCTTTTGCAAAAATAATAAAGCAGAACAGTAGAGTTATTCTTGACACAATCAAAATACAATCTTTATCTTGTCATACGACGCGTGAAGGGACTATAGTCTAAAACTCCGCGTTACAACGAAATTGGTATGCACGTATTTTTGACTATAGTCACTTCGAGCGTCTAGGCAACTAGACTTCAGCGAATGAACTGGTGAACTTACAACATCACTCGTATATTGGATTCAATACCAGAAAAAAGAGAGAGAGAGAGAACTGGTAAACTATGTATGCAGAATAAATAAATGAATGGGTAAATTATGTGTATACAATTGAGTGAAATAGAATATTATGCGCATCACTTATTGTATCTACTGGACAACTACAATGCTAATATTCAACCAAATAATATTAAAACAAAACCCCACATCTGCATTCTGCAAGTAGGCAAAACTAATAAGTTCCTTTGAATATAAGAAAAACAATTGAAGCGGTCATAGAAACTTGAGACTTAAAACCGAATAGAAGCATTTGAGATGTGGCTTCATCGCAGAATGTTGCTCATTCCATGGACTGATTTGGTCTCCAACAATGAGGTGTTGCGGAGGGCTAAAACAGATTAAGAGATGTTGTCCAATATAAAGATGAGGAAGATGGCATATTTGGGACACGTATTTCGAAATGAGAAATATGGTTTGCTTCAACTCATTTTGAAGGGCAAAATTGAGGGAAGTCGCGGTGTGGGAAGGCGGCAGATGTCCTGGCTAAGAAATACCCGAGAGTGGACTGGAGTCCAGAGGGTGGAAGAACTGTTCCGGCTGACACAGGACAGAGAAGCCTATGCCAGGGTGATAGCCGACGTCGGAGGGACCTGACATGGCACTTTAAGAAATAGAAGGTTCGAGATTCCTTTTTGTCTTGTACAAGTTGCATCCAATAACGACATGGTGAATAATTAATTATTTCATCATGAAAAAAGATTTTATAATATGGATTGCAAATAGTGCAGTTTGATTTGAGATAAAATCCATCTGCATAGAGTCATAGAGTAGAGAATACAGTGAAGCAATAGATACACTAAATAACATAGAGAGGCGTCCAACCCGTTACAACACTGAGTGTACACTTTAATTTATCTACAGTGCACTACGCCTAGCTACTGAGGGGGGAGTAGAGTGTGTGGGTGGGCTGCCGACTGGTGGACAGGTACGTAGATAAAGTATTAGCATTGGGTAAACTTTGCTCTCCGTTCAATATCTATAATTCCTATTCGTCTAAACGACCGGAAGCAATGGTTGGAAAATAGACACTGTGTAAAAAATCTATAAACAATTTCTACACTTCAAAGAGATAGATGGATTGATGACATTATTCAGGTTATGGAAAAGTGGCGCATCCATGTTGCTCTATATGAAAGATCGTGGAAGAGTTTTGTAGAGACTCATATCCAGCAATGGAAATAAAGGTGTGCGTCTTCAGAGAACGAGGCAATTTTACCTTGGTTTTGTATTGAAATATTCTTCTTCTTTTCGTGTCGGTCAGCAAACGATAAATAACAAAACCATTAAATTCACATCTATATACACTCCCATTCCCTCCCATAAAGCGACGACCTCTCTTGCAGCTTCCCCCAGGTGAGTTCGCCCTACGAATTCCTCCCAGTGACACTGTCTGAGAGCCATTGGGCATGTCAGGAGGTGTCCAGTGTTTTGCTCATCTCCACAGTCACACGCCGTGCTCCTAGCCAAACCTCGCAGATATGACGGATGGAATTTCAGACATCCAAGAAGAAGATCTGTATCTATGTATTATGTATGTTGGATGATTTATTCGGCGCCGTTTAATGGAGCATCCATCTCTAGGGTACGGGAAACTATGTTCGAAGAGCGATGTCTTCAACTTGCTCCTGAACGTTATAATCAATAGGTTTTTACGAAGGTCCTATGATTCTTATGTTGCAACCGATATTTTCTGCCTTTACAGAATAAAATATGAATTAATTAATTATCATAAGGATAATAAGGACGCAAAAGCACAATCAAGAGTTTCAAGCTTGATAATTTTCAGACATTACCTGCGGGAAATTATTTCCACCTATAGGTACGATTGTATCTAACATTGAACAAAGTATATCGGCGGCGGCACATTTCGATTTTAGAACTTTGCAATACGAGTCTATCTATCCATAAGTACAATGGATTTCATATTAGTATAACTACTGCTGGCAATAGCTTACCTACTGCTCTTATGGTGTTGCCATGATGTACATATAATATAAGTACTACAGAATATTATTCTCATGAGTGGATATCCAGAATAACAACAGAAGCATACAATATTCCCGCCCACCTCCTACTAACCTGTTAGTTGTGGAGTACCTAGAGATGATTCCAGATATTGTATTATTATAAATATTGTCGTTAAGGTACCTACCTAACTATTATGCAATATTGAGCCATTGACCTGATATCGAGCATAGATATTTAGAATATTTACCAACCTCTCATTTCATTGAGTTCGTGACATAACCACTCGAACAATGTCAATTGGAGAACTATCAATCAATTACAAGCAAAATGAAAGATTCTCTTTTCACCAGCGTTATTAATACAGTTGAAGGATCTTATAAGGGTGCCAAAAGAAAAAAAATATCCAACATCGTCATCATCTTCCACTAAAAGCGATTCAACACCAGTTGAGTCATTTCTTCTCAAGATATTCCGCTCTGATATCCGCTCCGTTGTTTTAGAAACAACGTTCAGTGTTTTATGAAAAAGTGTGGACCAGGCTGACTGAAATTTTACAGACATGGAGACAGTGTTTTGTTTGGCCAATTGTCTTGATTTCTTTATCTTGCCAATTATAATTCCGCTCTCTCAAAAAATTCTATAATAAAGGGTCTATCTGTATCGAATGTATAAGTAGGTATAGAAAAATTTATTTTGTTACAATATTATTTGGATTTATATGTTCTTATAGCTACATAATATCTTTTGTTTTGCAGACTTGAAGGACATTCATAGTCTTTTTTGTTGCAAATATCTTTTTATGCCTAATATACCTGATAACACGGATGGGAGAGCTGGTCCGCACAGCACGAGACAGGGAAGCATTCTCCAGAGTGATCGCCAACGTCGGGGGGACCTGATATGGCACTCATAGAAGAAGAAGAATACCTGATATAAAATATGAAGTCATCGAGTGTCCCGTAAAAAGCAGGTGTTCGAAAAAGAAAGATTTTTTTACATCTAAAATCCAGTTTGCTGTCCATCCTAAATATATCTCAATATTTTTAATAGTTCTGTTGACACGGAGAGAACGATTCGCGTGTTTATTACGTGCAGCTGGTCTGCGTGGTGGAGAAGTAGTAGTAAAATTACATAAAAACGTGGAACCCACGGTAATGAATTGGTTTCATACAACTATAAGTTTTCGAGTGTCCTGTAAAATGCAATATCCACTTATATTTCCTCAAGTTGCTTTGAAACTAGCGAAGGTAGAAATTTGTCCAGCTACCAACTACTCCATTATAAATCTATTTATGATTTATGAGCCACAGCTTAATCAATAATGGCACTGAGAAGACGATTGGTATAGGTAAATTGAAACAAGTGTCTCTTTCTACTATAACTTATTGATCATGAGAGAGACGTCTTTCAACTCATCAGGTCATTATCAATCATTATCTTATCATGTCATTGTCGGTTGATAATGACCTAATTGATAATAATCTATAGTAGAAAGAAACACTAGTTTTAATTTACCTAATTATGGAATTCCACTACGTGTGCAACGACACAATTAATGATTGGTATACTTTGTGAAAGATGTCGCGATTATACAAGATAAAAAAAAGGTAAAAACTCGATACTCTCGCAAAGGAAATGGTACTACTATAATAATATATTATGTGTAGGTATGATACGAGAAGGTATAATGTATTTTATAAGGCATTTTAGGAAACATAAAATGCCTTTCAAAACTAGTAACACAATCGCAAAATATATACGAGTATAAGTGAATAATGAAATAAAATAATCAAATTAGAGATTAGAGGGTTGAAAATGTATTTTATTGCCCAATACAGTACGATAATACTATATTCTGATCTGACATTATTTTTTTATTCAGTTTGATGGATCACTTTAAATAACCGATAATCTTTTTACGACTACAAATAATGAAATAAAACTTACCGAACTGTTAGTACTACGAGTATACAATAATAATATTATTTAAGCATTGTATCCACTCAGTTCCATTGTTACTTTGACATTTGTGTTGACTGATTGATCTGTTTTAGTACTGCCAGAGTTTTATTTAAATTTGAACACTAAGTTTTAACCATTTAACGAGTTAATTATGTTAAACTTTTATGTTAAATAAACTCTTCTTTTACAAAAAGAACTTCTGTTATATAGATTTGATTTTTTCGGTGTTAACACTATTGAAGTTCTTTTTTTATAAATCGATAATAAAAAGTAAAACAAAAAGAACTGTTTTCTTTTTTTCACTGTGTCTTTCAAGGATTGAAAATATCATTGAAAGACGAAAGACATCTCTCTCAAAAAAAGTAAAAATAGTAGAAAAATACATTTATTTATTTTTTATTTATTCTTTACTGTACATTGATAACAAGCAAATTCACACAAAAATACATTTCAAACAAAGACAATCATACAATCAATATACAGAGGGCGAGTTTATCGCAGAGGCGCGATTTCTTCCAACTAACCCAATTTATTTATTCATTATTTTTTCATTCACTTTAATATTTTAATTAAATGCCAGAGGTCGTTCGGAACTACTGCATCGTTAATATTCAGGTACCCTCAATCAATTCTCCAATCGCTCTTTTACTCACCACCACTCTCAAGCTCAACCCTCCCACCGCATAATAATATTTGTAGTTATTATAGGCTAAAAACATTTTTTTTGCTAGCAGTGATGATGCACTAATGCCCAAAAATCTCTACGATTAAAAAAAATTATTAAATGAAAGGAGACAGTGTTTTTCAGTTTTTGCTGTATAAATTAATCAGATTGATTATTTTTTCTGGCCCTGGGGGTCCATCAGCGATTTTTTAAAGAATAGGCACTACTATCATCGATACTGGCTTTGGCTTAAAACGGGGAGAGATCAAAAGAGCAAAATCGCTTAGGCCGTTTTATACATCTTGGCTCTCTGGAGTTAACTAATATATAGGTACAAAGATTAACTGTCAATTGCGTTTCACTCTCAAAAATCTAACGATCAACGAAAATATCTTATTAACAATAGACGCTACAACGAAGTTAACTTTTTATTATCTGATTAACGATTAAAAAAGTTAAATTTTGATTAACGGTGGCTATTTTTGATTTTGTTTAGTTTCTTGCTTCAATACAATAATTTCGTTTCGTAACTTGAATGAACATACCTACCCACTATTCACTTTGTATTGTAAGCCCTTTCTAATTAACATTAAAAAAAACAATTTTATTAAATACAAGTAAGTAGGTATATAGGTAATGTGCTCGAATGGTGGATTTATTGCCAAATGACAATTTCTTGCACCTAACGTACAAAACACACGTAGGAAGATACAAATTTATGTTGTTTTTCTTCCATTTTAAAATTTATGGTATACCTAAGCATAAAAATTCCACGTAATTTAAAATATCATCCTGTTTACATTTTTTTATGAAAGTGTCATCAAAGCACAAGGAATGTCGTGGGATAAGGTATCTCAATTGTAGCAGAATCTTTCATCAGTCAAGATCTTGTGTTCCCGTGAGGTAAGTTGAAGGACGATGAGTCAAAGACGAAGAATTTTAACGAAATTAAAAACTGTGCACGTAAAATAACATTATCAAAATATAGAATTATGCAAATAGGGGAGGAGGGGGTAAAATGCATCACAATAATGAGATGGGTGACATTCCTTGTACAAACTTTAAAATGTACTCATGGCGAGGAGTTACCTATATAATATATACATGTGTATCATAATATCAAATAATAGTAAGTTCTTCGAGGGACGTTGGCTGATGCTAGGATGAACGGAATCTGGGGGACGAAGCTGTCAAACTTTGATTTATTGCATGAGAATAAAATATACAAACATTCACTATTACATTTTTTTAATAAAAAAAATCGTTCTAACCGAATGTACCTATCTATCTGTATGTTATATGATATTATTACTATAACATTTCTATAGAACGATTTTTAATAATATCATATTTTTTGAATTTCGAATGATTCATCATAAAATATCAAAATAATAAATTCCATTGGAAGGAGTTTATACATGTCAGTAGAAACTAAATTGAATGTGTTTTTATTTGCATCCGTAGTTTTTGAGATTTAAAAAAAAAAAAATTCAAACTTAAATTGAATGAAAAAAAATGATAATCATATTTTTAATAGATTACTCTTTTGTTTTCAAATTAGTGGAATGCCCGACTAAGAACTAATCTTCCACTCTTTTCCGAAAGCTTTCGAGTGTCCTGTAAAAGGAAGGTGTTCGAAGTAATATAAATTTTTTTTTTTTTTTTATCGTTTCTTATTAGGATATTTGTGATTATATATTTTACATCTTAAATTCAGTGATGATATTTGCCATTCATCCTGAATGTTTTATTTTTTTATTGGCACGGAGAAGACTGCTTGCATTTTTATTGTGTGCAGCTGATTTGCTGACTGCTCCACTTGTGGGATATAGTATTAATAGAAGTAGTAAAATACACAATTGAGTTAAATTACTCTGGATGGAGAAGGCCTGTTCCTACACAGTGTGCGTTAAAAAGTTCAAGTGCGTTAAAAAGTTCAAGAAGAAAAAGAACTGGATACAAAATTCCAGCACATAGATTGCAGGAGCTTTGGTTTGAAAAATGAACAAACTATTATTAAAATTTTAAACTTACACAAACGTTTTTTTTAAGCAGCGCTTTTAGTAAAACCGCCATCAAAACAATTTACAAAAATCAAACGAATGGACACTTGTATAAATAGATTTTTTAATTGCCTACATTGCTGAATACTGTTTTCTTGCATATATATTATAGTATTATTTACTTAAATATACAGATAAAATATGATTTCTATACAAATGTTAGGCATATTTTTGTATAACTTCGCGACATAAAGATTGATTGATGCGTCGCGGTGCCAACAAAGTACAATGAGGACAACTTACCCCTAATGTCTCCAAATACAACTGGGTGTATAGATGCTATATCATCTTTTTTTATCGCAAATGAAATAAGTAAACATATTTATTGTAATAATGTTAAATTGGAGAGTTAATATATTACAGAAAACATCCATCCCATCACGGCGTCTCACGCAAGTGTGGTAGCCAGTGAATCAACTTCTTGTAATAAACATGCAATTCGTTTTCTTCGTGCCAATTAAACTTAAGACATTCAAGATGGGTGGCATACTTCATCGTTGAACTAAAGATGTTAAATCTCTTAATACGTGCATTAGAAACACTGAGATACGTAGAAGATCGGGAGTTACGGATGTTGTCGAAAGAGTGGCAAGGTTGAAGTGCTCATGGGCAGGGCATGTTGCTAGACATAAATATTAAAGATGGATAAAAAAGGTAGAGGAGTGGAGACCTCGTGAAGATGCAAGGAGTAGACGAAGACCTCCAACACGTTGGTCAGACGACATTAGAAGAATAGCTGGTGACTGGTTGCAGAAAGGTCAGGACAGAGACACCTGGAGACATATGGGGGAGGCTTATGTTCAGCAGTGGACAGGAATAGCTGCATAAGTAAGTAAAGAGTTGGCAGCCTATTCGTTACATGGGATTCTACAAGATAATGATAGTAAATGTGATGCTTAATGTCGACAAAAATAAAACATATTTTCATAAACGCAGATAATCTTAAAAAAAAGATACGCAGTTTTGTAACCACCGTGTAGCGTAACATATTGACATTAGAAGAGTGATGACAGCGCGTGCCAAGTCATTCAAATCTATAATCTGCAACACTTTTTAAAGGACACAATACAGCCAACGAGCAGATAGAATTATTTTGAAATTCGAATGTTGACTCATCCATAGACACAAATCAGACGTTTTATAGCTGTTGATTTTATAGTTTATACCTACATACAGATACATCTTTCTACCCTTTTGAAATTTTATTAGTGAAAGCTTTTTGGTTGAACCATAATTCTTGAAATAATAAAATAACGGTGGTGCGGGGGTAACGCTCTTGCCGTTGAGTCACGATGTCCCGAGTTCGATTCCAAACAACAAAAAGAATGATACTGAAAGCAAATGTGTACTGCTGTGGATACAGAAAGTTAGGAATATAGTGGGAAGAAATGATGACTGAAGTTTGTTTCCTCCTTATGTACTCGAGAAGTTCGTTGAAAGGCAGAAAAAAAGAAAATTAAATCTTAAATTTGATAAGAATAAAATAGAGTAGAAATTACCAGTTTCAAACATTTTCACCACATCCTCAGATGACACTTTTTGACTTTTCTTATGTGTTGTGTACTCGTATTGAATTACAGTTCATAATATTTGTATTGCTGTCGAATATATAACTATATGTATATTTATAAGATTCAGTGGCGTATCACCGTATCAACAGTGACACCACACCGAATGGGGGCAACTGATAAAAAGCTATTTTATTTATTATTGGTTTTGAATACACCCTCTTTTTTTCAACAGGGTTGGCACAATCGTGAACAAGAAACTCAAATTTACGTTTGCTTTGGGTTTTGGGCAGCCGGCAAATAACTGATCTCCCACTCTTTTCCGTAAGTTTTTGATTGTCCTGTGAAATGCAAGTGTTCGAAAACTAAAGATATTTTAAATTCAGCAGTGAGGTTTGCCACCAATATCTTACAAAACGCATAGATTGGTAATTTTGATAACCCTCAATTTAATTGTATATGTTGAAATAACTTTATTTTTCGGATATTATCCGTTTAGGTGACAATTTATTTGTCAAATGCACGAAAATTATATTTTATATGTAAGCATACCAGTTTTATGTTTGTAAAGTATGGGTAAGGATTCTACTTTCAAACGCCGAGAAACCCCCTGCCCCACGGTTGCGATATTAGAAAAAGACATTATGCTTACATTTTTCAAAAACTGTACAACCCTGCTGGTGTCACCCTTGGAGAGTTTCCAGCGATTGCCTTCGCACGCCACTCATTCGTCGTACGGCGTGAATATTATATTTGTGCCAGAGATAAACCGCTGAGTAAACACACATACACATCCACACACCAAGAGATGCCACACATCACCTCCGTTCCAACACATTCTACATGTAGGTACCTATGCATACATTGCTACTCCAGCCATAATACAAGTTATATTATGTAATATTTACTACTGAATCTGGAAATCCGTATATTATAAAATGTAATGTTTGTTTGCAGATACCTAGATCTGAAGTGTGACGACTTCAGGTGTAGACTCAAAATATCAATGCCTATATTTTATATAAGAGATGTGTTTAGTTTTTTTTCATGTGTGTAAGAGATACTATGAATACAGTGATAAACAAAACCCTTTCTTCTAGTTCCCAATTTGCAGAAGCCATCATCCGTCATTCCCCATATGAACTTTATCGATCACCATTAGCATATAGGTTGTAGGTTAATAAAGTATAGCAAATAGATTACTCAAACATTGCGCTTGCGAATGACAGGTTCCCAGTCGAAACCTTGGTCGCTATAAAATAAAATATTAGTATTACTTGTAATTTTTTATTATAGCTTATTTTACTTTTTAACGCACGCCCATTCTTTTTCGAATGATCCTCTGAAACAAGATATCTCATCATCGCTGGTTCGTAAATGTGATGTGTTACAGAAAGCAATAGTTAAAACTGAGAAAATAATACCCTGTTCTTTGAAAATAAATACAGAAAACGATTGCAATTCTATAAGAAACTGTATGAATTGCATATTATACTGATTAAGATAATTTTATTAATTTTTATCTGACTCCAAAATTAGGAAAGCAATTGACTCTAGAAACCAGTGGTATTATCAGCTGTACTTCCACAATAATTTGTTATAACCAATTAGAGATCTCAATTGGAGAACCATGTTTAGGCAATGTATCATTGTGCAAAATTTAATCGGAAGAAGCGAAAAAATTGTTCTAACGTTAACGAATTGGCTCTAGGCTAGTTTAAGTGATCACTTTCGATGCCCATGGACAACGTTCGTGAAAGTAACGTAATAATTTGTTACTTTCAATAAAATAAAATAAACCTCGTTGACATCAAGTAAATAAAGCTAGTTCACAATAACTTGCAGTAGTTTATCTCATCACCATTCTGTTATAGGTATTGTAAGTAGTAGAAGTACAGCTGTGTGTGGAGGGGGTGGAGGAGAAAGGAAAAGGAATCATTTTTCTTCTTTATAATATTTATTTATGAAACGTCTCATCCTGTCTTCTTCCTCCACCCTTTCATCTAACTCACATCAGCATCAACGTTACCAACACATATATACAGATACACTAACGAAACCTTATTCTATATGCATAGAAAATAACTTATAGGTACTTACCTAATAAAATAATATTTCCTTTCGATATGACTGCTTTAACAAGAAAACTATTTTTTTATCCTTCTATTGTTTTTGTTTTTTTTTTAAGGTTTTCGGATTTTTGACACACTACTACTTTTAGGGAATGGATTTGTGGATTTGTGGACTTTGGTATGTATATTTTTTTATACACCTATGTGTTTTTATATAAGTATTTTTTTCATTTGTTGTGCATGTCTTTGCATTTTTTTTTCTTTTGTCATCTTTTTAGTAAATAAAGTATCTCAAATGTACCTATGTTTATCAGATGGTAAGAAACGGATCTTGATGGGTTTGCTGAGTTTGCTCATTGTTATGATTAATTATCATATTATTTATTGTTATAACTGTGTGATCCATATAGAATAAATAAATAAATAAAAATAAAATAAACAACAAAAATGAAACAATTAAATTATAGGATTGTTAATATTTCGCTTATTTTCATATCTACAGGTAAATACTTTTTGTGACTGGCAGAGAGAATAGAATGTCTTATTTTCAAGAAATATGTAGGTGTTGTAGTATACACAGTTCATTGCTTACCTATTTAATAAATTTTATTCATTACTTCGTTCATACCATCATGACACATCCCACAAGCGGGATAGCTAGCGGCTCAACTACATGTAATAAACATGCAAGTCATCCTCTCCGTACCAATAAAAGTCAATAAATTATTCAGAATAGGTGGCTGAATTAAAGATTCTGAATTGATAGCTGAATTGAATTGAAGATTGGTGGCCCAATCGCTGAATTGAAGATGTAAAATGTCTTAAAAATGTGATGTTTTATTACGAACACCTGCTTTTTACAGGACATTCGAAAATTTACTGAAAAGAGTGGGAGACACTATTCTTTGCCAGAGACTCCACGACACTACTGCTTTAAAATGATGAGTTAATACATTTTATTAGCCAAGATCGCATCTTTCGTGGAATAAACAGAGATGACGTGTTTGTATTAGTAACTGTTTCTCTATTCTACATAAAATCTTGTGTATGTATTGTATTTGATAGACAGAAAATGGATGGTTTTCCAGTCTGTATATTAAATGTATATTTCACGTGCTAACTGTTCTGCAAAATAGCTTATGTCATATTATGAAGCGGTGAAGGGTGTAGGTAATGGTATTCCAAATCTATTTAACTATTCTTACTCCATATCATTTTCCATCAGTAGGGTAGCAAATGGACATTGAAGGAGACCTACCGACCACCCGGATAGCGTAAAAATCTAGGGACTTAAATGTATCACTTTTTGCGAATTTCTATACTAAATAAATCTTGTTTACACCTGAGGTGCCATATAGTGAGCAGCCTAGTGGGCTGACCAGCCAAAGCTACTAACCTCTACGTGTGGAATCTTTTGACTACACTCTTTCTATGTCCTTCTAGCCGAGAGAAGCAAATACATCATAAAATAATTCAGCAATATGAGTTCGTCGGTAGCCTGGAGGTAGAGTCTCGGCCTCGTGAACTAGGGGTCAGTGGTTCGATCCCAGATGCCGGCAAACTCCCCTTTCACGACACAAGCTTTTAGCTTACTGTGAAAGGTGTATAGGTACCTTGGGTTTATACCAAAACCCAGATATATCTTTGTAAAAAAAAATAGTCTTTTGAAAAGCATTTCTTTAACAAACTGCATGTAATAAACTTGCAAATCACCCTTTTCGTGATAACGAAAAAAAAGCCATTCAAGTTAGGTGGCGTGTCTCATCGCTAGATTGTGGGCGTTAATTGTCTTATACGTGATATTTTACGGCCACCATCCTCCAACAGGACATTCAAACTTAGAGAAAATATCGATGGCTAACCGGACAAATATTGTAAGTCCACTTTTTGGTAAAATTGAGTTATGATACACATTTTGTAAAACGTGATTTGTCTTTGATATTTGAAAATATAGTTAATCCACACGCAATACAAACCGAGATATGATCAATTAAAAAAATGCATATTACATACAAATACTATACTCTATTCAAACTTTCATGTCGAGTTTTCTCAAAACTATAAAAAGTGGATATACAATATTTGTCCAGTTATCCTTCGATATGGGAGAACAGTTCATTACCGGGAACTCATGGGGTGAAAGAATTGCATAAAAATACAAATTATACCTATTTTATTAGTAATTTTGAGATAATAATATATTAGTCAATGTTGTCGACCAACGGTGGAAGTTCATTTCAAATTATAAAAAATAAAACACTTTTATATTTAGTACCTACTTTCACGATGTTTTTATTCATCGCGAACCTGCTTTCAACAGCTTCCGCTCTCATCATCAGGCTAACGTTGTAACTTGACGCTACAAAAAATGCAAATTATTAATTTTTATACTTAAATACTTTAACGAATTCTAATTGTCCGGAGAAATACTAGATATCTACATAAAAAATACCAAAAAAATGACGTTTAGGTAGGTAGGTACGTCCTGGAGATCTGAAAAAGTTCCATATAAATAAATCAGCATGCCCTGCAGAGAAAGTTAGAAAGATTAGTTTTCTTCCTGTGTTACCATAAAGAAAATTAAAGGGCTTAAAAGATGACGAATTCATGTCAAAGCATCAAAAAATTCTGCTAAGAATTGCGATTAAGAGGAGATTTATTGTAGAATAAATAAAACTATGCTTACAACTAGGTATTATTACTATTATTAAGACTCTTTGAAGATTATAATATTTCGATGAAAGAAATAGAAAGAGGGAAATATATTTAATAATTCCATTGTAAAACATACATTTCTACAAAGGAAATTTTTTACAATAGTGGGTAAGTACCGGAATATTGGACAACGTTATGGTTATATTTATTAAATATATTGCTTGTTATTATAAACCCGGCTTTGCCTTGTTATAAATCGACCATAATAATAAAAGTAAAAAGTTTTGTCAAAATGTTGAAAATATAATGTATGATTTCTTTGCAATTTTTTTTTTACACATAACGATGATATTAATAAGATATCTGTGAATGTGTTTTTTTTTTTCAAGAAATACACACAAAGGATCAAAGCATTTGTAGAAGGTATTGTTTATTTTATCATCAACATCATTTCTGTCGGTCCCTCAATCCTGAGGATCGTGACCATCATGCCTCGTTCTGTAGACCATCTGTCTCCATGTTGAGCGATCCTCTGCCATGTGTAAGGCCCCGTGAAGTGAGCTCTGTGTGGCCTCCTTAATTTGGTCGCTCCATCTTATTGGCACTCTGCCCCTTCCTCTCCTCCCTTCTACAACCCCAGTCATAATCACTTTGTTAAAAATCAAATTGTTTATTTACTCGACTCTAAGGGATATATAAACAAAGGAATACAGATTTGCATATATTTTCAATTTTTTTCAGTTACGATAAAAGGTAAAATCAGAATATGTATAGAAACATTATTTCACTTATATGCATTACTTATTTATTTCATGCCCTACCTACTGCACACTAACTTCTATTACCACTACAAATGCTGTTAGCCTTCGTATTTCTATTGCTGGATATAGGCTTCTTCCAATTTTTTTTCATATTTTACGGTCTTGAACAACACAAAACACTTTTTCCCACAACTTGGATAATATCATCCGCCAATCTCTTTTGACGTCTGTCTATAGGTGTATTACACTGCCATGTTTTTCACTCCAATATCCTAGGCATCCATCTTTGAACTGTGTGATCAGTCCATTATTGCCACTTCAGCTTGAAAATATTGTCAATAATATCCACGACTTTCGTTTTCGTATACTTACAACAGACAATTCAAAATGCATTTACATTAAATATCTACAATCGATAAGGATACGATAAATCTATTTCAAAGGCGTGATTTCTTGAACTAAATTAAACATTTAATAAAATCAACTATAAGGGATATAATAGACACAATCAAACAGACTTTCAAACTGTGTGCTGAGATTATAAGTAGGTACAACGTCGAGTAGATGGCCACAGATCTCCCCCAATTGCCTCACCACAGATCTGCAGATATTGTTATTACTATGAGGTGGTACTTCGCTAGCTACCCACCACCTACACAGTATGTAGCTATATAATATGGTAATAATAATAATGGAGACTAGGTTTAGCTATTGTGTCGTCTGATAATAAAAATAATATAAACGTAATGTAAATAAGAAAGATCGTAACAATTTGAATTTGCTTTAAGGTCCTTCATATTAAATAATAGATCACATTCAGGGACTGAAATGTCTTCTCAAAATTTTCAATGTTCCCTCAAGAAACTGTTATTAAAGTTGAAATCATCGATTGAGTCAACGTTTATTTTGTATAATTCCATATTCCAACTGTTTGAATTTTACTATATTTAATAATAGGTACAGTGACCTAGTTTCGACTTACAAAGACATTATCAAAGTTAATTTTTACGTTCGAGTAAATTGAAAATTACATTTTTTTTTATTTTTC
Organism: Athripsodes cinereus; assembly: GCA_947579605.1. Classification (NCBI taxonomy): domain Eukaryota; kingdom Metazoa; phylum Arthropoda; class Insecta; order Trichoptera; family Leptoceridae; genus Athripsodes; species Athripsodes cinereus. Next base: position 1,970,648 of record OX388312.1, on the reverse strand, counting down.
TTCAAAATATCAATTTAACATAATAATAACAAAGAAATAGTTTCGATGATATCACATAGATATTTATTTTATTTTATTTATTGAAAACAATTAAACACCAACAGGCAAACACAAAGAATACAACAGAAACAAAGTTTAATACAAAGAGGTGCCCTATTACAGGCGTTATTGGTTAATTCCTGAGTCACACTTACTTACAAAAATTATGATAATAATAATAAACTTTATTGCACAATAAGAAGCATACATAATTACCAAGTTATATAACAATGTTATACAAATAAATGATACTGTGCAATGGGCGAGTTTATCGCAGAAGCGATATCTTCCAACTAACCTATTAAAAAATATGTCCTTTTACAAAAATATTTTTTAAGTAAGATATTTGAATCAAACTTGAATAAAAAGAATTATAGATTCAGCGATGAGGTACCTATGTCTTGTTTCTTTATTGGCATGGACAGGACAGCTGGCGAATTAAATTTCAGTCATAGTTTAGAAGTAAAATAAAAATTTAGAGTTAGAAACTAAAAAAAAAACATTAAAGTACCTATATCATACTTAGGATAATTTTAATACAAACAAACTACCTCTCCTTTTCGCCTTTCCACGTTTTCTTAGAGATACAGAACAATAACAAATCCCCTACATTCTGAGCAACTATGAAAACATCGAGTATTCGAGTCATTTCTAATCACGAAAATCTTCAATAGGTAATATTACGAAAATATGTATTATCAACTTTTAGAGATTGGATTTGTGAACTTGAGTATGTGTATATTAAATTTATTTAACATTTTAATGTTTGTTTTGACATTTTTTTTCTTTCTTCATTTTTATATTAAAGAAAGTACCTACCACAAATTTATGTTTATTAGTTGGCAAGAAAAGGATCTTGATTGATTTGCTCATTGTTGTATTTATTGTTATAACTGTATGATCCAATAATAGAATAAATAAAATTAGAAATAAAATGAAATTGCAACCCAGTGCAAAGCAGATATTGAATTTCATCCTACAATCGCCACTGCACGCCTATAATATTATTATCTTCCTCCATCATTCGCCTCCACCCCTGATGCGTCTGTTTGAAATATCCTTTCAACAATTTTACAATACCGTCTTAAAATGATACCGTAAAAATGACATACTGCCCTCACCATCACCGAATAACATTCTGTCAATATTATACCTACATATTGCATATTGAATGGACCCGATGTGACTGCAGCTCTCTCCCTATACCCTCCCAGTATGTCGGTAGGTATAATTCCCTTTAAAGTATTATTTTACAACCCCTCATAGGGGGTGAGATCTGGCATAACTTTTCGCGTTTGAATTATATATTGTTATTATTATTGGATAAAGATGATCATAATGCTTATTGAAATTATAATTTTAATAATAATACTACTACTACACCATCACGGCATATCCCACAAGTGGTGTAGCCATCAGACCAGCTGCATTAATAAATATGCAAGCTGTTCTCTTCGTGCCAACAAAAAAAATGATACACTCAAGATGGGTGGAAAATCTTATCGCTAAAATGTCTTAATTTTTTAATACTTAATTAAAAAATCGTCATTAAACTAAAGATGTTAAATTTCTATACCTGCCTGCCCTTTACAGGACACTCGAAAACTTACAGAAAAGAGTGGAAGACCAATTCTTCGCCGAGTGCTCTGCGGTTTATGGTAACAATTATAACCTTTAAAAGGGCGCTGTTTTGTGGAGAAACTATCGCAAGGATTTTTTAGAAATATCGTAACATCGCTGAATAACGATGTTCAAAGTTTTATATTAAGAATTTTAAAAATATATCGAAACAGCAACACTGTTAATTTTTCACACCAATGATTAAATAATACTCGAGCGCTTTCCTCAGGATAGTTTGACATTACCAAAAAAACAGACTGTTTAATAATTATTGGTATGTAATGTCGTACTAATAACTATTTTTAAATACACTTGTAAACTGCCTAACAAATTAAATAAAGTCAAATAGGTATAATGGGTTACAATCCATTAGATTGGTCTGCAACGAGCTTAGATTTTCTTTTCCATTCCTCCTTTTTTTTTGCTAGTCTCTTTAATTCTACGTACATGCCACAGTTCATGTCCTTCCTCATTTGATCCATATGTGTCTATTGGTTGGCCTCAACTGTTTCTGCTTTCAGTTTTGCTCTCCACGATAGTGATGTAACCATCCCGGTTTGCTTGTTTTTGACTGATCTTTTTAAGGAATTGTCTACTTTCGCTTACTCCGATCAACGCACTTTCGTTTTTGACGTGTCAGATTCAAGTCAAAATTAAATTTCATGTTAAGCCATGCGACATTTATAAGCATTTTGTTCCATTTCAAAGTCCTATAATCATGAACTTCCACCAAGAAACGTCGGTGAAATATTACTTTGTAAAATCTACATGATATTTCCGGGTATATCGAGACGAATAGGTATATACCTTCCGGTCATGTTATAGTTTGGTATCTACATAGGTAGGTACCTATATGTTCTACTGTTTAAATTTCCCTAAGCGTCTAGAAAAATGGAATACCATTTGAATAAACAAAAATGTCTACAGCAGCCGAGTGGTGGTGCATAGAAAACACGACCTTAATGTCAGTGTACGCTGCGGGGATATATCATATATGAATCCATATCACAGAGAAGGTGGAGAGTCGCATACATTTGTACCAAGTCACACTTATTTAAAACGAATTTGAAAATAACGAATATTCTGGTAGAACGAATCTACTTCCTATCTTTTTTTATAGAATGATTGTACGTTGGCATAACACATTGAAAACGTGTTGTGACAGTAGATAAACGAAAAAAATCTTTTACATTTTCACTACCACCTTTATAGAGAAGGCTGATATGACGAATTCCTACTCTTGTAAAGGTGTATCGCTATAAAAAATATATAAGCTTTATTGGCATACCGGTGTAGCACAAAACATAGAAATGATAGAAAAAATATCTAAAGACAAGCTTATATCATTCGCAATTCTTCCAGCCTACTCCGTAAACCGCCATAGAAAATAGAGATAATAATAGTTTAGTTTATTAAACACAATAATATCATTTACAATAATTGAACAATAAAATAATACATTTTTTTTCCTAATACAATTACTCCCCAAAATTGAGCGTAGCTCGTGCTTTGGGGAGAAAATTATCATTATCCATATTTTAAAAAACATTATATTTTATTTTTAATTTGTAAATTAAGGTACAGAAGGATTTCGTTCCTTCAAATCTGTAATTTCAAAACATAAATAGCATTCTGTACATTTGTTTTACTAGACAACCCACAAATTTAATTTAAGAATTATTGTCACACAATTATCTTGTGAAATTCAAACAACAAACAGGGTATAGTCCTGAATATTTCGCTATAAACAGACTCAACTTTTTCATTTGTAGGTATAATATGCAATGCGCCAGACGGAAGCAACATGTATGTAGATGTATGTACTCATATTATTCTTATGATGTATGCAGGTGGCTACCCACTCTGTAGGTACTGTACAATACACCAGGAGCGGTTTGTTCTGTGTATGTATTACGTGGACTTTTGTTGATGGAGCAGGTAGGTAGGTACATTAGACTCATTTCTAGTTTAGTAAGTAGGTATGTGCTTCTTCATATCATAACTAATGGAATATTACAAGCAGATTCGAATTCAAACATCTAACAATTCGAAATTTAAAAATAAAAGGTGAATGTGATCAAATAAAAACAATGACAGCTGATAAAGTGTTGCCACATTTGAACATTATCATAATGTATAATTTATAATTTTTCCCCCATAGAAACCCAAAAATGAATATAGGTACTTTTGCTCACAGTAAGTTTTCTTCTCTTTTAGTTATATCCTTTCTTTCGCCCTCTCTTAATTTATTTCTCTGATTCTGGGGATCGCAATCTCTCGCAAAGTCCCTCATAACCTATTACCATCCTCTTTTGTATTCAGTCAGGTGCATGGTGTTGAAATTCGACGGAGTCACAGCGTCTTTGATTTGATCTGTCCAGCGAATAATTATTCTCGCGATAAAAATAGGCTCTATTTTTCAGTAAGTTTAAAAGTATTACAACTATCATGTAAAAGGCCGGTCTTCGTAAAATATTATGTAATTTTGAGATAATATTTATTATTTTTAATTAAGTGATGAGGGATTTGTCGCCCGTACGAAACATAGCATTTATGGAACTATTTGTAGGTGTATTGGTTTAATGCAGTTAGTAAATTCGTAACCACAAATATGGAAAATTCTATGTAGGTATGTATAATGAATTTAAATAATGAAATAGTACCTATGTACCTAATTTGTATTTTTTTTTTATTTCGGAATACAACCCTGTCGTTGGAAAATAAAATGCAGAAAAAGATCGACTGCATGAATATTATAATTGTACCTGGAAACTAGTAGGTAGGTACATTACCTACCTCATTCTTCCGAAGCGTTTCCATATTATGTAGGTATATTCATACATACATGCAGTGTTTTCTTCTTTTCTTTTGACATTTGCTCGCGACGCTCTATCAATGAATGTGTCGGCGCGGCGTCTCTTTATAAAAAGAGAAAAAAAGAAAATTAACTACTCCAAACATACCTAAATGTACATAAACAGTACTAATAGTAGTAGTAATAGAAAGCGTACTTTATATTCTGTCATTTAAAACATTGGCAACACTAGTAAACAAACATTATTCACGTTTGAAATAAATTGACCAATGGGAGCATTCCGTATTTCAAATGGAACATTTTAAATATAAAATTCCTTTGATGTTGTTGTTGCCACACCTCGCAAAACAGAACAGCAAGGTGGTTACTATTAGTAGGTACTTGTGTAATGACGTATTTTATATTGTGGCAACACTAGAAGACTAAAAGAGTTGTGTTGTGTATTGCCATGTGAGAATATTCATAATACAAAGAGTAGGTATTTTAATGTTTGTATTTTGAGGTTATGTTATTTTGCAAGAGCTTTTATAGATCAAAAACAAACATTGTAGTGTTTTAATGTCCCTTTTTAAGTTGCCGTGTTGGTATCTTTTACAAGTGCCATTTACAAATATCACATTCAGCGCTGAATCAAAGAGAATGACTAATTACTTGTTAACACACCCTTTTTAAATAGGTATCTACCTTTTTGTATTCAATATCACACGATATTTCTTTGTAATCATGATATATGGGTAGGTACCCTTAACAAATATATTATGAAATATCACCTACCTATATAGTTCGAAATTTGAATTGAAAAGAGTTATACATACCTACATACATACAGGTAGATGTTTGACCAAGCAAGTACCTGAAATTGGTAATCATTTCATGCGTGAAGCAACCAGAGAAAAAATGTTCTTCCATTTTTATCCGTAAATTTGTCCTTAATGTGTAATCAGAGTGTCTCGGATGTAAAAAAGGCAAGTGTTCGGAGAAAATAAAGACATTTTACGTCTTAAATTCAGCGATGAGGTTTGTTACCCATCCTGAATGTCTAAATTTTTTGTTGCCACAGAGAGGACGGCTTACATGTTTATTAAATCCTGATCTGCTAGCTACCCCACTTCACCACTCATTAATACCATCACGGCATTTCCAACATGTGAGGTACTCAGCGGACCAATTGCAAGAAATAAACATGCGAGTCTTCTTCTCCATGCCGATAAAAGTTAAGATACCTATTCAGAATTGGTGACATACCTCATCACTGAATTGAATATGTTAAATGTCTTAAAATACGACGTTTTACGCTTACCTGCCTTTTACAGGACACTCGAAAATTTACAGAAAATGGGTGGGAGACCTATTTAAGTATTGGGAATTGCACGAGACAGACAGATTGCACAGAGAGAGCTACGGGGAAGATAGGTACCTACATACCTACATAGTTACAATTTATTTTATTCAAATTTTATTACAAAAACACTAAAAATGCATTCAATACAGAGTTCACATATTTACCTATCAAAGAATTTTCTCGGTTCGACCCGTCATAAGAACATAGACAATAAATAGTGACGCGTAAATACGAATATGTTTTCTATGATGGGGGATTTGAATTTTATTTGAAAATCTGTGCATATTGAACGCATTCTATTGTAAGAATAGCTGATAAGTGGTAATATGTACTGCCAATATTGTATATATGATTCCATTTTTAAATTATGCGCTACGGTTAAGCCACCACCTTCTTATCCCTTCTTCTGCGCCAAAGAGTCGACGCATTATGATTATACTACGATCATAGGTCTTATATTATAAAAAAAAAGTATCTATGGAATGGGGTTCAGGGGGGCAGCTAACCTACCTAATATAATTCAGAAGCATATTTCGGTGTAATGCCGATTATTGCTCTCTTATCAACCCTTATATGGCCCATATTTTCAGGAATTATTGCGCTGAAAAGGGTAAGTGATTTTTTATACAAAGATATACATGAGAGTATAGGGTGGTCAGAAACAAAATATTTCACAATTTTAGATCTAGGTACCTAATTAATATTTACATTTAAAGGCTATTTTCATCAATTTTGAGATAATATAGTATAAGATAAAAACATGATAGTTTTTTATAATTAGTAAAAGTTAAAAAAAAATGTAAATAATAATAATCTTTATTGCGCAAAAAATTAGGACTAGAAGAAATATGACAGCATTTTTACTGAACAAATAAATTAAACTTAAATAAAATGCCTTCTAAATAAACAAAATAAAATAATTTTAGATAAACCTACATACCTAAACAATATACATACAAATAGTAAAACAAAAATATTCAAAAATCCTAAGCGTCGTAGGCAGAAAGGATCGAGCGCCATTTCCTTCTATATTTGCATACATCTTTCGCTTCCGTCACTGTCATGTGACCGTCCTGTAGGATTTGATTTAAATGATCTTGCCATTCGATCCTCGGACGTCCACATCTCCGAGCACCATTCCTCTTAGCCAAATATATCTTCTTGACCATTCTGTCCTCATTCATTCTTTCCACATGCCCTAACCAACTATAAAAATAAGTAATTAAAATATTCACCCATTTCTAAAAATAAAAACAAACTCTATGACAGAAGCACACAATCATGTTAATTATAATAATAATAATAATAAGAACACAAAATTCAAAAAAACTATTATAATAAACACTTGTAATATTGTAAAGAAGTTTTTGAACACAGATATTTCAGGCACAATGCTGGTATTTTGAACCCGCGTTCTGAGCCTAATCCTTTGATATCCTATATATCTGGATAGGTGATTTTTTCCGGCATTAGACTGTTAAGTTTTTGTGTGACCATGACTGATCATAATGGAGACTTTGGTTGTATAATGCTGAGAAGTGTGGATGGCAATTCTGCCACCGCGTAAAAAAAATTGATCAGAAAAAAAATCATGAGCAATTGGCGAGCTTATTGCCTGGAGGCAATATCTTCCAGCTAACCAATTATAAGTCTAGGTTGTACCTATTTATTTGGGTTTATTGAAAATCCGGATAAAAAAAGTGTGAAGTAATTTTCTGAACAATGATTTTGCCAATAGATATCTCCACAACGTGTATAGGTAGGTGGGTAGGTACGTATAGGCGAGTCTTTATTCTCAAAAGGTTTCTGTCACATGTTATTATTATAGATTCAAGTTTAAAAAAACCAAAAGGGGTGTAATGTAATGTAATATCACGAGATGAGGGAGAAGGGGGGGGGGGTAGCCTCCCAGCCAAGCAGATACTACTTTTCAAAAATATATGACACCTAAGTATCACTTAACGGCCTTAATCTCTCATATCTATCGCTGTTATATTTCACTGATAATACCATATATTATAATAAGAATAATAATTTGTGCGTTTTTGATTCTCAGCTTGCCGACATCGCAACTTTCAATAATGGCTACAATCATTAGAAAAATATTATACTCACATTTTATATTATACAAAAATAATCCACCCATATATGATATTATAAACTATAGTAAATTATTGTACATATTTATGTGTAAAATACGACGCAGTTTACGCATAATTTCCTTTCATCACTTGAGTGAGAATAAATGATATTTCATTTTTGTTGTGTTGACACAGTTTTTCTTATTTTTTCTAAGATACAGTGAATAAATTAATGTTTAATATCTAAATTCACATCAAAACTGTTAACTGAATGTTAAGCTCTAACGCTTTGACGCAATTTCGTTATGATAATTATGTAGCTGTAGAATATCCCGGTACAATGAAATAAGGGGATTCCCATATTTTCTGTGATTTAACAGCTGATTTTTAAATATCTACCTGTGACGTTGATTACAGTGGACAAATATATAAACCCTTGTTTCATTCTGACGAAATGCCTCCTGTTCCATGTCTCCATTATTCCAATACTTCTATATGGCTGTGAGTCTTGGCACCTAATCAAGGCTCAAGAGTGGAAGACACTATGTTTCGAAAATGAGTGTCTTAGAAGGATTTTGGATGTTAGTTGGTTCAGTTTTCAGTTCAATTCAATTCAGTTTAGCCAGTGGTCAAATTCAGTTCGGGTATTCAAACATTTCTGTCATCAGAACTCTATAGGAATGTTGTGGGAAGAGGTGACTCAAATGGCAGCGCAGAGACGCTCTGAACGGAGGAAGTTGGACTTTGTCCTGTAGTCCTGAGAGCAATGGCGGATTCAGAAAAAACTCAAGTGGAAGGGGCTCTAAAGTTATCTTGAGCTACCTTTACTTTTATCGTTATAAAAAAATAATCATGTCACATGCAAAGTTTAAGAAAGTTTTATTTAAACTGATTACAAGACTTTGAAATGTGATCCTTCAAACTTTGCTTTTCCGGACATTTCAACTTTTATCATATTACCCAGAGGCGTACTTTCTATATATGCAAAAAAGCACCGCATGCTTACAAAAAAAGTTGGGTATTGTTCAAAATTGTTATACAAATAGATGAAATCGTGGAATACCTATCTCAAACTTCTGTACTTACCGAAATTAAATTTTGGCAACGGGGGCATTAAAAATTTAAAATGTAATGTTTTCTTAAATTCCTTTACTGTTGTGAAATATTTTTTTACGGAAACACAACTAATATAAAAACTCTAGTCTTGTCACTGGTATAACCACAGATATAGTACTACTTGTGGGATATGGTATGACGGTAGAAAATTTATTTTTATTTGGTATCTATTGTACAACTAGGTACATTACCGAATCAAAATATATAGATATACCTATTACTTATGTATTTATTTTTCATATTTATGTCAAAAAAATCTTTCAATATGAATTCAATATAACATATTGATAATACTAAGTACTTAAAGTAGGTACTCAATAAAGTACATGTAGATAGATTCTCACATAGATGGCGGTGTTATGTGGTGTCGTGTGGGGTGGCTGATATTATGGTATTGGTAAGATGCAAATGTCTATCGGGTGAATGCGAATCTTTACTTACGAGTGGGTAATAAAAGTGGACGATAAAATGGGAAATATATTATGTACCTATGACCGCCTTCATAACCAAACACACACACACACCACATCCATATACTATTCACCATAGGTCGTCCTTAGCTAACTCACAGATATACCGACATACGAGTATAGCTATCCGTATGTTACATAATTATACTCAACATAGGCCATGGCGTGAAGAATTTCATTACCTAAGTATATATTTTTTAGGATAAAAAACAGTTAAAACAATAGACATATCACAATTCAAAGTATAAATATTGAAGAATTTTAAAAATATATCAAAACCAAATCACTGTTTATTTTCCACATTATGTGCTTGATCAAAAGAACTGAGTAAAAAATCGTCATGTTAGCTTGACACTATCTAGAGAACTGAGTAAAGAATCGTCAAGCTAGCTCGACATTTTCTAGAGAACTGAATAAAAATTCGTCAAGCTAGCTTTACATTATTTAGGGAACTGCGTAAAAAAAATTGTCAAGACTTTCTCAAGAGAAATGAGTAAGAAATTGCTCGAGCGCTCGAGCATTTAATCATTAATCTTAAAAATATTTATTAATTTTATTCTTCTTGCACATCATCATACACATAAAAAAATCAACAAAGCAGTTTACATAAAAAAGAATGTGATGATATGCAGTGGCGAGATTATCACTTTATAGTGATTTCTTCCACATATTTACATTAAACACAAACGTTTGAGGTGAATAAATTTAATTTGGAAATTATACAGTGTTTTAAAATAATTTTAATTATAATGAATTTCCAAAGTGTTAACACAAAAACATTTGATTTATTAAATAAAAGTCTCTACATAAATCAAAATGAAAGAAAAAAATCTACAATCCACACACTCAAAACTCCGATGGGACTGGGAACTATAGAAGGGGTAAGGGGACGGATGCTGAGTTAGAAGACAATAAATACTTCTTGTCTTGTAACTCAGCATCCGTCCAAATACATTATATAGATTGATTGTCTTACTAAAATCACTCAATCTGGGCGAAATGTCGTAGGTAATAAAAATAATACTCAATCACGTGACATATATTTTTTTTATTATAATTTGCCCCCCGGACTGTCTTGCATTTTATTCCGAGTAGTTACCTACGAATGTTGGTACCAGGTCGGTAAATCCCGCGGTTTCAACAATGAAAAACTACCCGAATATAATATTTTTTGAAAATCGAAGGTGGAAAGCATTTTTATTAGAATAAATTTATAGCTCTACTGAGAGAGTGAGCCAAATAATGGATTTAGGTGTAGTGAGAAGGTATTTTAGATTTTTATTATAAGAATGTTAGAAATTTATTACTTTTTCTTAGATAAGTACCCACCTACTCCCCATTATTATAACTACATACTCAGCGCAGAGGTCTGTCGTTGAGGTATTATTATTATCAGCAAAAATTGTACTAGCAACGACATTTAGACATTTCCGAATTTTTCAATAGCTACTAAAGCTGCCTATACCGGATCTCGTCTTCTTTCTATTCAGCAGACACTTAAGCAGGTATCAACACTCAATAATTTATTATTGTCAATTTAATACGATTGAACCAATCAGATATCTCGATTAGAGAATCATGTTTAAACGATGTAACATTGTGAAAAATCCAATCGGAAGAAGTAAGAAACGCGTCACAACGCTTACGAATTGGCTCTAGGCTGACTTAAGTTATCATATTCGGTGTCCATGGACAACGTTCACCAATTCCACCATTTTCAGTGTCACGATGTTAGGTCCACCAATCGAAAAACACTTTTGGTCCACGTTCATTGGTCCACCAATGAAATTTGGCTCATAGCTTCGAATCACTGAAAAAGTATTTTTTTATTTTATTTTACAAAAATTCACGGCATAAGCCTATTACATGACAAAATACATTATACATAACATTTACGAGTACAACAGTGACAATTTTAACAAAATAATATATCATTAAATTTAAGAAAACCAAATGACCAAACAGCAAACTATAATAACCGTAATAACTTGTTCATCTATATAAGTGATAGTCTGCAGCTTGATGATGAGTCTAGGGCAGTGGTTCTTAACCTTTTTGGGGGTACCGAACCCCACCAGTTACATAATATGGATGCACCGAACCCCTCCTAATTTGAAAGATAAAATTAGATTTTTACAAATTCAAAACATGGTATAGGTATATTTATATATAGGTGTACAAAATGAAAAAAAAAAATAAAAACAAAGATCAAAACATTAAATTTTATTGGTTAAATCAAAACATGAAACATATTAATTAATATTAACTTCAAATCAGTGTGACTTCTGCTGTTGCCTTTCAGAAACCAATTCAGAAATTCGCGGCTTTACCTTGGCAAAAGCCACTCTCATGTTTTTTTATTTTTTTATTTTTTTGTAAGATGTTTTAATCCTTGGTGAATGTATGTTTTTTTTATATATTTTTTACGCAGCACGCCTCGATACAGGGCAACCTAGTGAGGCTGCTGCAACTTAATTGAAGATAATTGGTGATATATTGTTTCAACGTTTGTATGATATTGATTGAATAAAGAAATATTTATGTCATTTTCACAACAAAATCTATTCCTCTTCTTCGTTTTTATATCCAACATCTTTTTTATTTATCTTCCTCTTCTTCGTTTTTATATCCAATATTGTTTTCTTTTTCCAACTCACAAAACTATCTTGCCTTTTAAAATGATTTTCACTGAACCCCCAAGACTGACTCACCGAACCCCTGGGGTTCGATCGAACCCAGGTTAAGAACCACTGCTCTAGGGTTTTAATCGAGAGACTCGGGTTCGATTCCATCCGCTGCCGACTTATTCTACCTTCATGACAAAAAGAAAAAAGTACCTACACATACATACATAACATTTTCTTGTATATTTGAATAATAGTATTACCTACATAGCGGTTAATTATGTTGACCGTGTCATCTGCGTGACTGGAACTTTGTTCTGGAAAAAAATTCCCTTTGATTTCCGAATGCTGGAGAGTGCGGAGGTATCTAAATCTAATATAAGGTTACATACCCCATTGTTCTGTGTTATGATTCTGTGTTATTAAGGTGACCAACTATAATACTCATTTACTGAGTTTTGTACTCTTTTTTCGCAAACCGTACTCTTTTCAAATCCTGTACCTACTCTGAAAGTACTCATTTGTACTTTCAGAGTATCCCAGGCACTAATGCTGCTGTTGAAAGGGTATTTTCACTAGGGAATGATTATTGGAGCAGTGAGAAGTCGCAACTTTCTGTAAAAACATTATCTGCCGTCTTAACAGTCAAATTTAATATGCAAAATGAAAGTTGTTCAGATGTGGCTATATTATTAGACGAGCATCCTCATTTAGCAAAAAAATCCACTCCGAAGAAAAATATGTTTATAAAAGAAAATAAAGTTTTTGAACAAAAAATAGTTGGTCACCTAAGTGTTATGGGAGGTGTTATGATTCTTAAATGTTCCTTTACGGTGGTTTTTGACAAAACGGCGCGTTTTAATGAAAAAAGGAAATCGTCTAGGTTACTATTATTATTATTATCGACACTAACATAGGTAGGTACAAGTCATGATCAAACCGTATAAAGCGGGCGAGAGTATGCCTATGTGCGCGTTGTATAGTGTGAGTGTTTGTAACGGCACTAAACAACTATCAAATTGAAATGTTTTTCATGTAGTCACATTGTAGCCCCCAAGAGAGATAGTATGCCAAATATTAGATAATATTAGGTATATTATACAAGTATGTACAATGCGTATAAGTTATCACTATAAAGGTACAATGCCTATAAGTTATCACTATAAAGTTTCGTACTTAATAGTGATGTAACAAATGTGTGATTTTGGATATTCGCGAATGCGAATGCGAATATTTGTTGCAGACATTCGTGAATGCGAATGCGAATAGCGAATATTGCTACTACTACTACTACTATACCATCACGGCATATCACGGTAGCCAGCAGACCAGCTGCATATAAAACATGCAAGCTGTCTTCTCCGTGCCAATATAAAATCAAGATATTCAGGATGGGTGGCAAACCTCATCGCCGAATTAAAGATGTAAAATGTCTTATTTTTTCGAACACCTGCCTTTTACAGGACACTCGAAAACTTATGGAGAAGAGTGGAAGACCAATTCTTTACCGGGTGCTCCACGGGATATTGACTTGCTTAAATTTCGGGATATTGACTAGCGAATATTGACTTGCTTAAATTTCTACAATTGCTCAAACATTCAAATTTCTACCCCCCCCCCCCCCGCCGCCGAATTTTCTAAAATGGTATAGGAATTTAAAATATTTCCAAACTCCTCGGTTTTCTTAAAGAGTATTTTCTTGCAATACCTTTTTCTACAGTGTACCGGGTAAGTATCCGGTACTTTTACCAAATATCCGATACTTTATTACCAATATAATATTCGCAAAACATTCGCATATTTTTTTGCGAATACGAATGCGAATACTTTGAAATCTGCGAATATTCGCGAATGCGAATACGAATATTCGTTACATCACTAGTACTTAACTATACAAGTAGGTATTTTTTTTTATTTATTTAGGTAAAAATATTACCAGCAGCGTTACTCTTGACACAATCTAAATACGATCTCAATCTTGTCTTGGTGTTAACCCTAGGATGCGCGAAGTGACTATAGTCAAAAATACGTCCATGCCGATACCGCGGTAGATGAGGTTTTGAACATTTAGGTACATTCGTTATATTTCTAGTTAGTATCATAACTAGTCCTCGAGATTTGATGATGTTATAAGAATTTTGGAACACGTAAACGTGTTTTAATAGGTAGTTAATAACTAACACCTTTATTGTTGTTATGGATATAAAAAATGCTGATGTACGATTCCATTCTGGTACTGACTTTTCTGGGCATGTATGCAAGCGAAACATGGACGTGGTTGAAGAAGGACGAAAGTGGAATAAATGAGGCAGAAATGCAATCACTGAGAAGTATGGTTGGTAAAACGTTGGGAGAATGAGTGAAGAACGAGGTGGATATTGAGAGAGTGAGCAGATGCGAGATGGGTGTTGTGGTTGTGGATAGAAATAGTGTAAATAATTTGCGATGGTTTGGACATGTGGAGCAAATGGACGATGAAAAAATCACGAAGAGGGTGTATTTATCTGAAAGAGGAGGTGTGAGAAGGACGTGGATATCATAAATCTATGTGGATCAAATTCTGAAGAACGGCCAAGTCTTGAGTAAGAGAAATCAGTGTGAATGTATTAGAAACTGGATGAATGGGGAAGATGCGAAAAATGTATGTAGGGATAAGATCAATATTGCGTTCCGTTCTCTCTGCCTACCCACCTTTTTTTTTTTTTTGCCTACCCACCTGGGACACGGTGTGAGGGTATAGAATTATAGATAGATACATAGAAAACCTAAATTACTCGCAAACGAGTTGATGGTCTTGAAAAGATAATAGAATAGATACATAGAAATAATTAGAAATCATCAATATGTATAACGGACGAAGTTATGGGATATAATGTGAAAAATCAACTAAAAAACTCTGAAAACATAATCTTTTCCATTTTGAATCATTATTTTTTTTAATACCAATACCGACATCTAGGAAAAATTTTAAAAGTTTTTAATGATGCTACCTCTATCTATGAAATACAATCGTTATCTTTTAATAAACATACCATACAATTTTATAAAAAGCTTTTCTACAATTTCAATAGATATTTGAAACACTAAAAATGCTTATAAAAAGCTTATACATATTTACAACGGATGGCACTTTAGATTTTGAAATAGATTCTAACATTTTACTACAGATGGCAGTATTTTTATAGTAAAAACTTTTGAGTTTTTTCAATAGATGTCAATATAAATTCCCATTATAATTATAATAGTGTCTCATAGAATGACGCATCACGTTATTCTCGCTTGGAATATGTCATTTTGTGATTGTCAAACCGATTGTGTTGTTTACTTTTATTTCCAAAATATTTATCAGTGACTAATTTTGTTACATTTATCATAATCTTTATAAATATCGAACTACCATCAATACCACATTTTAGAGTGCTGTTTGAGGTATTTTATTGTGTTGTGCGTAGTTTATTATGTCGACAATTTCAATTGAAATTTCATCAACTTGAGTGAAACAACAAAATATAGTAAATAAATAAGAATGGACGAAACACGCGATCACGGAAAGGTGATAATTAATTTAACTACAAATTTTAATCAATTTTGTTTGCTATTGTAATTATTTCCCCCCAAGAACAGTTTATTTTATTGAAGTTAATTTGAATATTTCAACATCGTGGTGGTCTTGTTATGGAGTCACGTTTCATGGTCAACATTGTTTTGTTTCAATATTTACACATTGATTCCCTCTCAATTTGTTATTTCCTATACCTATCGGTTTATCTCTATAGTTTGTTAATAATTTAATATTTTTGTGTACATAACAGATCTTTGACCATTAATTACTCACACATTGTCTAGTCATGTGATCTGTATAGAATACAATGCATATTGCTATATTATGTATGTGAGCAAGTCATGTAAATAACATTGGATGTTTATGGATTTCCCAGTAATACAATTCTACATAATTGCTCATCATAAAACGGCTTTTATTCACATTTATTATCTTGAGATACTAGTGATCTATTAGTATCAAGTGAACACAATTAATAAAATTTGAGGGTTAGTTTTTGAAAAATGTATTAGCCTATATATCAGTAAGTGTTATTTATTTCACCTTCCCAGTTATTGCATTTTCTTAATTTAAATACGACATCTTGACTGTTTACAGTGTAAAATTACGAAAAACTTGGAACGTGAAAATGTTGCAATAACTTAAAATCAGGTCACGTGCATGAAACATAATTTTTTGATGTTAAAACTAAAGTAATATTTTACACTATTCAGATTTTAACTTTGCTAACAATTCTTTCCCATGTATTCTGTGAAGCATCCGGCAAATAATTGGTCTCACACTCTTTTCTGTAAGTTTTCGAGTGTCCTGTAAATGGCTGGTTTTCGAAAAAATAAAGACATTTTACACATCTTAAATTCAATTATGAAGTTTGCCACCCATTCCTGAATATCTTACTTTTTATTGCCCCAGAGAGGACAGCTTGCATGTTTATTACATGTTGTAAAATATTTTTATATGTAGCTGCATTGTGCAAATTAACTGAATAGTCAATTACTGTTTATCATTGCAGGAGATTTTCATTCAGGATGGAGTCCTTCTTAAGTTGGCTCCAGAGAGTCACATGAATGATATAAATGCCAGTGGCTCCCTCTCCATTGTGGAGTATGCAGATGGGAAGTTGGCTGTGGAGTGGAGACCAAATGACCTCATTATGATAGAGGCTGATGCACAGGATGCTGATTGGGCTGTTGTGGACTCTATTGGTAATTATTTACCTTCGTGGGAGACCAATTCTAGTTTGGGGATTCAACGGGGAAATCTAATATTTGATATGATATTACTCTTCTTCTGTTGCTTTATTTAAAATTAACCAATATGGCGTTTAATTCCAATGTTTTTATATTTACATAACAATTGCTGTGTTGAAATACGAAGATAAGAAAGATGAAAGAAATAATGCCAATTAGAGTTCCAGATATTTCTTTCATGGTTTTTGAAAGAGTTTACAATTAATCTCAGATCATTTTGAATAAATCACAATTCTGTTTTCTCAATATTATTCTACTTTAATTATATCTTTTCTTCTGTTTGCCTTGTTTGATAATAAATAAATATCGTGTAACCACATGTTTTGTGTTATCTGTCAAAATTAAATGCAGATTTAAAATTCCAAACTCTTATCTATTGTTTTTATTTCAAAGTTGTATATATCTTTCTTATTGACAAGGACAAGTTTTTTCTTGTTTTGTATCATATCATCTTATTCTTTATTTTTCAGGAAGAAGAAATCGTACTATCAGTGGAGGGACAGTTAGCAGTGATCACTTCAACTCTCGCATCATTCAGTATTTTTTTGACGACATTGATTCCTTCAAACTAACCTCAAAAAACAGACAAATAACATTAATTAAGAAGATAGACAGAGAATCGTGCACATTCTATTTTCCATATGCCAATGCAGATTTTTTCGCACAGCACATGAAATCTCGATGTAAGACATACAAACTAAGACACGATACATATGTCATAGTGCAACCAACAGCGGAGATGCATTCACTGAACAAATCATTCGCAGAATTGGATCTGTTCCAAGATCATCCGTCAGACATGGTTTGGAGTTCTCTCGGAAATATTGTTAACAATTTCAAACAGAGACCAATCGAGGCTACTTTAGAAGGCTTTGCGAAACTCTCTGATTTGGGTAAAACAATTTAAACTATTATATCTTATATTTTGCTAAAATGAAACACAATAATATCGTGACTTTAACATAAATGTATTAATAAATACAGTTGATCAAGTAGGTTATCATTTCTTGAATTAACCTTCAAATTTTGCTTTCGTAATTATGTCAACTTCATAGTTTAGCTAATTTTAAATTAACTTATAATTAACCTATTGGTTTTTATGTAATTTTTGGTTAAATTATTTTCGTCAAATGTTTTTTCTGTATTGTGTTCTTTTCGTCTTTTCGATTCTAATGCTTTTCAATGTTCTCCGATAAAGTATGTCTAATACATTCTGTTTTATCTCAAAAGTCTCTGTTCTTTGCGTAAATGTTTATCTAACAATATTACTATATTAGCTCTTGTGTCTATTATACATTGTTCTTGTTATGTGCTTTAAGTGTTTAAAAGGTCTTTCAACTGAATTCGTGATTAGGGATTGGTCCGTCACTATTTTTTATTATGATTATCGTTGCTGCTTGGGGAATAACGCACCACACTCATGTTGTATAAGCACTCAAATTTGGTAGATAGTAAACACATTAGAATTTTCAGGACGCGTAAGGCAAAGGGAACATACCACTGTAGGGGATCCGGGACTGTACAGTAGTGGGACAGGTACGTGTGAGCAAGATTACCTACATAATATTAATACCGTCATATTTCATTATAACATTTCGTCTTTACTTACTTGAGATGTTCTATCAATATCCCTATCAAAAAGTCACATTCATAATAGTCACACTCATATTTGTTGTGTTATTGTTTCAATAAAATCCCATTTATTATATTTGATGGACTAATGATATAGCGTTAATACTTATAAAGTTTTCTTTCGATATAGGAGACTGTGAAATTTACCATTTTAAAGGTTTTCCCAACTTTTAATGAGTCAATAACACATTTTCATGTTACGTTTTCGTTCCGTTAGCGTTCAAATGCAGACGACGTTGTGCCAAAGTGTTAATTTTCGTAACTATTGTGTATCTTAGCAACGAAATTGACACTTGTTTGCAACTTCGTCTATACTCGAACGTTAACGGAACGAAAACGTAACGTGAAAATGTGTTATTGACTCAGGCATCTGTTCCTTTTCTCCGGCTGATGTTTAGAAGTAACCAAAAATTATGAAACATAAAACATGAGTGGTCCCCATCAAGTGTATTTCTCCATAATAGAAAGTTTTATCATAATTAAACTTTCAAACATTTTTATTAATGTAAATGTTTCAAATGCACACCATTCGTGAGTCGCAATATATTAAACCTTTTTTCTTGATCAATCACTTTTTGCCATCACAGCGTCTACCATAATTGGAAGCCAGCGAACTTCCTGCATGTAATAAAAATTCAGATCCTCCCCCCTCCATGACATAAAAAAATAAGACATTTCAGATTAAGGATAACTCGTTAAAAACTGAAATTTTTTACAATTATTGAAACAAATCTTGTCTTTAATGTTTCCCCTGACATACTCCTAATTTTGGAATTGTTTTGAGGAGAACATTGGTGCCTGTGTTATCCAAATTCCACTGGCATCTGTTATTACTATTGTCAGTCCATTTAGTTATTCAGAATTATCAAATTTACGTTGTCTTTTTCTTGTTCTTTCAGTATATTATGGACATGAAGACAACTGCAGCTATCCCCTGTCCACTTCTTCAACTGAAGAGAAGTCCAGTGAAGAAGCTCCCCCGCCTGCAGCCACAGAGAACAATGAAGAATATGAACATGTCAACAAATATCCACCTCTGCCTCCGAGACCAAATATGCCGAGGTACGGACACATTATAAAATTACGTATTTGTGTATAAGTAGGTTTTATAAATGACACACTCAGCAAACTCCTGTAGATTCTATTTAGATTTTTTTTAACAATAGTTAGACAGAAAGAACATTGGCTTTTCATGTAGAAGGCTTATGATTTCTTAGACAATCCTTTTTTTGTAGTAATGTAATACTTGATATGACAGTATAACCTCAGCATGAAGAATGTCGTGGGAAGATGCAACTCATTTTCTGCTCTGTGCTTCGAGAAAATATTGAGTTTAAGTTTGTGTACTAATTCTATTCTTTCTGCGTACTCGGGGATGAAATTAAAAAAAAAAATTATTCCAGGGGTTCACCCTTAAATGCAATTCAATGGGAGAGCTTAAAAGAGGATGCTGAAGGCAGAATCAAAGAAATGGAGGCTGTTAAACACATCATATTCAGAGGGGTAAGTGAAACGTTTCTCCTACGCTCTCTAGTTTCAGTTCTGTGGATTGGTTTGCTGCAAAATCTTTCATCTTTCCTTCCGTCGCGTTCTATCCTATGCGACCCTCTTCAACTTCTTGTATAATCCGCTGCTCATATTCTCGCATTGATGGTCGAGGTATTCTCGGCATGGGCTGTCTCCTCAGCTGTCCCTTCTATTATTTCTTGTAGAACGTTTTCGTTCTTTAATTCTACTACTACTAATACTATTATAGCATATCCCACAACAATTCTATCTTATTTTTTACAATGATAAAATTGAAGAACTATGTGGCTCATATTGAAAGATTATTTTCTTTATTATAGGGGGTCCACCCGTCATTGAGATATGAAGTTTGGAAATATTTACTCAACTATTATCCTTGGGACATGACAAATGTTGAAAGAATCGTCCATCAAAAGCTTAAAATTCAAGAGTATTACACCATGAAGCAGCAGTGGAAGACCATCACACCAGCGCAGGAGAATAGATTTACAGACTACCACGAGAGAAAGAGTTTGGTTGAGAAAGATGTAAATAGAACAGACAGAACGTGTCCGTATTACGCGGGCGATAATAATCCCAATTTGACGACTCTCTTTGATATTCTCATGACGTACGTGATGTACAATTTTGATTTAGGATATGTCCAGGGAATGAGCGATCTGCTCTCTCCGATTTTGTGCCTCTTTGACAATGAAGTAGATGCTTTCTGGTGCTTTGTAGGATTTATGGATAAAGTTGTAAGTATCAAAGTTATAAATTTTGAAGATTTTACTTTGCCTTGAAATATTTGAGGAAATTATCCGTAAAATATCACCGTATTCAACCGAAATCTGAATATAGGAAACTAATTATTTAATGTTATTGACAAATATTTTCTAGTTCATATATTTAATACACAGTAACTTTGTTTTCATTTTTAAGTTTTTTTCATCTTGATAGTTAGCAAGGGAATGTACTGTAATTTCTCTACTACTGACTGTCACAGAGTTCGGGAATTTTATGGTTTTAATAAATGTGTATGTTTCACTTGCAGCAAAGTAATTTTGACATTGACCAAGCTGGCATGAAGTATCAGCTACAGAGTCTTCACCAGCTGTTATCCTTCACCCATCCTGACCTGGCTAGTTACCTAACCAAACACGACTCTGGAAACATGTACTTCTGCTTCAGATGGCTATTGGTGCTCTTCAAAAGAGAGTTCTCACAACCGGATATTATGAGGTACACTTGATTTTACATTCCAGAGCTTATCATCCAACATTTAACTGAAATTCTTGTTAAATCATTTTCTGTCTATACCCTCGCATCGTGTACCTATCAGGTAGAATGAATGGAACGCCACATCGACTTTAATACTTCTTTTGCATCTTCCACCTTAAACCAATGTCTCGTATATGCACGCTGATTTTTCTTATTATACACGCGTCCATCCCATTTGATCCATGTAGTTCTCGGACGTCTACAGTTTTTCGCATTTCCTATTTCAGATAAATAAACAGTCTTCATCATCCTTTTATCATTCATTCGCTTTACATGTCAAAACCATCGGAACTTATTTATATGCTCTTTATCCACATCACTCCTCTCGCATCTGCTCACTCTCCAGATATCCTCCGAACCAGAATGGTTTTATTATTTATTTAATAAATATAATTAAATAAATAATAAAACTACTTTGTCCTTTTTTTATTATTAAGGTGGTCTGCAGCTTGTTTCAAATGTCTTAAATTTTAATCAGAAGCTTCCAGTACCTATATTTGTATAAACTTGCTGTGTTTTTTTCATAGCATGCATGGTTTTTAAATGTAGATGTCTTGAATCATATGCGTTTTGAATGGTCCCACACATAATATATTATGTAAATCGTCATCTATGTCACTGCAGATAAATTACCATTGTTAGATTCAGGTTGATTTTAAAATTACGCCAATTTTGTGTAATGCGAGGCCTTGTATTGTGTATTACTATGATGTGCATTTAATTCATTTCAAATGTCACATTTCTATGTTTTTATTTGTCCAGTAGTATCTGTATCGTTTATTATGAATAATGAATGGCACAAAGGTTGTCAGCTGTCATGGTATTCACTGTCATAATAAATAAATAAAATAGTAGATATAGTTGAAATTGTGTAAATAATATGCAACAAATGTGATTTGTTTTTATTACTTTTTAGGTTATGGGAAGTTTTGTGGACCGGAGTGCCTTGTGCCAACTTCCATTTGTTGATATGTATAGCTATATTAGACACAGAGAAAGATGTTCTTATGGGTAGGGAATATGGATTCACTGAAATATTAAAGGTAAGGGAACGCATAATATTTTTATCTTTTTAATCCTCAAACAAATTGCTAAATTACTCTAATATTTTTTTTGTACATTTTCACAGCATATAAACGATTTATCAATGCGCATCGAATTAGACTACATACTAAGCAAAGCTGAAGGAATATATCAACAAGTTGTAAATAGTTCTCATCTCACTGATCAGATTAGAATTATCCTCGGAATAGAGCCTCTCAGCCCGGTCAGAAAGGATGACAGTGACAGCGAAACTGAAGATAACAATACTGCCAAAACTCCAGTTGGAAACGGGAAGTCTGATAATAATAACAAAACCTACGCTCAAGTTATGGCAAATGGAGTAGCGTTCAAAGCCGATAAAGAAGAAATATCTTATGAAAGATCAATAGATATGAATTATCTTTAATGTTATCCTTTTAGTATAGAAAGATTTTATATTACATGTATGTAATAGTGATGTAACGAATATTCGCATTCGCATTCGCATTCGCATATTTCAAAGTATTCGCATTCGCAAAAAAATATGCGAATGTTTTGCGAATATTATTTTAGTAATAAAGTATCTGGTCTGTTCCGTGTTGGCCACATTTGTTGTATTGTTTCCTGTGTTCGTTTGCTTGATGATGTTGTTATTATTAGGAGAAATATGCATTTGTGGAGATTTAATTTATATGTTTGTTTTAAGTATTACAACTGCTATGAGTATAGGGCCCTACAATAATTTTATATTCTATTTAAGGAATATTATTTTATATCATACTACAAGGTGAACCACACTAAAGTATTCTCTCAGAATTTTCGGGGCTTGAAGACTAAGATCGAGGAGTTTAGAGCAAACTTATTTGCAAATAGTTATGATATAATTGTTCTGACGGAAGCTTGGCTAAATTGTGGCATATTTGACAGCGAACTTTTTCAAAACGAATATACAGTTTACCGCAAGGATAGGGATTTCATGTTGAGTGGTAAAAGGGATGGAGGTGGGGTCTTAATTGCTGTGGATAGGACACTAGGATATTCATCCACTCTTGTTTGGGATGATACTGGTGAAAGTTTTTTTTACCAGTATTCGTTTTTCATCGGTAACGCATGAAAAAATGCTCACCGCTACTGGGTGTAGTATATGTATATACCGCCTTCCACATCCTTAGATACTTAAAACATCTTTTTTTTTAAAGTATATCTGAACGTTTAATCAGCTATTACGGCAAAACGGATATTTGTCTTATTGGAGATTCCAATATCCCAACAATCCAATGGAAAAAAGACCCCGATGTTGATTCAATCTTTGTTCCGTATTCTTATTCGTGTCCTGTTGCGCAGTATTTGATAGAATCTATATCTTTTCTCAATATGTTTCAGTCTAACGGAGTTTATAACAGCAATCAAGTTATCTTGGATTTAGTTCTTTCAACTATTCCGTGTTCTGTTACCAGATGTGACTCTCCACTGGTTGGTAAGGATTCACACTATCCTTCACTGTTGATAGATTATGAGTTTGAAATTGCTGAGGATTTGTCTCAAAATATGATCCAGAAATTAATATACTTTAAGTCAAACTTTTCGAAAATAAATTTTGAACTACAAAGTGTTGATTGGGTCAGTGTTTTGGGAAACGGACCGGTGAATAAGATGATTGAATCTTTTTATGGTTATGTTTTGCCAATAATTGAGAAGCATACATGAAGAGGGTGTCACCTAATAATTTTCCCAAATGGTTCTCTAATAGAATTCTGTTATTGTTTAAGAGAAGTCTAAGGCTTGGCGTAAGTTGAAGATGAACCGTAATGATTCTGACTACAATTTATTTTTTCAACTAAGAGCTCAGTTGAAGTTGTCGCAGAATCACGATTATAGGTCTTTTATTAATAACACTGAGAAGTCACTTAAGGGCAATGTCAAGTCTTTCTTTTCATTCGTGAATTCCCTTAAAGAATCTAGAGGCTATCCAAGGGTAATGGGTGACGGTGACCAGACTTCGAGCGATCCAGAGGGGATTGCAAACTTGTTTTCGACGGTTTTTGGTTCTGTATTTTCACTGAATAATTTGCATGATTCTAATACTAAAGGATTGGAAAATATTTTAACTAACTCATGTTTATCCATGGTTAATATCTTGAAATCTGATATTCATAAACGTTTATTAGGTATAGATGAGACAAAAGGAGTTGGCCCTGATGGTCTAGCACCAATATATTAAAGAGATGTGTAAGTCATTTAACCAAACCATTGTATCTGACATTTATTAGAACACCTTGCTGCAGGAGGCAATCTAGACTATGGGACATGGAAAACCCTAAATCGACTGAGATCTGGTGTAGGAAACTGCCGCGACAATAGAGAACGATTGGGCTTCCTACAGGACGAATCCGGAGCGTGTGACTGTGGTGCAGCACAGACTATGCCACACTTGTTGGAGTGTCCATTGTGCCCTGTCACTTGCACTATGGAGGATATTTTTGACGCATCTCCACCTGCTGCGCGTTTTGCGCAGTACTGGAAATCAGTTTGATGGGTTTTTTTTCTGGGTTTCGACACGATAAATAAATTAGGAGTTTACAAGAAGGATGCTTTCCATGCAAATGGAAGATGGCTAGTATTATTCCTTTGCATAAATCTGGCAGCAAATCGGACGTTCGTAACTACAGACCAATTTTAATTCTATCACCTATTTCAAAAATATTTGAGGGTATGGTTCGTGAACAAATTACTTTTTTCCTGAAGCCGTATCTTCTTGTAGAGCAGCATGGATTCATGAGTGGAAGATCGACAGTAACAAATCTGATTTTTTTTCTCAGCTATGGACAATCGTATACAGTTGGATGCCATTTATATCGGCTTTCAAAAGGCATTTGATAAAGTAGAACATCGACTTTTTTCAACTAAGGTGGATTGACTCATATATTTCTGATAGATTGATGACAGTTAAACTTAACGGTTACTCATCTGGCAGTGTCAGTGTTACATCTGGTGTCCCTCAGGGGTCTTCTTTGGGTCCTTTACTGTTCACGATATTCATAAACAACATAAAAAAGTGCTTTGACCACTCAGAGCTTCTATTATTTGCGGACGATTTAAAAATATACTGTCAAATTCAATTATTGTTTGACTATGAAATGCTTAACGAGGACTTGGAAAGACTACACGAGTACTGTAAAAGAAATAACTTGCACTTGAATCTGGGGAAGTGTAATCTGATCTCTTTTACCAAAAATAGAAACAAAATTCGATAAATTTACAATATCCATAATCATGATTTAAAAGAAGTAAATAAGATTAGAGATTTAGGTGTGGTGTTTGACTCTGAGCTTCACTTTGATGATCACGTGAACAAAATTATCGAAGAGAGCAATAAAATACTGGGATTTATTCTGAGATCTACAAAGTCATTTAGGTTATATGAATCGTATTTGTACTTGTACTTATCGTTGTTTCGCTCCAAGTTGGAGGACTGTTCCTCTGTATGGAATCCACATTTTAAAAAATATGTCGATCAAGTTGAGGAGAACTCAGTCTAAATTCATTCGTTTGGTTAGGAAGAGATTGCATTATCCTGTATTTATTAAAGATTTGCCTAAATTGGAATTGTGAAGAGTTTTGCTGGATGCATGCAACCTGAGAAAAATATGCTTGTCCGAAAAAAAACAAAAACGATTGCAGACTCAAGAAACCCTGTTTATAGAATTTTAAAGTGCCAATTACGTCAGGTTTGTGAGAAAGGAGAGTTGAGGGTAGAATAAGATGAAATAAATATTAAAAAAAATGTATATGTTTGATAAAATGTGAAGTTTTTGAGATAGTATTAATTTTTAGACTTTTTTAAATTTTTGATTTTTCTTTTTTAAGAGTTTTTTTGTATTGTTATTGCATACATTAGTGAAGTGTGAATGTGTTTGTGCGAATGAATGTATTAGGTATGTGTGCGAAATTGGGTGAGCAGCGATTTGTAATAGGAATGGGTGATTGGATGTATTGTGAATTAATACCTATATTATGTGTAAGATTTTCTATAATTGTTTTGTGTGTTATTGCTGAAGTATGCACTGTTTCGATGTAAGACTATTGGAATGTTTTTGTCGCTTACATGTTTATATTTATATGTCTTTCATCTGTTGTGTACCATGTAAATGAAGAAACAAATCAGTAATACGGTGAAAGTACCGGATACTTACCCGGTACATTGTGGAAAAAGGTACTGCAAGAAAATATTCTTTAAGAAAACCGAGGAGTTTTGGAATATTTCAAATTCCTATACCATTTTCAAGTCAATATTCGCATTCGCATTCGCATTCGCGAATGTCGGCATGAAATATTCGCATTCGCATTCGCATTCGCGAATATCCAAAATCAGACATTCGTTACATCACTAGTATGTAATATAATATTATTGACAATTTAGGGAAATAGTTTTTAATCATTTTTTATGGTAACAATAATTGGAGTTTTTATTAATCAATGTCGCTATTTTATCTTAATTATAGTTAGGCAGAATCATCAAAGCAGTATTATGAAATAAAAAGGTTGAAGTTTGTTGGAAGTTGTTTTTAATATTTTTTTCTTTATATTGAGCTATTCAGAACTCAGATTTTGTCATTCTACATATGAGCATTAAATAATGACTCCTATTAATGTTTTTACTTTTTTGTATTTATAATATTTCACTTACTTTTTTCATTATACTGCTTTGAGCTGATTCCGTTGACAATATTGTTCTCATACTTTTATACAGAATTTATCTCCATGTGCCTCAAACATTGATTCTTTACTGCTACGTATGATTTTGTAATATTTTGTGTATTATGCTTACATATTGGCATTATAATTAAAACAAACATGAAACAATTGGGAACTTATGGGTTTGGAAGTAGGTACAGATTTCAGACTGCCTTCATGAAATTAAGGTTTGACTTTTTTTTAATATATTTCAAAATTAATTGGGTTTTTTATAATTCATATGTTTCTATTATCATGCATAACTAAAATACCGAAAATAAATTGACTTCAAATAAACAGTTATTTTGTTTGTCCTAACTGTAACGAAATCTTTAATTTAGGCAATAATTTTATCGGTGGATAATTAATTATAATAACATAAATGTATAAATTGTATGTGTTTTTATATATCACAAACTTGATAATATATTAGTATATTATTTAGTTGTAAACATTTTATGTCCTAGTTGTAAAAATGCCATTCTTGTGCCGACAGTTTTTTACGGTTGTGATTTTCGAATGTTACGAGAGATTGAGAAAAAATAAGTTGAATATTGAAATGACGAAAGTTTGTCTTTTATGATATAATGAAAGTTGAATGCATTTGTAACTTAAGTGATTTGAAAAAACATAATTTTGGTAATCTGGAGTAAAATGTATAAATAAATGTCATCAGTTTCTCAAGTAATAAGTGTGGTTTTTTGTATATATTTGAAAAATGGTTGCACATGTTTTATATTGTGCGTAAGAATTTGCTTTTGGTTGCCCATTGGTAGCTTTATAATTAACATAGGGAATGTGTTTTTTGTTTTGGTAAGATTATTTGGCAACATATATAAATAATATGTTGGGAGGTGTAAAAACATAATAAAGTTTATTATGAACTTTGATTATCATTTCGAAATAGTAAAAATATATTATTTATCGTTTGAATGTCGACTGTGTGGATATCTACGTAATTATAATTTTTTGACTTTGATGCTCCACGCATTTGTACTGTGAAGTTCCTCGAGTTTATCAAAGCATTGTTTGTGTTCAAAAGTGATTGACTGGATGAAATTCTTATGGAAAGAAATGTAGATGTGTTATTTGACAATGTGATATGAATGAATGTGATTTAGTTGAAATGATGAATGTGTAAGAATCTATCTTTGTAGTTCAAATTTTTTAGTGGAGATAACCAGATAATTATTTTAATAAATAAACTAATATTGTAAATTATATCTTAGTATAATATTATAAATGTTAAAAAGATATTAAGGTTATATTTCCCTATAAGATAATTTTTTAAATTTTATTTTGTTAAGGGTGGGTGGTAAATCTCAATGGCGAATTTCAGATGTAAAATGTCTTAAACACCTGCCTTTTACAGGACACTCGAAACTTGGGGAAAAGAGTGGGAGACCAATTCTGTATCAGGTGCTTCACGGAAATGAATACAAAATCCTAAATATTTTAACGTGATGTGGAAATCAATGCTCCGAGATAATTGTTGTACCTTAAATTTACATATTTATTTTGCACATACATAGATGGTGAATTATTTACCATACAATAAAACCCATACCAGGGGCCGTAGACAAACCACACTTTGCCAATTGACTACTGGCGAACTTTTCGACAATCTACCGTGTAATTATGCCTTATTGTTGCAAATTTGTTTGTAGTCAATCGCCAAGTACGGTTTGTCTTGGGGGTCTGAAAACTAAATGAATTTTAAAGATAGATTTTTCTACATTTTACAGATGGTGCTTTAGTTTGGACTATGTATAGTATGTATGTTTGGTGTATGACTGTTGTTATTTGAAAGAAATTTTATATTTTTGCACACCCCTTACCTAATGTGTGTACTGTTTTTATTTTGTAATATAATGATAATATTGACAACAATTTCGAATCAAAATAAAATGTTTAAGTATGACAGTTAAATTATCTAAATTGAATACTCATTCTCAGAGGCACTTTTAGTAGTAGGAAAGAATAAAATATATTGTTATATTTTTATTATAATTTTTAATGTATTTTGTATGTTTTTCAAAGTTTTATCAATGAGGTTTGTTTTGAAACCTTTGGAATGAAATATAAAAAAAAATATAGTGTAATTTTTCTCAAGTCTTTCTTTTAAATTAGATTTTGTTTTATGTACACATTTATTGCTTTGGTTAGTTTGTACATAGTATTTCTCTCATTTAATATACTGTATTTAGTTCATTATTATTTTTTTATTTGAAATAGAAATGGGTTTATTTGTATTACCTTCTGCGCTGTGCAATATGAATTATTACCTACTTAAAATTTATATCAAAAATAAATGTTTAGAAAATCAAATTAAAACATAATATATATTATATTTCATATAAGGTTGAATGAGAAATGAACTTCATATGAATGAAATTTGAAGATAATAATAGTTAAGATTTATATATATTATTTTGCATAGACAATTCACATAAATCGTGCTAGTCCCAAATTACGACAGTATCATAATCATGGGTACTAACGAGACGATACACATATACAATGCACTAAACCCATATACATGTAACACCCAGAACCAGGACAATTTGGAAAAGGTCATTCTTCACTTTGCCCTGGCCGGGAATTGAACCCGGGACCTTGTGTGCGTCAAAGGCAAGAGCGTTACCTCCTAAAATTTAGGCAATTCATAACAGCACAGAGGGAAGTTTGTACAAGCTCCGTATAGATGTATTATTATAGAAAGGTAAAGCACCCTGTTGTTTGAATTCCATTATATTTTTTCATTCACATTAATCTTATTTGCAATACTCCTATGTTATATGTGTTATATTGAAGCATTTGGAGTGCCACTTTTTTATAATAACTTTGTATTAATCATGGTGCTGCACTTCATCCAAATCCAGTCCTTTGGGATTAAAGCCAATACATATTTAATTTTTAAATAATCTCAAAAAGCCACCTCTTCTATGTCCATGACAGATTTACCAATGTGAAATGAATTCATAGACTCTATCTTTCAACTTAAACTTCTACTTAATTTAATAACAACAGTATGTCTATAAAGGGTACATGAAATTTCAATTTTAATCAATAAATAAATGGACAGAGAATTAAGGTTGAGTCTTTGGATATTAGACTTGTTTAACATTCAATGATATATCAGATTTATTCGTGACAATTTAATATCAAAATCTTTTTTTAAAGTAAAATTTACATTGTTTAACATGCCTTCAATAAAGTGGATGAAAAAATGTAACAATGAAGCAAAGAACAGTATAGGTAATAGAGTACAGTTACCTTGGTTCACAACTGTGAAATTCGAACAAATGGATTATTCATATTTTTTTAATAAAACAAAATAAAAATTTACCACAACACAATTTATTTTATTATAAACACTCCACATTGACTAGATAAAATGTGTTTGTTTTTTGTTGAATTTCAAAATAATATTTGCACAACAAAATAACAAGGAATAAGAAACAATAATAAATTTATAGTTTTTCCTTATAGATTATCCAATTCATTTAGTTTTGTGAGTACATCCAGTTCACTACTAGAGAACAAATGAAAAATATTGCAGATTGTATTCCTCAAAATTTAATTTATCTATTGACAAAAATTATCTTCGTTTGTGATTTAATAAAAAAAAGTTAAATTCAACTATAAAGTGTGTTTTGGATTTTATAAACAAACATCAATCTTAAAAAAATACTATTTCAGTCAGATTTTGCAACACCGGATTTCGTCACCTCTACAATCTTGACAGCTGCTTTAAATTACAGTGGACCCCCGGTAATCCGACAAACGTTTTGCAGGGCAGTGTCGAACTATCAAATTTGTCAGATTATAGAGTACTGTCTAAGACCCCCTATAGTCTGGAATTTTTTACAAACGAGTACCTACCTTGTAATCCGACAAATTACAGATTCAATGATAAGATTTATGTTATACTCTGAAGTACAAATCATACTTCATTATGTATGTCATATTTAGTAAATAAAACAACACAATACAGAGGTAACGTTTTATTATAAAATTGAAAAAACAACCTGCTCAATCATGCATTATTTACGTTAGCATGTCGGATTACAGGGGGTGCCCGATTAGACAGGGGCCGGATTACTGGGGGTCCACTGTTATGTAATTATCTTGTAAATTCTCGTGTTGTTTTTCTCATAGAAGTTTATTTACTTATTTTGGTGGAACAAAACATATATTTGATACGTAAAAAATATGATTCATAATTAATAATTATACAATTTACCAAGCATGTAAAACATGCACCGGTAGTGACATTGCTTATCTAGTGTAGTCCTCTGAAAATATTAATTTTATATTTTGATTCTTCTCCATTAACAATTTGTATGATTACACAAAAAAGAGTTGTTCCAAAGAGGAACTGTCGGTGGCATCCAAGCTATGTCAATTGTTAGAGAAGAAACACTTTAGTAGTAACCATAGTTACTGACAGACTTTTGCATTTCGGATTTTAAAATTTTAGTGTCTCCATATTTAAGGGACTCATCTTCATTTGTTTTTATGAAACCAGCAATTAGAAGCACGGATCTTTACAAAGTACTGCATGATAGTTTTCACAAAATATTCATGTTCAATCAGCTTTAATTAAATTATGAGATCTAAGATGGACATTCAGACCGTTTCTCGATTGATAACTTTTATCACATAAATTACACGCATAATTCTTCTCACCCGTATGGGAAAGGTTATGCTTCCTCACTCCTTGATTTGAAAAGAAAAGTTTGCCACAAGTTTCACAAGCAATTGTCCTTTCTTTCAAATGTGATTCTCGTATATGTCTACTTCTTGCACTAGACGTCATAAACAATCTTTCACAGTACATACATTTGTGTTTCTTCACTTTCTTATGATTAAAAATTATATGTGAGCCTAATGCAGAAGGCTGCTTGAATTTTTTTCCGCAATAGGAACATGGAAGCCTCCCTTCATTATGAATTTTCATATGGACAGTTATATAGGAAGTTGGATAGGACTTCCCACACACGTGACACATTGTCATTTTGCGAGCTCCTCCATCATCAGTTGAATGTTTCTCTTCAATCTTTGGTGTGCATTTGGTTACATGACTAGTAAAATCTGGCTCACTGTAATATCCTTCCCAGCAGATAGGACATACATAAGGATGGAAATGTTTCTTTCTATGTTCTATAAGCGTTCTGAAATCTGAATATCGCTGATTGCAGAAATCGCAGGATCTTCCAAATTCATTAGCTTTGTGTGTTTTTCTACAGTGGGCGAACATTTCAGATGGATCGGCAAACTTTGCGGGACATTCAGTACAATAATAATATTTATTTTGAAAATCTCTATCATCGTTTGAGCAAATTTCATCATAATTTCCATCTAGAGACTCTTCATTAACTACATTATCGTGTATTTCTGTGCCGTTGTTGCTATTCTTTAACATATGAGATAGAGGTTCGTCATCAGACATATCAAGTTGTTTTTTATTGTTTTCTAATCGCTGTAATAATATCTGTTTGGTTTTTTCCATAGTTTTCTTGAAACTATATGCACTCTTCAATATGTCGAGACATTTTACGCAAATGTTGTGAGATAAGTCATCATCCACAGGAATCTATAAACATTAAATAAATATTTAGTTTATTTCTATTCTTTACTGTAGATTGCTTATAACACCAATTATAATAAAGTATCATAAAATTAACGGTTATATTATAATTCAATATCTTCTAACTCCGATTACACAATATGAAATAATTGGAGCAATAAATTTATTTCGTCAAAATAAGACAACTCAGCAATGTTATTTACATTTCATTCACCCTTCTACGTTGTTATATCATAAATAAATAGAAAAGGAAAAGTATCTTACAATGCAATGCATTGTGGATGCATTTATCAAAATATTTAACTGTATGTTGGATGCAAACATACACCATGTCAAGATATATCATTTTTCAGTAACGCCAAAATAAGTGACAATGCTAGCCTCAAGGCTTCCTAATATACAATACTAGGAATGTGTTAGACTTGTTGAAGAAATCTTTCGATTGGTACATGACGAGAAGGCCTTTACAGAAGTGATGACTAACATTGACGAACTCTAATGAAGAATGTTTTGAACTCCCCTTCTCTCATCATAACACATATTGTGCATGCTCAAGTTTTTGTTATCATTCTATGAAACATGCAGCATTTTTTTTGTACTTTCAAAAAAAAGGTGAATATATTCTTGTGTGCAACATATTCAGAGAGCAAAATAAAATGTATTTGATTAATTAAAAGCAAACCTGTACGTTGAAGGACCAAGTTAGCATTGTATAGATAACCTCTTCTGTATTCTGACATTCTATACTGGAGTGAATATTTAACATTTCCACATTTTCTGATAGACAACATCTACATAATTCTTCTATTTTCATTTTGTAGTGATTTCCAATAATCAATAAAGATTAAAGCATAAATTATTTTCAAATTCATAAAGTAAACTATTAAATAAAATGAACGAGGCGTCCAATAATTAATGAATTTGTTTTTAAAGTTATTATTCAAATTTATAAACAATATACAAAACTACATAAATTGTCAAAGTTATCGAAAATGTCACTGTCAAATGTCAACTAAAATCATAGACAAAATTTTTGTAGTCTATGAAATAACACAGTAAGGAAGCTGATAATTTTAACGAAAATCACTTTTTTAAGATAAATTACAGTTTTTGTGAAAACATAAATCATTAAATAAAAAATTAATATCTTTTTTTGCTGATTTACATACCTATGTAAAATTTGGACAAATATCACAGTCCTTGCACTATACTTCAGTCTTTCTATCCATGCACTCGACAATAACATTAGGAATGCGTGATGTTCACGTGATCAGATGGGCCGCTCGCAGAATAGATACTGGATAGAAATTGCCCAGTGTGCATAATAAAAATATTGTAATTTTGTAATATTAAAAAAACATACTGTTTTAAGATTATCTTTATTGTAGTGCTCTCAATAATGTCGAGATAACTCGACGAAAACGCTTCAGATTTTTTATATGTGAAAATTTAACAGTGTGTTTTTTTCAATATAGGTAATTTATTATAAGTAATGTATTTTCTGTGTCAATACACAACCCTTTGGATTATACAAAATTATTGAATTAAAAAAAATATTTATTACAAACTGAAACATGAGGGACCGTTTATCGAAATTTTATGATTATACATAGGTACCTATACAAAAAAATCTTATTTTACTAAATGATTTGATTATTTCATTTTAAATTTTTTGAAGCTTATTTTTTGGCAGACTCAGGTAACTGATTGGAATAAATGT
This sequence comes from Athripsodes cinereus, assembly GCA_947579605.1. Lineage (NCBI taxonomy): Eukaryota > Metazoa > Arthropoda > Insecta > Trichoptera > Leptoceridae > Athripsodes > Athripsodes cinereus. The sequence continues at coordinate 1,936,240 of OX388312.1, read as the reverse complement.
TATTTAAGTAATGCATGGAACAAAATTTTAGAAAGATAATAAAATTATTGATTAAAACATTTTACATGTCAACGTGACATAATATATATTATATACTTATAGCAAAACAAAAAACATTATTAATACGATAACATAGAATAATTAATTAAACACCTTAACAAAGTGTCAACACAAAAATAATTATAGCAAAACGAACAAACATTATAAATGTGATAACATAGAATAATTAATAGAACCAAAGTAAAAATAACAAATTTTATAGACTAAATCGGCCCAGTTTTCATATAACATATATTTACTTTGTAAGTGCATATATCTTAATTTATAAAAGAAATTTGAGGAATTACTCTATGTCGGAATTTAGCACAAAAAGATTTATAAAAAAATTTCAGCTAAATTAAAAAAAAGAAACAATTAATCAGAGAGATGAGGAATCGGACGTGTTTCCAACATTTATCACGAATTGGTCGAGAGCATCATCCATCATTCCATCTGACATCCAAAATATTTTTTCTACTTTAATCACGTGTTTTAAACAATTGCTCCAATTTTCCACTTGTCACATTGCGAATCGCATTCTCGAAAAAAATTTTAACCTCAAGAAGTTTTATTCTTCGCCGAAACCTCATTTTTGATTTGCGCCCAAATTACCTCTATGGGGTTACACGGCTAGTGTCTAATATTCACTGTCAAATAATAAAAACATATCTATTCGAAAAGAAGTACAAAAAAATATCTCTAATGTACAATATAAATTGAGGTGATTTTTCCGTGTAGCCGCTATTTCATATAATGTATTTCGTTTAAGCAATGTATTTGAATCTGTTGGTAAATATTTTTTTAACGAAAAGTAGAAAGGGTAATTTCAATATATATGGAAAGATAATTTACACAATTGCAATGAAAATACCTTTTATAAGGTTTCAAAAGCAAACTTTTAATTATAGCCGCGTGATCGTTAGTGACTTTATAAAAAGGGTACAGTCATTTAAAAGCTATTTAAAAAAATACGGAGTAGAAGAAACGGCCTTTTATTGAAATTTGCCTGGATGTACTAAACGTTCTCAGAATTGTTCACGTGGACAATTGCATCTTCTCGGTGGACGTACTTTAATGAATTTACTATCGTGAACTTTTTATGTAATATGAACGATAACAATAATTTCGGATAGGTACCCAATCATGAAAAAATATTAAAGTTTGTTTTGCAGAGAAAAAAAGACGAATGAAAGCGTTTTATCATTCTGCTATAAAGGACTGCTTATGTAATTTCCAATCAATTTTCTATATCGAAAAAAAAGAATACCGGAATATAGTAACTTTCATGAGTTTTTCATAAAAATTTTACTATTAATTTTAGGTATCAAAAATATGGAAAAAATTTGACTCTAGAAGCGCAATAGAAGCTAAAATTTAAACTATTACATCCCTTTATACAGGTTTATTGGATAGATAATGCCTCAAAGGAATATAATTAAGTATGTACGCCTATTGTACAAAATATTTTTTTGGAATAAAGTGCCTAATATTATTATGACATAATATGGCGGTAATGCTCTTGCCTTTAAGTCACGAGGTCCCGGGTTCGATTCCCGGCTAGCATAAAATGAAGAATGACCTTTCTCAAATTCTTCTGGGTCTGGTAGTTAACATGGCGTGTTTAGTGCATTGTATAAATAATATGTGTATCATCGTGTTAGTACTCATGGTACAAGATTATGCCTTAATTTGGGACTAACTCGATCTGTGTCAATTATTTATAAAAAATATCCATCTATGGATAAAACCAGATATGAATATCTGTTTATATGGTACATATGGATGAAACCAGATGTGGAAATCTTTTACAGCCGGGTGTGGATTTGGGAAGATTTTGTCGGGAGAGGGAGCCCTTAAAGCAAATCCTGAACCCTCCCTTTGATTTTTTTTTGTTTCGTTGAGTCTTGATGATATAGGAAAACATCCAGGGGAAAGTGGTGGGAAACCTTTAATGAATCTGTTACAGCCAGATAGATACCTGATTAAGATGAATATCTGATAAACCCAGATAAAACTCAATACGGATATCTGCTCATATCTTCTTCTTTTTCTCGTGCCGTATCAGGTCCCCCAACATTGGCAATTACTCTGGCGAAGGCTTCTCTATCTTGCGCGACCCGGAACAGCTCCCCCACATGTCTCATCCCGGTCCAGTCTGCTCATATGACATCAGATAAAACCAGATATGGATATCTGTTTACATGATATCTGATAAAGCTAGATATGGATATTTTACATCTGTGTTTAATGTTTCATATAACATTTTATATTATAAAAGTACCTAATAGCATTTTTTATGAAAATGAGGGGTTCACAACTCACATATGCAATATTACTATACACTTTAAGTCATTCTGTCTGGATAATGTGTAAGATTAAAATAAAAATACCTGCTTATTGTTTTATAATGAAAACAAATATTAATTCATTTCAATATATTACTTATATTTTATATAAAAACATTCATTTTGAAAAATATACTAAACATAATCAGTCCAAGGGAGAGATATTTATTAGGAAAGTTCAAGATATTTAAAATTTTCATTTGTTTCAAAAAGTATTCTTGTAAATAGTCTTATAAATAACATTCTTCACAAAATAAAGTGTTTTAAAAATGTTTTTAATTGTACAATGCTATGCACCAACAGATTTAATTAGATTGTGAGATTTCATATGTACATTGAGTCCGTTTCTTGATTGGTAACTTTTGTCACATAAATTACACGCAAAAAATTTTTCACCCGTATGAGTTCGACTATGCATTTTAAGTCTAGAATTTGAAAAGAAGAGTTTTCCACAAGTTTCACAAGCTACGTTCCTTTCTTTCAAATGTTTTTCACGAACGTGAGCACTTTTTGCACTTGCTGTCATAAACAATAGATCACAATACATACATTTGTGTTTCTTTACTTTCTTGTGATTCCAAATTATATGTGAGCCTAATGCAGTTGGCTGCTTGAACCTCTTCCCGCAGTGGGAACATGAGTATGTCCCTTCTTTGTGAATCTTCATATGTAGAGTTATGTAAGTAGTTGGGTATGACTTCCCACACACGTGACACATTGTCATTTTGCGAGTTCCATCAACAACGGGAGGCTCCTCGTCAACTTTAGGTTTGCAATTTGCTACATGACTAGTAAAATCTGACTCGTTGTAATATCCTCCCCAGCAAATAGGACATACGTATGGATGGAAATGTTTCTTTCTATGTTCTATAAGTGTTTTAAAATCTGAATATCTTTGATTACATAAATCACAGGATCTTCCGAATTCATTAGCTTCGTGTGTTTTCTCACAATGAGTGAACATTTCAGATGGATCAGAGAATTTTGCAGGACATTCAGTACAATAATATTTGTTTGAAATATCTTTATAACTAGATTTGTGAAATGTTTCTTTCGTTTGTTTGTTTTTATCTTTGTTTGAACAAATTTCATCATAATTTTCATCTAGATACTCTTCGTTAATTGTGCTGTCATGAAGTTCTGTGTCATTATTGCTATTCTTTAACATATTAAATAGAGGTTCATCATCTGATAAATCCAGTAGATTTTTACTGTTTTCTAATTGCTGTAACAATATTTTTTTTGATTTTTCCATAGTTTTCTTGAAAATATACGCATCTTTCAATATGTTTAGACACTGTAGGCAAATATTGTGAGGTAAGTCATCATCTGGAAGAATCTGGGAAAAGAATGTGAAATCTGATTATATAAATATTTATTTTTATCTAAACAGAATAATAAATCATCTATTTTTGAAGCAAGAAAAGTTTTAAGAATGAAAAAAATTAACCTGTATGTTGAAGGACCATGTTAGCATTGTATATATAACCTCTTCTGTATTCTGACACTCTATACTCGAGTGAATATTCAACATTTCCACATTTTCTGACAGACAACACCTACAGACTTCTTCAATTTTCATTTTGTAAATATTTTCAATAATTAATCAAAATTTTATCCACAAATATCTTGATATTTTAAACAATAAATATTAAGAAAAAAGTTAGAGTAATTTTTATATTTATTTTCAACAGAGTGAACTGTCAAGCTTATCTCATGTGAGGCGGCGTTTACACTAGGTTCATGACTCTTTTGTTTTCAATACCATCTATCGAATATTTTTAGACTGTGTTTGTTCTTTTGATTTACAATTTACAACAAACCTAAGTTATCGTGGGTTTTTTATTATTTTTTACAAGTCACTCGAGAAAATAAGTAGCCAGGCAACAGCGCAACGAATTCAAATAATCTTTGGTTGAAAGTGCTGGTTGTAAACTTTAAAATAAACATATTTAATTATATTCACTGACTGACCGGGGACACAGTCATTGGTCATAAAAATGTATATAAAAATTGAAAGAGATAGATATGAGATATCATAGTTAAGTGTTTGACGTTTTTGTCACTGCATGTGTGATAAAAATGTTAACATCGAAATCAAATATTTAAGCATAAGGTTTGGGTTTCAGTTTGATAAACCAAATTTGAGATTAAATTTAATCGAAATCGAAATTCTTAAGAGATAATACCTAAAGTAGCATTCACATTGCTTCACTTTGGATGATCATCCAGAGTGCCAGAGTCAAACCTGTTCATCGAAAGTGAACACGTCCGTTCACGCTTGTTCAACCTATGCATTCACTGCCATGTCAATACTTACGGCCATGTTATATGTAGTTTGACATATTTTGTAGGTTTACTGGAAGACATTGCCTCAAGGCAATATTTACGCCTTTTTTTAAAAATTTTGACACTAAAGTGTTTATTTTTTTTTATTATTTTAATAAAAATTTAAGAAAAATAACTCTTACCCTGATGATGCCAAGTAGAAGCCTTGGCGAAAACGTTTGAGGTGAATAAATTTAATTTGGAAATTATACAGTGTTTTAAAATCATTTTAATTATATGTAATAAATTTCATATGTAAAAAATATGTAAAATGTAAAATGTATTAATGTATGTAATGTATGTAAAAATATGTAAAAAATAAGACATTATACATCTTAAATTCAGCGATGAGGTTTGCCACCCATCCTGAATGTCTTGATTTTATATTGGCACGAAGAGGACAGTTTGCATGTTTCTTACATGCAGCTGATCTGCTGGCTACCCCACTTGTGGGATATGCCGTGATGGTATAGTATAGTATAGTATAGTATAGTAATAAATTTCCAAAGTGTTAACACAAAAACATTTGATTTATTAAATAAATTATGTCTATAACACTTATTTTTGGATGAGAAATCACTACAAAATTCGATAAACGTCAGATGACGTCATACTTTAGAAGCGTATTTTAAGCACCGTATAAACAAGATCTCATTTAAGTCCGTGTAAACCATAAAGACAGAAGAGCAATCTGGAGCATATACAAGAACGAAATGGCTGTGATCAAAAGCGGAGAGAGCTGCGCAGAAGCAAGGGTCGAACAAGGCGTAAGACAAGGATGCTCAATGTGGCCAGCTCTCTTTAACTGCTATATTTTTTTAATTTTTTTTATTTATTTATTATTCCAATAGAGCATACAAAATTAACATGAAAAACAATATAATGGAATATATTGCCCCACTAGATTAAAATCTGTTCTGGGGCAATACTAGAAAAAAAAAATACATATATCAAAATACAATTTTTCAAATATGACTTAAAATACAATTCTTTTATGTAAACTTGAATAAGAGTTAAAATAATTCAAAATACATAATGAAATAGCATGTCATACGTCAAGTCATTTAGAATGTGCAAATAAGATTAATGTAAGAGTAAGTCAGTTATTGTATTATGTTCGTCAGGTCTCTCTCAGACTCCCTTCTTCCCCTGTCCATGAGCCAATTCGTCACCAATTTGTTTAAGTTTTTCCCACTTGGGGAAATAAATTTAGCAATATTTGGGATTATTCGATTATACATTCTTGGCCCAAGGAAGGTGAGGAATCTCTGAGCAAAAGTCGTATGTGTAATAATTGGTTGCAATTAGGGAATCCAATCCCGCATCAAAATCGCGATCCCGCAAGCCTGCGGGATTGAGGTCATCAGTCCCGCGGGATCCGCGGGATTTGCGGGATTGAGATTTTTTAATAAAAAAAACTGTTTCAAGTAGATACTTAGTTATTTAAAATAATATATTAAATAAAGACGAGTAAATTTAAATATTTTTATTATTATGCAGATTAATTACTCATATTACTAATTAACAAGTGGAAATAATGATGTTTTAGAGGTATAAATAATCAGCTTCTTATAAGGAACGATATAATACAACATTTCACCTTATAGATTTGTAATTTGTATGAACAATTGAACATATTTATTAATTTCGACTTTTAGAGGCATAAAAAATAGTTTTTTTCTGATAATACTTTCGAAGAAATGATAAGTACCTAAAGTTTCATCTTTTTTATTTGATCTTATCTTGTTGCATAAATAGCCAGCGGCGGAAAAAGCACGTTCAGCTTCCATGCTATTAGGTGGAGTTGACTTCATATTACTTGACTATCCATTCTGTACGGAGACTGTTCATCTTCTAGTATAGACGAAGGCTCATCATTTAATAGATTCGATAAAGGCGTGTCTTCTTCATCGCCATTGTCATCAACTTGTTGGTTTTGAGTTTCAGGTTGTACCTGCGAGTCTGACAACAGTCTCTCGATTGAAGACTTCATTTCAGTTCGAAATGTAACTTTGCTTGGATGAAAGAATGGAACGTCCACCACATTTGTAGATCCTAAATCTTTTTCTAGATATTTGTTAGGATTTTCTAAGCACAGCAACACGACAGTCATTGATGTGCGGCGTTATTTTATCCGGCGAGATAGCGACACTTCAAGTTCCTGGCTTAACCTGGTATTTTGTCGATCCAGTTTGCTTATCATGAAACGAAATGTGGTTTCTGCAGAAACTAATGTTGCGTCCTCGCGGCATAAGACATTTACAGCAAGCTTCACTGGCTCTAAAGTTCGTTTAATATTACTCAATGTTATAAATTCTTCATCAGTGAATGAAAATGAAGATGATGTCAGTTTAAGATCAATAAGTGCTTTAAGTATGTACTGTTTGACTTGGTTGAACCTCGATAACATTGATGCGAGACTGTTCCAGCGCGTTCGGCAATCTAGGATCAGCTGTAATTCTTTGCAGAATTCTGCTTTAATATATATTTGCAGAAGATCATTTGTTACTGGAGATTTCGAACTTAAAAGCTTGACAATTTTCCTGACTTTTTGAAACAGTAAAAACAAAAAATGGAATAAGTTATAATGATTTTCATTGAAAAATCTATTGGTCTGACAATACTTATCTACCTATATTGTGGTAGCAAATCTCCTTCTTGAATGTCTTCCTCTACCGAAAAGTCACTTGCTCGTCATCATTTTCATTATCACTCCCACCATCCGGTCTATTTTCGCGTACTTCAACTTGACTTTATTTCTTCTTGTTGTCTCTGATTGCATAGAACTTCAAGAACAGCGAGTTGCAACCCATGTGCAAAGAATACTGGTGGTGCGCTGATAATAATCTCTCAACTTTCTTCATGACTGCTGCACCATCGGTTGTTGCTGCGATCACATCTAGATTTAGGAAACTCTAATTATTTTCCATCCAAATTCTATAGAAAAGTCACGAGATCCAAGGCAAAGTAGTTAACTAACTTATCATTAAGGCTGTGCTGGGTTTAATAAATAATCAGAATGTCGTCTGAGCCCATTCTTAAATATTTTTTTCAGTCCCGCAAGCATGCGGGATCCCGCATGAGTAATCCCGCATTTCTGATCCCGCAAAAAAGGTGCGGGATCCCGCATTTACGGGATCCCGCTTTTGCGGGATTGGATTCCCTAGTTGCAATAGTCTTCCATTTCGTGTATTTGCTGAAAGCATGTGTTGTGGCATGTATGGAGTTGGATTTAGGTGTATGTGTTTAGTTATCGTCTTTATGTATAGTTGTCGTATGTCCAGTACAGAAAATTCTTTGAAAAGTCTATCAGATGAGTATCTATACGGTTTCCGGCAGATTACCCTAATGAGAGACTTCTGTGCAATATACAGCGAGCCATTGATGAACTGAGAGAAGAGATGAAGAACTGGACAGGAGTAAAAATAAATGGGAAAAAGGTCGACATGATCAGATATGCTGACGACATAGCACTGCTCGCAGACTCCGAGATGGAGCTGAACGAAGCCTTAGGAAAAATGGAAAGTATTCTGTTGTCAAAGTACAACATGAAAATAAATAAAGAAAAAACAAAATGTATGGTCGTTGGAAGGGAGGAAACGACTGCGAACATTGCCATAAATGGAGTGAGCATCAAACAAGTAAGTGAATTCGTGTACCTGGGCAGCAGAATAAACCAGGATGGACGCTCCAAATCAGAAATTGTGAGCAGAATAAACCAGGCAAGGATTGCCTTTAACAAAAAATCAAAGATATTGGAATCCCCAAATATTGACTTAAGCGTAAGGAAGAACCTTACTAAAGCCTTTGTGTGGAGCATTCTGCTTTATGGTTGTGAGACATGGACCATCAGCAAGAGTGAAAGCGGACGGTTGGCGGCCTTTGAGATGTGGTGTTACAGATGCATGCTTAAGATCCATTGGTCGGAGCACGTCGAAAATGAAGAAGTATTAACCAGGGTAGGCGAAAAAAGGCAACTCCTTAAGAGAATCAGTCAACAACGAGCTAACTGGATTGGCCACAACATCAGGCACCCAAGACTACTCATCGCCATCGCAGAGGGTAAGACCGAGGGGACAAATGGCAGAGGCCGACCAAGAGACGCATATATGGACCAACTGAAGAGAGACATTAACTGTGGCTCATACGTAGAGCTGAAAAGACTGGCTGAGAATAGAGACGAATGGAGAAGAAAAACCAAACTCGTTGCACACCAATCCAATAGACCATTAAAGGTCACGTGGTCTTGTCTATGGATTTGCTTTTGCTTGGGGGGCAAACAGTCAGATTGCGCAAATCATCCTTGTAGGATGTTATGCCATAAGAGAAAAAAAAGAAAGTCAGACGACAAAATAATAACAAAATCGACACTGACAGTTTTTTTGATTATTAGGTATTCTTTAGGCGTTCCACCTAATATTACACCGTAATCGTCTGTTGTGTTGGGATGCCTGATGCCCCTCAATGATTTTTCTGTGACGTCATCCTTTAATGGTCTATGGATTGTAACTCATTATATTATAAACCATAGAGTATAATAATATTATATTATAAGTGTAAACGTAGTATGTCAGATGTCAAGTTGTTTATTTAATAAGTTTTGTTTTCGACTTGAAATCTCTAATTTTTATAATATTTTTAAGCTAACATCATCTCGTTTCATAGTTTAGAAATTGTTCTCAATGATTACTCTACTATGAGTTATATTTAGTGCGAGTTATAATTATTTTTTATAGTGTAATATGAATGGGCGAATTGTGAAATCAAAGACTGATCGTAGAAACAAACAAAGAAGAAAACGAAATTTAAAAAAGAAAAGGAAACAAGTTCAATCATTCCCGTGTAGTGTTAAGAATCCATTTCTAGCAAAACCCAACAGTGTTATAGATTGGAAAGCTGTAAATATGGCTGCTAATTATTGGAGTCAGTCCAGAGCTAGCATGGCGGATTGGCAACATAAACATGAAATAGCATATTGGAAATCTAAGGCAGAAGCTCTTAGCTATGAAAATAAAATACTTCACAGTATAATTCAAAATATTTACTGCAGCAAATCGGAACAATCTCATGCTGGTAGTTCAGGAAAGACACAGTTTAAGAAACATTTGCCTCAAAGTGATGAAGATGAACAAGTAGATAATGATATGGAGGTCAGCGAAGAGTTTATGTCATATTTAAAAACAAGCATGAAACATAAAATGGAACTAGAGAAGTCAAAGCAAAAGGAGAACGAGAAAAATTGCCAGGCACCGAAACAACCAGTCGATGCTGACCGAATAAAGGAAATGAAAATGTTGTACGGAAAATCATCCGCATTGATTGTTGGTCTTGAAACAAAAGTTAACCTCAATTATGATCAATACAGAGATAAAAATAAACCAGATTATTGGCCGTATTTCCCACTGAATCCGAGCATGTGATGATTCCAGGATTGACTGATTATTGATACAGAACCATTTAGATTTGTATTTTTTTTTTTTTTAAGTTTATAACTTTAGGAGATTTTGTGTTGTTTACTATGTGTAAATATTGATCTTAGACATGAAGATACATGGAAACAAAATAGCCTGATGGTAGTTTTGTATTTGCTATTATGCATTCACAATATATTTAATTTTTTTTATTATTTTTTTTTTTTTATTTGTTTTTTTTTTTTTTTTTTTTATTTTTTTTTTTTTTTATTTTTTTTTTTTTTTTTTTTTAATTTTTTGTCAATTTGATTTTTTTCTTTTTTTTTTTACATTTTAATCGACAATTTAATCAAAAAAAATAATTTTACATTTTAATCGACAATTTAATCAAAAAAAATAAAATTAAAAAACACAATATAAGCATATTGCTTAGTGTGATTTGCAGTGTATTTGACGATTGTGATTGTGGGTGATTTTGAAAGCGGGAGGAAACGAAAAGACATTTTTACATTGAATTTAACACTTATAAACTAAATGTTAGATTACTTAGAATCAATTTATATCAAACATCATCTGTTACCAAGTATTTCTTTACTACTGCAGGAAAAGGAAACACAGTACAATGTATTAATATCTGCAGTGAACAATGTCTTGTCGTGACGCATGGAGATACACCTCCATTGCAGTCTTATTTTGTTGAATAATTTTTACGTTTTAACAACATGATTCAATCACAAGAAGTAATGGTTTTCTTTATAAACATTGTAAATCCTTTTATTTCTTTACTCTTTAAGTTTCATACATAAAAATATATAAATTAAAATTATCTATTTTTTAGTGCCTTGTTTTATTATATTCACCCTCATGTCGCCTTTTAAAAAATGTAACAATAAAAAAAGATGTAAGTAAATAAAGATAGATTGAAAAAAAAACACACTTTGTAGTTAACTTCCAAATGACTATTAACATTGCATTCTAGTATTCGGAGACTCTATTATCAGGCGATTAGAAAAAAAGTATTTTTTTGATGCATGCATGATGATGGAGTCGAGAGTCTCTGAATACTAGTACGCGAAGTTAATAAAAGTCATTTGGAAGTTAACTACATACTGTGTGTTTTTTTTTAAATTTATCTTGAAATGGACTTCCAACTTTTGGTTAATAGTATCAAAATTTTGTATGTAAATCGGTGAAATTATTGAAGTTGTGTAGAAAAGTACCTATTCTTAAATATGACTTATAGGTCAATTTTTGCATCATGGTTTTAGGTAAATGAAATTGGATTCTATATTTGAAAAATTGTCTCAGTTCAATATTTTTATTTAGTCATTAATTTTTGTAGTTTTTGTTGTGCAAATATTTTTCATTAAAATATTTTGAATATTATATCTCCAATATTTGAAAGTTTTCATATAATATTAATTATGATATAGTACGAGGGCTTGTGCATTTACATTGTGAAAAAACATTTAAGAATTTTGAAAATGTATCAAATCAAAAATACTGTTTATTTTCCACATTAATGATTATATGCTTTAGCACTTTTATCAAATTAGCTTGATATAATATTCTCTTGTATTATGTTTCCTTATTAATAATGTCAATCTAACTTGACAAAAACCCCCGAGCATATGATATTATGTGAAAAATGAGGTGTTTTTGCTTTCATTCACACATTTTAAAAATTCTTAATTTCATATCTTAATACAATGTAGTAAAGGAAAAAAAATATATAACAAATTATTTTCCTTTGCGTGTTTTTATTGATTGAAGTGGATTTCCAATCTAGTGTAGTGTATCCAACTTGGTAAGTTTCATATTCAGCTTTCTACATGCCTACATTATACTTTTAAAACCCAAGACTGTAGAGTGAAGTCAAATGATATGCCATATATATGACCAGAATGAATACTATACTAATTAATACTGTATTATGGTATACCCTTGTACCATATTACAAGTGGCGTTGGCAAAGAGAATGGGACACCATATTAATCTATCTTTTCTTGTTTCTTTTGCTGCATCCGCATTCATACAATTTTTCATACACACATACCAATTTCTCTTACTTAACATCCAGCTATCCATGAGGATTTGATCCACATGGTTAAGCCACTTATGTATAACCATTGGAATATATTATACTTTGTTCTTGATGAATAAAACAGCTTATCTTCGGCTTAATTCTAATACATTGTGAGTCAATTGTATCTAACTTAACAGGAAGAACAAAATACTTAATTTTTCTTAATCATCGTTTGGATTGAATTGGTTATATGCGACACAGTTTATACTTCCAATCGAAACATCTTATAAAATTGACAAATTAAAAAAAAAGATTTGTATTACTGTAAACGGAACATGAATCCATGATAGATTTGAAATAAAAAAAATGACTTACGGTGTATTAGAATTAAGCCGACGATATTTGAATAAAAAGTTAGATAGATTAATATACAAAGATTTTATATTTAATATTCTCCGAGTCAAGCATGAAGTTTGAGCAATGTGTGCTTATTTTTTTTTCAAAGTAATATTTTTTTGATGATTTTTGACACTAATTCTTTTAATAAAATATCAGAATATACCCCAATTTTTATTATTGCCTTATTTTTCCAATACTCAATATCCAACATTCTTTTAACATTCTATTTTACACCTTAAATTCAGTGATGATGTTTGTAACCCATCCTGAATGACTTGATTTTTTGTTGGCACGGAGAAGACAGCATGGATGTTTATAACATACCCACTCATGAGATATGCCATGGGGGTATAATAGTAGTAGTCACCTTCCAACTATTTTTGAAACCTTGATGGAGCGGAAAGCAGCCTCACTTTGCTCCTCTTCTTAAGAGTAACGCCTTGGTGGATACCCTATGTAATAAAATGTAATCTATCAATAGTTCCTGGACCCCTTACCCCTAAAACATTTAATAGTGAGGAGGGAGTCTTAATGTGACCGCTCAAATTTTAGATAGGTATACATTTCATAAGTAATTCTCTAACTACAGTTTACAGCTTTAGTTTAAATCCATCAACTGGCCCAATATGCCTTGACGGAACAAGCTATTGCTCAATTTGAGCGTTAGTTTGAGCTTAAAATATAATATTCCCATGAGATATCTAGATTTTTAGAACCATATTTAAATTTATAAAAAGGCTAGTATTTTTTTGCCTTGCACGCAATGTCGATAGATGGCGTTGCTATATAGACTAAATCAGTGATTCCCAAACTATGGTACGCGTACCACTGGTGGTACGCGACAATTATTAAGGTGGTAAGCAAGCAGCCATGGCCATAGGACATACACAGTAAATAGTTAGATCAAGGGTGGCCAACCCGCGGCCCGCGAACCATATCAAGGGTATGCAATCAAAACCGCACTAAATCAGACTAGTGCTACAAAAATTATTAAAAACTATTCAAGTAGTTAACATTTTTCCTATGTTTGTATTTGTTTGCAAAGCCTTAAAGTCATTTACCAATATCATCTTAATTATAGTTAAAATAATACACGGCGAGTTCGTATTTATCTCAACATTTTTTTTTTCATTAAACTGCCATGATCTCATCACAAAACTAAAATGAGTTAGTGCATTTTGGTTGTATACCCTCGATATGCACTTTTTTTTAAAATAATCGGTACAAGTACCCGTTACTTCTTTGAAAGAGGCAATTTGAGAAAATATTCTTAAAGAAGACCAAGGAGTTTTGAAACATTTCAAATATCTATACAATTTTGAAAATTTGGCGACGGGGGGGGGGAGGGTAGAAATTTCAAGGTGAAGTATAATTTTCAAATGTTCCTTATATGGAGTGCGGCCCGGTAGGAAATCTCATTCTGAAATCTGTCCCGGCTGCTGAAAAGGTTGGCCCCCCGTGAGTTTGATAAAACGTTTTTAAATTCAGTTCAGCGGTACGCTACTGATTTATAATTACGTGTGTGTTACGCGAAATTAAAAGTTTGGGAACCACTGGACTAAATTAAATAGGTACCTACTTACTTGGTAACTTGGCATATTTGTCGCACTTACAAATGTATTTCATAGATGGCAATACCATTCACAACGTGGTCATATTTTTTATAGTAGGTATCACAGTCGCGGGTCAGTATATTTATTATTCTATGGTTGCGGGCTAGAATTTCATAAAGTAGGTACCTAAAATCTTACAAAATATTGTGAAATGCGACGATTTGTTTTTGTAATATTCATTTGAAAGGGACGTGACGTATATATTTGAAAACGTTATAGTGCGTAGACTGATTATAAACGTGTTTTATTTTCGTGAATGACAATTCGAGTGCAATATTTAGACAATTATTTACAATAATTATTACTTCGAATTTATTTTCAGCCACAAAATGGACAAAGGGAACGTTCTATTTCAGCTTCTGACAGCCCAGGATCATTGTAGGGTGAAGGTTGTTAAAACGGGTAGGTAAAATTTTTCTTCATTTGAGATATTTATCTATTACATCAAAATGATCTATTTCTAGATTGTTGTTGTTGTAATTGTTTTCGTATTACCTAGATTTGTACCTTGTATTGTTTTCGAATTTTCTTGAAGAACTTCAATTTTTGCATCGGCAAACTTTTTTTTTATCGACAGTCGATGTAAAGGTCTGTTCTATGATTTTCTTCAGTTAATATTATATCGAATAATAAAGATAGAACAAAGCAAAGTTTTCAAATTGTGTAGGTAAATTGATTTTGAAAACCCTACTTAGTTCCACTTCCGAAACTTTAGTGACTAGGTATTGTTCACTACGGTTATTTTAATAGATCCAAGCTCGTTTTGATTGAACGGTCTCGTTAATTCAAGCGAATTTTCTGCATTTTATATTGAAGAAAATCAGTAAATCTTTATAGTTGATATCAAGGGCGTAGATATGTACTTTAGATCACTAGGAGCATCTGCAATTAGACCCATTTTACAAACGGCATTACGAAAGTCGCTGGCCTATCCCCTTCTGTCGAGCGCTTGAAGCTGACACGAATTGCCTCCCTTTAATAATTCTATTCTGACAAAAGAGCTCCGAGAAAAACGTGGCTGAAGCACATAGAGTCCGACTTTCTCCGCAGACGACTAAAGCCCGAGGATCAGTGTGACCAAATTTTATTTTCAAAAACTACTAAATAGGGAAGTCAAAAACTACTAAATTCTTAAAATGGTATAGGAATTTGAAGTATTTCAAGAACTCCTCGGTTTTCTTAAACAATATTTTCTCGCAGTACCTTTTTCTAAAATGTACCCGGTATTTGTACCGACTGATGTTTACTTTCCGGGTACTTTTATACCGACTACTGAAAAAAGTTACTCGTTTGATTTTCTACCCCCCCGTCGCCGAATTTTCAAAATGGTATAGGAATTTGAAGTATTTCAAAAACTCCTCGGTTTTCTTCAACAAAATTACCAAAAAAGTAGGAAACTACCAAATCTGGTCACACTGCCGAGGATGTAAAAAGCATTGCTGCTGACAGAAAGCTGGTCAGAATTGGTTCAATACCCACGGGGGGCAACCACTGCCGCATATAGGCACCGTCCACGTGCACGATCTTATGCAGCAAGGGCTCCATAAGAAGAAGTAGAAGGATAATTCTAGGTACGAATTGGCTAAGATACCGTTAAAGGTCTGATATATGTTTAAAATTATTAAACACTTCCAATATTCACAATATTTGTCGCTTACATGTTATATTTATATGTCTTTCATCTGTTGTGTACCATGTAAATGAATAAATAAATAAATAAATAAATATTATCAACATGCATCAGAATCCTTGTAACTTTTTATCACATTCATACTCTTCACTTTATTTTGTTACATTCTTTTCACTTGATTTTCTAAAAAAAAAAAATATCAGATAATTCTTCATATTTTGCTTCTTCTATCCATTTCTCGTATTCTTTTTTCAATCTCTTAACTTTCGTCCTATATCTTTTGATGAATAACATAATATGCATTCCTCTTTTGACGTAAAGTACTTGATACATACCAGCGCATTTTTCCATGCATTATTCTTTTATTCTTTATTCTTTTATGCAAAAATCTACTAGCAAATGTATCATTACATTCTGTCTTTCAAGTACACTCAAATATTATATTACTTGTATTACGTTTAACTCCTTTATACTTTTCCCGGTAACAGATTTATCTAGAATTCGAGCCAAAGAATAAACATATTTAGACACCACAACGAAATGATCTGTTTTTAGCACAGTAGGTACCTCAGTAGATATCTATACATACGTGTGTCAATCAGAAGAAAACTTTATGAGAAATCAGAAGTGGTGGAAGACAATTAGACAGGCCTCGAAGAGACTCAACATCAACTCGTATTTAGAGGAGCTTTATGCCAGGGACAATTGGCGATACTTTAAAAGGTGGCAAGGCTTGGATATCCGTTGTTTTCGGTATAATAGCTCTAAGGAGCGGTTTGATCGTCGGAAATTGGAAATATGTTATCAATTTCTCATTATTTTCATCTAAATTCGCTTTGCCTGTTTAGTTTTGTTCTCCCTAAAGAATATATGTCTCTCACTTTTTTTTGTAAGTTTTCTAGTGTCCTGCTAATGGCGCGTGTTTGTAAAACATCACCAACAAAAACACTTAACCCTCTGGCTACCAGTGTGCCTGTACGGGAACATGAAGAATTAAATTTATAAAAAATCGCCTGATTAGATAAGAATTTATATTTTATGCGGGAATTATTTAGAACCAATCAGAAATCTCGATTGGAGAACCATGTCTACACAATGCAACATTGTGTAAAATCTAATCGGAAGAAGTGAGAAAGGTGTCCCAACACTTACGAATTGGCTCTAGGCTGGCTTAAAACTTGGTTTTATAGAGTGGAATAAGAATTTTTCTGACGAAGTCACTTATTTGATGTGTTATTATTCCCAAACATTTATTTTATTTTTTTAGCCACAATTTGCACATTTACGACCTTTGATTAAAAAATTGAAATAGGTGCTATCATTTCATGCGTCCATATTTTCCATAATATTTTATTGTTGTATATTTTTGTAGTGATGTTTGTGAATAAAATAATATGGGTAACAACTTCATATCCTCGTACAAACAAATGCGCTTCCCTTAAAAACGGTAAGCGGTAATTAATATTTTTTTGCTTATTCATTGTACACATAAAGAATTGTTCCAGGGCTGTTCAATTTAATTTGGTAGTGAAAAGGTTAAGCATAATATTCAGTTCGGCGATGAGCCATGTCGACCATCCATCATCATCGCCCTCAACGCTCCTCTCGGGAGCACAGGGCAGAAACCAGCCTCCTTCATTCAGAGCGTCTCTGCACCAATTGCGTGGTGCAGAGACGCACCTCTTTCCACGATATTCCTAGCGCTCTGATATCTTTGTCATAGGAACGGTGTATTGTGGAAGAGGGACGCCCGGGCCGACGGAACCCCTGCGGACGGAACAACAGTGCTCTTTTTGGCCAACTATCATTGGGCATTCTCAAAACATGTCCCAGCCAGGACCATCGTCTCTCCTGTATTACGGAGATTACAGGTCTCTGCTGGGTGCGCCGGCGCACAGCATCATTTGTAACATGTCGACCATCCAGAATGTCTTAATTTTTATTAACGCGAGGACAACCTGCACTAGCTTCTACAGTCTTCTAGCTACACATTATAGGAAACGCCGTTATGGTTTAAGACGGAGATATTCAGGAATTAAATTGAAATTGTTCTTCATAGCTTGTTTAGTATAAAACGGAATATTTTAGTTTATTTTTTGATTCATTTGAATAACAAGATATTTAATTGATGAAGTTTTATATAAATAAGTACCTACCTTATATGAATTTTTTTTTAATTTTGTTTTTACTAGCTTTAAATCCGACATTGATCAGGAAAAATCATCAAATTGTCAATTTATTCAATACAACAAAATAACTATATTTTGACAAAATGGAGGATGAAAATATGTTCGCATTTCATACATATATGACAACTCGATAGTATATCAATTGTGGCAATAAGATGATAAATATGATAAAATTAAAGTTTTTTGAAGCAAACATATACATCGACTTACCCTGAGGTTGTGCAAAGGAGGTAGGGAACTGCCCCCCCCCACAGTTCTTGAAAGTCATAGAAAAATTCAAATATTTTTTATTGAAATAATATTATACACATTTGATATTTACATGCATAAACACAATTGCAATATGATTTATAATTAGTTATTTTACCCTCAAAATTGAGCAGGCTTTGAGGGATTATAAACAAGTAAGTATTAAAGTATGGGAAAATTATGTTGAATTGGTATCGAAGTGGGAATCTGCCCCCTTAGAAAAAATTCTAGGTACGTCCGTGAACACACATGGTAAATTCACATA
The DNA here is from genome assembly GCA_947579605.1 of Athripsodes cinereus. Taxonomy (NCBI): domain Eukaryota; kingdom Metazoa; phylum Arthropoda; class Insecta; order Trichoptera; family Leptoceridae; genus Athripsodes; species Athripsodes cinereus. The sequence goes on along the minus strand of OX388312.1, from coordinate 1,917,746 downwards.
TCCAACATAATATCTACATATAAATATATTTTTTATTCAAGATCATCCCATCACACCAAATTACTTGCAGGGTAGGCAGAGTGAAAAAAGGTTAGGCAAGCAAATTGTAAGTATTACTATTGGATAGAGATGTTGTGATAACAATGTATGGGTAAAAAAGGTTTAGAAAACTAAATTTAATATTTTTATAGTCTTGATTATGTATTACAAGTTAGTATTAGACGAATATTTTAATAAATAGATAGAATAAATAGATCGGTCTTACTTTACGGTGTAGAGGCGTGGACTCTTAAAGTTAATATAATTAACCGCCTTGAAGCGTTTGAAATGTGGATCCACCGTAGAATGCTAAGAATATCCTGGACCGATATGATAACAAACATTGATGTTTTACGTAGAGCCAATGTATGTAAATAGAGAATTGTTCACCACTATTAAGCTCCGTAAAATATCATATTTTGGCCATGTAATGAGAGGTAGCAAGTACACTATACTCCAGTTCGTCATGAAGGGGAAGATCGATGGCCGCGTATTTTTAATATTTTTATCGTAAATATTTTTAAAATAATAGTATGACATTTTTTATTTCGTTTCATTTATGTTTCTCAAGCGAAACGTAGGTATGCTCTCTGGTGGCCCGCTCCACGAACTAACTTGACAGTTTCAAATTCATACAAATTTGTACGGTAGTATTTTAACTATCCGGTAAATTGTATTATTTAATCACAATAATGATGTCTTTTTTCATAATAATTATTGTAATAATGATACTAGTAGCATGATTGTGCACTTTTCAGTTTATCTAAGTACCTCAAAACGATGAATTAGCGAGAAAATGATTAAAATACATAAGACACATGTGTACGCCATGTATTTGAAAGAGCCATGGCTTTTTCTTACACATTACATTCTAATATTTATTTACCTATACCATCACACTGACTCCCACAAATAGGGTAGCCAGTGAACTAACTGCGTGTAATAAACATATAGGTTGTCATGCCAAATGAGTTTGTTCTATTATTTTTTTTTTGTATTCCTTTAATGAAACAATGTGTAATGTGAAGCTTAAAAACATTTTTATGGACCAAATTAATTTAATCCATACATAAATATGACATGGTTAGTTAGAAATCACTAATGACGTGATAATTTCGCCACTGCATATATTATCATCACATTTTTTACGTAAAATACTTTTAAGCTCCGACACAAGCTAGCAATATGCAGCTTCGCCGGGTGAGATCTAAATACAAATTAAGTACCTATAAGAAATGTTATATGTAGATATCTTGTTTATTTTGTTTATATTTAATGTTTTTTTTTCAATTAAAAAAAATAAAAAATATAAGTTTTTTTTTTACGAAAATGATTTTGTACAAAAAGAATAAAATAAATAAATAAGTTAATAAATATTTTAGCCCGTTCGTATATACGAGGTGTGTTCAGAAAAAAATGGTAATTTTTAGATTTTGCGAGTTTGGAGAGTCCGATTGTCAAAATATTTTTTATATTATGTTGGTATACATGCCTCTGAAGTATGATACAATTTTCAGCTGTATTCATTGTTCACTTTGTCTGTGGCAGCCGCTAAAGTTAGACGTGTTTTAAGAGCTCGGCGATTTTCGTTTGTTATAAAAAAATGGATTATATACATACACACACACACACACATTGCTGAAGTGTGCACTGTTTGGATGTAAGACTATTGGAATGTTTTTGTCGCTTACATGTTATATTTATATGTCTTTCATCTGTTGTGTACCATGTAAATGAATAAATAAATAAATAAATAAATACACTATGAGGTCTTATCCTCTGGACTACAAATATTTTTGATATCTTATTTATTGACAGAGATATAAGTGCTATCACATTTCTATGGTAATTGAAGAATATAATGTCATATTGTTAACGATGGAACATAAATCCACCTGTCACGTATTTATTATTCGAATAATTTTGAGTAATTTAGAATTATGGGTTAGTTGGAAGATATCGCGTCTCTGCGATAAACTCGCCCATTGCGCAAAATTATTTGTGTATACCACGTTGTAATTATATAATTTTTGTCTAAATATTTTGTACAATAAAGTTTATTATTTTTTTTATTACCCACAAAATATTTAAACACCACTAGATGAAACAATCTTTGTAAATAGTTTTTTTAAAAGAACTTCCGACCACGCCAGATTTATATTATTCGCATTTGTCGGCGAATTATCCTCTCGGTAAATTGTATATCGGTGAATTATCCTGTCGGTAATTTGTCCTATTGGTGAATTGTCAGTCAGCTAATTGTTGTCGGTGAACTATCGGGCTCCCGGCCAGATGATTTCCTCAAATTTTGCCATTTCTTAGGAAGACATTTGTGACACCTGTAAGTGGTAATTTTTTGATTTGATGTTTATTTTTTCTTGAGAGAAGCCGGGTAAAATTTATTCTAGTACTTAATAAAATTCAGCTTTTTTATACCCATTTTTGTATGGCAAATCATAACAAAATTCGACAGTTGGAGCGCAAACTTCAGGTGACATCCACATTAGAAGCATATTGGTAATCTGTGGGTCTTTGATTGGTTTACTTATTAATGTAATGCATTGTTTGTAAAACTGTTTATGTCTTCAAAATGCATAAAATAAAGTAAAATAAATTACTACTTCTACTATCCCATCACGGCATATCCCACAAGCAGCATGTATCAAATGTGCAAACTATCCTCTCTGTGCCAATAAGAAATTAAGACATTCAGGATGGATGGCAAACTTCATCGCTGAAGATTAGATGTAAATTGTCTTTATTTTTTTTAAACATCTGCCTTTTGCAGGACACTCAAAAGCTTACGGAAAAAAGTGGGAAACAAATGCTTTGCCGGGTGCTCTACGGGACAGAAAATAAATTAAGGAAATCAAATTAAATATGAGTAATTTTTTAAATCGATTTTTAATTCCTGTTAACAGAATTATCCTATTACATAATTATATTTAGGCAGGTATTTATTTAGGATTAAAATTAGACAATAATAATTATAGAAGATCTGCAAGGGTTTGTGTTTTTATTTAGGATATAAATATATTTTTAGTATTTAATTTCACATACCTGTATTATCTATAGACAGTTTAATATTTTTAGATGTCTGCATCTAATGTGATTTTAATAGTTAGAGTGATCAAGACACAAAACAGTCTTCACTATCCTGTGGTCATAATTTTATCCAGTTAATAAAAAATGCAGCTTTACTTACAGCAAAATATTGGAAATCTGATACATATTTTGTTTTTGTGCTTAATATTTAGGTAAACTTGGATTTAATTTTTCTGTAAATATAAATTGTTTCAGACACATATGCACCTATATGATGTTGGTTATTTATTTGTAAAAAATCTATCACAAATCAAGTAACCACTTAACTTTTTAACTTTAGGCTTCAACATAAAATAAAGCACAGCTACTTAATCTGCACTAAAAATTAAGACAATCAGGATGGATGTTAACTTTTGGTTTAAATAAATAAATTCCTTTAGGGGCTAAATCTGCATAGTATGTTTTTGTGGACTGGCTGGTTTCTGCATAACTATAGTCAATTATCCCAATTAATTGCAGAATATCTATCGAGATAAGTGCAGAAAACCTTCCAGATATTTTAGGAAGGGTTCCGCGAAAAAATCTCTCCTCGTTGTGCATGGCATCGCATCGCATACCTGCGGAGAGCGTGGAACAAGTGCAAGAGAGAATTCAAAGTTCCCGCGCGGAGTGAGGTGTTGCCGTGGAGCGATGAACGGGGCAGCCGAAGCAACGTGGAGATGAAGGGGCGCGTAGAACCTGTTCTTATAGTTGAAACAACCAGCCGCCCGCGAGCGCTAAACTAAAACAGTCTCGTTGGAATTCCCGTGTGATGCGCGCGTACCGCACGCTCGTTCGTATCAAAACATTCGTGTAACAAACAACTATTGTAACTTATCTCATTGTAGTTTCCTTCCGAATTCCCTCGACAGGGTGAACAGCCCTAGATTGTTAAGTGCGCACCCTTTATTGCACCGTGCCATTGATTATATTATTGTGCAATACATAATTATCATTAATATTACTGGATAATGTGGTGTTTTCTTTCATCATTCCCGCCGTGTTTTTGTTTCTAAGTCGCGCGTACCGCCGCATGCCGCGAGTGTTGAGAGTTTGCTGGTGAACACTCAGTCGTGTGACATTTTTGTGTTTTGTTATAAGCTCGTAGTGACAGTTCTCTCTTGGTGTCATTTCATAAAAGGTTTGTGTCATACCTCCGTGTTTATGTTGTGATTGTGCAATATTTTGGATAACCACATATCGTCTACATTTGGATTAAACATAAGGATTACCTACCACCGTCTTCTTTTAACTATGGTATAACAGTGTGTGGTGAATGAAATTGTATCTCTAAACAACAAGTTGGATTGTATTCCATAATGTTATGTAGTGCTTTCGAAGTTGATTGTGTTCTTGTAGAGTATACTAGTAGAGTGAGTAGTTGGTTAGTTTGCGAAAGGACTAGGGAGGTGTAGATAGTGTAGGTATTAGGTATTACTGGTAGGTATATAATGTAGTGCTGTGTGGGTAGGTAGGTATGTGCTTGTGCTCCTCTCCGGACATCATGTTAAGCGGGTATGTTGATGTGTATTGTGTAGTGTCGATACTTGATGCATCAACATCTCTCGATATTACATTCCTCGATTCTATTGCACCTTCAGTGAGTGAATATAATAATTATAGTCCGTTGTATGGGGAGACATCAACGCACGGTCCATCGGTTTCGTTGGGTGACAAGTAGTTGGCAGTATGTAGGACTGTAGGTAGATATTCTAAGAGAATGATAATAATATTGTTAGGTGATACAGGTAAGTGTACTGAAACTGGGAGTAGCTACGGACACTTCTCGTAGATAGATTGATCGGTCATGAGCGATGTCGCGTCATGAAATGATTGATATTCACAATACCAAAGCCTCCCTTAAGGTTTGGCAACACGTTCTTGGAATTATTATTGATCATCTTATATTATTTTTTATCGCCGACGGATACCTAATGTGTAATTAAAAGAACAGGTTGGACAATAAAAAAGCAATCTGCGGCCGCAGTGGTTGAGAGCTGATCTGTTTATAAACCGAAGCGGGCACGATGAACTCTTATATTATTATTATGTACCTATTAAGTTAGTATTATATTGCATTACATACTGAACAGACCTCCTATACTCCTATATATCTATCTGTCTACCTTATTATATTATTCACTCTGTCTCTTCAGTGTACCAATAATATACCTACTGCCATAATGGCTCTCACATTTGGTGGTACCTATGTTAAAGAATGCAATCGTAACTTTATCGTTTCGCTGTTCATTCAATTAGATTTAACGTCTCACGTGTTAAGAGCATTATACAAAAATAACTTACACAAGTATAACGTCGATATTCGGAAGTGAGGTATTATTATACATAAGTAATTAAATATTCGATCGAAAAGTACGGCTACAGAACATAACTACCTAAGGAATTTTCGTAGGTACCTACTTTAAAGCATTTTTTTTATGGGGTTGATGAATAAGAATAAAATGAAAATTTACGCTTTACGAATTTATTACTCATTTAAGTAATAGAAAACGTTCCAAATAATTTCACAAAGTATTTTGCGTTTTAGAGCAACTATATTATATCTACTTGAATAATTAATGCAATACTATTGATGGAATTTCAATATTTTACTAGAATTATAACAACTTTAATTTACAAAAAAAAAAACATTAATTTGACTACATGAATATTTGCAAAACAGTTTGTAAGATAAAGAATAATATGAAAATTCTATCGCTAGCTGGTATATATTATATAATTGTAATATGTTTATATAATACGTTCTTGTGATGATTAGAGAAGAGATTCTCTACAAATACATAACAATATTATTATTATTAGTAATAAAAGGTTGTTGTATCTGTTTGGAATTCCATTTGTCATAATGGCACGGTGCGGATTACAATACCTAACACATGCTTTGGTAAACATGTGTACGCATTGTGATAAGAATTACATAAAATAACTTACCTACAGTACAGGTAAGTGTATATGTATATAAATATATTTGTCGTGAAGCTCGCAGAATGGACTTTAATATTGTCATTATCATATTTACCAAAAAAATGTGGGAAGTAATACCTATAATAATATGTAATTTAATTACTTTGTAAATACTTTGAAACTATACCTACTAAGTATTTTCAATGCAATGTAATATCTTTTTTCTCCATTCCATTTAATAAAAGTGCGAATTGATTTACATTTAATTAGATCATTACAAACATGCACGTGTTGTTTGTTAGCTATCGATAGTATAATATTGTTTTTTAATTGTCTATTAAAATGATATTCAATATTATTACTATTCAATGAGGTTTCGTGTTTGCCCTTCGGTATGCGTTGATCTTTTTCACAGTCATTTCCTTGTTGTCGTTTTTCACTATTATCAAATAATTGGTTATTAAAAGTGCAGCTAAATTTAAATTCATTATGATTAATTTTATTTAATAATAACTTATGAAGTGAATATATCTATTTTAATTCTTATATCGAGAGTCATGTACGAATTCTATCTATTTTCCTTTTCATTTATTATCTAGGTCTATACTTCCACTGAACATGAAAACTTATTGTACCTACAGAACCTTAGATAAAGATAAATATATTGAAATTATTAGAACAGAAATTGTAAAAAACGCTAGCAAAACTACTGAAAAGTAGTTACATATCAAAAGAAAGGCATTGTAATCTTAATTTTCATCAAAAACTTAAAACTATCACGAATCCATGAAATCGCAAAATTATCACTTAACAAAATTAAATAGATTTAATTTCACACTTTTTAAATGAAAAAATGAAACGAAATTTTCTGAATGTCTTTTAGTAAAAATCGATTAATGAGTTAACAATTTCAATAAAAAAGCAATCCCGGAAGATAAGTATAATTTAATGTTTTTAATCTACGAAATCATTACCGTATAATAGAAGATATCTATTATTATTCTATGCACCAAGTGATTGAATGATTAATTAAATTATATAGGTATTATTAATAGTAAAGATAATTGTATTCATTGTTAGAAATGTCTTTCATTCTAACAGTTTAGTTCCCTTTGATGGCTGCTTTAGTAGGTACATTCCGACGACACTAATGGTCTCCTGAGGAATGTTCACTATTCTAAACTGGAAAGAATAAAATTACCCACCACTATCTCTATCTATCTATCGACCATTAGATTCTTGATGTTGTATTATACTATATAATATTAACACTCCGTAGAGGGTCATCCCTCATGTGAAACTAAATAGTTTGTATTTTTATTTATATACATATATTTTGAAGTAGATAAAGTTTTAAAATAATTAATCAAATAGTCTGTTGTGTTGTGAATACAAAAGTTATCTGTGAAAATATTTAATTTTAAATTAGTGAAGGTATAAATAATTTTTTTAAACACTCCGTTTTTATATTCAGTGCTTTATATTTATTTTTGTTCTATGACGAGTACTATTTTTAAATTATTGAATGTAAGCTTAATCTAAAACTCATATTGATTGTGCATTATTCGAAAATATTAAAAAATAAATTAATACTTCTAAGACTCCTGAGATATCTGGATGTGAGGTGGGTCTCTCTAATATTTGAAAATAACTATTAAATTGTGCAATTTCTTTGTTCACCGAGAAAATTATGAAATATTTTCGTCTTTATATGGATTAAAAATCGATTTGACTAGGTTTAAATATACCTATCTACATGTAGAAGAAAATATCATATTATTATGTTTGCCAACTTCTAATATTTTGGTTGTCCCTTTTCTAAAAAAAAAAAAAAATATTTAATTAAATTTTGGTGGAGAATTTATAAAATCTTTCAAAAATGAAACGTTTGTACCATAGATTTACATTGATACCAAATTATTTGTCTTGTCAAGCCGAACCTACCAATGAAGGAAACCTATACCTACACTGATTATATCCACAGAAAAGTGATTGAGAAAAATTAAATTTCTTACGTGCTGTTCTTTTAATAATTCTTGAACTCAAAAACATGTACATAAAAATATTCTGTGAAATTTCTCATGTCTAAAAATTCAATACTCGATAGATTTTTTTAATTTTCGGGTAACGAATTAAGAAAATGTCATTCAGCAAAACAATGTTTTGTAAAATCTTGATAAATTAACTGACTATTTACTGATTTTACACATATACAAAGTTACGAATTGATTCTCATCTACAAATAAAAAAAAAACACTTTTTACGTACACCTATCATTAAACGAAAAAATCCTAACAATGTTTCAAACGTCATAATGAATTAAAAACAAAGACTTCTAAAAGAAAAAGCGCATTGTGTAGAAAGTTAGTACTGTAATTACAAAATATTTTTTATTTGTTTTCTGAGCGCGATATCTATTATTATAAAATGCTAGTATCTACTAAAAATATTCCAACATGTTATAATATGATATAGGAAATTAACATAAATATCTCGTATTGAATACAAGAGAATTCTTAAACAATAATACTACATAACAATACTTAACAGAAATTCTTCGTGTGTAATAAATCTTTATAATATGTGTTTTTAATAGATGCGAAGAAGCTTAGTACAACAATGAGAAGAAGAAATAGGAACATCATAATACATATAAGTACTATGTTATAATGTTCTGATAATAAAAATATTAAAAAACGTAACGTGAACGAACTTTTATCAATGTGACGGTATTCCGTGACGATAAAAATGTAATTTTTATTAATAGCTTTTTTAGCCCGTTAGAAAAATCAAAGATATGATGGCTTCATATTTGACTAATATGTCTTGGAAGAATTTTCAATAGCCGAACTTTATTTTTAATAAGGTACATACCATAATAATACATAGATATTTTAAGGACAAATTTCTTATAGGAATTTTTGAAGTCAAACTTTATTGATTCTACGATGAATGTTTATTTTTTAATTTGATCTATCTGAGTCAGTTTTTTATTCAGTTGCTTTATGATGATGTTTAAGTACTTTTTGTTAATTTTTTATTTATGCTATACTGTCAGATTAGCCGCATTAATAATCATGCAAGCTATACTTTCTGTGCCAACAAGAGTAAAGACATTCAGGATGGGTGTCAAACTTCATTTTGAATGTAAAATATGTTATTTTCGATCTCCTGCTTTTTGCAGGCCACTCAAAATCTTACGAAAAAATTGAAGAGGGATTCTTTGCCGGGTGCTCCACGGCTCTTTTTTTATTAATGGAATATGATAAATCTACTTGAAAAACTCATGATTAGTCGTTGTTTATTGAGCGTTTAAGTGTTTGTATGTTTAGTGTTCACATTGTATTTTTATGGTGGAGACATGTAATATAAAATTTAGTATGATTCATGTCGTTGGAGACATATTATTATAAATATTTTTATTATAGCGATTGTGTTACGGTAAATAAGAATAAAAAATAACTGGTTTTGAAAAAGACATCATTTTACTACAAAGATCGATCGTAAAAAAAGCATTTTATTATTATTATTGTTGTTTATTTGTTCTATTCTGTGGATTGAAAGAAAATTAAACCACTATCTAGCCGGAAAATGTCGTGAAGTTCTTCTTAGATACCAACATCGCCAATCAAGTGTTTTTTTATTGGTGTTTGAATTGATACACATTTTTAAGCTTATCAATGTTGTACAGATTGTTGAATGAACTGAATCTTAAAAAAGTAAGTGGGAATTGAATTCAATATATCCTGTAACAATTATCAATGACATACCTTGGAACTATCAGTTAGGACATCCCGGATTTGAATTCCTCTGCTACAAGTCTTTTCATCTCAATCGTAATATTATTTTTGTATAGGTAATGTAATAATTTTTGCGAGTAAGATCTATTTGCCTTTATTTGAAATTCAGATTTTCAAGTTTTCAGTACAGAATAGGTCTTTCGCTCTTCTCTGTAAATTTTCGATTGTTGTGTAAAAGAGAGGTGTTCATAAAGCCTCATGTAAAAGACAATTTTACATTTCAGCAGGGATGAGGGCGACACCCATCTTTAATGTCTTATTTGCATGGAGATGATAATTTGCGTTTATTACTTGAAGATAGTCCCCATTTATGGGATATACGGGGATGGTTTAGCAGTAGTAATCATCTTGCACAATTTTAGATGTTGTAGGTATATTCTGGAGTGTATGTAGACATTTTCCAATAACCTTTTTTTTAAGTTAATTATTTTGCATTTTATACTATATAGATCTTAAATTACTTATTTATTCTTTTGCACGTCATTAGTTAGTAAATAAACAAAACAATTAAAGATATCAAAAAGATTATGACGATATGCCGTGGCGAGATTATCACTATTTAGTGACTTCATGTATCTAACCGCTAGGTATACGACACTTGACCTTTTAAATAAAATATTGTTTTATAAATTTTTAATTTTACAGAGTGTAGTATTATACAAATATCTTATTAAATGTTTAATTCAATTCACGTTGCGTAGGTTTAATAACCAAAGAGCCTAAGTAGGAAAGAGACCATTGGAGTTAAAGAGCGTAATATTTTTATTATTTTTAAATTTGTAACATGTTTTTTTGAGAGAATTAGTTCGGCGTTACCACTAAGGTTAATGTTATCTACTTATTTAATGATTGAGTAAAGAACACGTTTTTTTCTAATAATCACATTCTTATGTCAATATTTAAATACATAAAATGTGTTTATAATTCTCAATTTTTTTTATATGGCTGCTCATCCCGTTGGATGTTATGGCCATAGTATAGAATTGTACAACGTTAATAATGGTAGGTACTCCTACAAATAAAAAACCTAACAACTTTATGTATCTGTGTCTTGATTATAAAATAAGTTTCGCCAGTAAAAATTCAAACTTTTTAATGTCGGGTGTTTCAAGTTACTTAATCGTCGCCATTTTGTGCACTTGATATAAAAGACAAAGACGGCCATTTTGTATGTTAAATTAAACCAAAAATTTCTGTATGTAATAACATTAGTTTGACGACGAATTTATAAGTCGAAACCAGGTTATTAAAAATAACAAAACTCAAACAGTCCGTGTTTCACTCCACAAACTATTCGAAGAACTGCATCGTTGAAGAAATTATAAAAACTGCTGAATATAATCGAGTTTATTTATTTTTAATCCATTACATTCTAAGACATAATTTATTGTTTATGTATTAGTTTATGCATTTATTTGCATGTAAACAAACTGTTATTGGCGAAATAATAATTTAATATACCTACCATATATACCTAATATATTTGATTTGATAATATCAAAGTAGGTATATATAAATAAAATCCGCAAGCAATCCTATTAGAAAATAACTTATGAATATTCATTTCGGTATTTATAAAAAATATATCTCATATTAACTTTATGTTAAATAAATAGTTGTGTTTTTTTCCGCGAGAGCACCCGGCAGAGAATTGATCTTCCACTCTTGCATAAAATAAAGACATGATGTATCTTAGAATCAGTGATCAGGTTTGTTTGTCACCCGCACTGAATGCCTTAATTTTATTTTGTTGGCACGGAGACGACAGTTTGCATGTTTGTTACATGCAATCGATCTGCTGGCTTCCCCACTTGTGGGATATGCGTGATGGTATAGCAGTAGTAGTAATAGTTGTAGCAACGAAGAATGAATGGTTATTTAACGATATTACCTACTTGTAAAGTTGTCACATTTTTTTTTAAATATTTCTTTTTTAATTACTGTAAAATCCTTGGAAGATGAAAAAACAATAAAAAATGATTATAATTGATAATTATCAAAATAGTACCTGCTTGATTACGTTGCACGTTATACTTTTTAAGGTAATTAATTTTACTTATTTGTGTAATAATAATATATCATAAATATTTCCCTAATCAAATTAGATCTTTAAAAATAGTTTTTACTTATTGGCAAAGTAAATATTTAATTACTGAAATTATTAAGTAAATAAAGTTTAAATGTATTTTAGTGTAGAGAGAAAAATTATATACTTCGCCTATTTTTAATCGAAACATAATCAAGTATAGAATTTAACATTGACTTTATTGAATATAGAATTATAGATAATGATAAGAATTAATAAACGATAATATTATTTTTATTATATAATAGCACTTTCATAAGATCGATTTTGATTGAAGGGGGATAATTATTACATCAAGAACAATATAATAATATATTGATAATAATTATATTACAAATAATAATGATAGCTTTTGAGAATGTATTTACATTGTGGCGTATAGATAGATATCATTGGCCCAATAGATTGGTAACTCAGTACATTTTTTTCGGAGACTATGTTCCAAAATAATTAATAATATTACGCTGTTTCAGTCCACAACATTAAGACGGTAATGGTCTCTTTCATGCTAATGGTGAAGTATAGGACAGCCTCTATATCTGAAAAGCGATAAAATAATCTTTACAAGAAAATAAACAGCGAATGTCATTACAAACAACCAAAACAAACAACCAATATGATTCAGGGTGCCGCCTTAATTCTAAATTATATAATGGGGTTCTAGAGGAGAAGAATTTTATACCAAATTTATCTTTTAAACATATTTATTAAAAAAATAACATAAAATTCTAACATAAATTAATTTTTTTTAATGCGAACCTTGTCCCTGCACATTATTGCTTAATATTTCAATATCAGGGGTATAATTTGTGACTTTTAATTTCACACAAGATTCTGAATGTTCAGTTGTTAAACGACTTCTTTGTGGACTCAAAATATGTTTCATGTGAGAAAAAATTTGTTCACAGAGATATGTGGAACCAAAATCGAAAAGGAGAGCACATGCAATTTTCTTTAAACAATTAAATCTTTCCGGCAATGACATCCAACAATTTAATATAGCAGTCGATTTTTCCATAGAGTCACCTCCAGATTTTTTCGTAATTCCTTAAATTTTGTTTTCCATAATTCTGAAGATATTAGTTCGATAAGTTCCATTTCAAAATTATCAACATTCATCCACTCAAAAATTGAAAAATCAAACGGGATTACTAATGGATCTATTAAATCTGGTTTTATGAGGAAGGAAAATATAGGCACATGAGCTTCAAAGTCTTTTGCATCTTCTGGAAAATTCATCTTTAAGTGCTTCAACGTAGGTTTTAAGTTCATCTTTGTCTATGGTCGATTTATTTACAAGCGCGATAAATAATTATAATTAAACATTTTCTCTTATTTAAAAATCACTTCGTCTCGATATTTTCGCGATTTCCCTGATTACTTTGTAGAGTGCCATTCAGAACCCCATCGCGTGCCAAGCCTGGCACGCGTGCCATAGGTTGCCGACGCCTGTTCTATAACATGGCAGTTTCGTGTGTTAAATTTATTTATTTATTTATTATTTATTTTATTCTTCTTGCACATCATCATTCATATAACAAATAAAATAAAGCAGTATACACAAGAAAAAATGTGATGATGTGCAGTGGCGAGATTATCACTATATAGTGATTTCTTCCATCTAACCACAACGTTCTTTCAAGTTTGCAACACGAAATATATTATGCATCTATATATAATATGTCCCTGTATGAGCATACTATACACAAACCAATTTTTGTAAAAAAATGGACTTTCAAAATTATAATTTTATTAATATATTCAATATATTCTGAATCAACATTAACATATTTTTATAAATGCATCTACAACGAGGGAGATAAGAACGTATATTTTTGAACCAACGGCTGGTCGCAAAATTTGTTTGGTCGCATTACCAATTCTCCTTTGATTTCCAGTCTATATAAAAGTTCATTGATTAATAAAAATAATATGGTATAGAAAGATCTTACAAGCTGATTGTGTGGCCAGTAGACAAAATTGTTGTAAAAAAAACAGATTTAGGTCGTTGATAAAGTTACGCTAGAAAGTGAATTATTGTTTTATTATTACAATTCTGTTATGTTCGATTGTTATTTGTTTTATGTTATTAAATTTATTTTTTAGTTGTGTAAATTTGTCAGTATTATTATGTGCAATAAAATAAAATGTCTTATAACTATATAAAGTTTTGCAATGAAGCTTTTGTGTAAGTATTTTATTTTCAAAAGTATAATCACATATCAATCAATATAATAACATGAGTAATTTGAATTTTCTTTGACAATAGAGTAACTAATGATTTGGTGTTACAAAAAAGAAATATTCACACGGTGACTCGATAATATCTAGGTTCCTATAAGTTGTATAAAAATTCTATAAATAAATAAAAATTAATAAATAAACATTTAATTTTCCAGTGTTAATACTGTGAAACGACGTTCGATATAATTTAAGTAATTTAAATTAATAGCATACTGTATTTATACATTCCTTCTACATATATCATTCTATATTATAAATAAAGAGAATATTAGAAATAAACAGTTATAAAAAAACCTCTTTTTCAGTGAAAAATAATACTGCTTTTCTACTGCTCGTTTGAGACTTTTTTGTTATTTTTTAAAACTTTTCTCTCCTTTATCCAATATCTACATTTTAATACCAAAACTAGGAGCGAAATAACAGCTCATTATTTAAACATTAACTAAAATAATAATCATAATAGCATAAAATTTTCTTAAAAATTAAGAAAAAAATGCTACTTATTGAGAATTATTGAAAAAAAAACAACATTATCTTACGCCCACCTACCGCTAAAAATCTTCAGCCATAAAAGAAGACTCATCCCGTTTTGTAGTGTTATTTCAATGAAGCGAAAAAAATGCCGTCCTGGTTTACCTGGTTCGACCGTAAGAGCTTAAAATATAAAATTATTAACTATACCTTTCTTACTACATATTATATAATAATAATAATATTATAATATGTATGTTGTAGCCTATTCTCGCTTCCCTTTGGACCAGCGATGTAATTTGAAAGAAAAAACCTTCGGACTTTTAAAAGTTTTACAAGGTATCTCAAATATTATTATTATTTTACCTGGTCAGGTTGTAGGCTATATCTTATATTATGTATGTATGTATGTATTATTAATAGAACCTATTTATGGTATGAATAATAAATAATATTGTAGGAAAATCACCATCATCTGACAACTATGTAGCGTGATATGAGAGCTTACAATGAGACATGATTTTTGTTTATTCTATGTAGGCATTAGGTATTTGAGTTTAGTATGGATAATAGTAAATTGAAATTTATATCTGGTTTAATTGATAAACTATTACTTAATTACTGGATATATTACTTTCTTTACATGAAAAATGAAATGAAAATATATCTAAATAACAGGAATTTCTGGTGAATCCTAACCATTTGTTATTACTTCTAAAGGTCTCATTTGACTAGTATCGTGTACTAAAACACGCACTCTCTTCTAGAATTTCTTAGTATCGTTTTGTTTAGGAATGTCTGTTGTGTTGTAATATAATTTGTTGTGGCCGTGAATAAAATTGCCAAAAGCTAGGAAATACTTCAACTTGACTATACACACAATGAGATCAGCTTTTTATTAAGTTTCGCCATATACCTACAGGTAATATTATATTGTGTGGAGTTAATTTTGAATTATTATACAGGTATTAAGTTACCTTAGAAGACACCAGGTAGACGGTCCAGTTTTTGTATGAAATATAATAGTTTATTTTTATGTAATTTATTGATAATTTTGATTTAAACAATAAGTAATGGTCTTAATATTTGTCGCGATATTTTGAGTTTTACTAACAATTTGCTAAATAATTTGCAATTAAACGCAATGCTATTTTATTGAAATGTCATTTATCAAACATTATTTTGAATGAGTTGAAAATATTGCTTCTGATTTTGTTAAATTTATTTTCTCTATGTAGTATAATTTTGTCATAGCTATATAGTTTGTAAATGCTTATTTTGAGTGGATGTGAAATGTGTATTTTTTGTTTTGTTTTAGATAATATTTTATTTTTGTAAAAGGCGTTAGCCGTTTATTTGATAAATAAATAATATATTGAGCATTCTCTTGTATTTTTCTGAAAGAGGGATTGTAAGAATGCGCGGACGTCCAAGAACTACGAAGATCCAATTCTCAAGGACGGCCGCGTATTGAGTAAGAGATATCGAGGTGCGTGTATGAGAAATCGTATGAATGTAGAGGAACCCCGCTTAGGATGCGGCGCGAGGGTATAGATAGATAATTAGTGTTCTGTTGCCTGTGTTATTCTGTTTTAGGTAATAAATAATTAATTAGGAATTAAACTCTATTTTGTGGCTACTGAAAACTACATAAATTACTTTCGCATAAGGTAACGTATTTTATATGAAATTTTAAATGTTATTAAAATTATTATTGTAACAACGAAGCGACATTATGAACGTTATCCTTAAAAGCTTATTGGAATAGAGCTTTATAAGATTTTTATATAGGTAAATATTAGTTAGCTGCCTAGTTGGTAATATGAAGGAAACAAGTTCATAATATTAATTCCAGTTAGTTCTGTGATTTTACAGGTTATATGGCAAAAGTTTGTATGTCCATGAAAAGCAAACTTTACAGGAGCGCATTTCATAGAGCGTAATAGTATAATTATTGTCACCGTATAAAATTATAGGCTTTTCTAGTAATATTAATATTATTTTAGTTTATAATGATTATATTTTAGTATTTTTAATTGCAATAAATAAATTAGGTTTCAAGAGACATATTATCAATAAGAAAATCCGCTTAACAGAAAAACCGGACATATCAACTTTTTCCATGTTACCCACGTATAACATACAGAACTAACTGGAATAGTACCTAATCCTTTTGAATTGAAAGATAGCGTGAATACACAATATTATAATATGATGATTTTAATACCTAGAGCTATATTGAGATTATTATTTGTTATGTGAGAATCGACTTCTTGTTCATACACTTATATGTGCAATGTAGGTACTCGTATTATGTATGTATGTGGTGGTCATCTTCCTTGCCAATCGTCGGCAATTTTGCAAAGACAACTGCACGACCCAGACATAATATGAGTTGAGTACTTTTACCTGTAATACCGTCGCATTACTACGCATTATTAGTACATATTAATAATTAATTACTCTAATGTCCCTGCCGCCGGGGAATTATTCCGCCATCCATCCATCGCACCACCAAGGATCATTATTAGATATTTATTCTTCTTATTATTATTACATCTATTATTATTTGCACAACTTGAAGGAATAATAATATTAATATCCTTTCTACCTGAAGGACACGGCAAGGATCTCATTCTCTCATTGTTTAGGGTAGACAAGATTTATTGTGAAAGCATTATAATACAAAAATGCCAGCGCTTCTTTTTTCCACTCCTCAACTTTTGTAACAATATCTATGTCAGCTGAGCAGGCTGTGAGAATATCCATTATTTGTTATCTAGTTCCATTTGTTAGTTCCATTGTTTTTTTTTTTGAAATGCAAAGCTTTTGTTTTTATATAATACGTTCTTTCTTATAGCAATTTATGATCTGTGAATAGTTATAGTCAAAACTATGATAATTTGTTTATTGTTTTTGTCGTTATTTATAATTATTTAAAACCATTTTATAAAGAAAAATTTGTATAATGTTATGTAGACAAGCGCCATTACAAAAATATTTTTTTAATATTTCATAAAGATATTAATTTTTCATTCAAAATTTAGTTTAAAATAAATCTCTTACAAGAGAACTAAGGAGAATTGATTTAAATTAAAAAGAACACTGTTAGAGTATTCAAACTTTCAAACATTTAACGGAAGTAAATATAATTTATTAATATACATCTCTCATAATATCTAGAAATATAAAATAAAATATAATTATGCAATAATACACAAGTTTCTCAATTTATTGGACATTACATTAAAATGAACTTACAGTATTTACTATTTATAGGCATGCATTTAATATTCAACTTTTTGCCCGAATTCGTACATGACTTTCATCAGCAACCTGTAAATTATATTTTGCAATTTGCGAGATGTTTTTATCATGCTACTGCACTTGTGCAAATTAAATGTGTAAACCACGAATAAACATAATGTTAAAAGTTTAATCCAACAAAAACGTGTATCGAGAAATAATACTTGCAGTATGACGTTGATAACTTTCTACTTTGTAACAGGGAAACTTAAAATTAGTTACACTTAATTTTATCCAATTTTGGTTTACTATGGACACACTATTATAATTTTTGTAGATTAGTGATAACTTACAGAAAGCTTTGTGCGAATTAAACGTTACTTCATAATCATATTTTTAACTTAACGTGACGTCGTTTCACTTAGTTTTAAGTCGTATAAAATCGTACTACTGTATAAGTAAAAAATGCCTGAGTGGTCTTTTAAGTATATAATAATATTATACACTCTCTTATTACGACGAACTTGCGCAAAATGAACTTTTTTATGTTATCGTAGAAATAAATGAGCTAATAATATGCACTCGAGAAACAGTAACTTTGATCAAATTAATTGCTTATGCTTTTGATAGCCAAAGTAATAAATTGTATGTGATATGAATATAGAATATTTCCGTATTTATTTAAAAGTTTTTTAAATTCGATAATATTCATATGAATCGTAGAGCTTCACGACAACTTTAATATGAAAATAAGTAATACGTTAATATTACTTACTCTATGACGTACCCACTGGGTACGTTTGCTTGTTGCATGTGTGTATTATAATTGATAATATAACAAGCTCTGATTGTGATCGATCTTATATATTGTATGTAGTAATGTTCTTATTGTAGATATAAAGTTGTTGATAATGATTATGTCAATATATGAAGGCTCTATGAATTACATCATAATATTATTATGTACGTTGCAATTCTTATGTTTCAAGAACTATAGGAATTAACGATATAGCCTTAATCACTCAGAGCGATTCTCCTCTGATTGAGATACATTTATCGACAAGTTAACTAACACTCTATCAACATTTTTTTAGTGTATATAACACAATATGATAAAATGCATAATTTTTGAAATAAGTAAATATGAAAAATTTATGGAGAGAGATGTAAATATACTCATATAAAAATAATCAACCTCGTATGTGCGTTTATCCAGTTTTTATAGGAAGTCAAAAAAACTGTTTTGCTGGATGTTTTGTGTCTGATTCGTTATGTGGAAGGTGTTTTAGCAATGCTATAGTATCTATTTTGAATATCTAATAGACATGATAAAAAAATGCATATTTTTTTAAATAAATAAATATGAGAGATTTTACAAATTATCTAAGAAAAAGCAGCACGGAAGATACTTAATTTCTCTCAATAACTTTTTACGTGGATATCTCAGAAAATAGATTATTAAATTTCATCGGTAGATGCTGCTTGACGAGACGAATAATTTAGTATCAATATGTCATTTTTGAAAAAAAATGGTATTTGGGAGGTTTCATGGATCCAACGACGATTTAATAACATGTGACAATCTTTTATAATTTATTGTATCTGTTAATATGTAAACTTATCTCAAGTTGAACATAATATAAAGCCTTAATTATAAATACGTTGATATTATTGCAACATTATGTTTTTACGCAATAATTATTTATATTCATTCTAGTTTTTTTTCGATACTATGTATTATTAAATGCAGCAGAAACTCGGCATGGGAAATGGATATTAAGAAGAACAGTATTATTATTAAAATGTATTAAAGTACTTAATTATTTATTCATTTTGTTTATTGTTACATTATTATTATTTGTTTATTTAACGAGAAAATGTAAATGGAACACGATCGTACCTACAAGAGATGAGATATAATTTAATATTCACTGCACACATCATTGTTATACCGACTTGTTGCTAAATTGCATTTATTTTTGTTGTATTTATTAATGGTAGCTACTTTTACTTTTTGAGTTAATGATTTTTATACATAAGATTATTGTAATAATTAATATTCATTCTTTTTAATTATTTTTTCACTTGCGATCTCGAGATTACAATGCAATGGTTGCAATATATAATTTAAAATATCGGTAGGAGTTTGTTGTTCGTTTTTTTTCTCATTCACTATTATTGCTATAAATTTGCATTTAATATTAATTAATGATCCACATACACGAATTAATAACATATTTTCATTGCATATAATTAATATTATTACGATGGTGAATGATATCACCTATTTAACATTCTGTTAAAGTAAAGAGTGCTTCATTAGATGCTGAGTGCTTGCATCTAATTGACATTTTTAAAGACACATTCTGATAAAAAATATAGTTGTAATTGATTTCAAGTTTTTCTAAAGATAGTGTTTGTGCTTTGATTAAATCATTATAAATAATTTGGTCATTGAATAACTCGCGTTTAAGGATATTTTTAAATTTAAAAAATATAATTGTTGTGTTTTGTTGCAGATCTGCGGATTGGACAGACAATGATAGTCGAAGAAAAGAAAAGGTGATAGTGTTAAGTTGAGGATGGGCGGTGGCAGCATGTGGTGGATGCTAGTGCTGCTGCTGGCCCCAGTGGTGGCGCCGGAATATGTGCACGAGCTGGAGGTGAGCGAGGGAGCCCCCGTGGGGACCCGTGTAGGATACATCGGAGACGGGGAACACGCAGCGACCAGTGGCCCACCTTACCTCATTGTACCAGTGCCAGGAAGTGCTGTAGATTCTGATCTAGCCATCGATCAATCGACTGGAGAAATCAAAACCAAAGTACCACTAGATAGAGAGACAAGGTCTTCTTATTCTCTGGTAGCCATTCCTCTTAGTGGCGATAATGTAAAAGTGGTCGTTAGAGTGAACGACGAAAACGACAATGCACCAACCTTCCCTTCTCCAGTGATGCACGTTGAGTTTCCAGAGAATACCCCGAGAGATGTGAAGCGAACATTAAATCCTGCCAGAGACTCAGATCTTGGCCCATTCAATACTCAACGTTACAACATCGTGTCCGGAAACACTGATAACGCGTTTAGATTGTCATCGCACAGAGAACGGGATGGTGTACTTTATTTAGATCTACAGATTAACGGATTTCTTGACAGAGAAACGACCTCAGCTTATAGCCTTGTGATAGAAGCTCTAGATGGCGGAAGTCCTCCTTTGAGAGGTCGCATGACTGTAAATATAACCATACAGGATGTGAACGACAACCAACCCATATTCAATCAAAGCAGTTATTCCGCGACCATCCCTGAAAATGCAACTGTAGGAACTAGCGTCTTACAGGTTTATGCTACGGATGCCGATTCAGGAATGAATGGACAAATTGAATATGCAATTAACAGGAGGCAAAGTGATAGAGCTGAAATGTTTCGCATTGATCCTGAAACTGGTGTGATAGTAGTAAATAAGAATTTAGATTTCGAAACAAAGGAACTTCATGAACTGGTTGTAGTAGCAAGAGATAGAGGTCTGCAGCCATTGGAAACAACTGCTTTCGTATCAATAAGAGTGACCGATGTGAATGACAACCAACCCACCATTAACGTGATTTTCCTTAGTGATGATGCAACTCCCAAAATATCGGAGTCTGCTCAGCCCGGTGAATTTGTTGCTCGTATTTCAGTGAATGATCCAGATTCCAAAACGGAATATTCTAATGTAAATGTGACACTGTCCGGAGGGGACGGTAAGTTTGGTCTGACGACTCGTGACAACATAATATACTTGGTGATAGTGTCTTTACCTTTAGATAGAGAAGTGCAGCCGACATACACGTTAAATGTAGTGGCTACAGATACGGGATCTCCTCCGTTGCATGCGTCTAAAACCATTAAATTACGTGTTACAGATGTAAATGATAACGCTCCTGAATTCTCTAAAAGTGTTTATGAGGCTAGTGTACCGGAGCTGGCTGAACCCGGCACGGCTGTGTTAAGAGTGCAAGCGATGGATAAGGATGAAGGAGCCAACTCAGTGTTGTCTTATTCATTAGAAGGGGGAGGTCCCGGTGCGTCCTGGTTTTCTATAGATTCTCGTACAGGTCTCGTGAGTACACGCGCGCGAGTGGACTGTGAAACTGAGGCTGCTCCGAGGCTCACAGTGGTGGCCAGAGATGGGGGACATCCACCACTGTCCTCGTCAGCCACTATTCTTGTGACCATCCATGATGTCAACGATAATGAGCCGATCTTCGATCAATCTTTCTACAACGTCTCTGTCGCTGAGAACGAACCAAGAGGACACTGCATTTTAAAGGTAAGATTTTTAACACAATTATTTTAAGTGAATCACCAAAGTTGCGTACGCAGTAAAAAGTATTCATTAATTAAAATAAAACACTTATTTGTAGTATATCCACGGTGACTTTTTATTGGACGCGAGCCGGCTTTCAAGAGCTTCCGCTCTCATCATCAGGCTGGCGAAAAAAATTTTTTTTTTTTTTTCGCCAGCCTGATGATGAGAGCGGAAGCTCTTGAAAGCCGGCTCGCGTCCAATAAAAAGTCACCGTGGATATACTACAAATAAGTGTTTTATTTTAATTAATTCAACATGAATTTCCACCAAGTACCGTCGGTTGAAAATATCAACTTAAAAGTTATTCATTAAAATAATTCTTTGTTTTTACAAATTATCTGACATTAAGGTCAAAGACTTATTCGTTTAGTAAATGAATGCGAACACAAGAAATGCAAAATTTCTCTCAATTCAAATAAAAATAATAATAAGTTGTATCCAACATTAAATATTTTCGCTACATGTGAAATTTAATTCACGGTTGTAATAATTATCCTATCAAAATCTCAGATCGCTCTTGTTTCGGGTGTCTTGTCTGATTATCTAACAATCAAAGTAAATCTCTATTCGCAAAATGAGAAATATTTATTTTCTATGAATGTCAGAGAGATCTAGTTAATAATAAAATAATTTAACATTAAGACTAAGGACGGGCTGACTGATAAGAGAAAAAGCAGACCGAGGCGCGGTGATGGCGGCGGACGTGACGTTTAAAGTTTCGTTAGTAAAGTTGGTTTGGTTAGATAGACACTACTAGTATATTATAGCATTAAGGTTATGTGTTGCGATACTATACTACGAGTACTAATAATATTAACTTCCGTTAGATTCGCGATGATTGGCAGTGCATGCCACCTATAGGTCGGAGCGTTTACTATAGTACTTAAACATGATATAATAAAACGTATATGTATTAAATTCCCTATTCAAATGTTTACAATTACTTTGATCTCATACTATATACCTACTATGAGTTACGACCTTACCTCAGTAAGTTTATTATCTTCTGACGAATTTATTAACATCTGTCTGCAATAATCAATGAGATTTTATGCATCATTTACCTGCATATCTCTTCATTTCTCTCGCCTGCAGTAACAATAAAACCACTCGTAAAAATAGTTAATGTATTATTTAGTTTTACTTACATAGAAAATAAATGTTTGGTTTTGTCCAACAAGATATATCTGAAGTTAATTCTGATTACATGGAAAACTATACCCTCACACAACTATTTGTTATACCTAACTGGGAAAATTTGTCCTTTCGACTGCTATTTTGACAAGTATGAAAGCTGTAATAGAATTTATTCCGTGTTTGTGAGTACCTACGGCTGATTAGATTCTGTCTTAATGTTGAGATTCTGTTAGTTGAAAACCTTGCATGATAAGTTTTACCATGTAATGATTCGTGTTTGTGTTCTTATTATATTTTACATCAGTTCTACACAACCATCCTTTCTCGGAAATGTATATACGTTGCCGTCTCGTTGCAGTTAGATCAGCCAGTTAATTAATTGGCTAGGCGGTTAGATATTATTTTGTCGGCAGTCAAATGAATGTCTTGCTATTTCGTTGAATCACAATGACGCGCCAAACGTTCAAATTCCAGCCTGGTCGAAGCTAGCCCGATCGTTGAAATTGAACTTCTTTATTTGAGGCTGTGGCGCTGGGATCGATAATTTCAGTCAGACCATGCGTCCGGTTTCTGGAGTAAAAACTGCTCTTAGGCAGCAGGGCACTGTGTTCTGGGGACGCAGAATTTACACCACGTTGCCTAAAGAAAAAAGGGATTCTACTTCAATAAGTAGATTTGAAAGTCGGTGATGGATTTATTGACAGATGAGAGCAGAGAAAATTGTTGGAGAATGTTTTCTTTGTTGATGTAGAGTTGTGAGTGTTCTTGTTTTAATGTTTCTATGTGTTTTTATTTATTTTTAAACTCTTGTTATGTTCTGTTGTTGGTCCCAATAGAGGTGCACTGTACCTAATGGGACAGCAACAGCAACACATTGTAAATTACCAAAAATAATATTCTACTATAAATATGTATAACAAATGTTTCTATGAATAAAGAATGCAGAAAATCCAAAGACTAACGTTAGCCATTCAATTTTATGTCGGAGTTTTATTAACCGCCTAGTAATGGAGTTAACTGGCTGATTTAACTGTCTAGCGGCGACATATACATACATATTGTCTTTCATTCCTATGTTCGTATATACTGGTTATTTATAACTTATTTTAAAACAATTATATGTAATTATCACGTTATACACATCATGCGATTTTTTATATTATTTCCACATGTTTTAATATGAAAAATATTATATGGTTGAATAAGTACATGCTACAAACAATAATATTATTTAGAAAATATTATTACAACTAGGTACTACACCATCACGGCATATCCCACAAGAGGGGTAAACAATGAAAATACTGCATAAAACAAATATGCAAATTTTCTTCTCTATGTCAATAAAAAAAGGCGAGTCGATTAGGATGAGTGAAATGCCTCATCGCTGAATTGTAGATGTTAATTGTATTTTAATTGGTTGATGGACAGGGGTAGAGAGTTGTGTGAAAAAGATCTCATTCATATTATGAAATAAATTTCTTTTCATATGATTGTGTTGTTGTGTGCTTGGTGGAGATGTTCGGGTGAGAGCCCCGTTGCGTCTCATGCACGGGTAGCAGGGGCGCTTATTCGGGTATTTCATCGGAGAGTATAGTTATATTTTTAATTGTGTTTTTTTTTGTTTAATTATTTAAATTGTATTATTTTCTTAGTTATTTAATTTTGTTGTTTAATTGTATTATTTTTTTAGTATTTTTCTTAATATTGCTCCAGAACAGATTTTGGTCTAGTGGGGCAATATATTCCATAATGATATTTTCATGTTATTTAATTACATATGTAATGTTTTGGAAATAAATAAATAAAAAATATAATATCATAATACTACAACAAACTAAGAGACTATTGCTTCATTAGCATCATCAATTATTTTAATAACAAATCATAGATTGTAACGTGCACGGTAATTCATATTTCGCTTTACTATTTGGTTCAAACTAACTTTATACTTATTACCTTTGGTTTTAACCAAGAAATATGTTTCTTAAAAACATGAATTAAAGTAATGTAGTCTTTCATTAAATAAAATAAAGCAATTTTCAATCGGTATCCTATCAATGCAGTTATATTTATTTTAAACACAGTCATTATAAAAATAAGGTAACTGCTAACTTTGGTTTATAAAATTGTAAAGATCTCATTGAACTCAAGGTTTTGTGTATTTCTTTCTAATTGATTGTATTACATATTGCTGTGATATTGAAAATAATAAATGAAAACATTTTATGATGCAATAGTTATAACCAATACTGATTTAGAAAAAATAACGAGAATTTTCAATATTTTTAACGAACTAATAATATAGATCAACATTATTTATTGAATAAATTTGAAATACATAACATTGTTGGCAAAAACAATACATAAAATGTTACACGATGATAGATGGGTTTAGTCATTAAACGAAGGCCTTTGGAGGTCTTAAAATGGCTGCGATTAATAACGTAAACCAGAACAAACGTCTTGCAGCAAAATTTACTTCAGAATGATAAATACGGATTTTGATATGTACGTACATACATACTGATGAATATTTAGTATGTACGTATGTATTAGGTACGTGAAGAATAATTACCCGCCAAATGACCTCCTTCTGCTACTCTCCTTATACAACATTATCTGCAGTGTTCATCTAACTAGAGTAGGTAATATTATAATGATATTGTCTGATACTTAGTACATACATAATAATATTATTATTATCATTTGCATGAACAAACAACAGTCCTAGTCTTGTATGTTAATGATACTCCAAACTACAACACATTATTATAACCTAGCCCTGCCTACGCCAAGAGACCAAAGACCTTTACAGTATAGACGACTAGTAATGCATTACTAATTTTCTCAGATAACATGTTACAATATTCAAAGCGAAATATACCCATAATACAAGATTCATATCTTAGTTTGGGACTAGTTCGATCTGTGTGATTTGTCTATACATGTTTAAAAAGAGTTTTATTCTACTATTTGATTTATCTGACGAGAGAGACGTCTTTCGTCTTGTTAGGACACTGTCAATCAACCTAACAAAACGAAAGACGTCTCTCTCGTTAAATAGTAGAATAAAACGTTTGTTTTATTTATTTCGCTATGGAATTCTACTACCCAAACACCGACACTATGAATATGTTGCAATAATAATAATAAGACAGTAAACATTGTGTTTTATTAATGATTATTTCGTAAACTTCCATATTATTGTAAATAACTTTCTTTTTAGTTATCTAGATTTTGACATGCTAGTCTTTGTCAAACTCATGATGACACCTAAACTAAAATAAAAGTTCATAATATAACTCAACAGCTCACTGTTCTATTTTCAAAAAAGACAATAAACGTTTATTGATTCACTTGTTTACATCTTCTTTGCTCCAATATATTGTACGTTCTGTATACCTGACAATGTCATAAAAGAAAACTTTTTTAACCAATGCTTTTTGAGCCTGATTGATATGAAATTATTTTGGTCGCACGATTGATTGGCCGCATTACCAGTTGGTCCTTTGAATTTCTAGTCAATACTATAAAGTCTATGTTAGAAACCATAACAGATCTCTTCTGTATGAAGACAATCATATTTACATTACATAGTATTATTGTAATTTTGATAATGAAATATGCGCTGATGCATAATGCGAGAATTAGAATTGTTATATTTGCACAATTTGTATGACAAAAGTTTGATATATAGCACTTGGTGTGGTGAAACTTGTAAGTGCAGTGTAATAACACTATTGAAACTAATATAATATTTATATTATTAATTTCACCCCTTCCTTTAGAATTAGAATTAGTAATATGAAGGCGATCATCGAATAAGGGGGAATGTCATACGCAAACGCGTTAATTAATTTTCGTTGTCTTCAGAAGACACTGTGTCCATAAAAAAACAATGATTGTCAAATTAATATACAGGTTTGCCGGAAGAGATTGCCTCCAGACAATAAGCTTAGCAATTGTATATATATATATATGCCTTCTTATAATATCAATAGCGTTTTTTACTAACATAACACAACATGACATATTGAAACATTACAAAAATTGAGCTAGTCCCAAACTTCGTTTTGAATCGTGTTTACTGGGTACTAACGCGATTATCCATGTAAAATAGAATGTTTCAAAGAGCCAGGATAATAGGGAAAAGGCGTTATGTTACTTAAACGCAGAAATCGAGGAATTTTGATATATTTTTTTTTATAAAGATATATCTGGGTTTTGTTTATTATAAACCCAAATACAACCTTATACACCTTTCACAGTAAGCTACTAAAAGCTTGTGTCGTGAAATAGGAGTTTGGCGGCGCCTGGTATCGAACCACGGACCCCTTGTTTCACGAGGCCGAGACCTCCAGGCTACCGACGAACTCAATCGTAAATTAGCTTTCATCATCCTGCAATCAAATAAAAATGGTGTATGGAGCATTATTTACACTATATGTGGAGCATATTCATTGATTACAGTTTCATTAATAGGAAAAGTCATTACGATAGCACACATAGATACCTACTAGAGTGATAAACCATATTAAATTACTGATAAGCATATTAGAAGTTGTATAATTATTGCTAAAGATATTTATCATTAACAATAATGATAATTCTGTTTTCACTTTTCCATGTTAATGTTAATAAGTAATTCACACAAATTATAACGTGAATGCTGTATGCAAATATTTATATCTGACTTCTATCACAGTACAGAGTTGTTGTGTGTGTACATTGTACATTGATGTCTATTGTGTTAAGTTATGGTTTGTAGTGAGATGAAATGTACTTGTACATAACTATTTATTCACAGTACTTATTACTCAGTGACTTGCTAAGCTACTAAGGCGATACAAAATGCGATGCCAAGCATTTTTTAACCCTTTAATGTCTAGGGGAAGTGAACTTCCCAAAGATATAATAGTAGCAATTGGGACATTTAGATATATGGCGCCATGAACAACTCAAGGGCACCGTGACTTCTCCCGAATAGTAGCGTTTTCAATTTGGTCCTAAATGTGGTGGTTATCATAATTTAAATTTCCGATGATTTTATTTACAAATAATTATTATTTTTTGCCGTTATATATTTTTTTTAAATGCAATTAATCATAATTTTTATGATTTTATTATATTCACTCGAAAAATGTACGATGGTGCTGTAATTTTTTTATGATGTTGCAGTTTATTACTTTTTTGTTTTGTACTAAGCTAATATTTATTGTGTCCACTCATGGATCAAGGAAAATCTTCTTAAGACTATTTTTCCAAAACACAATGATTTGTAATACATATTTCAGTGTATTTATCAGTTTTTTTTTTTAAATAAAGGTCAAGGGACCTTGCATCCCTTGTGTCACCGCGACCATAGTAGATCTATTGTGACACATTTTTCAGTTACAATCTTTCGTAAAACAAAGATTAATCTTCAAAAATATTTGTGGAAGCCTTACCGTCCTGAAAGGGTTAAGTTGACTATATTTATAATGTTACAAATCTCTTTTTACCTTTGTTCAACTTATCTTTTAATTAACCTGAATACCGTAAATAAATGTTATGTCTGTCTTTAGAACTTCGTCGTGGAAAACAGATTCATGTAGATATCGCGTACTACATTTGTCTCATTTCATCTTATCATATTTATTTTTGATAGTATATTTTTTTGACTAACCTGTTATTCACGTATTATTAAAGGGTTAAAATATTATTTATTATGTTGGCATTGTACGAATTTGCATGTAGTAATTGCATGTTTATTACATACAGTAGATCTAGTAAACGATGTTGTATTTTAGCACTGTCATGTGTTGTATCAAAAATTAGTATAATTGAATAACGTAAAGTATCTGTTAAGCAACTTCAGTTTCATGAGATTTTGATGTGATGTGATTCAATGAAAATATTTACCTATATTATTTTTAAACGTAAATAAATACAATATTTTTTTAACCGTGTTCATTGAATTACAATAAAATGACACACTAATCATGAAACGTTATTCACTTATAAAACATGAACATTGAACAAACTGCTTATTCAAAGTGTTTGGGCATAAGTTTAGGTTTGTTGTTTAAAGCTTGTATTAACACTTTTTAAAATAAGCTTTGAAAAGAAGTATTTATGTGAAACTAATTAAAGTACGCTAGGTAGTGTTTAACTAATACAGCATAGATGGATGAAGATAAGCATGGAAAAAAATATAGCTTTAAGTATTATTAATAATATTAAATTACATTTTTTTATATCAAGATCTTGTTGTGGAATAAGAAAGGTAATATTTCACTGTATGTATTGTGGTGTGAAAACATTCTAGTACTAGACGTAAACAAATCGATATTTTGCTTAGGCAGCGAAACTGTTCTTTTTTTAACCTTTATTATAATGGGATGGTACTTTGTTTTGTAAAACATGTTAATTACTGCGTAGGTATGTGAGATATTATTTGAACTTTTATTGTTTCTATTGTGTATGTGTGTAAACTCTCGTTAGTTTTTGCGTGTAAATGTATTTGATAATCATTGACCTAATAGACTAGTTACGCAAAACAAATATTTTTAGATATTATGTTTCAAAATTAATAAACAAGATATTACATTTACTACTGGTTCCATAAAAAAAAATAAGTTTCTTTGAATTATCGCGGAAAATATTCTGTGAGAATTCAATTAGATTCTTAAGTTATTACTACGAGTAACTATTACAAGTATTTTTCTGTTTAAAATTTAAAGAAATTTTATTTTTTTATAGAACAGGCTGTAAGGTGATAATGGTATATTTTTAATCATATTAACCTATCGGGCATCCTACACATCTGTCAAAGTAATGAACCTTATCATTAAAAAAATGAATGTCTATAAAGTCTGCAACACAAAATATATTATGTACCTACATGTATGAACACAATTTCAACAAACTGTGGTGATTGATGTAAATAGGTGCACTTCTAATATATGGACCCTCAATATATTCTATAATAACACTAACATGTTTTTATATATGCATTTAAAAACAGGGACTCCAGGGAGTTATGAAAGTATCTTTGAGCCAACGATCGGTTAAAACTGATTGATATGAAATTATATTGGTCGCATCACCAATTTCTCCTTTGAATTTCCAGTCTTTATTAAAAGTCTGTGTTCGTAATAGGTAACGTAATAAATAAATGTAATTAATTGTACCTACCCAGTTATTAAACAAATTTATTTATTTATTTATTTATTTTTATTTACAAAAACAGTTTTTAAAAGATAAGTCACTAATGTCTACCTAACTGGGCATGAGCCCGTACCAAGGATTATGACACTTAGATATATGTACTACAATTATATTATTATTCTGGGACCTTCTATAGATTTTTTGCCTCTCTACATTGTAATATTATAAAGTTCTTTGCTCATTTCCGTATACTTCACACATAAGATAAACCAATACGTTAGTATAAGTATGTAATCTATAGTTTATTGTATAATGTTGTGTGTGATTGATAGAGATTACTAACAATGATAATATGTCTACCAAATGTCATAATCAAATTACTTATAATAACATAACAAAACATGCATTAATGTTAATAATATCAATAATGTGCAGGTACACATAAGAATGCTACATTTTTTTGTATGCAACTATTTCAATTAACGACCGAAATAAAAAATAAATAAATGATAAATAAACAAAATAAAATACTTTATTGAAAAACTTGATTCGGTATTCTACCACACCTCGATATATATTAGATTATAAAATTTGTCTCGTGATTAATATCGTTATGTCAGATAATTAATTAATTACCTAAACAAATTATTGATAATATTATTTAATAACAATGATCTACGTATCGACGATATTTATAAACTTTCAAAAAGTTGGATACAAAGAACTTCAATTTTTATCGTTGATACTACATATTATATAAAGTTCTATGTTAGGTTTATAAACAATTATTCAGTATGCAATTCGATATCTACAAGTAGTAATATATTTATATGCTAATAATTACCGTTTTTGGCCTTGTACAAGTCACTACACAATACAACTTGACTTCTGTTCGTTATTTTATTTTTCTCTACAGACCATTGTTTGAAGTATGCATGCATGTTGTATGTAGATTGTAGGTATATCAAATATTTAATATGTCTAAAGTTGATTACAACATGCACCTAAATAATAAAACAATATTTTTAATATTTATTTGTTCTCTCACAGAGATTTATTTTTTTATTTAATTTTTTCACTTGAATTTTATTGCTGTGCATTTTAATATTATTCTACCGTGGAAATTGTTTTATTTGAATAATTCATTCAACGTCATTTTTATGGGAATATATCATTGTTTAAATGTTGAGATTATTATTAGTAAGTAGGTCTTGTTTGATATATTGCACTTTTGGTTGTTTGATTGTTGCAACTTAAGTACGTGTTTTTTTTACTTATTTTAAATCTGTCAGTTATTTCTCACAAAATGTTGGATTAGTTAGCAGAAATTTTACATGCAGTAAGACTGCAATTTAATATGACATTTTAAGCCCCCAATTTGTTCCTCACTCATTCCTATTGTTTGTAAATTTTATAATCTAAGGATTACTTTTATTTTGTTTGGACCGTGTTACTGACCTAATGTGTTTTTT
Source organism: Athripsodes cinereus (assembly GCA_947579605.1). Lineage (NCBI taxonomy): Eukaryota > Metazoa > Arthropoda > Insecta > Trichoptera > Leptoceridae > Athripsodes > Athripsodes cinereus. The sequence goes on along the minus strand of OX388312.1, from coordinate 1,885,741 downwards.
GTTCATTAACTCTTTTTTTTATGTATACGAGTACATATATGAAATAAATGATCTGCTCTATTTTCATATCAATCTTTAAAATATTTGATATAAAAATCAATAATAATAAATGTTTTATCGTAAAAATTAATTTGTACAAAGGGCGTACGTATTAACCTGGGGCAATGTCTTCCAGTAAATCTAATAAAATGTTTGATAATCATGTTTAAGCATAATAGTAAGGTAAAGTTTAATATTTATTAAATGTTATAAAATCTCTGTATGTACTTCAAAAGTCAAAAATGCCTTATATTGTTTAAAATATCTATAAATAAAAGAAAATAAATAAATGTGTGCCTAAATTAAAAAATCTTACTCGTTTTCTTCATATGTTTTTCTGCAAAAACTTATTTATAGTCTTGTGCATCGTCGGTAATTTATTTATAACATATTAAAATACTTGATAAAATACATAACTAGAATTGATTGCAGCAATAAAATATAATATACTCTTACAGTCACATAAATCAATGCATTGTAATTGCATAAAGACAAGTGTGAAGACCTCTCTGTGCTTTAGAGTACGACAAGTCCATATTATTGTATTATCTATACGTGTTTTACCATATCTCTCAATAAAAGCAGCTAGAGATATGATTGTATATAATATGTACTGGAATTATTTTATTGCTGCAGTACATAACAATAATAAAACGATAAGCTGATGATAAAAGATAAAAGTCAAGTGATAGAGTATGTTTCAAATCTCTGCAAATATATTTCATTCAGTCCGTTTGTTGTTAATACATAATATGTATGTATGTCTATACTTACGATTGTTCATTATTTTATGTCTTAAGCAGCCACTTTTACAAGACAAGAAATAGGAAGATTAAATACCTTCTTTGAAAATTTATAACCTTAAATCCTCTTCCTGGAACGTAAGTTAATTACAGCATAAATGCAGGAATTCATTTATTGGCAGAGATATTAGCATTAAAGTGAGACTTTTGTGAAATGATTCGTAAAACTCTATATTTTCTGGTAAAAAAAAAATCAAAAATATTTATTTAGCAAGTTTTCCTGCCTAAGGAATATTTTAAGCATATGAATATAACTATAAAAGAAGATATTTGTATGGTGTTGCTATATTTTTCCCCATTTTGCAAAAAGGTTGCTTTGCAGGATAGCTGCACTGCCTTTTTGCAAGCTGATGTTTTGATCGAGGCCGTGTTTGCAGCTAGTTAATAATTTATAAATAGGAAACTGGGACAATTCTCACATTGCAATGTGCGCAGCTGAGAAAAATATTCAGGCAAGTATTATTCATACGTACACGTACCTATTGCAGTACAGAGTACATATTATTATCTTATTGTGGATTGTAATATTAGTAGGATGCGATATGACGATGATATGTTGAGACTTTCACATTTCTTCTGCATTTATACCATACCTAACTATTTCTTATGATGATTATTGTTATCAGCATATCCGTATGTCACGATCTAACAACTTGTAGGATTAGTAATGTAAATATTATTAATATTGTACAATAATTTCACGTGAGGTTTACTTTCAACTCGTTACTTGCACGGTGAATATTTTGCTATTTTTATGTATTCGTTCATTTAGACATGGTGATTATTGATATCAAATACACACAAAATTTAGTTTACTTGTTGTGTCTTTTCATTTAAATCAAATATCAAGGTACAAGTAAATAGGCAAATTTAGAGATAGTTTTCAGAAAATCTTCAAAAATAATAATGTAGGACTCATCATAGAAATCTGGATTTAACAAACAAGAGGATTGTATAATGTGAATGAAGCGAGTCTATTGAGAGTCATTAGAGGTTTCAGGACTTGTAATGTTTATTTATTATTAAAATTTAAACATTTAATGTTGTTCGAATAGTTGCGTAAACCTAATTGTTGCTTGGTTTTGGTTTAAATCAATCGTCATAGTACAATACACTGCAATCTGCATATTATCGCACAATGTATCTTACAATAATCTACAGCATTTTCTCCAACACTAACTTGTTTTTCTTGTGAAAACTTTTATCGCGAGTACTTGTATTATGTACTGTAGATAAATATAATATATATCAGATATTATTCCTAACTATAGGCACGTCGCCAGTTGGTATAGTATTACAATAATTAATATAATTGTTATGAAGAATTTATTGCACGTCTATTCATCCATCTGTCTTCTTGTTGTTGTTGCGATACAAGAATATTATTATTATCATTATCATGATGAGAGTTGATATAAAATACTGTCTACTATGATACAGCTACGGAAATAGATAGGTATACTCCCATTTTAATCACCTATCTATTCTATGGCAGTACAAAAACACTTCACTACTAGAGTTTATCAACAAGGTTTTTCTATATAGTCGGTGGATCCATGAAACCTACCATGTGTAATTTAAAAAAAAAGAGATATGGATACAAAATTTATCGTCTTGTCGAACGTCGAATAGCCTATATGATGAAGGAAAAATTTATTGTGAGAAATGAAATCTCTTGTGATTTTTTTTGGTTCATGCCTAGTAAATTCAATATGCTATATAATTTATTTAATTATTTATTTATCAAATAAACGGCTAATGCCTTTTACAAAAACATATATAACAAAACTAAACAAAAAATATACACTTCACATTCAATCAAAATAAGCATTTACACACTATAATAACATATAACTTAATAAAAAAATAAGGTTATATACATATTGCCATTTAAAAAAAGTAAATTCATAACAATAAAAGAAATAGTGTATTCAAAAAATAATAGTAAAAAAAACAATAATAATATTTTTATGTATTTACAGAAAAGAGCTGACGTAAATATACTACATGATGATGATGATTATGGAAGATTTTGTTTTGACGCCGTTTTACAGTCCCTAGACAAGGGCGCCTTTTATTTTTATTTAACTATTATAAAATTTTAAAAATACTTGTGATTGTCACAAATTTGACAAAAATACATACACGATACTGAAAACGAATATAGGTAGGTACATAAAATTTACAAAAAAAAAAACAAATGAAAGTAGTTTTAGTAATTAAAGTTAGTTCAAAAGTAGTAGTACGTAGATGTGTATATTTCTAAGACACCTTCCACGTAACGAACCAGACACAAAGAAAATGTCATCCGGCAAAACAGTTTTTGATCTCCTTTAAAATATTGATAAATGCACATACGAGGTTTTACAAATCCACAGACGATATACTCTGCATTAGATATTAACTTATCTACGTATCTACGTGTAGTGTGAAGTGGAGTACGTTTTCAAACGTGTTATTTTTTTCAACCTTTTCCCCTTCACCGTGATTTACTTTTAATAGTTCTAGTTTTGCATTTCTTATTGTTAAACAGACCACTGAATTAATATAGATTGGACATACAAGTAAAACTTAAATTGAAATATAATTTGTAGAAATGCTGTCAAAAAGAAATGCATAGATATTTTTATTTGATGTACCTAAATACTTCATTTATACATTCTCAATTACAGTCCAAAATTGAAAAATGTATATTTTCGGAAATATGAAACCGGGAATGGTATTTCAAGCAATTGTTTAATTTTTAGCATTTTGTACATTGTACTCGTATTACGTACCCTAACTTAAACTTATTTTATATTATGACATAAATAATTGAAAATATATTTGGGTTTAATTTGGTTCAATATTAATAATAATAATTAGACAACTTATTAAAGATGCGCCGTTTTGTGGAAAAACCACCGCAAGTTTTAATATATGTATACCTAAATATAAGGAGATATTTTATCTTTAAATTATGACTTAAAATGAACGTTTATCATCTTAGTAATAAAAATTACTAACTGTTACTAAAACAGTTAGTTATTTAGAGACATTTTGAGAACCAACGGTACATAATGTTGTGATAATTAAGAATATTCACCTTTCAGTTGAGTGCTTTCGATTCATTTGGCTATGGGGTCGCAGTGGCTGGCATGTATTACATAGTAGTCTCATAGTAGTTGTACGCAGTGACAAACCGCAGTCTTCATCATCGTGTCCCTGTCTTCTGCAATGATAAATCTCAAATTACAATCTAAATTGAAAATGAAGAAACCGCTTGTGAAGATAATATGTGTTATACAATATAGTTATGCATCTCTGATTCTCTTGCATCTGTCGCTGTCCGATAGTTGAATTGGCCATTTAACTAAACGCCTAAGAAGTAAGTTAAATCTTAAATTGAACTCCGTTTAATGTTTAGCCTAATTGAAAACCATAAACTTTTTTATAACTAGAACTTTTGTTCTATCTGGCGGATCCTAATGCCCACGACAAGTGGCTGGCCTGGCAAAACCACTTCGTAGAAGCCTTTTATTCTTTGTGGACCTGTGGTAAGAATGAATGATAATAATAATAACTAGAGTTCTTTTTAAGATGCGCACCGCGATAAAATCACCGCATGGGTCCATTCAAGAATATCATAACACCTCCTGAACAATAGGGTGTTTAACCTCGCCTTGTACACTTCCACACTCTCCAGAGTCCGAAGAATATATGAATATGATGGAAGAATAAAAGTACATATTTATAAGAATCATCATCATCAAAGATGTATGTAAGGATACAAGGAAGTGGAGTTCGATCCTTTCTGCCTACCCCGCGAGGGAAGCGGCGTGATGGTATGTATGTATGTATCATCATCATCGCCCTCAACGCTCCTCTCGGGAGCACAGGGCAGAAACCAGCCTCCTCCATTCAGAACGTCTCTGTGCCAATTGCGTCACCTCTTTCCACGACATTCCTTGCGTTCTGATATTTATAAGAAACACGCACAAAAATAATTGGAAACTCTAGTATTGTCATTTTACCAAAAAATGATAAATATTTATGAATCGATTCATCAAAAAATGTGTAAAATATTTTGGATGATACATCTACAACCATTTAGTTTGAATGCCAGTTTTAAGCTAATTAACCGGCTAGCAGTTTAGTCAAAGGGATAATTCCTGTATCGAGCGGTGACGCAAACATTCGCACCACTGTTCTCCAGAGTAACTTGCACAGTACATACGTGTTGTTTACTTCGTCATAAATATTATTGTGTTCATCTGACAGTTCTCATGTGATGCTGTTGTGTTCCTTATATTATTATTATATTAGGTATATTCTCCTCTGTACCTACAAGATACTTCGTGTAGGAATTCCAACGCCAAAGATCTGCTTCCGGGTTGGTTCATCTATTTTGTTTCCCTTTCTCTTGCTTTGTGTTAAAGAAAATTACTAGAAGTTTAGTAATTCATACCCTTTACCGGGCATTTTAATTACCGGGTATTACCGAATTATTTTATATGAGTTAAGAGATCTGGAAAATCCTCAGTCACATTTTATCACGTTTAGAATGATGACATTAGATGGTAAGAAATATTGTAGTGTAAAGTAACTCAATTGTGCATTACATTGCCATTATAAATGTGAAATATTTTATTGTAAATATCCTAAAAGGCTTATGACAATATATAGTTCTTTTGAAAATGAAGTGAAATCAATCGATTCATTAATATTTTTGAATAGGATCGACTAGATCATTAAATTAATGTAATTCTACGATGATTTACTTTTCAAAATTAAATGAGGATTTTAATTAAATTTTGTACGCAAACGAACATTTTTGTTGGAACCTAGTTTAGAGGGCGTTTATGAAGTAATGATCCGGGATATTATAATTATATTCCCCATCACTATTGTATTAAAGCTTCTCCTAAATGATTGGTGTGAATGTTCAACTCGCGATCATTTGACCGCGCATGTCCACACGATAATAATATTATGTTCTATAACATTACAATGTAATGTATAATAGTAACGTCAGTGCGCATGTCTTCACACAGCACATGCGCCGTGATTCATTAACAGTTACTACTACTACGAGTATTTTGTGAAATTGAAAAAGGAATTACTTCGCCCTGAGGCTGCAGTAATTTCAGCCTACTTCTGTAACTGTTCAAAGCATTGCGCTTTTTGTGTCTTTTACTATAGCTGTATATTAATTGAAACATGAAAATACATTAACAGTATATCTTCTTTCGTAGTTATAAAAAAGTCATGTGAGACTTGTTTTCAAAAGTATTAATATTACGATTTTTTTTCCTGAAATCAGTCCAGTTTTTGACCAAAGCGATTCTAAGAAAAGAAATATTAGAAATAATATTTGAGATGCGTAATCATAAAAATATTCCTCTAATGGAATAAGCTGAAACAAACGTTTCGATCTTCTATTGATCAAACAACGCGATAGAGATGTCTTTCGACTTATGAGGTCATTATCAAACTGATCTGTCCCTATCAAAAATCTGTTAATATCAATAAAATTGTTAATGACATTATAAGTCGAAAGACGTCTCTCTCGCGTTGTTTAATCTATAGTAAAACGAAATGTTCGTTTCAATTTATCCAATTATGGAATTCTTCTACTTGTGTACACAATACTTTAAATAAATAATATTTTCCTTTTCAATTTCAATGTTTCTGGGTGATGTAATTTTCTATCGACCGACGTTTGAAAACAATAACATTCTAGAACAGTTTGAATATTTTCGAATAATAACCGATAATAACAATAATTATAATTGGACAAAAGTCATTTTAGTAAGTTAGTAATTTAACGTACCTACCCGGAAAGGTCAGACAAAATAAAAAAAAAAACAAATCTAGAACAAAAATAATAATATATTATTAAAGCAATACCTAATAATATCTGTTGTGATTAATTTTAAAATAAGTTTTAAAGATAAAATAAATTAACGTCATGTTTTTTTTTACATTTTTTTTGCTTCGAAATTGAAAAGTTGGTTAACTTCTAGTCGTCGTCTAGGCAGGCTACTAATTAAATTAATGTATTCATTCATTCATGAATTTTCAAGGTAACGACAAACACTCGGCAAAGACACGACATAATGTATCTACAATTTCGTGGTGTTATGTTATTCTTAATATTATTGAAGTTGTTTACTTTATGTACGCGATATGTTATTATTCTTATTATTATTATTATTTTGTTTTGTATTTATATAATTGTATGTCGTATTATAATATGATACATGGCACGCATAAAGTAAAACATTACATTTCATTAATGCGTACATGAACGTTTTCTGTTCACGGGTCTTGTGAAAAAAGATCTAAGTCAAATTTACAAGATTTATAATACATCATGAATAAAGTCAAATTTTGAATATTATTTGAATGAACAAACGAAAAAAATGAGACATTTTACATCTTAAATTCAGCGATGAGGTTTGCCACCCATCCTGAATGTCTTGATTTTATATTGGCACGGAGAGGACAGTTTGCATGTTTCTTACATGCAGCTGATCTGCTGGCTACCCCACTTGTGGGATGTGCCGTGATGGTATAAAAAAAAATATATATATATATATATATATATATTATTTGTTTTGAATTATTTGAAATTGTGTGTATTTTAATGAACTCATTTTAATTTTCCCATTGATACCGATGACTAGCTTTTTTTTAAAAAAAAATAATAAATACATCCTCATGAAAATTATATTCTTGTATTGCGAAGGTGGAGTGAGTCAGCAGCGGGGTTTGAAGCCACAATCTCCTGATCAAATATTATATCCAGCTTCCACAATATTTTTGGTTTTCAAAAATATTGTCTGCTGATTTTCGATTTATTTGTCACCTTCATTGTTACGTGGTCGCACAATCTGTTGTTGCTCACTTTGTGAGGACAAAAGTTTTGCTTAGAAGAGCGGATAAATAGAAGTCCCCCGACTTCTGAGATATCCGGGTATAGGAGGGAGTCTTCAATGTTGTTCACTTTAGTATTATGTCGGCGCTCACATTTAGTCGCACAGTCAGTAATTTTGTATTTTAGTTTACGTATTTTATACTACAAATTGAATTTTCTGTCACTCGTTTAAATACTATCCCTTCATAAATAAGAAAAGAATTTTATGTTATATTCGTGCATTCTATGACAACATGTAATTTTTATTCGAATACAGCTAAATGGATTAAAAATAAGACGGAATTCTCAAATTTTCGTTTAATTCATATAAAATAGAAGAAAAACATAAAAGCAGTAATTAAGTGAACTGTTTTTTATACCGATATCTATATTTCAGTAAAATGTCGTACGATAAAAATATCTAATTTTGGACTCTTTCTCATCTTACCTACATACTTATATTTTATTAATACTATCACTTTTTCTTGATGATGACAACACAGAAATGTCAAAAAATATTGTGGCGCATTCACACGTACTGTAAGTAACTGGTACAAGAATAATAAAAATATATACTTTCCTATAGTAATAATAACATAATCGTCTCATCGAGAAATGAAAATAAACTTATATTTATGTAAGTATGTATATTATTATTAATCGCTTACCCACTCCGTAACATATTATCATCAACAAAATATAATAAAATCTTTACATACTTTGCCAGATCACGTCTTTGTGTCATTAATATGAAATGTAAAAAATAAATTGCTCTCATTTAATGTTGAAATGTTAAAACATAACGTTTTAATTACACTCGCTCATGTCAAATGTTATGAGAAAGCGAATAATTGGAGTTTCGAATGTATGATATTTGTGGATTTTGTACCCACAGAATTTAATACACATATGAAAGTGTTTTCAAATTATTCATTACTTTACGGTTTTTACATGTGCAACTAAATATAAACTTTTAGATTTTCGTACAATTATCCACAATTCTGGTACAGCAATCAAACAGCAATAAAAACGCGAAATTAAATAGCTCTTGATTTTCAAATATATCTAAAATAAATCAAATGTCAACATAATTACCATAATATTCTGCTTCTATGATGAATGAAAATAAGCGAATGTGAATAAAAAGCTTCTATGATAGGGCTTTTGGCATCGCAGGACCCGTACTCTAGAACCAACTACCCGAGGACCTTCGTAAAAACCAATCAATAATAACGTTCAGGAACAAGTTGAAGACATAGCTCTTCCAACATAGTTTTCCGCGTCCTTGAGATGGATGCTCCATTAAACGGCACCAAATAAATCATCCAACATATAATACATAAATGGGTACATACATATTGCCTCATTGATATTAAATTTCAGAAAGTTTTTGACTAGCTCAGGCAAATGCTTTTTTTTCAAACACCTTCTTAACACTAATACGTTCATAATATTATTCTCTTTACACTACATCTCATTTTAAAAAGGTCATTTAAAAAGAGCTTAACCGATTAGCTTTTTTTACTCTCGTTTAAAAAAATAGCGGTATATTTAAACATGTAGATCAAGAAGGCGGTTGTTTTATAACTGGAACCGAGAGGGCCGAGTCTAAGAGGTAGCCAGCCAGCCACCTTTTAAAATAATAATGAATAATGAGTTTTGGTTGCCAGCCTCCCTTCCCGCCGGTAGGTAACATTATTATTATTATTATACTCGATATTATTTTTGTTAATTGGCAACACACAACACACCACTGCGTATTTGAAATTAGAACAGGTTGCCTTCGTTATTATAATTAACTTTTCGGAAGATGTATAGTAAGCATATTATTTTGTTATATTATATATCTAAAATGAACTCATAATATGCAATATCCTTCTCTGGTGCTAATGAAGATGATCCCCCTTTTTAATATCGTATTAATCATATTATTTTAAGTATTGAAAGAGTTAACCATTCAGAAAATAAATCTTTTTTTCTTCTCACCTTCTTGAAAGTACGACGTATGTAAAAACAAATTACCTATACTGAAAGCGATTTTGCACCTCTAATAATATTTCATACTGTCGTATAAACAAGTATTGTGAATGAGGATCATCTAGGTGAAATTACTGTTGCTTTATTTTTTTTTAAATTTAAAATATTAAACGGTGGAAATAAATAAATGTTTAAAATTTATGTCAACAATAAAATATATTAATTTATCATAAAGCAAAAAAAGGTACATTTTCATTTATATTAGTAACAATATCACCTTAAAATGTTAAAAGCTCCAGCTATTTGATTGTAGCTGCCTATATACTTTACAACCTCGGTCTTACCTTATGTGAAGTAGGAAGGCATATCTTCTTCCTATTTAAACGCCATGAGATTAACACCTAGATAACTTCGTAAGTTTAAATTCATATTGTATAGTTTTATATGGTAACTACTTTAATACATAATTCCTAAGCTATGCTCCAGTAGATATTATAGTACAGTGTTTTAATGGTATTTAGTCGGCGCAGCTTTTATTAACAGCAATGTATATCGTGTTGAATAGGGAGAAGATTAAGTTTTTGACAGATATTATAATAAACGTTCAGAGAAAGTCAGAATAAGTTGGATAGTAAATGAATCTATATTCTACATCATTTGTGTTTGATTGTATACATGTTATTTTATGTTCCTAACTATGTGAATCAAGGTATGTGTGTGTGTCTCAACTGTCTTTGTTTGTAACTGATTTCTAGTGAATAATAATAATTACTCTTTTAGTGAAAACAAATCTGTTTATAAAAGAACAAATAACCTGTAAGTTTGTTGCACAGTTACACAGAGTTAATCTACTGGCTAAAAACCCACTTGTGGGATATGCTATGGTATTATGGACGGAGAATAAATCTTCGAACGTCTACGACATGAATTTGTCTTTACGTACTCACTTCCGATGGGAGTACAGTTTTTATAGGTCCTTAGACTTCGAAGAACTGAATCATAAACTTTTTGATCTTGTGCAGTGAATAGCCAGATGTATTTTCGAATCAAAAATTAAATTTTTACATTATGAAAATTTGATGAAGTAGAAGGGGTTGAATTAGTCTGCAGTTTTAGTGGAATTCACTATTAAAGCAGTTCTTAAAACTCTGATAAAATCAAGTGAGTAATGATTACAATAGTTTCTGCTGCTATTTTTTTTGCAGAGTCTCCGTTTGATAATAATAATAATATTTCAGTATAATACTTTTCTTGGAAATCACACAGTACAGTTATATTTCATTATCATTTTATTGATGACAACATTTTATTGATGCATAATATCATTAACACTACAGCCGTTTTGCCGAGAAGAATGTTTATTATAGTATGCGTATAACTAAATACGAAATAAGTTGTGTATGTAGTAGTGACCATAGAAAGCTTCTGTGTGTGTAGAATTTATCTTCCTACATAAATTATTGTAATATATGTTAGCTCATCAAAAGGTCATCTATTCAATCAAATGTATTATTGTCTAGGTATGCAAATAGATAAAATTAATATAATAAACGGCGCAGATTAGCATAAATAACATTATGTTATTTATTTATTATTATAAAATGCAAGAAACACGTTACTTTTGAAAATTATTTTATTTATAATAATATATTCTTTTTCTTCAGCAACTTTTCCTGCTGAGGTCATCTTAACTAATGCTTTTATGGTCTCCGTGTTGGGTGTAATTTTAAAATAAAAATAATAGTATGAATCTCTCCACTGCTACATCTTGTCGTCTTTAATACTCTTTCATTAATCTCTTTCTGGGGCCACTCTTGCCCATTTCCAATCTTTTCTATAGTCTGCTTATTTCAGTTTCCTTATCCATGGTTTCCATTTTTGGTGTCCACAAATCGTTTTTTGTCATATCTTCAATAATTCTGTCATAGATATTCTGTAATTAATGATAATTTAAAGTTTACAGCTTATTTTAATTTATTTTTGATACATTATTTGTCAGCTATAATAGTTAATTTTTTTATTTAAAAAAAATGAAGATCGTAACATAATTCAGACGAAAGTCATAATTAAATATGGGTGTGTATAAAAAAAACTGTTTTGGTAAAAAACGCATAAATTTATAGTACATTAGTTTTCTTTTTACCATCTTCTTTCCGTAAAATTTAGTAATGAAGAAAAGCTCTTTATTGTTGTTTAATTATAATCCTAGAATAAAGCTTACAATAATTAGTGTAACAACAATATAAATGTAATAAAGTAAAGCTGTTGATTACACGGTAGGTAGATATAACGTTTCCCGTCTTGCAATTAATATTGAATAATACGAGTAACAACAATACATACTTCATATGTACACTACTTATATTAAGTATTATTAAGTTCAGTTTAGATTTAACTTGGAGTTTAATAATAATAATAATTATTACAATACTGCACAGTTTAATAGTTCACCGCATAACGCAGTTAATTTAAAGCCGAACCGTATCAGTTACTATGGAACCTTTGGAGGCTGTTATTATTATCATCATCCATCTATTTATCCCGTGAATCCTATGATTGGTACACCACTCTACCTACCATACACAATAATAATGTATAATATGAGAGTACCTATTTATTAATGTAATATAATGCCATGCTATGATACTTCCTATTATTACTGTACCACTTGATACTATCCATGTTGTACCACGTATGAGTACGATATACTAGAACATTTTTACGTAGTACTTATGAATATAATCTTATATAATTTGCTATACCACATTCTTCGCGGTTCCTTCATTTACCACTAGGTCGGTTTATCGTTCGCAATTGTGATTATTTCATATTATTATAATAAGTAACGTGAACTGTGTTATATCTGTTATCGATATGTACAATTAACTTTATACTATCATTTATTCCATTTAATAGTTATAAAACGTAGTATTTATTACTAATTTTTCATTAAATTTTACTATCATCAATATGAGTAAGATTATTAATAAATTCGCTACATGTAGTAAATAAAAAAGTTGTAATCTATCTATCTATACCCTCACGCCGTGTCCCAGGAGGGGTAGGCAGAGAGAACGGAACGCCATATAGATCTATCCTTACAAACTTCTTTCGCTTCCTCCACATTCATCCAGTTTCTCATACATGTTCGCCGATTTCTCTTACTCAACACGCGGCCGTCCTTAAGGATTTGATCCACGTGCTCAAGCCACGTGGTTCTTGGCCGTCCGCGCTTTCTCACACCTCCTCTTTCAGACAAATACATCCTCTTCGTCATTCTTTCCTCTTGCATACGCTCAACATGTCCAAACATGTAATTCTTTTAATAATTTCAAAAAAGTTATTCAGTATGGGTTTAGTTAAGTTTCTATGATTTTATTGGTGCACAACTTGTAAAACTCCATAATTTTAATTTATAAATTACAATTTATTTGTTTTACAAAAAATATTTTAAATAATGTTACATATGTTTCGGCTGCAGTATGATTATGGCATTGCAGCCGAAACATATGTAACATTATTTAAAATATTTTTTGTAAAACAAATAAATTGTAATTTATAAATTAAAATTAGTTAAGTTTAATCTTTATTAAGTTAGAGCTCACAATTTTATGAGACTAATTGTGAACCTTTTTTATTATTTTTTTATTATGACATTACATTACACTGCATTCATACACACACACAAAATTTTCTTAAATTCTAAAATTGATAATATATTTTCTTAATTCCAATTTAATTTTTTTTTTGAACTTTCTAATATATTCCGGAATTTCATTAGATATCCGAGTGATATTTTATTTGATTTTACAAAATTCACAGCATAAGCCTATTACATGTCTAAATACAAAGTATAACAGTGACAACAAATATGACCAATCAATGCATTTCAGACTAGGAGTTCGTCGGTAGCCTGGAGGTAGAGTCTCGGCCTTGTGAACAAGGGGTCCGGGGTTCGATCCCAGGTGCCGGCAAACTCCCCTTTCACGACACAAGCTTTTAGCTTACTGTGAAAGGTGTATAAGGTTGTATTTGGGTTTATGACAAAACCCAGATATATCTTTTTTTTTAAAAAAAAGTATATTTGATGTTTCATGAATATCTCATGAATGCATGCAAGAGTGGGAGATTGTATATCCTATTTTAAGAACTCCACAGGAGTTCAGTGTTATGTTATTTCATTGCAATATACATAAGTTTTCTTTAACTACAAATTCCATCACAGACTTAGTTAATCTGTTTGACATGGTTGGTTGTTGTAGTATTCTCGTATGATGTATCTGTAGTATGAAATAGTTGATATATAATGTAATATCATAATCTAGTGTATCGAATTATATCGTATAACAACGGTTATATTAAGCTTACGTTTCATTTACTGCGCTGACACCTTCTAATTATTATTATTATTATTGCAGAACCTTACACCTCAGTATAGAACCTATTACATATTATTATCTTATATACTTTACACACCTTCCTATCTATCTATCTATCCAACTAACTCTCACACCTAGCCTTATATATATATATTATATATTATAGCCGACAAATCTTTTAGATTTGGCGTGACTCATTATCATAAGATGTTTATATTTATTATTCAATGTACTATTTTTCATTAAATAAAAAAAAAAAAAAAAAAAAAAAAAAAAATATAATATTGTTAGATACTTGTTGTTTAGAATTAAACATCTCTCTGTCTATCTGTGAACATGCTATTTTCAGATAGGTTAGATGTTAGAAGAAGAACACTTAGGTCTTTAGAAGTTTCACATTTGTTTTGTACAAATTTGCTATGTTTTATAATTTTGAGATTTCATAATCTTAAATATATTTTATTGATTGATTAAAGAAAATATATTATTGTATCTTATTATGCTTGTCGTCCCTTCATATACTTATTTGTCAATTATTTTACAGTGTTTTTATAATATGTAATTTTTTTGTCCTTCAAAAATGATTTTATTGAGCTTTTTAAACAGAATATTTTCATAAATAGCCCTACAATATATAGTCGTATAGGTACATACATAAAGTTTTGACTATTTATTGGACCAAAGAGAAAGAAATCTAAAATGGTGATTTTTTTTGTAAAAATTTAGATGATGTAAACACTGTTCCATCGAGATTAAACTATCATTATGTAATTTGAAAATGACATTCATTAATTTTTTTTTTAGATAACCAAGCAAAAGTAAGACAATTTTAATGAATATTTATTATAAGAGTTGTATAACAATATGAAATACTGTTTTTCATATTATAAAGTGAGATACTCAACACGTTTTGAAAAATAACCATAAAAGCTCGATGTTTATTGCGAGGAAATGTTAGTTACACATCTAAGAATAGCAATTATTTATATTTTAATATACGATGAACACTCTTTCGCGTTGCAGAGTTCATGAATCAAGCGATGTTGTGGAGGGAAATATATAGTAGAGACCTTATATTATTATTATTGTTATATTATTCATGAAAATAAGTTCAAATCAGATTGTTACGAACGAATAGTCTCTATTCTATAACACAGATTTGTCTTCATGTAATGTTCCACGCAGTATTTAAAGTTATCCCTCAACGTTGTAAGAAAGAATTGCTGTCGTAACTCGGATATGAAAAAAAAACGTAGAAATAATAAACGAATTTAAATAATGCATTTAGTTTTATACGTATATATTTCAAATGTATGTTAAGTATTACATTCAATCAATCAATCAATAGCAATGTACAAACGTTGAGACAATACATTATCAATTGGCTACAATTAAGTTGCAGCAGCCTCACTAGGTAGCCCTACATCGAGGCGTGCTGCGTATAATAAATATAAAAAAACATACAATTAACAAGGATTAATACATCTTACAAAAAAAAAAAAATACATCAACAAATTAATAAATCAATAACATGATTATTTATTTTGAAAAGCCCATGTGAAGACACTGTTTTTCAGAAAAATAATGAGCCAAATAGTTTTTATTTGCCGAAAATCCACTGCTATTTTATTTTGTTTGAATATACAGTGTATGCATACATACAACTGTCAGATGAGTGATAAAAAACTCTTATCTTTTTATTTATTGATTGAATATTCTTGTCTCTTGATCTCTGTGTTTTTGAAAAAGTTAATTGATTAACAATAAAATACGATTGGATTATTCCGAAAGACTTTACCTAGAAGTTGTTTACGAGGAACAAACTGTCAGATGAGTTGTCTGCAATAAGTTATATAATAATATTATATACTTCATGCATAGGGACGCGTGTTTCATAATACTGCAAAGGTGGTAGGAAAGTATAAAACAGATACACATACAAACAGATATTTATACATACTCACAGATACATATTTTGAGTTACGAAGTATTTTAATTGAGCTGAAAATATTACAGCCCATTCGTATGTGTGTTTGTATATCCGTCAAATATACTAATAATAGAGAAATTAATATCCTCTATACGTAATTTGTTTCACGTCACATCTTTATGGTTCCATATTTGCATTTTGCTAGGTTATAAACACATCAAAGTTGGTTGCCCCTGGTAGTAATCCCGAGGAAGACCCAAGCGGAGGTGGCGCGAGGTTGTGAAGCAAGACATGAGAGACTGCGGAGCTTCCCCGGAGGACGCACAGAATAGAGCCGAGTGGCGGCGAAAGACAAAAATGGCAGACCCCACCATCATGTGGGATTAATAATTGCCCAGGGAGAGAGAGAGATAAACACATCAAAGTATTTAGTTATCATTTTATTGTTTTGAATAAATATCAAAATAAGGGTGAAAATATAGGTATTCTTATTGTATAATGTATAAAGTTTATCATCGTCATTATGATCTCGTCCTTCAACGATCCCCTCGGGAGCACAGAGCTAACACCAGCTTCCTCCATCCAAGTCATCTATGCGCCTATTGAGTGACATCTTCCCACTGCATTTCTAGCGCTTTGATATGGTTGTCGCCGCCAAAGTTTATATTGGTATAAAAATGTTGCAAAACCTAATAATCAAAAGCTATGTCAACCGTAGTGTTCAAAAATCGTATAAAGTCATGGTAATGTGAAAAAAAAATGCTTACTGTCGCTTTTTGCAATTGGATAGCCATAGTGGCTCACAATTGTAGCAATATTGAATCGTAGTGGTAGGTAACAACTCGCTAAATAACTACAGTTATTCCTTGAGTAATGCCGGGTTTAA
Source organism: Athripsodes cinereus (assembly GCA_947579605.1). Classification (NCBI taxonomy): domain Eukaryota; kingdom Metazoa; phylum Arthropoda; class Insecta; order Trichoptera; family Leptoceridae; genus Athripsodes; species Athripsodes cinereus. Next base: position 1,868,829 of record OX388312.1, on the reverse strand, counting down.
AAGGCAGCACCTAGTAATATAATATTAATATGAAGCTTGTCGTATTTCTTCGCCCTGCGCAGATATATTTATTTGATCGCCAATTTGTACGAGCATGTTTCGCCTTAGCTTGAGATCTTATCGCACAGCCAGTACTCTGCTAAGTGAGTATTATAATAATATACTAACCACAACACCCAACACCTGGGATATGCCCACAATCATCATCATCACCAAGTATTAAATATTATACATATAATAATACAAACTTATACATATAGTGGAGTAATATATTATTATTTCAATCACATTTATTCAACAAGATAATACCGGATTCTTCATTTTGAATACATCATGAAATAAAACCTTTACAGGACACCCTAAAACTTAAGAAAAGGAGTGGGAGACCAATCTTTTGCCGGGTGCTCCACGGATTAGAATAAATGATAAATATTAAGTAATCTTCTTCTTCTTCTCGTGCCGTATCAGGTCCCCCCGACGTTGGCAATCACTCTGGCGAAGGCTTCCCTATCCTGCGCGACCCGGAACAGTTCTCCCACATGTCTCATCCCGGTCCAGTCTCTTATATTGCGCAGCCAAGACGTTTGCCTTCTACCAGGACCACGCTGCCCCTCAATCTTCCCCATCAGTATCAGCTGGAGCAGACTATACTTATCGCCCCGCAGAACGTGACCCAGATATGAAATCTTACGGACCTTAACGTCCTTCAGCAGCTGTCTACTGCAATTGGCTCTCCTCGAAACCTCCGAGTTGCTGACCAAATCTGTCCATGGTATGCGAAGCATTCTCCTGTGCAACCACATCTCGAATGCCTCCAACCGGTTCATAGTGTGCACTTTCAGGGTCCAAGTTTTTGAGCCATACAGCAGCACAGACCACACATAGCACTTCAACATTCTCTGCCTGAGTTTCAAATTTATATTGTCATTGCAGAATATTGATCTCATTTTGTTGAATGAGCTACGGGCTGCTTCAATCCTGCACTTCACTTCCACAATTTAAGTAATAACAATTCAAATAATAAAATATTTGAATATTTCAAAATTGTACTATTATGGGTGACCACTAACGGTGCTATAAGGAGAAAACCTTTTAAGATCCTGGTGAACTATAGAAATATGTGATTAAAATCAACTTTAACAATTATTCTTTATTTGCAAACCGTGCAGATCTGTACCTACTTTTATATGGTTAATTGTCTTAGTAAGAATATTAAATGTGAATTAAATATAATTGTTCGTTAAATAAGAATCAACTTGTCTTGCGAATTGAATCTGACACTCTTAAGATAACAGTTGATAAATATGCGAAAAAAAAATACCAACTCCACTACGTCATATGATTGATTCGTTATAAAATTAGTATTACCTTGAAATAAAATCAATATCGTATATTGATAATATATTATGTGTAGATACATACAGTATATACGTATATTGCCTGTGTTAATATGTATCAATAAGGTACAAAGCATGTATAAGCATAATTATATAACCTACAAAGTCTTTGTGTACGGTATAACAAAATTGATAGTGGCATTTAATGTATTATAACAATATTTGTTAGTAGACAATACGGTAGCTTATATATTACATTACATAGCTTTCAAGTTTAATTTATAGCACGTATATACATACTACTGTCCGTGATATGTGACAAATGGTTATAAGTTATTTTTAATTTAGCCAAGTTCAATGTAGCTTTTTGTGTGCTTCTGTAACACTTGCGGTTAAAGAGAATAAAATATAAACCTTAAGTGACGGTATATTACAAATGTTTTTCTTTATTTCATATTTAATAAATATCCATACAAACTTCCTTTGCAACTTCTTGTAATAAACTTGCAAGTCATCCTTTCCGTGCCAATAAAAGTTAAGACAGTCAGGATGGGTAGCATACCTTATCGTTGGACTAAAGATGTCTTAAAAGTGATGCTTTATAAAAAATAATCTTTTTAAGAACAGTTAAAAATTTGGAAACGTGTAAGGCCTTTTCTTTCCGGGGAGTCCATGAGATCTATATGAGAAATATAGTAGGTACGTAATAAATATCTCTGTTTCAAATTGCATTATACATAAAGTCTAATTTCCAAAACAAAAAAGTACAATTAAAGCTACAGTCTATTGAAAGTTTTCAATGTTGAAAATAATAATAAATTTGTCGGCCGGTGTGGCGCGGAGGTAACGCTCTTGCCTTTGAGTCACGAGGTCCCGGGTTCAATTCCCGGCCAGGTCAAAGTGAAGAATGAATTTTTTCAAATTGTCCTGGGTCTGGGTGTTACATGTATATGTGTTTAGTGCATTGTATATGTGTTAATCGTCGTGTTAGTACCCATAATACAAGACTCAATCCTAGTTTGGGACTAGCTCGATCTGTGTGAATTGTCTCTATTTAGTAATATCAAATATTTTTAAATAGTGGTTAATTTGATAAATTTATTTGGTTACTTTGATATTTATATTTATTATGTATATGAATCAAATATAATTGTATATAGGTATCATTAATACTATTTATGTATATCTTTTCAACACTTGTCTGTACATGAATATATATGTATATATATAACAAAATCATCCGCTCTATATACAATCACTTTCTTACGACCTTCAGTTCCCAGCTTCCATGCTTTATTTAATACAGACCTAGTCGCTTTATGAATACTTTGTAATGTTTATTTGCTCGTATGTTTGTCTGTAAATTTGTTGTGGTCGTTTTTAATAAGCAACGAATTGGGATACTAATTCACATCTCTTGCGCTTTTTTCAGGTGAATCACATTAATTTAATGTCAGTAATCATGCCTGAATTCAAGAAAGAAAATTATTTAAGTATTACTGATATGAATGCAAATGTTGTTATTTTAAAGGCTTTTTTGTAAAAAAAAAACGTTAATTTTAGTTTGATTTTGCCGATAGCACTATGAAATTTCATTTTCAAAAAAAAAAATTATTCAAAGAAAAACAATGTTCATTTTCAAAAAAATAATTTAACTTATCAGCTGAGGCCTTCCGGAACTAGCGCGTTATCAGTGCAAAATTTTTAGAAGCATAGATAAATAAATTACTCATGATATCTACATTACAGTCCTTTCGTAGAGCACCCGGTAAAGAATTGGTCTACCACACTCTCTTCCGTAAGTTTTCGATTATTCTGTAAAAGGTGGTTGTTCGAAAAAAAAAGATTGTTCCCACCCATCCTGAAATTCTTATTTAGTGGCACGGAGAGGACGGCTTGCATTTTTACTGCACACAGCTGGTCTGCTAGCTAGGTACCTCAGTTATGGGATACCTATGCCATGATGGTATCGTAGTCCACATTGTTCTTTTTGTACAATAACAATAATTATTATTGTTTCCCGGTTGATGCTGTGTACTTAGCTGATGCATAATGAATATTATTAATATTTATTTATCTACATTGATAGCTCATTACTCAATCGATCGATTATATTATTAATATTATTACTGATACTATTTTACTTGATACTTTGATAAAAAATATATATAGATTATACCTCTCACGGCCATTCATACTTTATTGTACTTAAAAACGCGATCTGTTCATTTTTTATTAACGACTGTTCATTCATATTAAAATTTTATAACACAAACATACTTACTATGTACTCTCTCGAGTGTACAGTCTATATTATTGTATTTGTTTTAAATTTTATCACTCGTAAAGTGGATTTATATAATATAAATATTGAAATAAAATTTAAAGTCTTTATATTATCTACGCGATGTTTTATGTATAAATTAATTTGCTACAGGTCTAGTAGACGTTTAAAGCAATACTTTGACGCTACAGTTTACGATTAATATTGTTTTTATGGATACAAAATTGTTACTTACCAAATATTATATCATACTAATATGTAATAAAATATTTGAAGTTTAATTGCTGGTTTGAAAGGAGTTTTACTTTAGAAAGCATTTTCTCTGAAAACAAATAAAAGATCAGCTGAAAGCGTGACTTAAAAAAAGAAATTGGTTAAATGTAGAAATATTAAGTGTGTGTGTGTGCCATTAACTTGGTATAAATATTTCTTTACTAATAGTGAGAGCGGTGTATTTCTGTCTTTTTTTTTGTAGTACCGACACGACTTGATCGTTTAAATTGATAAATTTGTCTTTTAATTCATGACGTAATAGTAAATAAATCAGATTTTTTTGTTTGATTACCCAACCGATATGGATCTTGATGACATAGATAGATAAGTGCTTTAAAATAAACCATAATATTAATAAAGACATTGCAAGTTATATATAATAATAATATGCTGATATTATTGACAGTGTGGGTATGTCATTTACACCTGTACAGGCTGTGCACTTCTCACGTCTACCTGCTAGCATATTATCCTTTTGTGATATTATTATTGTTCTGTATTAATAATTTTGCTATGCTGATTCGATCGTAATGCAAATATAATAATTATTGATAAAATAAAAAGACGCGGTGTGTACCTACCGTGCTATGCAAAACTGCGTCGCGGTTGTTGGTTGCCGCAACTAAGGCAACTCCTGTCTATATTCTCCGCGTGGGTGCAACACTGTGAATAATGTTCAACCTCTTCACAATGACAAAATACTTGCGATTATTAATTTTAGATACTTCAATATATACTAACTTTCGAATGTCTTTTATTGTCATATTGCGTGAAGGAAATTTCCTTTATCTTGACGTCTCATTGATAGGACTAACAAAAATAGTACTAGATTATACCTAATACAAAAATGTATAGAATGAAAAATCCGTTAATTCTGGTTGTCATGAAATGCAGATTATTAGATAATGAAATTTATAGGTAATTAAAAATTATTAATAATCACTAAATAACTAATTTTAGTTTTTTTAACTTAAAGTTTTATATAAAATTTTACCTATGTATATTTTTCAATACATATATTATATTGTTAGTAAAAATATCATTGAAATTGCTACTTTTAATAATATGCTAATAGTGGGTTAAATTATTTTAACTCACATTTACAACTATAATTGTTCTTTATTATTGAGGCAGAGTTGGAAAATTAAAAACATTTAATAAAACAGGTAGCTACAATCAATGGGACTTGCTAGTTTCTGTATTGTTTTAACTCAAATGACTACCCTTCAGTTAGTAGTAGCTAGCGGGACTATGCAGGTCATAATAATGGTTTTATGAAAGAGCTATAAGGATATTTTTTACGTTTAAAAAAATGTCAAAATTTGTCACCATTTATTCAGAATATCAAATACCTACTTATTTACACAGCTATTCCTGTCCATTGCCTCCTCCACATGTTACGTCATATTGACGTTTCACTAATTCCTGTTCTAGGCTTTCTGCAAGCAGTCAACAGCGATTATTCTAATGTCGTCAGACCATCGTGTGTGAGGTCTTCCTCCACTGCACGAATGAATTTTAGATGAAGTTATATTAAAGCATGTCTACACATGCTACTAGAATTATAGAAAATTGTCAAGAATTAGTAATAAAACTATATTTTATTATTTCTGGCGACTACTAAATTACTATATATAAAAAAAACTATTAATTGAAAATCAAGTTAAGTGAAGCTACTAGTTCTGTTTGATTATTACAAGAATGTCGTCGTAATATTTCGAATTATGATCATGATAATCTTTTTTTTGTTTATAAAGCAATTTTATGTTTATTGCAACGGTGTTTTTTTTGATAAAATAATATCTAGTCGTTTATTTTATTACCATAAGCAAAATTAAAATGGTTTGTTAGATACAATGTAATATTATGATTTCAATATTGTGTATCAGGTAGAATTTGGTTAATAGAATATTGTGAAACTAGGATTTCACCACTCACAAAACTTCACGCATATCAAACTCGTATTGATTACATATTGTTACAAATATTATTATTTTATTCCTCCCACTCGTAAATTCTATTCTTTAATGCGACATTTGAAATGGCGATGTGTAAAAAATATTTGGATCGCCTTTTAGATTTTTAAACTTCATCGAGAACGGCTTAGTATATTACGTTAGTATTATTATTATTGTATAATTAAATTAAATCATCGTCATAAAAACTCCGAGATGATCCAAAAAACGAGTTTCAAATTCTTTGACTCATGCAAAATTATTCGCTATTCGGAAGATCACTAAAAATCTTTATAATTTTTATCTCATGGTAAATAAAACTTTTTCGAAATATGTTAAAATTTTTATTGAAAGCGTAAGCTTTTTCACACATGAACTTCCATGTATAGAATTATGTAAGTTATTTGCACTTCTTTTTCAAAACATGAAAGTTAATTTTCTCCTTCTTTTATATCGATTACGCAGGTTTGAATATGTATGTATAATGCCTCATATGTTTAAGTATCTTTAGGTGCAATGTTTAATTACTTTTCGTTTAACTTTAACTGTCAGAAAGCGGGAGTTTGGTGAATTTAAGTTGATTTTATGAGAAAGCGAGTCATATTAACATTAATGTTATTTATTTTTATTACATATAATGTAGTACAAACAACAATATCTTCACCAGAGTATTTAACAGATCATAATCACACCAAAGTATAGTTTTTCAGTGAGCTTATGATTTCTCTTTTATTGAGATAATTTTAATTTTATCGACAATGTACCTACTTGAAAGCGTTAATGAAAAATTATCTCTTGTCGTAAAGTTTGTATTATATTACAGATGTTACAATGCGTCGATCGAAGGCTTTTATATTGAGATGAGTCGAGTTTGTATGACTGTGTTTATTTTATATTATGCATTACTTGTGGATGACGCTCATCACATAAAACTGACTTGTACAATTTAATGAACATTATTGGTTTGTCTTGCGTTTTTATGATCTATTTTCCAAGTGGTAAATCTTTTTAGAAATATGTTATTATCATACAACTATGATCATTAAAATATCTTATAATTTTATTACTACTACTACTACTATACCATCACGGCATATCCCACAAGTGGGGTAGCCAGCAGACCAACTGCATATAAAACATGCAAGCTGTCTTCTCCGTGCCAATATAAAATGACAAAATACCAAGACATTCAGGATGGGTGGCAAACCTCATCGCTGAATTTAAGATGTAAAGTGTCTTATTTTTTCGAACACCTGCCTTTTACAGGACACTCGAAAACTTATGGAGAAGAGTGGGAGACCAATTCTTTACCGGGTGCTCCACGGGATCATTTTATTAATGAAGCAAATTTGTCTCGAATGATAAATATATATGACATAACAATTTCCATTATTCTTTCAAGATAAATCGCTGAAAACTATGAATATTTATTGGAATACTTCACGAATATTTAAAGTAAAAAATCAATGTTGTAGTATGAATAAACATCAACGCGTAGCACACCAAAAACCTTAAAAATATTATAATCATAAAGGTACCTATGTATTTTGTGCAACGTTGATTTTATCAACATAATCAAATAAATAAAAAAATAAAAAGATAATCCCTGGATTATATTTGAAACTTTGCAATCTTATTCTTAATGTTCATCTTACGAGAAATGTGTGTATAAGGTGTAGGTATAATGTACCGGCTTAATTTTATATTCCGTCAATTGGAATAATGTTATATTATAATTTTTATATATTATGTACCTACGTTATGTTAAGGATGTATCTTATATTCTTCGCACTTGTTCCGAAGTGGAACTAATGATATTAATTTGATAACTCTTGGTGAATAACGACGTTTAATAGCATTAAATCATCCCGGTGAATTGAAGCGGTATAATAATTTCAAGTTGAAGGCATACATATTATAATATCATATCAAAGGACATTCCGAATAAATCTTAGGCATACTTACGGCTTATTTGCAAATTAATCTTTTACTAATTTGATCACACACAACTTCATAATACTATAAACTAGAGACTCAAAACAAAATCGTTACTACTAAAATAATTATAAAAACAATTGACAATGTCCTTATAAGACGAAAGACGTCTCTCTCACAGAATAAAACAATAGTAGAATAAAAGACTTGTTTTATTTATTTCAATTATAAAAACAATTGAATTATTAGGCGCATGCATATAATATAAGTTTATGTGGAGTACAATTTGTAACCCGTGGAGCACCCGGCAAAGAATTGGTCTCCCACTCTTCTCCATAAGTTTTCGAGTGCCCTGTAAAAGGCAGGTGTTCGAAAAAATAAGACATTTCACATCTTAAATTCGGCGATGAGGTTTGCCACCCATCCTGAATGTCTTGATTTTATATTGGCACGGAGAAGACAACTTGCATGTTTTATATGCAGCTGGTCTGCTGGCTACACCACTTGTGGGATATGCCGTGATGGTATACAATTTTGTAGGTTTGAGGGCAAAGTTCAGTATGAATATTACTCTTCAAATATTTGACTTTCATTAAAAAATTACATTATGTGGTGTGGTTTTTATTTAAAAGTAATTTTTGCGTAATTTATTTTGAAATTAATTTCGATGTGAGTTCATTCAGGTTAAAATGTGCTGTAAACTAAATTATACTGAATTTAAAACATTTTGCTTAAGTAGGCACATTTAAATAATTAAAACCTGTCACTTGACATTTGGAAATGAGTTTCTCAAAACTAATTATGACTCTGCGGTATTTTTGTCACCTTTTTACAAAAAAAAAAACATTGAGTATTAAAGTCTTAATATTACCTACACATCCTTTTCTAAAGCTTTTATAACGTAATGCAATAATGTCAGTGTTGTTGCGAATTTCCTTAAGAGTGGAGTTTTAGTGAAATAGTTATATGACTTGAATCTTGTTGTATTTGACAGCGGGTCATTTCGTTGGCGAGTTTATAGCCGATTTAAAGTTTGCTATAGAATTATACATTAATAATGTAGTGAAACGTGTATACGAACCTTATTTAGTAACACAATTATGAAAACATTGCAGCAGAACCTTTGAATATTTTGCTACAATACAGCCATAAGCACATCTTTGTTGAATTTATATTCTATATACTGGGATTGCCTCCGAAGCTATTTTGCAATTAAGCCTCTTCTCATAGTATAGCAAATACATTATTATCGGCTCGATCGATAAATTTTAGGATTATTATTCATAGTCACTTGGGAACTTTACTTAAATCTTAATACTTATTATTTTAGTTAAGTGTTTGCATGTAAATACATACTAGCAAACTTGCAGATGGTTTTATGAGTTGAGTGACATTTAAATTTAAATACATCTGTTTCTGGAGGTTACCCATTATTCAACATGATAATATTCCCTTAATAACTTGATATTGTATTAATTAAGAATTTATATAAATGCTGACATACTATACATCTATTAGTTGTGTTTATTAACTTATTTTTGTATAAATTAGTGAAAATGCATAGATAATAGTAATATTTTGATATGTCATATTTAAGATTTAAAAAAGTGTAATTTAATTATTATTTTCAATATGTCACAAACGGTTACTCAGGATTTTCTCCCGGTATTCTAAATCACACGGACACATGCGTCAAGTGTAACCTGTTAATTATTATAACAAGTATTAATTTTTGATCATCGCAAAAGTTTCAGGCTGTGTTTTCAATTAATTAAAAATACTAAACTTAGCTTATTAGTAAAACCAAAACGAAACTATTAATAATTATTTAGCTTAAAAAACATATTTAAGGAAGATTGAATAAATGTATAGCGTGTATTTAAATGGAAATGTCGTATCAGATATATCTTAGTAATAATGTCAATGTTCTCTTTTCTCACAGTTGAAGGAAGTACAAGCGAATGTAACAAAAATAAAGAAAAAAAGTATGCGTGCACTCACAAACACTCTCATGTCGCTTTCTTGTGTTAACACAGACTTATTATTTATTAATACACAGTGTACCTTCTAATGTTTGTGAGTTCCTACTGCGTTTATAACAGTCAATAAACAGTGTTACGAATACTCTACGTGTCTGATATAATTATTGTTAGTAAGAGGTACTGATAGATTCTAAGGTATATTATCATGTTTGTTGTATGTACGTCCGAGTGTTTAACGATTTAACGCTTTCCATTATATTATTATTAAGATAGTACCTACATGAGAGATCTTCCGTCTGATGTAAATACCTATATATCTTCTTCATACATGATATTATTTTAATGGGAATTGATGATAACCGAGAGAAATAAAATGATTTTTGTACTGTTACAACTATCTCTATAAATGCAGTATTTGGACACTCGCTGTAATAAATTTTATTTTATCAATTTCAATACTAATCAAACATTTAAGTGTTTTGTGTTTAGTCTTTTTCAATTACTTTTCGTGTGGTGGAATCTCTATTTCAGTTATTATTGATATCAGTGAAAGGTGCAAGCTTATTTTTTTATTTTTTATTAATCTTATGATTAATATATTTTTAGAGTGAGAGCAGATGATTAAAAGTTGTCTAAAATGTAGGTTAGATTTTAACACTCATACTCAATATAATTAAGCGCTGAACTTCTAGAATGAACTTATGGTAACTTTATCAGTTATTTCTTACTAGACTTTTATAATAACTACTATTTGAGTCTTTCATTCCTATCAAGTAAATCTAATATACTTTAAATTCAATCTATATAACTGTGAGCTTACGAACCAAGATGTATTTCAAAATTGCTAAACTTTTAATTTAGGAAATCAGTTGTAAATGTTTCTGGGTAGTGAATTTTCACCGAGTAATTAACTTCTTCCTTCATTGTTATTATTTTTTTGCATCCTTGTTTTACTAAAAAGAAACTTTATACCTGTATTTTGTAAGATATTATACAATATGTATTTGGTTGATTGGATTTCTTCTCTTTTGTGATGAGAACATCAAGACAACGCCTTTAGATGTTCCGATATATTCACCTCCATAATACTCTTTACTAGCCCATATGGAACACAGCTTACCTATCATTAAACATAGATTTATTGTGTATAAAATAAATATCTCTCTTCGATATTTTCCTTTTTTGTGTTTGAGAATAATTATAATATCGAATGTATGTCACAAACACACACAGAGATCGTGCAATAGTAATTATCAATCATGAAGATTATGTTATGTTATTTATTTATTTATTTTATTTGTTTGCTGTTTGTTACAACTCTTATCTATCTTAATTATTTTAATTAATTGCTCTGACGTTGATGATAGAAAAGTGATGAATTGATTTCAATGTTTTTAAAAAGTAAATTGTAGGATGCGTTCATTTTTTCTTCAAATACTTGCACTTCTACACACTCGTGAGCAACTCTTCTGAAATTATGTTTAGAAAAAATAAATTTACAATAAGTACATCGTGAATAAGATTTTGTTATTAATATTTACTGCTGTAGCATAAAATGACGCTAAACCTAACCTAATCTAACCTTTAAATAATTAAACGTACTTACTTACTTACTTTTCGTATGGCCCGGTGTTGATAAATCTTAACCCATGTGGGCTGCGTCATGTCCTCTACGTGTATATATGTATATAAATACATAAAAATAGTAATGAAAATTACGTTTAGCCTTGATGTACATATCTCTGAAAAATAAATAAAAAAAAAAATAGGAAACGATAGAAATATCCTTGTTTCTCATTTTGCGAAATAAGAAGAAAACACAAACATTTTTCATACTTTAAAAATAATACGTAATCATTAAACTCAAAAATCAACATTTTTTTATTCTTTCATTTATTATATATCCATAATTAATTTGATCCCCTTTAAATAATATCAAATCATAATTCACTCGGTATCGGGTGCCTTGCCTGAAAAAGAAATAAAGGGAAAAAAGAAAGAAAATAATGTTATAAAGAAAGATATACATAAAATGTAATAATTCACAGTGTATAAACTTAGATTTATCTTTCTACACAAGATCAATACACTTAATGCGAGATATTAAATGTTTTAAGCACATTCGTATTGTGAATGAACATATGGGCATGGATAGATGTCGAGTAGATTTATTGATTTTCATCTATGCATAAATTATCTTTCTCTATGGATTCACGTTAAATATTGCTGTAATTATTAATAACTTATATCTATTTATGTACAAATATGAAAGTGATATTAATAATATACGGTGCACGACGTAGGTCATTCGTCTATTATTTATTTTATTCGGTTGTTCAATGATTACTCAAATTGTTATTATTATTTCTGTTAATAGCCACGGTCTTTGCGTGTTTAGCATCTACATAATATAGAATTAATGGTTTTAGATGTAACATCCATCAATGAAAAATGTAAGTGAAAAATATCCTTGAACATTTTATAGAAGACAATATATGGTTTGTATTGAGTATTTTGAAATACGTAATGACCGTACACTTAAGCCAAAAAAGGATGCGATAAATTAAGAAGTGTTGCAAATTTCAATGTAGGTAAATAAGAATAAAAGAATATTTGAACTTCTGTTCTCTTATAACCTTTTATCTTGACATCAATGTGCAAAACTTCTGACTAGGAATTTTGAGGCCTATTTTCTGTTATCAATAAACCGTAAACTAGATATTTTACAGTACCTACGCATCGATTTGTGCTTTATCTACGTAAATTTGTTTCCACGTAAAACTTTAGATCTTAATCATGTTATATATTTCTCAGAAGTAGGGGGTGAAGCTATTATTAAGTATTCAGTTACACTATAATAATGGACTTTTAACTGCATAAAATCACTGTGAATTCTGTATCTTATGAGTTTGTATGTAAGCTATAAAAACTATAACTTTTTTATTAGTTCTTCTGGACACATTTTTAATTCAAATGCACCTTAGCATCCTTATGCTTAGTAAAGTTATGAAAAGCTTTTATGTTATGAAATTCGTGGTAAAGTTTGACTCAATTATTAATTATTAATCACCTTACATTTTATTACGAGAGAAACAATACCTTGGACGACACACACTATCGGATTCACGTGGTCATCATCGCGTTATTGGCGAATATTAATCATTGTATTACAGTCAGTTGAAAACGAAATCCACTGCCTGGCAGACATATTTTTATAAGTTATTATTAGGTATGGATACTTATACTAATATCCAATATAATAACCTACTTTATCGTATCTTCGTTTTATTATCGTTTTATTTCATGTATTTAGTAGGTTGGTGTGATGGTGCTATGTAGTGATATCATTTATACTATTAGCCTCATGGTGAAGGTTGGGCTTAGTGGTCTAATGCTCAAAATGTTAAAGTTATTCCCAGTACCCATAAACACGAAATTTTCTTTAGCCTGCCTAAATGACACCTCATTCAAAATCACGGATTCATGTTATTTTGATTTTATTTCTGATTTAACTTATTCCCGACTGTCGATTATTGTTTTTGGTGTAAAATGACAGAAATACAGCGGACCTTTTATAATATAAAAAATTACATTTATGACAAAATTTATATTCACAAATTATTTGGTTTTTCTGCATAATTAATCAATCAAACTCTCACGAAAGTTTTAAGGATTACATTACGTACCTACATGGTGTAAATCTTATATTCTCATAATATATTTATCTAACGGAAAACACTCACGATATTTATATTCTATATTTTAAAGTATAACTTCGTGGATATTAATTATTAAACAATATTATTTATTTAAAACACTGTTTTAATCCACTGTAAATTTATTTAATCATTATAATATCGTCATCTTCAGTGATAAACAAAAAAAATATAGTATTATTACTGAAAATCTAGACCTCGGTATTTAGATTAAATGCAGAATAGAAGAGGCTCATACATCTTTCAACAAAATAAAAAATCTTCTCTATAATGATGATATACATTTGAAGCTCAGACAAAGAGCGATCAAATGCTGTGCATGGTCAGTTCTGCTTTATGATGTCGAGGCATAAACTCTTAAGGTTAATATCATCAACTGTTTGTAGTCGTTAAGTGTGGATCCACTGAAAGACGTTGATACTATTTAGATTTGATATGATAAGTAACGCTGAAGTTTGGCATAGAGCTAATGCACAGAGAGAATTGTTCATAACAAGCTTCGTAAATTTTGCATTTTGGTCCAACAGTGAGAGGTGAAAAATAAACCATCATACAACTAGTTATAAAAGGGTTATTCCGTGTCAAATCATCACACTGATTCAGACTTGATGTCTCAGATTTTCATGATTTTTTTTATGCAGCAATATATCATAGACTTATGAAAAAATACCAAATTTCAGCTATGTAGCACAATTATTTTTGAAGTTATTAATTTTTAAAGTTTTCAATTTTTATGAAAAAATCTCATGTCTTGGCACCTTTGGATGCCTATAGACTGGCAACCAGTGATGATATATACCTGGGAGGGGTCTCGTTTTAAAGCTGTTGAATGGGGATTTAATCTGATGTGCCACAGGATAGGGGTCACGGTTTGAAAAAAAAAATAGTCTATGATATATTGCTGCATAAAAAAAAGTCATGAAAATCTGAGACATCAAGTCTGAAAATCTCCCAAAATTGTGTTGAATTGACACGGAATGACCCAAAAGGGAAGACTCGGGACTACAAAGGGTTTGAAAAACTGCATCTTTTCTGGCTTCGAAACATTGGAGATTGGACCGGGATGAGAGGTTTGGAGGAGCTGTTTCATATTGCCCAGGACAGAAAAAGTTTTTTCCAAGTGATCATCACTGTCGGGAAGACCCGATAAGATATAAAGAGAAAAAAAATGAAATGTTTATATGAACATACAAAGGAAATTATTAAATTTATATTACTTAATAATGCATCACCAAAATAAATTCGATTCTATGTGGGTGTCGTGTCACCGTTTTTAATAATATATGAAGTGTGTAAATAAATTATTATTATTATTATTTATGTCGGTGCCGAATTAAATTAAGAAAATAAAATATACAAATTAAATAAATTATATGTTTTTCTTTATCTATGTACCGTATCTACTCTTATCGACCTCTGCAAGTTTGATATAATTACGCAACACCAGCTTCTCGTGGTGAAATTATTACGAAAATAGATGAGGTAGTGTGATAAGAAATATACGGCGATGTTAATAAATACCTCGCTGTAAATAATTAAGAAATTTCATAATTTACTTATTCAACGATCCGAAACCTTTCATTTATGTTTAAATTGACAAAATAATAATATCAACAAACATTACAATCATATCCCAATAAAATCAATAAATTTATTGGTAAAAGTATGTGTCAACTACAACCTCCATTACCTTTTTCACTCATTCTTGCACTCTGCAACAATCCTCGGTAAAAAAATCACAATTCAAGAACAATAATTATTAATCTTCTTCGTCCTCGCCTTTAACCCATTTACTTGGGGTTGGCTCTCTTAGTCCTCATCTTCCAAGTTTTCCGGTCCCCTACGTCATCCGAGTGCAACTTTGCCTCCTTCATGTACCTGGTAATTGTGGACATCCAGGTGGTCACTGGTCTGCCTGGTCTTCTGGGTCCTACTTCTACGTCCATTGTCTTTTTGATCATGTTATCCTGTGGTAGTCTCAAGATGTGTCCGTACCATCTTAACCGGTTTTCGGTTATTTTTTCGCCGATGGGAGCGACTTTGAAACTACCACGGATATGGACATTTGTCACCCTATCCATCCTTGTTACACCACCAGCCCATCTGAGCATTTTCATTTCATTGGTGTGTAGAGTCTGGGCGTGATTATGTTTTAGGGCCCAACATTCAGATGAATTAGTCGTGGTTGGTATGACCACAGTTTTGTACACCTGCTTGATTTTTATTGGCAATAAAAAATATAATTACAATAATAAATAGTTGGAACAAAATGAAAACAGCAAGCAAAAAGCATACATCAATCTTAAACGATTCTTTCAAAAACAATTCCTCAAAAAAACAGATGTTAGTTGTCTTATACGGTAAGGTTTTACGAACGCATGGCTTTTACTGGACACTCGAAAACTTACAGAAAAGATACATTGGGAGACCTATTCTTTACCGGGAGTGACTTCACGGGGTTCTGTTCTATTTCTGTAAATAAAAATGGTTAAAAGTGGAAGATTCATTCTAATTATCTTAAGAAAATCGGAAAGACAGCTTCCAATAATAATAGTAATAAATGCACCTATATTAGAATCTCTACCTTTCTCGTTCTATATATCTGTCTATAATGTTTTTAAGTTTCTATACTAATATTATTATTCCGTTTAGTAAGTATAAAGCTGCTCTGGTGTAGTGAACACTTATAATATGTAAGCTACTAAGTACTAGGTATTCATGCTTTAGACTTGTATAATAATATTATTCTGTCTGTCCCTCTCACTCTCTCCTCACATTGACTTTACAGGTTTTGCGGCCACTGCCCAACCGGTCGGCTGGTATAATCATATTCTACTACTACTTATTCTCCTATAGCCTGTGTCATATTATTATATTGTGAAGCCTCATACGAAAGCTTTCTTCCATCAATCCGTTTATGCGTTTATTCTACTTGTTTTAAAGAATCGATATACTTGAGAATTATATTTGTTAATCTTTAGTAAATACTTTCCTATCTATCTCTTAACGTCAACATATGTGTCTTTTTTATTTTGGTATGAAATATTTATTTATAAATACACATGGTACAGTTCTATATTTGAATTTATTAACTAAAAAGGATAACATCAAAAATGATAGCCGCATAAAAAAAAATATAACAAATTTATAACGCTAACAAACAACGGCAAACAGAGAAATATTATGATACAAAATTTGTATGTACATAACGATAGAATTTTAAGTATGGCAAATGAATGAATGTGAAATGGTTAGCAAAATAATAATAATTGAAATATATTTGATGTGAAATAATAATAATTGAAATATATTTGATGTGAAAGCAAATATAATCAATTTAAAGGCTAGCTCAGGATGAGTTTCACCCCAAAGACTCGTTGAAATATGGTTCAGCTGGACTGCTGGCTACTCTACTTGTGGTATATGCCGCGATGGTATAGTAGTTAAAGTTTGTAAGAGCTTTAAATCAGAATTGTAGCTTTTCGTATCAAGCCAGTTTATTATAAAATATACATCTAATCTGTATGTTTCTATTCAAAGTTATAATGATCATAAAACTGTTCAATTCATTTTATACGGTGTATTTTATATAAGAAGATATCATGCAAACTCTTAGTCCAACGTCCTGAAGATTTACTATTTAAATGACTTATCACTGAGGTAAAAAGTTTTATTACTCGATCATGCATCCACGTTCAATCGTCTTTCTTCAAAACTTAAGGTTTCGTATAATTTATTTGTGGAGATCTGGTAAAGAATAGATATCCCACTCTAATCTGTAAGTTCTTGAATATCTTGTAAAAGACAGATGTTCGTAAAATATCCCGATTAAGACAGTTAATACCTTCAATTCAGTAATGAGTTATGTCACTCACACTACAATCATGTTATGAATTGCTTCTGACTATCCCGCTTATGTTAACGGTAAAAGAATGACAAAGAGGATATACTTTCCTGAAAGAAGGAGTGTGAGGAAGCGCAAGCGTCCTGGAACCACGTGGCTTGATCACATGTATCCAATTCTCTCTAGAACGACCGTGTATTGAGTGTACTGACCGTGTTCTGTGATGGTATAGAAAGATGTATGCTTTTACAGATATATATTGTATTTGGTCCGCTTGCTACCCCACTTGTGGGATATGGCGTGACGGTATAGTAGTAGTAGTGGTAAAATTATAACATTTTGTCAATCTTTTACAATAATCAAGACACTTATTTATCCTTGAATGTCAGATGTTTCCGATCAGCGTTAAGGTTCAGTTTTTATTTTATTTTTTATTAAGGATCTAAAATACATTCTACATTTTTCCTAGAAAATGAATGAACTTAAAAGCTTAAACTTATTCAGAACCAGTTAAATTTGATTAAATTAAGTTTTATCAACGCATATTAATACGGTGAACGTTTCTAGCCGTAGTTTTATGACATTTTTGCATAATTAGATACTAACAACATGCCTATCTATCCAATAAATGCTCACGGACTTTCAAAACAAAATATGTGTGTAGTAGCTAAGAGCTTTTAAAGAACACAGATAGTCAGTGATGACTACTTTAATGTTTTCCTTTTTTATATCTTATTCTTGATATCGTGAGGTTAATAAACTTTTACATGCAATAAATAGAAAAATTAACATTTGTTTAGAACAAACGTTGGCGTATTAAAATGGTTTAATTTGTTTTTTATTGATTCATTATGTTTGCTTTTAAAATAAAATTATTTTAATGACGAGTCTTATTAATCTTCGTATTATTTTTGTTTCAGGTATGTCAAACATGAGTTCATCGTTTGAGGTTGTAGACAAGTGATGGTAAAATGAATTTAAGTTTCTCTTGAATAACCTACAAATTATTAAAAAAAAATCGAGTGGGTAAGTAAATAATAGCTTTGTAAAAATGTGATTTCACCGATGCGTAGATACAAATTTTTAATAAAAATAGAAATGATGTTATAATGTGTACAATATTTTACTAAATTAATTGGAAATAGTATTGCGAATAGGTAATAAAATCTAATACAATTGTTTTTTTAATAGTAATAATACTTTTCGGGTCCTGACATCATCCTGACATCGCTTTGTCGTTAGCTATTCTTAGGTCATTCTCATTACATGCATTCTGTATCAGCGAACATTGCAATAAGTGGGTATCACTCTGCACCTTCCCTCAGTTGCATCTCGTGTTATTTCCATTCCAAAGCCCCATCTGCGACTGGTGTGGCGCGGAGGCTAACGCACTTGCCTTTGAGTCACGAGGTCCCGGGTTCGATTCCCGGCCAGGGCAAAATGAAAAATGACCTTTTTCAGATTGTCCTGGGTCTGGGTGTTACATGTATATGTGTTTAGTGCATTGTATATTTGTATCGCCGTGTTAGTACCCATAATACAAGATTCATAATCTTAGTTTGGGACTAGCTCGGTCTGTGTAAATTGTCTACACGTGTTATGTGTTATGTTATGTGTTATGTTATCTGTGCTGGTTGCTTTTACACCTAGTTACCCCATCCTTAGTATATCTGTTTCAAATATAATGGAAGATTTATCATAGGTTCTCCTTTGGTAATCTCATTCTGTCACATTTCGATTCATACGAGTATTGCGTGAGTAGGGGGGATCTGGAGCAATTTTCATAAAAAATAATATGATTATGAATTTGGTTGAGAAGGATCCGAAGTAAAAATATACACATTCTACTACTTCATATACTTACTGAATAATAACACCAATGTCCATACTCTCTTTTGATAATATTTTGTGTAGGCACAGTCTCGTATTATCTCCCAGTAATAATAACATAACAAAGTTTTAAAACGGTTAAAACACGCGATCTCTTAAACGCAATTATCGACATTTTGGTAATAATGTCCGCCATCCAACTAACCTAACCCGTACACCCATCGTACAGTCATCGTACACCCATATATAATCGTACGAGCATATTACGAAAACTTATTTGATACAAATATGAAGCTTTCTGTAAAACATCTTTAAGTTAATTAACAACCTATATATGTTTACCCTATATCCTGTGAGAGATCATAATGGCTGGCGTCGTCGATACAACAAAGAGCTTTATGACATGTATGGAGAGCCCGATGTGATCAGCTCCATCAAGGTGGGTAGCTTACGATGGGCTGTTCACATAATCAGAATGGACGACGACAACCCTGTAAAACGCCTCACACACATTACACTACAAGGACGAAGAAGACCAGGAAGGCCCAAACTGCGATGGGTGGACTCTGTCAGCGCCGATGCATCCACACTGCAATATCACAAATTGGAAGACAAAAGCAAAAGACAGAAGAGAGTGGAAAAGACTACTGGATTCAGCCAAGGCCCACCCAGGGCTGTTGAGCTCATGATGATGATGATGATATACCTTATATTCGTCTTTCTTCTATTGATATGATTGATTCATAGGCAGTTCTGCATCTGGTATTGTGTTAGGTCTTCCCAACGTTTTCATTTGTAAGTTAAGTGTATTTTGGGCAGTCAGCAATAATTACTCAATCTTAGTATGCGGAGTTTTCTTAATAAATGACAATGTTGAAAATAAAGTTACGTAGATATAAAATAGACAGAAGGATCATTTTACGTCAAAAATTGCCATACTCTCACATTTATTTTTTGGTTACCTTACATAAAGTATGTCTACAGAATTTTGTAAATACATATGTAACACATATTATTATTTGAGGAAAGTTGAAGAGCTTTTAAACAACTTATAATTTGTTTATATTCAGTACTGGTTTATACTCGTTTTAAGAATTGAAAGGGTTGTGAGAACAACTAACAAAGCTTTTTAATTTTTAATTTTAATAATCTTGCTTCCCCCCCCCCTTCCACTCATGTAGGATAGATAGACTAGTTTTAGTGATTTTAATAAATATTTTCATTTGGATAATCGATTATTTACATGTTGACACTCTATAGTTATAATATGTTGAACGTTTTTTATTCCTCATTGAAACTATATTCAGGATTGGCCATTTTTTCCCTCTTTTTCAGTCTGGATCCATTCATCATTTACTTCAATCTTCCCCTGATGTCTTGGTAATATTAGGTAGTACTCTTCAAAACCTTACACCGCAAGATTCGCTTTTCGTATACATATGTATTACAGAGCAATAATAAAGAATCTCACGACGGTAAACTTTTCTATACTTATTCATGCTTAATAACAAAAGCTTTCCAGCGTGCCAATAATAATAATAATGATAACAATAACAGCAGCCAACAAATAACAATAATTAATAACTTTCGATGAGAACTACTCCGTGGTGCTGCTTGCTACCAAGAAAAAGACATAGAATGTGAGATTGATATCTTTGTTATATACGGTATTATGTGGATCATTGTATAGATCATTGGCAGGCATCTTGACGTTATCACAGCTCGGTATTGTATATAATTTAGTCTTATGTAACAATAACAGATACTAGACTTTATATCTATGTATATATTATGTTATTATTATTAATACAGGTATCACAATTTAATAATACGATTATGAATAATGAATAAGGCTACGTTTTATTAAATTTAATCTCCCAGACGGAAGATCACCATCATCATCATCAAAGTTATTATTTTTATTATTGTTAAAGCGCTGCAAGGTCGTTAAACCTTATAAAAAATATGATTATTTTTCTGTCCATTGTTTACGGAATGCCAGACATTATTGTGCTTATTATTGCGTTTTATCGTAGCTTTAATTTTATAATATTGTGATAAGCTCTCTTCAGGCTTCATACTTAATTGTTTAAAGTACGTATTACTGTTGCAATTATATTATTATCTCAATATATGTATACATTGATTAAATTTTTTTAACGATGAAAGGATGACGAAGAGATGTGGATTCCCAAGTGCCTCTCCATCTTGATGGTTTTGCAAGTGGAGGATGTCCCATAGGTTTGCCATGGAGAGTGATGTTAATCCATCCCATTTCACAATTTCATCCGTTTAACACATTTTTATTATTGTCCTGTTACGAATTCTGCTTGCCTCAGGGTTTTAATTTCAGTAGTCTATTTTTTATCAGTTTGTTAAAATTAAATTTCACAGCGTC
Source organism: Athripsodes cinereus (assembly GCA_947579605.1). NCBI lineage: Eukaryota > Metazoa > Arthropoda > Insecta > Trichoptera > Leptoceridae > Athripsodes > Athripsodes cinereus. Next base: position 1,847,275 of record OX388312.1, on the reverse strand, counting down.
AGTATCGAAAAATTGAATAATATATAAGCAGTTTTTTTGGTATTTCTCTGTATAAAATACCCACATTTCTTACCTAAGCAAAGTGTAGCATAGTTTTGACTGTTGAATCTTCGTGATCATTAGCATTGGAATTAGAAGTTTTCCCGCATTCCAAAGATTTAATAAGATATCCCAACAGAATCAATGACTTATTTATATTCCTGTATGACCTTAGCTTCATTATAATAATGTTTCCAGGTATATACAGGACGGGTGTGTCGATATGGCGTGTAAAATTATAATCGAGCCTGGAGAAAATCAGTTTTGATTAATAATATCTTTATATTTGCATCGTCCTTGTCGTGGTTTTTTTTCAAAACGTTTCCTTGCACATCAGGTATAATTTTTACGATTACAAAAAATCATAAATGTTGGGACAGTTTTCACTCCATATTTCTAGAATTTTACTTTATAATACGGTTTAAATTTCCAATTCGACACAATGTCAATTTTGTGTTACTTGGATGTGTAGTACCTAACAGTATTTATTGTTCTACGCACGTCTGAAATCAGTTTATGAATCGTGAATTATTACACTGGAAGATGGATGTTAATAAAATGGCAATAAACATCTTCGCGTTATAAAATGATATGCAGACTGTCTAGTGCTCCTACCATCACTGCCGTAGCATATTGCCTCCGGGCTGGGAGTCGTAGAGGTCAACAGCTGAGAAATGTAAAAATATAGAATACAGGAGAATCACATATTTTTATTTTAAAATCAAGAGCTTTTTCAAGCATAATGTGTCGGGTATATTTCAGACTTTGATAACGTCATTCTTCCTTTATTCAATGTGCAAATAAACAAATATTTTTTTAAAATTATTACTGGAACATTCATAGAGTGTTCTAATGTGAATATGCTTGTAAAAATGAAATTCATTATTGTTTAACATATTGTGAGAAAAAAATGTTGATGTGATAAAGATGATCTCATTTTGGGTATGAATGTTTTTAAAATTAGTCAGATGTTCTTGAGTTTTACATTCATTGCATACAGAAAATAATATTATGCTTTGTTATCAAAATATTGTTTTTGTAAATTGAATTGGAATAAATAGAGGTTTGCTTTCATTGTAGTATTATTGTTATTAGCCATTGAAACGATTCACTATTGTTACAGAAGTTTATGTATCGGATCATTTCGTTATTAAGTGGTGATTGTATTCAAAGTGTGATCTTATAATAATGTTTAGTTACTCACGCCAACATTCATTGTAAATTATATATTATCATAAGTTGATAAACAAATTAGTTTACTTTCAAAGTCATATCGAGGACTCTCGTGTTGTGTTTTGAAGCTTAAAAATCATTGCAAACTTTGTGATGGGAATACAAAAGTGATCTTCTAGAGACAATATGATTATAAATTGATAATGAATTAATCGTGGAATATCATAGAAGGTGTGATCACATTGTTCTATTGTTGTTTATTTTAATACTTATTTTTAGTTTGGAAAATCAAATATTCTTGTTAATTGTCTTTAAAGTTGAAGTGTTAGTCAATATGATTTTCAATATCAGACAAAATACATTCGGTTTCAGATGCTTTATTCCAAAAAAAGTTCACAAGTGATAAAAATATTGTCTATATCCTTCAGCACCTTATACTTCATAAAAAGACTTTTCATCTAGCCTTTTACAAATTTATAAGAATGTGATAAAAGTCCAATTAAACAAGGCGCGTTTTGATATTTTGATTCGCCTCTGTCATAGAAGACCGTCGTCAACCTGTCCACAAGTTTGTAATCAATAGGAAATAATAAAAATATTGGTTCCCGTCATACCATCATTATCAACATAATCGTCAGCAATTTAGTATTCTCTGGTATTCGTGAATTTTATAGCAAATCTTAAAAAAAACAATTCCTTTATTTTTTACAACTTTTTTATACGCCATATAATATTTTATCGCTTTACTTTTCATTTATCATTTTAATGGTGACGAGCTATAAAACTATATTATTTTGAATGATTTATGTAAGACTTATTACTACATATATTATATTTATAATAGGTATTGTGGCGTTAGGTGGAATAACTATAAAAATAAAATAAAATGCTCTTTTAAGTTTACCATCAAAAGCCGTTGTTGTCAGATCGATTGATGATACTTCCTCACATTCCTCGAAGGAACTTGACACTCGCGATATTTTATGACATCCTTCAAATCGTTTTAACAAGAAAATGTAATTACGATTAGTTACTTACTGGTAATATTTAGGAATAAATTTACTTACGAAAATATGCCAAGTGATGCTGAAACATGTTGAAATTAAGAACTTTGAACTTTATTAGGTGTAAAGCTTTAATAGATGAGTATAAGTTTCATTTTTTTTCTCTGTATGATTTTTTAATACAGCTATTCTTGTGTTCAATTTATGATTTTTTCAACGAATTTTTGAAATTATTTACGTAAAAAATGAACAAAACCAACCTCTTATAATATAAGCTTGATTGTTTTTTTCTTGCAGTTTGATACATAATATTGAATACGTATGTAAAAATAAATTTATTTCAAATAGCTATATTATTCGTTTATGTTTCGTGTGTACCTATATACTAAGCGCGTTGTTATCTACTAGTGTAAGTATGACGATCTCGAGTCGTAGCCGTCGTTGGTTGTCGTTCCGTTATGAAGGTTTATGGTTCGGGATACGGCAATATTCCATAGTAGGTATGTATACTATGTATGTATGATATTATAATATTATGGTCTAATATAGCGGCAGCTTAAAGACTTTTCGATCATATGAGATAAATCATCTCGTCTTGAAGTGTAGTAGGTACCTACGTACATACGTACTGTAGATATTATTATTTTGTTACACAGTACGGATGCTGCTAAGTTAACAGAATAACACCACACTCTGCTACTTTTAATATCACAAAATTTAATCGATCCTTTGGTTGTCGGCGATAAATAAAACGGCTACTGTTGTTTTTAACGGATATAATACATAAAGATTGATTTTTTTTATCCTTGTGCGGTTTTATAGATGTTTTTTTTATCTTCTTTTATTTCCACATTTATGGCATTCTTGTGTTGTGATTGTGAATGAACCACATCTAAGCGTGGGAGTGCTTTTATTGTTTTGATGGGATTTTCTATCATTTGATTCTATTAACCCTCTGGTTACCAGTGTGCCCGTACGGGAACATGAAGAATTTAATTGATCAAAAATCGCCTGGTTAGTTAATAATTTATATTTTATGCGAAAATTATTTAGAAAGCTTGGTTTTATAAAGTGGAGTAAGAATTTTTCCGATGAAGTCACTTATTTGATATGTTATTTATTCCCAAACATTCATTTTAGATTTTTGGCCACAATTTCCACATTTACGACCTTTGATTAGAAAATTGAAATAGTTGCAATCATTTTATTCGTCCTTATTTTCCATATTTAATTGTTGTATATTTTTGTAATGAGGTTTGTGAATAAAATAATATTAGTAACAACTTTGAAGAGTTTGTAACACTTAACAAGTGTTACAAACTCTTAACACCTAATAAGCGGTAATTAAAAAAATATTTCACCAAAAATCATATTTTTTGCTTATTCATTGTACATAAAAAAAATATTCCAGGGCTCTTCAATTTAATTTGGTGGTGAGAGGGTTGAATTGATTTGATTTCTTTATTGCAAAACTCGTATCAATAAAGACATTATTATGCAAGCATTTTAATTTTACTAGAATATTTCTTGAATCCAATTTTGTAATTTATGTGTAGTAAAATGCAAATCAATTTTAAAAACACTCTATTTTAATAACCTTATAATTTTAGAAAACAAAACTTTTAAGATTGTATATTTGGATTGAATAGTATATTTACTAATGGCCAAATTTAATCAAACTTTGGAAACCAAACATGTCTTTCTTATTAAAAATTCTATAAAGCTACAATTTTGTTATTGATGAAATATGAAAAAACACAAAATGAACATATTCTATCAAAGTCTTTATTATTTTTTTTTGGTATAAATTTGGTAAGTACTTTAAAAGAAGTGTTATTTCTATACTTTGACAGATTAATTAATATAACTATTAAAGGTAGATTAAAAATTAATTTGGGTTCGTTGTTAGAGGTCGCTCTGTGTATTGATTATATAATATTTAGGTAATATGATTATATTTTTTCATTTGATTGTTTGTTATTAACTTAAATTACTGAATAAATGAATCAATAAATAAACCTACAAGAAATAAAATATTTGAGTAATTTTTGTTATGGTGTATTGCGAAATCACATTTGCATTATTGTACTGTATTATTCGTCTATCAATTTGAATTTGCAGATGTATCCGTCATAAGTATTTCATACTCTTTCTTCATCAAAATTAACATAATTCTGTCCATTATTATATTACGCAACATATAAATATATTGTCAGATTAATGTAGATACCTTCTCTTTTGTTATACACCATACAATTGTGTTTCCATATTGTTTTTTTTTCATCGTTGTGTAATTATGTTATCTATTCGTTTTGGTAATAATCTAAATTATTCGATTGATCATTAATATTAGAATTAAGATATAACTAACGATAATAATTTAGAAATAACTTTTTATTGATTGGTTCGGTGTTTAGGTTTCCACAATGAAATTTTAAAAAATTTTTTTTTTTTTATTGATTTATATTGAGAGAGACGTATTTCGTCTTTCAAGAACATTGTCAATCTATTTTGAGAGATTGCCAATGTTCTTGAAATGCCGCGTACAGACAGCTGGATGCGAACGTCAATCATCAAGCATCAAGCAAAAATCTCAAATCTCTCGGCGATAATTCGGAGCATTCTCCGAAGAAATATTCTAATGAATGCCTTTGTTACCCATCCATGAGACGTAACGAAGGCATTCATTCGAATATTTCTTCGGGGAATGCTCCGAATCGTCGCCGAAAGATTTGAGATTTTTGCTTGATGCTTGATGATTGACGTTCGCATCCAGCTGTGTGTACCCAGCAAAAGACGAAAGACGTCTCTTATCAGTGAAAACCGATATAGTAGAAAAAAACATTTGTTTTTTATTTCTTTAATTTTGCTACTATATATAATAATAATAATAATAATAATCTTTATTGCACAAAATTTGTATACAAAGAATAAAAAAGAACATGACAGCATTATCACTGAATACATAATACTGAATATATATTTTATAATCGTATCAATACTTAAGTGAAATAAAGTTATTTTTAGCAAAAGTGCAATGAAAATAAGTCTACATTTCAACAAACTTCTGTCGTTTTCATTGTGATATGGGTTAGTTGGAAGAGATCGCGCCTTTGAGATAAACTCGCCCTGTGTATGTTGATTGTATCTAACTTGAATATTTACCTTTTATGTAATTGTTTGTTATCAATGTACAGGAAACAATGAATAAATAAATGTTTCACGTGGTAAATATTTGGTATATAGAATACAAACAATTTCATAGAGAAAACATTTAAATTAAATGCAATCAATGAACAGAGAACAAATTTACCACAAATTTTCCCATTAATTCAAAATTTTAGATACTATCTCTGATATTTTTTTGAATTTCAATTAATTTGTTTTCATTCTTATAATTTCATGGAAAGACATAGATAGCACCGAGATTATACCTATCTTTGATCCGTTTTCATGAACCATAAAGAAAATGAAGTTTTGGAATTTGATTCATCAGTCAATCTTTCACTTGTGTCTGCTCACAACAGTGAGACAACAACTAAGAAATTTTTCAATTTGTTGAGGCAGTCTTGTCTTGATGATGATCCCTGATAGCTTACTAGAATTATTATTTATAATAGTTGCCGACTCGCCTTGAACTCGCAACGGCGTTGTTATTCGCATAGTACGTACATAATAATAAATGGATTTTATGATCACACTCAGTGTGTACATAGTTACTACCACTTACTTGTACTGCTTGTAGTCTGTTTGTAGGACGACGACTGCAGATTTCTGTCGCTCGCCAGCCTTGTTGTCGTCCATCGTGGATGTTGGTGACTCGACTCGGCAGACTCTGTCGCGTTTGTTTTTTGCTCATCATTGTTCAGAATTTCAATCAATCAGAGATGGCATGTTGTTGTTATTGTTGTTTATGTAACTAAAATTATGATTGTGTGCGTGTGTGTGTAAATTTATATTATTATTGTGTGTGTGTATATGGTTTCAAGAAACTATGATATTCAATATTTTCATTGTAATAATTTAACATTGATGTCTTGCAGATAGATATTTCTAGAGACCCTAAATATAGTAAAGAAGAAATAGTTTAAAATAGTAGAAAGTTGTCTTTCTCTTTAATAAAATATCACATACTCGTAATGTATCAATACTATTATTATCTTAAAAATGCCACCCTGTACCGAGACCGTAACAGCTTTTGGCCAAGGTGATCTCAGCAGGAATATATCCAATAAGAAAAAAAACTTAATAATATATACGTACTTTACGACTGTTTAAAATGCAACATTAAAAAAAAAAACAAATTGATTTCCTTGTGTAAAGAAACATTTTACTCTTTTTAAAAATGTTGTGACATGGTTTGAAAGTTATTGTAAAACTTAAACCATTTATATTTTTTTTACATTAATCAAAATGGAGTTTTACAAAACAAACTTCAACTCAATCAATATATTGATTTAAATTTTCATAGATATAAATCTGCGGTAAGAAGTCAAATTTAATAATATATCAGATTTTTTGGCCATTAGTTTTATCCAGAAGAGCCAATTATTTTATATGCTGACAATGTTTATATTATGCTCTTTGAAATATGCTATGCTAAAGTTTGCCTTCTTCTGTTAAGTACATATCAACTTTTGCCATATAACCAGAAAACAAAAAATATTACTAACTCTTCGACGAATATTTCTATTCTATATTCAAAAAGTCGGTTGTAAGTTTGGATTTCATGTTTAGATTGTAATACAAATAATATGTCTTTGGTCTTTGGTAAATTAATAATTATTATATTGTTCGTGGCATTCAACAACAGTGTATATTGATAAGAAATTGAAAAGAAATTCAATTTGTACTTGGCAAAAAAATGCATTATAATTTATATTGATGATTGCATCTTCATATTCTAGCATCATAGTACTATTCATTAATGTAGGAAGATAGATATTATTGTGTTATCTCACTTGTGTACATGTAATAACACAAATAAATACAGTCACTCTTGAATAGTGAACCTTCGTTAAAAGCTCATATTCTAGAAACTGTTTTTGAAAACTGATTTTTTTTTCCAATTTTCAGAAAACAATAATTACTGCTTTATATCAGATGTTTTGCTGTAAAATTTGGAATTTTTGAATGTATTTAACTTGCATACGAAGTATACGAAAAAACTTATTGTTAATTAACATCCAATTAGGTCAAAAATTCATCAAATAAAATGACATACTTTTTTAATAACACACTTAACACTTGCCTACCGATGACAGTGGAAACTTTTGAAAGCTGACTCGTAATTTTCTTAGGTCACCCGTAGTATCACATTTTTAAAAATAATGTTCATACATTTAGATATATCATTTTTTTCCATTTAGAAGATTTTAATTTTATATCAACCTATGGATGACTTTATTGTAAGTTCTACTGTAGTTCTGTACGTGGTAGGTATGCACGATATCATCATTATACCTTTGGTGCAAAATAATAATAAAACATCAGTTGGCACCCAACGTTGTTGCGGAATTAGTATAAGATGATAATTTGTATTCTATCCCTTATGATATCCTGATACGACTAAGCCATACTATATACACTATGTACCATCGTCATATAATAATATTACTCATCGCAATCAATAATTCTACTCTTTTTTCATACAAATTACATGGTCATACCTCTTAACGTTTATGGTATCCTGATGAATTATTTTATTTATCATTATCATTTTTATTTATCTACTTGTTTATTTTGTTGTAGTTATATGAATAAAACACGAGTTTCAATTATTGTTTGGAAGAAATATCGATTATATTGATAAAAAGAAAACTCATGTGAACAAGATTTTAATGGTCTTTTATAATTTTACATTACATTTATATCTGTAGCCATAAAATTTTATGATTTTTCCCATGTGACTTAACAAGAAGATAATTTTAGTTTGTTTTTCATTTGAAAAATATTCAATAGTTTTACATAATCTAATAAACTTTGTACTGCGTGGGGAAAATACCACCTTCTCCAATTGATATTGAAGGGAATAATTGAGAGAAGCTGAGGCCGGTAGGAGATAGATGTCCTGACTGCGAAACATTAGGGAGTGGACCGGCATCCGAAGTGTGGAGGAGTTGTTCCGAGCGGCGCAGGACAGGGTCAGGTTCGCCGAGGTGATCGCCAACGTTGGGGGGACCCGAAAGAGCATATAAAAAAGAAGAAGAACAAAGTTCAGGATGAATACTGAAAAAAAATTCTAGGTGTCACTTCAATATAACAAATTGATTGTTATTTTAACCCTTTCCACTCTATTTATTTTTGATATTGAATTTTAGCCAACTCTAATTTAAATAATGGTAATTTTTTGTAAGATTGATAGGTAGTTACAAAAACGCATGTAAAAAAATTAATTATAATTATTTTTTTTTCAAATAAAAAACAGCTTATTACTAACATTTTATTTTATTTATATTTTTTTAAGGTATGGTATTTTTTGAAGCAATCTCCAGGATGTAGACCAGGTTTCCTGGAGCAGGTTTCACAATACCAGACCGTTTCACGTCTGCCCCCTGGGATTTTCCGACAACTACACACCGTACAATCTTTTGAACTTTTCTCAAGTTTGGCTATGAAATGGGGCTTATACTCCAAACGCTCTTCTGTGTCCATGGTACTCGGGCGTCCCCTCTTTCTGGACTGCTGCCCAGTTCTCACATCTCCTACTAATTCAAGAATTAGATCTTTTCTAAACTTTTTGTGAGAAATGGGTTTTGTTATCCCCTTTGCCATGCGGTCTTGCTTAAAAACTATAAATGAATTTATTATGCAAATATCCAGGAGCCAAAAAAACATCTTTCTCCACCATTTCAAGGTTTTTTTTTGGAATGGATAGCTGCTGGCATAATGGTCAGCTCTGTCGACTGCTCCCATTTTTTCTGTGTAATCTATTATAGCAACTGGTTTTGATACTTGCTCAGTTGATTGTCCAGCTTTAGTTTTATATCTGTGAATCATTTTAGTGTCACCATTGTGGAATGATGACAACATATGGACAGTCCTTTTATCTTTCCACGCTAGTGCAGTTATGTTGTTTCGGGTATATGCTTTCACTTGGTGTTTTGTTAATTTAAGAGTTTTCTTTTTTAGTTGTTCAGGCATCATCTTCCTGTTTGGAATTATTGTGCCAGTAATATGTATGTTGAGTTTTTGCAGTTCTTCTGCCAGTGTTACGCTTGTATAAAACCTATCAGTGAAGACGTGGAATCCTGCAGTATTACTATTTTGAATCATTTTATTTACTAAGGTCAGTACAATTCGAGAAGTGAATGGTAAATCTGGTCTGATAAGTGCAGCGGTAGTTTCTTTGCCAAAGTATGGTTCGAAAGTTGACACATATCCAGTTTCACTGTCTGCCAGAACGTAGACTCTTATTCCAAATTTTTGGGGTTTCATGGGATTATACACCTTGAATATCACTCTCCCCTTGAAACCTACTGTAGATTCATCTACAGCAACATTCCTCGATGGTAAAAAAACTTCGCGACATTTACAGTCAATATAAGTGGCGATGTTCTGAATTTTTTGACCCCTGGTTCTTGGTGTGTTTGCATCAGGTGGCGGACTTACGTGAAGACCCCAAAATATTTGGAAGAATCTTGATCGCGACATTACATCTATAAAAAATGAATTGGAGTTGATCCATTCACGAGAAAAAAAGTCCTGTTCAGTTTTGTTGAGGTGCAGTCCCATATTCAGAATTATACCTAAACACCTTTTGAATTCCTCCACAGTAACATCTTGCCAAGAATTCCATATTGAGTTCTCAGGTAAGGGTTTTTTCTTATTGATCATTTCCACTGCGTATCTGTTAGTTTCTGTTACAATTTGATTCATCAAATCTTCAGTAAAAAATAACTGAAAGAATCCTAAAGCAGTTCTTGGTCTTTGATGTTCTGGAATTCTGATTCCAGAAGTAGCGGGAGAGTATGGAAATTCAGGAATCGTAAAACTTTCTGTCATTTCAATCCAGTTATTTGATTCGGCGTTCGTTATATTACTATTATCATTATTATCTTCGACGCTGGTATCACCATCACCATCATCTTCACAATCTTCAGGATCTTCGAAATCACTAGCAATTGATTCATACTCGCTATCACTGTCATTAGATTCTTCATCAGAAAAAACTTGGTACTCGGATGACGTATCACGCGATGTTCCCGCCATTTTAGGTAATGTAAATTTGGAAGCGTTATTATATTATAAAATAAAAACTGACAACAATCAAAATCGTTCTAAAATGACAGAATAAATAGTTTTTTATTAGGTTATCATAAGTATCAAAACCGTGGATATTTTTTCGCGCGCGAAAATACGTCGCAAACACACGACGCACTTTGTCGGGTGTCAGCCGACAACTGAGTTGTACCGAACAGGTAGCGATGTCGGCTGGCACCCGACAAAGGAGCGGTAAGGGTTAAATATGCTACATTAGGTTTCGCGCTTACCCTGTATGTATATTTAGTTATTGAGTGGATAAGTTTTTTCTTCAAAAAATTAATTAAAGTGCCAAGCAATCAGTATTGCACGTGTTTTTCATTGTAATATTATACCTACACAATTGTAGGTGTCACGTTTGTTTCATCAGACACTATGTTCTAATATTTCTGTTATTATCTAGACAGTTGCCTTGAATTACCTACATATTGATAGATATGTTAAAACACATGATTAATAATAATAGTAGGTATATTTTCGATTGATTCTGATAATATGTAAATCAAACTGTCGAAACAGGTTAGCTTACAGCATAGAAAATGATACTGCACACATACGTATTAGTACTACAGTATTGGCTTATTTGTGTTTAACAGTGCAGGTATCAGGAGTGTTGTATTTTATTATTTTTCGGGCTTGTGTTTTTTTTGTATATAAAGATATTGTACTAATGCGGTAAAGATATTCATTAATTTAAAGAATAGGTATCTTTGCAGTGATCGATATAGCGATTCAGACATCATTAATAATATGCCCAATGTTATTTCTTCATTTCGTTAGAATGTTAACACTGTTTGTAGAATATTTCGGTTGTGCAACATTATGTAAAAATTACACTATATGTGGTAATTAGCTAATAATGAGGTTTTATTCTCAGTCCATATGCAGTTTAAAGAGCGATGTGATTTATTTAATTTTATTTTTAAGGACCCATGAATATATTCAACTTATTAACTCATCGATTTCTTTCAACAAGTTCATATTTTCACAAGCTCTTCATATAGAATCTTAAAATAATTTTCTATGCGTCGTATTCCAATTGGGGCAGGCAGAGATAATGGAACGTCATATATATCTATCTCTACTCACTTCTTTTACTTCCTTCACATTCATAAAAACTTTTATACACGTACGCCGATTCCTTTCACTTAACAGGCGGCCGTCTTCGAGAATTAGATCCAAGCCAAATAGTTCTTGGACACCCTTGCTTTCTCAAACAGTTAGAATCTAAAAAAATAGGTTTGAATACGTACGTAAAGAATTTATTTATATAGACTAAAATAAGCCTTTGTAATTTTAATTTTCATCACTCTAGTTAGAAGATATGTCAAATGTTTAATGATTCTTGAGTTAACTGAGAAAAGTGTTCATAAATTCAAGTGCAAATCCATTTATAGCCTCTATGTATTTATGATTATAGAAAACGGTTCGGATAATTCGTTCAGGTAGTTTTTGGCAAGATTATGATCCCCCATACACGATATTATTTATTTTAATCTTTAAACGAGAGATAAGTACACTCATACATAGTATGTATATATTATTTAGGTAGATAAGTGTTGTGAGAGGTAATCATCGACTTTATTCAGTAGTTTCTTAGTAGTGATGTTGTAGACATAATCGAAAGGAATTTGCTCGCGTGCCCGTTGAATTGGTGAAAAAGGTAGTGGGTACATGGTCAGACTTTACCTCGGGGCGAAACCCTTTATCTTCAAAATATTACTTCAACTTCTGCTACGATAATATTGTACCTACTCCTTACATATTTACCCACGTCATAATAATATGCAAGTGTGGGGAGAGCTGAATTATTTTTATTTTCGTTCATAAAATGTTGTAAAATAATTTTGAGATTGACAAGAATATTGTTTTTGCTGGAATTGGATTACTGAAGTTAAGTTTCATCGGGTTATCTTTCATATGAGGCTGAGATTAAAATATGGACTCAATTAATGTAAGACTTAATTAATTTAAGACTCATAAATGCAATGTAAGGGATAATGTTGGTCTGAATCCTTTATTTTATTCAGGTATACTGGAGTCAATTCTAAAGCGTTTATTTTAATTTCATAAATTTTTAAATGAAATCCTTTGTATTGATCAAAATTATAATAAATTAACTAACATAACATAATATGCATAGAAAATTCACACAGATTGAGCTAGTCCCAAACTCATATATGAATTTTGAATTATAGGTTATGTTATTCCGATTATTGATATTACCTACTAGTATTCCATATTTAATTAAGAAATAGCAGTAAAATGCACGTTTAGTAGGTAACTATTTTTAGATCAATCTAATTTGCAGAGCTTTTTTTGTAGGTTTAAAGTTTTTTCAGTATAAACGATTGAAGATGAATTCAGATTTTTTTATGTATGATGTCTTTGCTGCATTGGTTTATATTGTATGTAAGAACGTAAGTAGTAAAAACGTACTGCATTCGTATGAACTAACGGTAACACACATATTAATACGAGTATAACATATATCTAATATTTGACATTTAACTTGATTCAATAAGATAATTTACTCGCAGAGTAACTTACTGTACTTGGGATAGTAAGAGCTTTAGGTACATTTTTCAGATTATAGATATGTGTAGATATTATTGTTATTACTATTTTTGTTTGATGTTGCACATTGTCTTCTTACACTCTTTCATTCTTCTTTTCCTTGCGTTTGTGATTGATAGAATAAGTAGAATTAATCTCTGCCGGGTATCTTTTACTTGGTATTAGAAGAATAATATAATTATATCTTGATCAAACTCTCTGTGGGATCAATGTCATACACCAATTCATTAAACAAATCTCATATTTATTTATTATACTATATTTATCTACGATAGTTACTATATACTAAATAATTCTTTTCTTCCGCCAACTCCTCCTGCTTATTCTATTATCTTCACCGTTTATATAAAGTTTTTTTTTTGTTTATTATTTATGGTGTCATTGTCCAGTCAGAATATGAACCACGCCCAAAGAATTAATTGTTTTTTTTAAACGATGTCAAATATTTGTAATGCTTGTTGTCTTGTCTTATTAATCAATAAATTTCTATTGGAAGAAACAATATTATTTTTTTTATCGTCATTTTGTTTTTCTTTTAATAAGTAGGTTAGACTTTTGGCTACCCCATTATATGAGAGATTTCGTGCTGAAATAGATAATATTATATACATATAAATATTATGTTTACATGAAGATAATTTGAAGAAAATAACTCCTCAATGCTGTTTATTTTTTTACTAGTACTATACCAACACTGTATGTAGTACTCTCAAAATTGGGTAGCCAGTGGACTAACAGCATGTAATAAACATGCAGATTATCCTCTCCTCGCTGATAAAAATAAGATATTTAGGATGGGTGGCATTCCTCATCGATCGATTTACGTGACACTCGTAAACTTAAATATTTGAGTGGAGAACCTATTCTATACCGGGGGGGTCCGCGGATGTATATACAATTCTTTACATGGAGATAAAGGCTAATTAATAGTGAAGATGTTTTCACATCCAAAGGTAACGATATGTGGCGCTGTTTCATAAAATTATATTAATTATAACATAATGCATACATAGGAACTTTCTTAGATTTTTCTACATGTAATATTCAATAATGTATTAGTGTCTTATGCGTACCTACATATACATACAGAAACACATTATTTTCATTATGTCTTTAATAATCCTACTGTTGCCTATATATTATGTGTGTTGGTGAAGGTATATTATTATAATATTATATTGGTATTATTACATTGGTGGTGGTACCAGTAGGTAGAGGTAGACTAGTATTGGAATTGCTATGTTGAGCAATCGATATCAAACCATCTTAATCTCATAACATCTGAAGTCTGTATAATGCGATCAGCGGAAGATGTACTATGTAAAGCTGAGTGGGATGTAAAAATTAATTAAAAATAAGCATACCATTCCTAGAAATATTGTGATTCATATTTTTTTAGTAAATATTTTACTCATGTTGCATTGAAGTAGAATGTAGTCGACAATCATAGTTAGAATGCGAATTTCTTATCCTTCCTTACTAAGTGTTCTTCCTATGGAGCCCTTGCTGCATAAGGTCGTGCACGTCGACAGAGCATATATGCGGCAGTGAGTGCCCTCCGTGGATCTTGAACCAATTCTGAACGTTACTAGGCACTATACTATACCATCACGGCACATCCCATAAGTGGGGTAGCCTAAACATGACCTAATCACAGAATTGTAGATGTTGGTTGTTTTATGCGTGAGGTTTTACGAATACCTGCGAAGAAGTGTCTAGAGAAAAGAGTGGAAGACATATTTTTTTGGAAACTTCACGGGCTGTTCTCGTCCAGCTTTCTTTTCTTCTCTCCTGGGCTTTCAAAATTAAAATGAAAACAATAGTTTTACACATTGTTTTTATTTGTATTTTATTCTAAATCAATTTTTGATATTTTAATTAGAATGATTGTCAATATTTTTAAGGCATAAACAATGTAAAAATAATTTACTATTACCAAAGTACAATGTACATAATAATATAATTATGTGTTTTATAAATTGTTACAAAAAACAACAATTGCTTTTATATCGTCTGCGTTAAACTATACACTCACATAATTAGAAAATAATATTTTTACAATTAGTATCCATAGTCGTAGACAAAATAAGGAATGTGAATTAAATAAAAATAAATAAATATTTCTTTATTCAATCAATATCATACAAACGTTGAAACAATATATCACCAATTATCTTCAATTAAGTTGCAGCAGCCTCACTAGGTTGCCCTGTATCGAGGCGTGCTGCCAATATAATATTATTTACTAGTAGTGATGTGTTTTTGTTGTGAAATATTTTAATTCTAAATACCTTCATACGTAGGTCAAGTTGGGCTAATCAGCGTATGACAGTTCATGTTGAATTAGTACACGGGGATAATCATTTATAATATGTAGGTATATGGAATCACCGTTACATCAAATCTAATTCAACCACATTCGTGGGCAGGTAAAACAAAGACACGACACAGAAATCTACGTACAATCCTGAGGAATTATGTTTATTGTTCGGTAATGATGCTAATGAACTTTTGCCGAAGTGTACATGCCGAAGGTTGCCGCTGCCGTGTGGTGTTATTATTATAATATTGTCTGGTATGTGAATGTGTAATAATAATTTTGGCTTTACTACGTTCGAATTTTAAGCCAGTCATCCCATTGGTCCGCATTGATATTATTATTTTTTGATAAAAGAACATATTCCATTATAGATAATGTATTCAAATTTAATTCGAGATTAGTAAGAATACCGGTGTCTTACAATATTTGCTAATTAAGAGATTCATTTTTTTTTCACTCGTTAGAAAACGGATAGCTTTGAAAGCTGCTTAGATCTTTTTTGCTGTTGCTTCAAAAACACGAATCAATTTTCATTTGTTATCTCATCGAATTAATTGTTTGAATTATTCAATTGGAACCCAACCCATTCTGTAAGCTGTTGTTTGATTTGTGTTTATACGCCTATACTTTTTTTCATCTACGTATCATCGGTAACGTCATTACGGAAAACTGTCGTATAAAAATTGTTGACACTTACTTACGGCTGTTGTTAATCACAAATCATTTGTTACAAAAATACTTTATTTTTGTAATAAATTCTACAAGTTCAAAAACTAAGGAGTTTTAATGACCATGAGCTAAATAAAAATATTGATTTTTTTTTAAATTATCTTTTATGTATTTTTCTTCTTTGACATATAATGTTCTCGATATTTGGGCTTTCATTTTGAGGTTTTGTCGCCATTTTGATATCAAAAAGAGGTTCATCATTGTGAAGTTTGAACAGCTAATGAAGAGAATCGTATGGGAGTAAATTATTCTGTGAGACGCAGACTATCAGTAATAAGAAATTACCTTATTGAAAAAAAAAATGGGTAGAAAAAAGGCTGTTCATTAAAGTATTTTGTTTATATATTTTTTTATTGTTATATTTCTTCTACTTCAATGTCGTTTTCTTCAATGCTGATGAGGGTTGTGATTTACCAGCCTTTTTGCCTCTAGTACTTGATTAATCATAGCTTCCAGTCCTCCTGACACGTTACAGTCCTCAATACTTCCAAAAAATTCGAGCCAGTGGCAAAGTTAATTTATTATTATATAAATTAACAAGATATGATTTAGCATAACTTTTGTGCGTAGGAAAAGATTTGTAGAATTTAAAAGATTAGGTTTTAACCAATCTTTTGTTGGTAAAATGTGCTATCAATAACAGTCTTATGAATCGCCCAACAAATGGGCAATGCCCGCACAATAATTT
Organism: Athripsodes cinereus; assembly: GCA_947579605.1. Taxonomy (NCBI): domain Eukaryota; kingdom Metazoa; phylum Arthropoda; class Insecta; order Trichoptera; family Leptoceridae; genus Athripsodes; species Athripsodes cinereus. The sequence goes on along the minus strand of OX388312.1, from coordinate 1,830,483 downwards.
ATCTCGCGAATTATTCTATTATCTAACAATGAATTTTATCGCACAATCTCATCTCTGGAGAAGAATGATACAATCACATACTGCGTAGGTCTACCGATACACGTGAAAATCTTTTTGCATAGTTTATACTTATACATACATCATTATTTATACTTTGTTCAGCTATTTATGTTTTATTTGTACAATTATTAATTTAAAGGACAAATTGAAAGCTGAACTTATCCATTCATTCATTCGCTGTTTGTTACCTGTACAATTATTTCGTACGACATTCATAGTGGTTAGTTAGTAACCCACCCAAGTCTTACGTAGGTATTCAATAATAAACGATAATTTTCACTGTTATTATTATTATTATTACTATTATTATCATCGTCTTCTCAGACTGAAAGGATTATTATTAATAAGTTTACAAGTCCTACACAGTTTCCACGTACAAAGTTTATATATGCTCTTAGATAATACTACGTATTTATTATTTTCCATATAGAAGCCTACGAATCTCATAATAATATTATTATTGCTATTTCATAGTGAGATTATTAAATTCCACCCACATGGCTATCTGTTTTGTGACAGAGAACTACAAAAGACATTTACAGATAGCAATTGAGAGAAGTTCCGGTGCATATAATTATTATTATTATTAATAATAATAATAAAGTACGTGTATCTGTCTAGATATGTATTATCATAAGATATTTTCGAAACGATATCTAAGTATCTTAGATTAACATCTAATACATTTTTTTAGTAATTCAAAAGTTTATAACTAATAATTATTTATTTCTATATTTTGTTTACTTTTAGGAATTCGCCTAGAATGTTTTGTTTTGATTCTATATTTTAAATATGTTAGACATGATTAAGTATACCAAAATCGGTAATTGAATCTTGTGTATCTTGTGTAGCGTTTATAAAGTTTAAAGGACTTCGTTAACACTCTTTATAATTGTTTTTGTTATTGTATATTTTCCTTTGCTTTCTCTTACTCAACCACAAAAAATATTTAAATTTGAGTGTTTTCATTCTTTGTATTTATTTTGTAAAACTCCATATAGCTAAAATTTTTAATTACAGTGTTTGAGTTCCAACTCACGTGAGTTTGACGATGAAATTAAGTGGTTAGTTGAAAGAAATCACTTATATAGTAATAATCTCGCCACTGCATATCGCCACATTTTTTTTTGTTAATTGATTTTTAGATTTTTTAATGTAAATGATGATGTGCAAGAACAATAAAATTACACGTACGTCGAAACCTTGATCACTTCGATTAAGTATTGGTAAAACTCAAATGCCATATATTTCAAATTTTGATTACTGATTTTTAATTTATTCAGCGCTCTAAATATTACCTAATGATGCGTCAAATCATTTTGTATGTAATCCTTTTAAATATCACCCGCAGATATCAATGAATAGAATAAATTATTACGATATAATTATACAGGCTAACCTTACGTATATGTACAAGTTTATCAAACGCATAGATTATCGTGGGATAAAGCATGTTTATTATGGACTTTATTATTTATATCTATAAAACTTTATAGATAGGCACAATTTCTACCTACTGACTGATGCATAGATTCACTATAGCTATCTCTAAACACTATAACTACCATTAATATAACCAAGAGAACTTATTTCTATAGGCATAATGTTTACTTGTTGTATGAGTTCCGAGCATTATATCACTGCACTGCACCTGGAAGCAACAATTAGATGCCAATTATGCTAATACTGTGACTTGTTTGAACATTTAGTGGATACAATAAGATTTACATTAGCGCAGAGCCTACACTTTATGATTGTTCAAAGTTTACAATAAAGCTAATATTGTTTATATCATAAGTAGGTACCTACTATTCGATTGAAATTATTAATTGTAATAAATACCTAATAATAATATAATACCTTTAGTCATGTCAGCTACAGGGGTAACTCCGAAATCTTTAATAAATAATTTACAAAAATTAGATTTACCGGTTAATTTGTACATTAAAATTCAAAAATCTATTATAATAAACACTTGTAATATTGTAAAAAGGTTTCTGAACACAGATATTTCAGGCACAATGCTGGTATTTTGATCCCGCGTTTTGAGCCTAATCCTTTGATATCCTGTATATCTGGATAGGTGAATTTTTCCCGGCATTAGACTGTTAAGTTTTTGTGTGATCATGACTGATCATATGGAGACTTATCTGGTTGTATAATGCTGAGAAGTGTGGATGGCAATTCTGCCGCCGCGTTAAAAAAAAAAAAAAATATAAAGACATGATACTTTTCAATTGTATACAACTTTTTTAGGATGTCTTTGGTACTATCATTCGTATTCATTTTACCAATTATTTTGTGGGGAATAGTTATTATAGAAAATAATAGATAATCTGTGCTAACAGCTTGTATATCTGTGAAACACAATTATGTATAGCGAGGGAAAGTATTCTTTCCGTACACAACATTTTTTAACATCTTTAATTCGGTGATGAGGCGAATCCATCCTGAATGTTTTAAACTTAAATTGACACGATGAGGATGATTTGCATATTATTTTTACATACATATAGTTTGCTGGTTATCTTAATTGTGGGAAATATTGTAATGTTACGAATGTGTAAAGGATATAAGGTTACTTCTATGTTTGTTAAAACTATGAGAATTTATTTGAGCCGCAATTAAATCTTGTTACTCTGAAGTATGCAATCTTTTTTGATGAGCTTCTTACTTAACTAAACGAAACAAAACAATCCTTTATAATATTATAGATCAAACCCGAGTAATATGTTAATCTACTGAGCACAAACTATGTATCTATTTATGAATTTGAAGGCTGTACAACTCTATTGTAATAGAATATAGTATATTATTATATAAGATTATGAAACATGAATTGTGTTACTAGTATTTACTTGTAAATTTTCATCTTATATGTACAATATATTATCATTCAACAACTGCTATACATAATTATTATACTTTATTGCATTATCGATTATACCTGTACTTAGTTTATTGATCTTTGATCAGATTTATTTTGTAGTATGTATTGTATGTATGTATGGGTAGTAGAAGCTGTTGGCGTATTGGTACTTGTTATTTAGGAGACAATTTGTCTGCAATTAGAGCAATGTTATTTATTACTTACAGATTAACTTCATATAACTTGTTTCCATTATATAACGTATAAGTGGTGACTAAATTTGTGTAGAGACGCTGTGAATGGAGTAGGCTGGTTTCTGTCCTGTGTTCCCGAGAGGAGCGTTGAAGGGCGAGATGATTGAGGATTATTTTTTATACTTTTTTTTTTAAACAAGATTAAATTTTTTAATCAATTCACAACTGAATCAAGATTAGATATATTTTGTATATTTCACACTCAGTTCTGCATCTAATTACATACATATTTAACTAATTTATTTCATTCTATTTGCACATCATCAGTTGCATAACAAAATCAACTTACATAAAAAATGTGACGAGTGCCGAGATTATCACCACATTAGTGATTTCTTCCATCTATCGAAGTAAGAAAAAATAATGTGTATAATAACAAGAATCGCATGTGAATGTGTCTTGAGATTCTCTAGATAGATTGTGAGTGACTCTAGAACTTTTACACGAACGTGTCAAAATCACACAATAATTAAATTTCGATATTTAAATTTAGGTAGGTATTATGAAAGCTCTCTTCTTAAGCCACTGTGATACGATTCACGGATAACTTTTATGGTGTCAAAGTAGCCGTGGTGAACCTTCAATTAGTTATTTTTTTTATGAATAAGAACATATTACACGATATCGATTATTGTTGGAGACACGTTTATTATGCAATAGTTATATATAAAAATAAATGAATACCTTTAGTTTTACAGTCTTTTTTGTATAGAGTTAGGTTAATAAGTTTTAAGGTTACTTACAAAAGTAAAATTGGTTTGTATTTTGTCATCTATCATCAATCTCGCTGAATGTAAATATTACGTAAAATAAATCCTGAGTTTAAACAAAATATTGTGTCAAATGAGAAAAGGTTGCTTGCCCCTGAATTAAGACATCATAAAAAATAGGCAACAATAAATGTTTTTTATTACATCTATTGAATTGTTATTAAATCATACTTGTGAGTGATAATGATTTGAATTTTATTATTTCGGGATTATTATTAATAATAATTATTATATAATTACTTTACTATCGTAAAAACACTGAATAATTCCTTATACTATTTTTGTTGTTGTTCCACCGCGTAATAAAACTGATCTTTCTTAATATTTTAACACTTGTTGCTATAATCAATAGTGTGTTATTATAATACATATTATAAAGCTTTTAGAAGATGATGTTGTTATGATGAGAATAGCACCTTTTTATTTATCCTAAGAGAGGATTATCGTGATTGGATAGTAAAGTTTATTTTCATATTGTGTGATATTTTAATAGACTTCCTGATTTATGACACATTTATTGAGGAATATAAAAGAAAATAACTAACTTATATTGTTATCTAACAGCTAAATAAAAGCTTATTCTGACGTTAACGCGATATCATTACAATATTTCTTTAGAATAGCATGAAAAACAGACTTTTGTTATGTTGTTTGTGAGTTTTTTAATGAAGAAGACATGCAGTGTGAGTGAAATACTTGATTCAGATTTTGTTAATACTCTACTTTGTTATCACTAGATACTCAAATAATTCTATGTGAACTTTGAAGTAATGTTATTTAATTGATGATATAAAAAAAGTTTTTTATTTGATATGAAGTTATGGTAGAGCATCATTCTTGTTTGCTCTGATCATCTGCAATATCCATTTGTTTTTAACCATATCTATAACATATCTAATGGTATAAGGTGTATGTATGTATATTTTTTCTAGTGTTGTACTTAGTACCGGGTTGAAACACGAAAATGATAATAATAATAACGATTGTTAGTGGTATTGGTGAATATGAACATAAATGATAATGATTGTATGAACGCTGCGTGTGTACGTATGTATTATAATATAATATTTTATGTGGATGTAAGAAGAACTGAGAAATATGTAAGTAACAGAATATCAACCATACAAATCTACAAAGTCATCGCGAACGACGAATTGCCAGTTGAGATGTTGTCGATGATACAATTTACTAGTAATGTAAAGACATGAACTTAACACTGTGCACTAGGCACAACTAATTAATGAATTTAGAGCCTAAAATATAACTTACATATTACTCTCGATAGATCAAAGCTAAAGGTTTAGAGATGCTTAAGAGCGAATTTATTATATCTTAATGCCATTCAGATAAAACTATCAATTGGTATGAAAACTTCTATAGGAACATTTATCACTTCAGCACCATTTAGAGTCTACCGGGGTTTAGTATTAGAGGAAATACTACACGTTTTAATTTTCCATAAAGCAGAGATGCATGGCTTCAGACTAAGGTTTAAGAGGGTGAGGTAAGTAAGTTTTGAAAAGTTGAGAATTCGGGATGAAGTTGTTGCAAATTTGACAAATATGCTGAAGCTAATCTCTTTCTCTTTCTGAGTTTCTAAGGCAAATGAACGAATTATTATAGATGTTTGAAAATTGACAGTCATGGTTATTGAACGCTTTTTTACATTTGCTCCGTCACTGCACTGTACGTAGGGGAATAACAAAAAAGCACTAATGGATTTTATCGAACATTGGCTGGTTCATCTGTGGGCTACAAAAACTCTGGCGCATGTATTACGAGCGCTGAATACATTTCGGTTGAATCACTTTTGCGTAATTACAATTGTCTAATGCCAATATAATAACTTTGCCGATATATAGGTACATTATTATCTACATACATGTTCAGGTCAAATTCGATTGCGGTCAGTATTTATCATAATATTGAAATGATCAAAGTTCGAAAAAAATTAACCTGGTTCGAATTGTATTAAGCCTGATACATTCGTTTTTGCACATATTTAAGAAAAGGTTTAGTAAAAGGTTCTGGAGCACAATATATCACCTAAAATATAACATATTGCAAACTTTATTTAGTTACTAGTTGACCCAGCGAACTTCGTACCGCCTAACAATCAATGAGTGATTAATATTATTTTTAATTTCTTTACAAACTCCCGAGGTTGCTAAACATTTTTTCTCATAGACTACTTTCAAAAATTTGCTGGATCCGGTGGACCCCTGTATTTCTACCCTCCCCCCGTCGCTAAATTTTCAAAATGGTATAGGAATTTGAAATAATCCAAAAACTCCTCGGTTTTCTTACACAGTATTTTCTCACAGTACCTTTTTTTACTATGTAACGGGTATTTGTACCGAATATTGTTTACTTTAAAAATATTACGCGTTTAAATTTCTACCCCCGCCCCGTCGCCGAATTTACAAAATGGTATAGGAATTTGAAATAAAGAATATTTTCTATCAGTAGTTTATGTCAATATCTGGTGCTTTTACCGAATATCCGATACTTTAACTATGGATTCGTGGACCCCCACTTACGACTCGTGCACCCCCATTTTTAGTCACGCCATCGTAGACCCCCTGTTGAGTCTCCCGTGGATCTCTGGGGATCCACCTGGACCACTTTGGGAATCACTGGTATAGTGTAATAAAATAAAATTCATTTATGTTGAACAATTATATTTAACTCAGATTTGTTTATAAATTATCTGCTGTACGTAATATAATATGCAGGTACTGATTTTTTTTACGTTGATACCTACTCATTCATTTTAAATTTATAAAAATTCTTTTGATGATTTTTTCAAAATTGAAATTTCCGAACAACAGATGTTAAATTGTATGGATAACGATTCTTATTTGAAAATGTATACAAAAATTATTCTATAAATAGGCCAATCTATGCAAAAACTTCATCGTTGATTTTGTATAATTATCCATATTCTTTGTGTGACAGCGGAACTACAAACAAAAATACAATCAAAATTTTCAACTATTCCGTTGGATTTTCCAAAAATTTTCTTTCATATAAACAGTCTACTGATAATTACGAACACAACAAAAAAACAATTAGCCAAGTTGGTTCAGCTGTTCTCAAGTTATGGAGTGACATACATGGTCAATCCATTTTTATTTATAAGATTTATGCCGTCGAATAAGCTTGTGTTTGAATATGTTTATAAAAATAATTTCCTTGAAAAATTAAAGAGGAGATGTTTAACAAAATTCAAAAATATCTGCGCGCAGTTGTTAATTTTAGAAATATGTGATTTCTTTGCTTCTTTTTTTAACTTCCTTTAAAACTAACAGTCATCACATATAATAACAACAATGCAATATTAAACAAAACATAGAGCAAAAAAGTTCTCTTATATTATACCTAAATACAAATCAGAGCATTAAATATATTACAAATGTTTTCATATCTTAATTCGAGTTTTGATCTTTTTGAGTCGGTCTTTGTTCATATTCGGGTTTAAATTCTCACAGACTTAATCATTCACACATGTTAGATATATCTAGCAATAATAGCATTGATCCATACTTCCAGCTAATTATACCATCGATCTTTTTGTTTTAACATCGAATAAAAATAATAATTATCATTGTTTAAGTTGAATGAAAACTTTATTAAGTACGATATAATATAGCGAATAATACATAGTGGTTTGTGGTATGTGGACTTTGAACAACGGGTAAAAAAACTTTGTAGTTCATTGAAAATGTGTGTGTATGTTGTATACATTTATATTATTATTCACTAAAAATATAGATTTGTTAATCAATAGAATTTGGATAAATCGAAACAAGTGTTATGTTCTACTATAGATGAAAAAACGCGAGAGAGACGTCTTTCGACTTTTTAGAACGAACGAACGAAACGCTTGCTTCTAATTATGGAATACTAATACTACTACTTGTGTACTAGTTTTTTTGTACAGATGGTGTATTTCTCATAGAATTATATTACTTCGTAGTACATATAAATCTATGGTATTTCTAGCAATATTTTTTAGGACAATTTTGATAAGAACTGTCACTGAATGACGTCTTATACTTAATGAATAACTATTTCAAGGCTTCTTCGATAATGTGATCAAGATATTGCGTGGAATATAAAATTCAATTTTGTCACATTCAATACTTTAATAAAACAATCGATGTTTATTTATTAGCCTAAAAAACTCTTCTCTTGAGTGGAAATGAGCTTTCTCTATTTAGACCAATCCATTTACGTCGATTGTTTCATCCCTTTCTTTGACATCGGTGCATTGATATAGTGTATTGTGAAAAAGGGTTGTCAAGAAATTATTTTGTATGTGTATATGAGTAATATCTGCAAAAATGTGATTGATTTCTTAAGTAAAGAATCAACCGAGTTGGACATACTGCTGTACGTTGTAGGTTATATTGAGTTTTGTTTGCCTGCAATAAAGCAGAGCTTCCATTTGTTGCGTATAAAGAGAAGCTATGATAAACATCATGAAGTATTAGAGTTCATATTATTATTATTATTACTATCAGTAATCGGTTATTTGTTAGATCCGAGATCAGATGTTCGCCTGTGATCTAACTTTTCTTCTGTGATACTTTGTATTGTCGTTCTCAAAATATGAGACGCATTGTTTTCAAAAAACAAATTCTTTAAAAATGGGGTATCGGTACATCAAAATTCGGATGGCTGGATTAAGCGGTAAGGGATGCAAAGGTATTTATTGATAATGTGAACATCTTTCAAGAACTTGAAGATTTAATAATCGAAGAGTGTTATTTTATTATTATTAGTATTTTTCCCTTTAAAGTTACTTTGCACATCATTATAGTTTTTGACCAATGCGATGTGAAAAAAATTAAACAATTTATTTTATCTTTATTTTTTATTTTATTCCTCTTAAAAGGACACAAACAGTTTAAATTAACAAATATTAACAGTCATATTTTTTCAGAAAACAAACCAATCAAGGTCCCGCAAATTACCGAAGCGTATGACGAACAAGTAAAGTTATATTTGATATTTGATATACTTGAGGTCTTTTTCTACGCAAAATAATAAATCTTTTCATTAATAAAAATTCGCATAAGTAGACACATCTGTAAAAAAACATTTGAGAATCTTGTGTTCTATTATGAGAATCTGGTCCGCCTGTATGGGTTTCAATGGAAGTTTTGACAATTACAAATGCCTTTTGGTCTAGGTATTGTACACATCTTTAGTGTTCGATTAGTGACTAGGTAGTCCAAGTCATCTATACAATATTCACTGTTCTCCGTTGTATTCCAATATCCTGTATTGGATCCAAGGTAATTGACCTCATTCGCTATTTTAAGAAGAAATTATTTGTTTACATATTATTATATCATGTTTTTATCTATTGATTTTGCTAGGAAATTGATCAATATACCACACTGAAAATCTATTTAAGGTGTTCACAATAGAGTTCTTCTTTTTTTAATATTTTATTGTGTTCCATTTTCCAATTATATTTCTATGGATACATTTATTCACTTTTTACCGTTGACAAGAATAATAATATAATAAAATCATCTCTCATCCCTTCATATTACGTTACAATCTCATAGTCTTCGTTTATCATTTTCAGTGAAACAATTTTCATAGAGTCGAACACGCTTTGTTATGCACATGTATGTAACAGACATCTAAGTATGAAAGTTTTCTAAAGATACATGAAACATTCGAAGTATTCACGTAATGAAATTGCCTATTTTTAAGTTGATATTTTCATAAGGGAAGTCTGTTTGCGAGGGATGGAAGATTTGATAAGGACATTGAAAGAAGAAAAGTCGCCGGTGCTAGAGTTAATGGTGCACTTCGACCCATTGTTAGCAATAGCAGTGTGTCGAACATGGCAAAAATGCTAGTGCACAATACCATTCTGGTACCGACACTTATGTATGCAAGCGAAACTTGGACGTGGTTGAAAAAGGATGAGAGTGGAATAAATGCTGTGGAGATGCGTTCACTGAGAAGAATGGTTGGTAAAACGTTGCGAGATAGAGTGAAGAATGAGGATATCAGGAGAATGAGCGGATGTGAGAGGAGTGTTGTGGACAGAATGCGTGTAAACAAGTTGAGATGGTTTGGACATGTTGAGCGAATTCAAGATGAAAGGATGACGAAGAGGATGTATTTATCTGAAAGAAGGGGTGTGAGGAAGCGCGGACGTCCAAGAACCACGTGGCTTGATCACGTGGACCAAATTCTTAAGGACGGACGCGTGCTGAGTAAGAGAAATCGGCGTGCATGTATGAGAAACTGGATGAATGTAGAGGAAGCGAAAGAAGTATGTAAGGATAGATCTTTATGTCGTTCCGTTCTCTCTGCCTACCCCTCCTGGGACATGGCGTGAGGGTATAGTATAGTATAGTATTTTCATAACTGTACTTATGAAGACATTATCGTGTACACCTCTAGGTATGATTATTAAATATAGGTAGCAACTTAATGTAGTAGGTACCTACGTGATATGTGCGAAAGAGGAAGTGATTTCAACTGTTCCAAGTTTGATTTATGTCTGGGTGTCTATAATTAAATACCAGATTACAAAAATGCTCCCATAAAATAAATATACACTTCATGTGGATATTATAAATGTTGCCTATACGATCTGTACCTACATGTATAATATTAGAATCGTACTACACCGAATACAGCCTATATCCGTTCCAAGGAATGTAATGTCCGAAATCGTGACTGTTATTGGCAAAAATTATACTTCACTTTATTAAAAAAAATGGGATAATTTGAGTAAACCTAACCTGTGAACGACTTCATGTCTCATATTCAGTTAAATGAATTTTGTTTTCTATATTTCTCCAATGCTTTATTTTTAAATTGACCTCACTATACCTCAGTAGAATCAAAATTTCTTACTTCTTGCTTAGTCATATTATTGTATTTAATAAACTATTTATTTCAATGGTTTATTTTTAGTTATCCGGACTAAATACCGCGTTGGCCAATGGCCACCTTCGGGTTCTGACTTGAACATATAAAGATTTGCATCATTGACTTATATGAAGTTCAAGGGTGATATATACCGATAAAGAAATCAAACCGGGTGGCATATTAAATAATTGCTGATGTTAATTATACAAGTTCCTCTTTTTTACTAGTAGAATAAATTAAACACAAAAGAATGATGGAGCTTTAATATTGCATTCTTATTAAATATAAAAATTATCATAAGCTTTTGGTTACATTCCCATCTTGTAAATATGTTTTTTTTTCAGGGTATCGAGGCAAATATATTGCAATAATTATGTTTGCAAGAATGTTAATTTATTGCAATATTACGTTGCATTATTAATTGCGTTGTTTTAATAAACAACAACAATAAAAACTAAACACCGACTTATTGGAATCATTAACTATGTGAAAGTGAAATTTACACTTGCATACTAACCGCAGCGTCCCTGCATATCTCATAAGTGGGATAGCCAGCAGACCAGCTGCATGTAATAAATATGCATGCTGTTCTCTATGTGCCAACAAAATATTAAGACATTTCAGATGAGTTGAATTTGAGATGTATAATGTCTTTTATTCGAACAATTGCCCCAGCGTCACCGGAGAAATGTCTTCATGAGCTTGTATGTTTATAACATTACTTTGGAATTATCCAGACTTCTGCGCTATCCGGGTTGTCGGAGGGTCCTTAAATGTCTTTCATTTCATCATCAAACGATTTGTTAATCCTCGACAACGTTTAATCACTTTTTTGTATTATTTTTTAACACGGCGACAGAATCGCCATCCATACTTCTCAGCATTATACAACCATATAAGTCTTCATAATTATGATCAGTCATGATCACTCAAAAACTTAATGCCAAATATTTTTTTTTATCTCCTGCTAGTTCTGTCTATTGACTTTTTTTTTCTGCGACGGTTGTTTGTATATGATGTGTCTTTGGGACAGCGATATCTATTAGGTACGTTATTTTATTATTCTATTATGTTTATCATGTAATACTAAATCGGATCTATTATGATGTATTTGTCCATCTGTTTTTATTGTTTTAATCACCGAATTACAATATAATTACTATTATAATTATGTTTTTTAATGGTAATATTGACTGTCACTTCCTATTATACTATACTATTCCCTACGTATAAATTCTCTTGTTGTACCTACCTATTACAATAACTCAATACACTACATACAATATTTAATACAACACGACTGTTGACAGCTCACTGTTAATATACCAGCTACTACCGTATGATATTGTGTTGTAGGTACCTAGTATGTAGATATTACTATTGTATTTATTACTAGCTTTTGAACTGAGCTATATAAGGAAATAAATTGATATATTAATTGTATCTGCATTAACTTTGAAACTCCTTTGTTTTTAATTTTATAATAAAATGTTTAATATTTAATATTGTTTAATGCTACTCTTGAGTATAACCAATGCACGACCGGTTTTGCAGACTCCGAGTTTGCATCATCAGGTGTTGATTATTCGTTAAGATTTATAGTGAAGGTGTATGGGTATGTGTAAATCTGTTAATTTTAACATTTTTTTAGATTTGCTTTTGTTTTATTCAGTATAGATGTACCTACCTACTGTTTTTACCATATATACTTTTGTTATATAAATATAATCTTTAGTAATTGTGCATATTAAGAAGTTATGATAGTAGTATTTTGTGACAATGCATCATATTAGCTATAATATCTAAATCTAGAATTGAAATAATCATAATGTTAATCCGATATACTTCTAAAATATTGGATTTTATATTGCTCAAGTATAATCATATCAATAAAGAACATCGATATAAACGCACACACATACATATCGACGAACAGATTTGAATATTTGTTCGTCGATTTTCTTCTATAAATGGCTGTACCCTGTCGTCCTTGATTGTCAAAGTGCAATGCATAGTTGTTGGTTGGATGTAGGTAGGTATATAATTATTATTATTATTATTACTACACTAAACTGCGTGATGTAGGTATGTATAATAAATAGTACACACCGAACCCACATTATGTCAAATGATCATATTATTTTTATTTATATTTTAAAACAGCGATGATTTGTACCTACGTTTATTCGAGTATCTAGAAAAATAAACATTCGATGTTCAATAAAATTAGACAGTGAATCTATTATTATATTATACCACCTTATTTGTTTCTAAATAAGAAACATGACGTTTGAACTTTGATTCGTTACAACCACATACCTAATATTACATACAATTTGCAGTTGATTTATGGATTGCGGTACTATGTTGAGGATAATTATGTTTTATTATTTTTTCTCTGTATCCTTGATTCTAACACAAGATAAACAGACATAATATTATAGCCTCTGTATTCAGCTCAGCTGTTTGTTATTTACAACCATGTTGACAGCTAACTGGCATATTATTATTGTACATTATTGTATTGTACTGGATTCCCATGTCTATATTTTGCCACAAAATAGGCTCATCAAGCTTTTTTTGCGTTTTATTTTGATACGTGGCGATGCTAAAAAGAATGACTGAAGTTGTACAGATGTTAACTTCGGTGATAAAGTTATGTTTGTTAGCAATTAATAATATTTATATACTTTGGTATATAACATCTCAAATTTAGAAGATATGCTGAAAAGTTTACTTTGTAACACACGAAAGAAAATAGTAATAACTGAATCATATTCTGAATCAGTGATCTCCTCCTTCAGATATTTCCAATATATTTTTTCTGACCTACTCTTCAATTTTATAGAAAAAATAAATAAACATTTTTTTTAAATAAAATATAAATGAGTAATGAAGATAAATAAGTATAATACGAAAAGACGGGCTTATTACTTGAACATTTTTTTCCAGCCAACCTTCAGAAATTTAAACGAAATTGATAAAACATAGAAACATTATAAGCAAAATACAAATTCACAATTTAGCACGCCAGAACTGTTTGTTTCTATTTTTATCTGTTTATAATCTTCCTTTGCCTTATCAACTTAGACTATTTAAATTTATTTTATTCCACGTTTTTCATATGATATAGATACTGGATAATGAAGCGTAAAGTGTCAAAAATCCTTTAAGAGAGAGATAAATTGAGACAATATATCATTTTATAGGTGCGCGAATTATTTCTTTAAAAAAAATGCAAGTAGGTACTTATTGTATAGTAGTAGTAATAGTAGTAGAAGTGGTAGTCCTATTAATACTTAGTAGAATGGAAGCTTCCGTCCACGGTGAACAATACCTACGTTATTATCATTTTGATTAATTTGTATATCATAATTCCTCGCCAGAGGCGGATTACGTATTTTTATTATTATTATTACATATAATGTTATTATGATATAGTATACGATATAGTAGTGTGTATTATTTTAATTTGATTTATTTCAAACACGATTTGTGTGTAGGTACCTACTTAATCAATATTATATTTCGAGTGATCGAGAAGATAAATCGGTTGTTGTTTTAGGAATAATTAGATGATTGTAGTTAGTAGTACGTACACATATGTATTATAATATTACTTTTTATTATTATTTTTATATATCGATTATCGATACTGTAACGATATTTGGTTCAATTTTAAGTTATAAATTATTATCCGATTAATAGCCTTATTAAAACACTTTAAATTCTCTTATTATTTTTGATTATAAATATCAGTGGCAATAGAGATTGTTTTTTTTTTTGACAAATTTGATAATTTTTAATTTTTATTAATTGTGGTGAAGGAATTGATATCGTCCTATTTTTACATATTATACAATGTAATTTATTTATCTGTTATATGTACAGAAAAAGCAGCTCAATCGAAATCAGAATTATTATATTTTTTTGTTAAATCGTATGCAAGTCGTTTAAGATAATTTAAGTATGAGTTTTCCCATAAAAAAAGGTTTCTCAAAAAATAAAAACTCGTAAATTTTTATTTCTCAATTCGTCACTGTAATTAAAACAATGTATAAAATAATCGATACCAGTATTATTGTGTTAAAAAAATGATTGAATATAAGACTTGAACAACATGAGAAAAATGCTACACATGGCTATTACGACAACATAGTAGAACGCTTAGCCTTTGTGTATACCTACCTAATAAAAATAATAAATGCATGTATTTATGTAATATGTAGATAAATAAATTGTGAATGAATATAATATTTGTTGCGTGTGTTAGTATTGAGTATCTACATATTATATTCATAGTAATATATTAAATGGACCAGTAGGTACGTATGTATATGTTATATAGAATAGAATTATTAATTAATATAGTGGGTGTTTTAAATCGATAGTATATGCATACATAAAACGTAATATACGGTAATATATTATACAGTATTACATTATCACATCAAATGTAGGTATATCTAACAAATAAAATTCAATATTCTTCATCACAGTAACAATTATTATTAGTGAGACATTGTTCTAGCTTCGTGTCCAACTATTGAAGTATTGATTTTACTATAGGTTGTATTTTCACTTATGTTGGTTATATGTTTACTATTGGTTATATTTTCACTTGAGTTAAGATGAATAGAGCTTTTGTGTGATGTAGGTTGCTACTTTTCGTCATAAATATTTTTCTTTAGAAGAACCTTGACATACTTGTTCTATTTCTTGCGTAGAATTTGTCTCCGGGGTACGAAATTCAAAAAACAATACTCATCTCACGATTATAATTATTTTTAATGATGAGTATTATTTTAATTATAAAGAGCTTAATTTTATTAATTTGTTCATTAATTGTTTATCTACAATATAATTGTTATAAAACATTTATATTACCATTTTACTACTCTGTTTTTCATTATATATTCTTAATTTTTTTAGAAGATATGTTATATCATCTTTTTTAAGTTATCTCTTCACTAGTAAAAAAATCAAAATCAGAAAAAAATGCGTCAAAAATCATTTGGTCCATTAAATTTTAAATTGCTCACTTTTCAGGTAAAACTTTAAGTTATTTGGAATCAAATGAGGCATTTCCTGTTCTCTTCGTAGTAATTTATGAGTTTCGGGTCAATCCCCAAGGCAATCTTCGGGAAGGGCTTCGGAGAAATTAGATGTTTATAAAAACTTAATGGATTCGGAACATGTACTTTTCTCTAACTGAAGAAGCACAAAATTACGTGTTTACATTATTTTCAAAAGAAAATTTTGCCTGAGTTTTGTGTTCAATATATTTTCAAGGCTCTTAAATAAATTATAAAACTGTAAGATTGAAATTATCAAATAAAATAAAAATAAAATAAATATTTATTTTATTTTTATTTTATTTGATAATTTAAAATGAAGTGTTACAAAGTAAATGCCGATACAATTAATGAAATCTTTAAGATTGAATTCATGCTGTTTTTCAATACAATTTGGAAGCTTTAAATAATACATACATAGTTCAATGTGTTAAAAAATGTAATGTGTATATAATATATATATTATGCACTATTGTTTTCTTAATATATTCTTTGCGAGAAACTACTTCATATTATTGCTAGACATATGCGAATAGTTAACTAGTACGCTACCTGTGGATATATTATTTTATAGTACATATATAGTATCATGCAAAGTGCATTCTGCCTCGGGGATCTAAACATTATTATGACGCGTAAAGCTCCTATGGAATCTGTCCCATAATAGCAATGTTGACGACCAGTTTTTTATTACCTCTATTTATTATTATCTCGCGGAGATAACTTCATTATCTTCTCTGAATGCTTGATCCAATTTTAGCTAACTTTTTTTTTTATATAAATAGTCTATTACATGGGTAGTCTGAAATATCTGAAATATGCGATTGGTGATGTTATATTACTTGTTGTAAAGATTAATTTATATAGCTTTCCGGATAACTAGTAGAAATGACATTGGATTTGTCGTAGTACCAAATTTGTTTTAAAATTATACTAAACTTCTAAATAACATAAAAATAATTGATAAATCGATAACTTCAATGTTCTGTTTAAGATCGATGCAATACTTTTTTACATATTTCTTAAAGAATATTTTTGTACTTCGTTTGTGTATTGGCATTTTTGCTTAATTTCTATCTATATAACATAAATATTACCGAATTTTCCACAGGTGGGTTAGACGGTGAATTAAATGTGTGTAATTAGTATACAGATTATCATCTTCGTATAATTTTTTGATATACGCCATTCCGTGCTATACGCATAAATGATAATGTAAAAAGATTTATTTTGGTTTGATTGTATTCTTTGATTTTAGTTATATATAATGAGTTACAATCCATTGGATTGGTGTGCAACGAGTTTGGATTTTCTTCTCCATTCCTCCCTATTCTCAGCCAGTCTTTTCAGTTCTACGTATGAGCCACAGTTCATGTCCCTCTTCAGTTGGTCCATATACGCATCTCTTGGTCAGCCTCTGCCATTTGTCCCCTCGGTCTTACCCTCCGCGATGGCGATGAGTAGTCCTGGGTGCCTGATGTTGTGGCCAATCCAGTTAGCTCGTTGTTGGCAGATTCTCTTAAGAAGTTGCCTTTTTTCGCCTACCTTGATTAATACTTCTTCGTTTTCGACCTGTTCCGACCAATGGATCTTCAGCATGCATCTGTAGCACCACATCTCAAAGGCCGCCAACCGTCCGCTTTCACTCTTGCTGATGGTCCACGTCTCACAACCATAAAGCAGAATGCTCCATACAAAGGCTTTAGTAAGGTTCTTCCTTACGCTTAAATCAATATTTTTAGTTATTTTATAGCAAACAGTACTATACGCTTTCACTAAATGTTGAAAATTTGTCGTTAGTTTGAATTTTAAATAAAATAAATCATCGCTGAGGTATTTTTGTCATCCACTATGGGAAAAAATTAAATATGTTTTTACAAATAAGTATACTGATAAAATAATTCGTATACACGACCAAATCTAACACAATATTTTTTAGTATTATTCATATCATTTTATGACTAAGAGTGTTGTGTATATTACTATTTATTGTATGTTATAACCTTAAGAGAATATATTATGATTATTTATTAATATAAACTTATACATATTAGATAGAAATATTAATAATAATAATACCTACTTACATATCATAACTACTACCTACTACTAATCTAGTTTCGGTTACACTTTATACAATATTTAAAGGACGACCGGACTACATATTATTATTATTACGTATATAAATATACATGGATACATATGTACAGAAAGAGAATGAATATAAAATACTAATTATTTTTATAACACGCCCATATCATAACGAAGTCTAGTAGTAATATTATCACAATATTATCCGAGTAATTTTAAATGTATTTTGTATATAGGTTTCCATATTATGTATAATACGTACATATTCGAGGTATTTTTTTGTTGCTCTGTTATTTCCTTTCCTTCTCATGTATTGTATGTATAGCCATATACATAATATTGTGTTTCACTAGGTACCTTTTTTAATTAATTGGTTAATTAATTTTTGATATTACTTATTATTGTAATTATACATACTGTCCAACGCATACTCTCGAAGTCTAACCATTTAAGGATGGCGTAATTTTTATTATAATAATTCATAACCCATTTTTATTATTATTATTCACATATATTATGTTTTTTAAGAGCTTTTTAAATATACTCAATTAAAAACGCGGTAAATTTGCAGCAAAATATATTTCAAAATATAACCATTTAACTTAAAGTTTCATATATTACATTCTTTAATATTCAAGGATAGCCGCGTATTGATTAATAGAAAAAGGCGTACGTGTGCGAGAAACTGCATGAATGTGGAGTTGACGTAAGAATAATATGTAAAGACAGATTAATATGGCGTTTCGTTCTCTCTGCCTATCTTACTTGAGGGTATAGAGGCTATAGAAACATAATATATAGATTTTTTAATGTACCTTCTCGAATACTGGTGCTTCGTAAGTGACCCGATTTTTTTTATCAAAGAAAATAAAATAAATGTTTATTGATAAGAAATTAGTAAAGTGTAGAAAATTGATTATAGAAAAAGAAGTTTAGATTCCATAGGTAAAAACTCTGTGCAACCTAATTTACAAATTGATATAGATTGTGCAATGTAATTACGATAGTTTTAATATAAAACAATTCAACAGCTTCACAAAGATCACTTGCGTTATTATAATATTTCTATTAAATCTTATGTATAGATAGGCATATACCTACATGGCTAGATTATAGAGCTAAGAATAAAATCATCGAAGGCTTCGCCAAAAAAATATCTCATTGAATAGATGAAGTATTCGGTTACGCCTGTCTTCGGCCGCCATATGGTGCCAGAATAATCTATTGGTGTAGGTATATTATGTACTATAATATATGTACATTTAAAGAACTTAGTAAATTATATTCCGTAGTAATACGAGTATATTTGTACCTAAATATTATAATAAACCTATATATAATTCAATTCCTTTATTAACACTGTTTTATTATATTATTATGATATTTACGTATTTGATGAATAATTATAAACATGATTTAATCTGTGTGTTATGTATATAATTATTCTATTGTAACGTAATACGTCCTATAAATAGGGCAGACGATGGATTCACTGATGTACGGAACTACTTTCATATGAAACTTCACAGATAAACACAGAAAGGGTTATGCTAAATCTTTTTTATTTTTGATTTACTACTAGGTACTACTACTTACTACTTCTGATTGCCGAAAAGCTCTTGCAGGATTTTGCCTCCGAAACAATAGATCTCCAAGTCTTTCTATCTTGGGCGATAGAATGCCAGTCGTCTTTAGCATTTAGCTCCTCTAGATCTCGGTTGATATTATCTTACAATCTTTGTCTTGGTCTGCCTAACGGTCTTCTGCCCTCGGGAATACCCTGCATCTCCGGATTTTACGACATTTATGTCTGATTTCAGGATGTAAAAAAGTTAATAAGAAAAATGTGGTTTTGCATATATTGTTTGATTTCCTCAGGTTATTTTTAACAAAAGAACATATTTGTTTTCGTATTTTATAATGACCAAACATATCCTAGATGCGTAGGCTAATCTGACATTTTGTGTTACCCATTATTTCTAATATCATTATTCAAAATATTATTCATTTCTCATAATATTTTATTACATATTGGTAGTGCTGCTATTAACATATGACAAAATTATGCATTAAGATATGGTTTGAAATTTTTGATTATAATAACATAATTGAATTAACAAAATAGGTTTGGCTCTGCTATTCTGCTAATTAATAGTTTTCATATTGATTGATACCGTGTCATAATTTCGAAATTAATGAACATAAATTTGAGTGTAGGAATTTTGTATTTTCTTACAATATTACATAATATTTAATTTGTTTAATGTGGGTATAAAATAGTTTTTTAATAGCTTTTTGATAATTAATTTTATTTTTTTCTTGTTTCAGGTAAATTTTTCCCTCATCTGTAATTCATAACGCTGAAACATGGGCATAGAAAGATAATGGTAAGCTAACAATATATGTATAATTCATTATTAATAAATTTATCTAAAAATCTACTACTAAATTACCATCACCGCATATCCCACAAGTGAGGTAGTCAGCAGACCACCTGCATGAAATAATAAAAAAAGTTATGACATACATGATGGGTGGCAAACCTCATCGCTGAGTTTATGATGTAGAATGTCTTTACTTTTTCGAACTATTTCGATTATAAATTATTAGGTTTTCAAATTTTAAATTAACTAATTTTCAGTCGTTGGGATGTTAGTAATTCCCCTCTCTTTCCATATTTTGTATTAAATAATATATTGTCTTAATCAAATTGGTATACCTAGACAATGGCCTCTGTTACAAAAGTTTTACCAATTACTATTCTTATAACAACATTCGAGCATAAAAGGTTGTGGAAAGAAGTGATATAATATTGGCAAACAGGCTGGTTTGCTGGAGAAGTGTTGAGGAAATCTACTTAAGCAACAACAAAAAAAAACAGGTTGGTATAGAATACCCACCGAATGTTCTCTCTGAACTGCTAAATACGATTCATTCATTACTGTTTTGAGTGGCATCTTAATTATTACACAGTGAAAAATTCAATCCCCACATTTTCAGTTAAGCAACCAAACATAAAAAAACGATAAACAATTGTTACTCCGGTCGTCCGATAACATCGCACTTCTTAATAGTCGTTTCAGGTACATAATAATAATAATAATAAAATATAACACATAATATACTGTATATCTATTTCTTCTTGTCGTATCTAGAGGTAGTGTAGTTGTTTCTGTTTGTTGCTAAATTGTTACTTGCTTTGCTGTGAATATTTACGATACACGGTAGATCAAGAGCGACTTGACAGGAGCTATGTTCATTGTGGACGCACATAGGATAGATATTATGTCTGTTGCTAATATTATTACTATATTATCGCATTGCTATTGTTCTTATTATTCTAACGCTTCATGTTGTAGCATCATATCGTAATAGTTGTTACTGAGTGCTTCGGTACAACATTAGTACGAGTAGTAGTTGTTCGAGTATGCCTAAGTTTATCATGAACTATTTCAAGTATTTTACGCAACGTACTATACGCCACCCATCCTGAATGGCTTATTTTTCATAACATGTAGGAGAAGAACTGTACTTAAATTACATTTGTAAAAAATGTGCAAGAATATGAAAACAGTGTTAAGAGCGATGTCTTTTAAATTTGCGGATTGTTCATGTATTTTCAATCGCGTATTAGGTGCAATACCAGAAAAAAGAGAGAAAGATTTTTCGATTAATGCAATATGGTTAAAGATACTTTGTATAGCTTTACTTTGAAAGCTAATACAATGAGTAGATTGGATGCGTTCTTTGAGATGTGAGTACATAGAAGAAAACTACACATTCCTTGGACAGACGTAATATTCATTACAGAGGTTTTTCGCAAAGCTAATGTCAATAGAGAACTTCTGAAATGTGATATTGTAAAGAAAATTTCGAAAGACTTATCTGGGTATATTTTTATATTTATTATTATTTATACTTATATTTTTACGGGGACAAAAATATCTATAACTCCGATTAATAATACAAGACAACACTGAAAATAGACGAAGAGTGGGCAGAAGGCAGATGTCATGGCTGCGTAACATTCTAGATTGGACCGGAATACGATGGGTGGAGCAGTTCAAAGTTGCGAAGGATACATAGGCCTTCTTGATAGCGAACGCAAACGTTGGAGGGACCTAATACGGCACTCATAGAAGAAGATTTGATAATAATTCTATCATTGCTATTTGGTGTTTGAGATTAAAGTTGCACTGAGCGTATTTGTATGCAGCAACCAGCGTCTAGAATAATATGACGTTTGACTTGGTACATAATATATAATGTTAGTAGGTACATAGATAAAAGCTCTGTAGATACATATCATATATTATGTATGAAGGCAGTTGTTGTTCATAGTTATAACGTTGCATGGTTGTTAACAACCCGACTGCAGAGTGGACCTCCTGTGGATTAGAGCTTGAAGCTTTTGAACGGAAATGCCATCACTTTTTTACACTTTCGTTCCTATTGATTAATATCAATTTTGTTTTCTAATTATTTGTCTTAAGCTCATTATTTTGAATAAACATAATGTTGTTTATTTTTACAAATTGTTTAAGCATTATTTAAATAACAGTATAAAGCGCACAACTTTTTTTGCATAAATTTGGATATTTGTACTTTAATGATGGTCGATTTTTTTATTTAATCGAAAATCACTTGTCCTTAGAAATTGAAAGAAAATAAAAAAAAAATTGGTTATTAAACTTTCGTTTTCTGTTAAAACATATAAAAAATGTTTCTATAAATAAAATAAAAACTAGTGTTGGTTCCTGGATACTTAATATTTCCTCCGAAAATATTTTTTTTTGAAGACGGCCATTGCAAGTCATTTGTGCTTTTTACATTTTTTTGCGCAAAGAGATATTCTTATACAGAATATTTTTACGTTATAAGATCGTCCGTAGAGATTAAACATCGAACCCTTGATAGGGTGAGCTGAGATATTGTCATTACTTTCTTAACTGCCTCATTTTAATACTGAAAATGTTGAAACGATAAATTTTACATCTCCGTACCATTCAGACGGCAGATGCATTCATTTGTTTATGCAATACAGAAAGTTAAAGTCGAAATAATAAAAATGAACGTAGACAATATAGGTATGTACTATTATGCATAAATTAACTTTTGAAATGTCCAGGAGAATCGAGTCACAAATTAAAGAACGTCATTTAAATAATGGAATTTACAAACTAAATGATACTAAATGTACTTATACTATTATTATTATTGCTATTGCGCCCAGCTTTGTACTGCCAACAGAGTCAGAGACGGGGAGTCCGACCTAGGACAGGTTGGCTTATCAGATTGTCGCCTTACGTTTCTCCGCGATATTTACGATGCTACCATGTCTTACCCTAAATTGGCGATACGACAATTTCCTTACCGTCTCCACCCCCTGCCGCCTCTCCCTCCTCATGCGGCAGAGAAGCACAGCAGCAGCAGTAGCAGTAGCAGCAATGGTGGTACGCTAATTAGGCACAATTCAATTTCTAGACGTTCTTTTGTCATTTCCCTATCTCATTCTGTTCATCTCGACACGGTACGAATAAGTATGATGATGACGTACCTACTTTTTTATTTATTTTATTCTGGATACATTGTTTTTTTTTGTTTTTTCATTAAGGATGCAACAATTTTATTCAATACTTTTTACGATACATCGTCATTTTAAAGATACACTAACGATATATTTGATTGTTTGTGAACTTTTTGTTTTTTTATTCACTGTTTTCCGTATGTTTTCGAGTGTCTTACGATAGATATTTGTCATCTTGTACAAGACATTTCACACCGATAAGGTATGGTATACGTCATCTGGTGTCTTAGATGTTTCATTTTTATAGCCCGAAGTGGTTTACTTAGATGTTTACTGAATGCAGTTAGTTTACTTATTTGCGTTACATTTTTAGATACCTACATTATTATGTTTGGCTTTGGTAAGGGTTCATTTCCTAGCTGACATTTTTGAATGAAGCTTATGATGAAGCTTACAGATGACTTGAAGATGAAGTTTACTATTGACTATTTGTAAACGTAGGATATTTTCTCATAGCAATAATAATTCCATTTCAAATGATAACTTTAAAAAATGGAATACAAATCACGTGTGGGAACAATGTTTCAAAATAATATGCAACATTTCAATTTACCAATATACTCTTACAACAACAATTAGAATCGGTATTTTACATACTTGATTATTATTCAATTGAACGTTTACCGTTAAAGCAATTTAAATTGAATACGTGTAATCGTAATAAATTGAGATCAATGGATTTTTAAACAATAGCAGATAATAAATAGATCGAATTACAATAATTGATTCTTAATTTTGTATCACATACCTAATCGTGGGCATTACTTGTTGTTGTAATTTATGAACATTTTATTAATTCTAAATTCACTTTTTCCCATAAATCCCATGGCATCAATATCGCAGGTACTGTCTTTTTTATATTTTTATTCTGTGTAAACCGCAAGATTATTAGTAAAAGAATAGTGAATAATCTGAGAATATTTTCATTGTCTTTATACTTTGAGCTAGATGTTTTAAATTTAAGAACATGAATCGTAGATCTTTTAGTTAATAGAGTGTGTAAATTTATTGTGAATTAAAAAAAAATGTTAGATTGATAAGGTTTTATCAAAGAGATTTTAAAATATACTAGTTAATTGATAAATTTCAAACGACACAACCTTTAAGCTTACTGTGAAACGTGTATAAGGTTGTATTTGGGTTTATTACAAAACCCAAACAATTGTATAAATTAAATATAATTTGCGACAAAAAGTTATACAATAACATTGTTACTTATATTAGAGCAATAAAGGCCAAAATATGTAAAGGCTTGTAATTTCAAAGATATCTTCTAGCTAACCTTTATGTCTCGCATGGTTTGTGGCATAAATACTGAATTTGGTAGATTATTAATGTTAATTGCTTCATATAAATTTATCATTATTTTAATGATTGCTTTACATTAAATAAAATTAATATATCATTTTTTAATGGTACTGAATCTGGTGTAAATTGTACCATTACACTCGAACCAATTGTAATAAAATCGATATAAAATACGTGTTTTAAAAAACAATAATTGCTTAATGGAATATAAAATGTTATATTATATATTTCCTTCATTCACAGTGTGTAAAACATCACGTAATAATCTCTGCACTCTCTTTTTAATAAATAAATAAATAAAATAAACATTAAAATATCCATTAACGAAACAACTAATATTTATTATAGTGCACACTTCTCGTTATATTTATTACTAAAACAAGTGAAAAGTAAGTATATACACACTGTCCCAGAAACACAATTAACGAACGTGTACTGATAGTGTATATAAAATAATTTCGATTATCGCTGTAATTGAACAATAAACATCACAAGTGTTAATTGCATCTTTATTTATGCTATGTTTTTTTATTATTATTATTGTCGATAGATCATTTTAATTCACACAGGTACATAGTGGAGAGATTAAATTTAAATAAGTCGAGTAATCGTCAATTTAAAACGATTAGATCGATTATTATCGAATTATTTATTGCAGATAATGTTATTCGATCGCAATTAAAATCGAAACAATTGTCCATGAAATTGATAATCCAAACCTACTTTTTTACTTCGATAATTTCTTCTTCTCGATAGACATAGTGGCTTCGTTACAGCTGATCTTAGTCTGGTGCTATTTTAGTTACCACCACTGACCTGAATACATTTTTAAATGTTTTACCATTCTGAATGGTAACAATAATTTTATGATTATTATTAATATTTTTGATACCTAAATACATGACAGATTTATGTGATTATTATTCATTCAATTAATTATAAATTAATGAATAATTTTTACATGAATGTCCACGTAATTAATTCTTCTGTGTAATTTAATACTTGGACTGCACTTCCTTAAATATTTATCTAGATCATAAAACATATTGCTGATTTATAGTACTAACATGTGTATTAAAATTATCTGAGTCATACGCTTGTAATGTTAATTTGAGAATTATTTCGATTATAGTGCGCTGTTAGAAGCAAATGATGTTTAATTGAAAACCCAAACATGACATTGGAATGAGTACATCTAAAAATAAATAAACCAGCTTTTGTCAAATTTAAATACGTGATAATATAATTTATATTAAATTTTAATATAAATTATTTAATTATTATTTCCCATTTAATTTTAAATTTTCTTTCTTTGACCTGCTGTTATCAGTGGTTTATATACTTAATTACTATTTCATTCTGACACTCCATAACTAACTTATTATATAGACATTTTTTATTGAATATTATTATTTTGATCTTGACGTATGAATTTGTAATGTACTTGTGTGATTGTGTGCGAATGTTTTTTATTGTTGTTGTTGTTGTTGTTATCTGTCATAATTTATAAACATGTAAAAGGCTCACGCCGTATATAATTGAAATAAATAAATAAATAAATAAATAAATATAATTGAATGAAATAGAGCCATGACAGCTTTACGTTTGACTAGACGCGTTTCAAACAGGGCTATTAAAGAAAAACTACCACTACTACTCCTACTATACCATCACGGTATATCCGTGTCAACAAAAAGACATTCAGGATGGGTGACAAACCTCATCACTGAAATAAAGATTATTGTAACAATATAATTTGTAATAAATAGTAATGAATAAATAGATTATTGTCTTCACGACAGGAATCAATTGTTTGCTGACCGAGGATAAAAAAAGCTACGACTCCAAGCAGTAAAGTTTATTTTTAGTCTTTCAGTTTACCGCAAAAAAGAATTTTATGACCTTTGAAGTTGAAATTCTTCTAAAATAGCGTTCCCAACAAATTTAAATAATATCATCTATGCACATAGATATTCTATTTCTTCTAGAATGTTGGATGTCTGGTAAGAGTAGGTACCCTGAATACACACGATCTTTGTAACTGCATACTGGTTACATTATAATATTATAAAGATGGTGTAGATAGGTTGTATAGTTTACCGAGAATACTCGTCGATAGATAGTCTATAGTTTTCATTGTTTTTATGAGAAATTCTGACACTTTTCTACCAATGATTAATGATTAGTCCAATTGGTTCGGGCAATAAAATCATTTGGACGTCCATATAATACTGTAAAGCTAATTTTATATACGTATCTATATATTCAATATCTATGATGTGTGTATGTATGAAGGTATGTATCACGGCTGTAGAGACACCCAAGTTTGTTAATTTCTTTGTAAACGACGACCGTTCTTACAAAATGATGCATCAACATATTTTTTTTTTATAATTTGGTATTTTAAACTCAAGATTTCTCTTGGAAATACGCGGTGAAATTGATTTTCATTTATAGCGATTCTAGCACATTTTTCTATTATGTTTGTAATATTCTTATATCGTTGTCACAAAATGATAAATAAAATAAATTAAACCAATTCTGATGATTGACCTCAAAGATTTCTTTATATCACTTATGTTTGTGTCTTTGACGAGATTTTAACCTTGGTAATTGACACATGGAGCCTTCATTTGTTAAATGTACTAATAAATAGTTAGGTGGAATATTTAACAAACTTTATAATTTAATGAAAAAGTACGAAACATATTTTCATATTTTCACGTTGTTGATACAAATGAGCATGTAGCTTTTAGTTTAAAGCTCTGTGTAAGCTAGACTTAAAAGAATAATAATAATATAATAGATAATCAGCTGTACATATGTCTGTGTGTACAAACATAATATTAAATATAACATAGGTAATATGTAAGTTAAGTTTCTTTTATGACAGTGGATGGTGATTAACTTTTGGAACGGTATATTGACATAAGCGTGATGAATGAAAATTGAAAATCGTTACCTATCCATGAATAATTTTTACAAATTAAAAATATACCTTGCATAACATTTTTATACATATTTTATATATCTACTTGATAATAATAATATCGGCTAGATGTTTATCTTAGATGAAATAGTTTTCTCTTATCTGCCTGTGTATCCCTACTATCACAATTTTTTTTTTAAAATGAAGATTTGAAAGAAAGAAAGTCTATAGGATGACTATCTTGCTTCATCATTTAATGTGAAATTGGTTGAATGTGGTTTTTTTCGAAAAATAATCTTGCTTTTTCGGTCTTAAGCAATATGAACATACTTCTCCCATAGTTTATTGTTAGATGATAGCTGACCTTTTAAAGATTTACTTTTTAATCTATACTTAAATAATATGTAGTTGTTGTCTGATAAGTGTTAGTACTGTGAAATAAAATAAAAATAACTTGTACATCAATGTTATCAGTCAATCTCTTTTGAGGTACTCTTTGCTCATTTTATTATACCATTGTCTCTGCTCTAGGATTCAAGGTATTCTCCACCTGCTATTGTCTCTTTGAACTATGTGACCAACCTTTTGCCATTTTAACTTGGAGACTTTGTCAAAAATATCCAGAATTAATGTTATTCGTAGAATATTGTAAAATTGTTTTATCAAATCGCTGTCATGATTTTATATATAAATTATTACTAAAAACGACAATCAAAAACATAGATAGTCCACGAATTGAATTGTCTGCAAAATAATGTTTTGACACAAACGAAAACACGTCGTATTATAAATATGTCTCCGGATTCTATCATTCCAATAATTAACATTTTTTTAATGTACGAAAATTTCAAACAAGATAACGAAAAGTCATCGATACCTCCATTCTATTATAAATACTCGGAATTGAAAAAATATCACGGAGGTTTTTTTGCGGATTTGTGCAACATATTATTCTCTTAGAGCAGAGATTCTAAATTACGGCTTTGATTATATATTAAAGGTATCGTAAATTATGATTATTCCAATAATCAAGTGTTGTTTTTTGGTGTATTTTATTGCGCGGATACTGTTTAGAAATTTATTACGTTTGTTGTTCAATTTTCAATAAACTGTATTGCCTCAATGAATATCTGACAGCTTTGGCTAGATATAATGTACGAGATTTTATTTACTCGATAAGATCACACAAGGTTTAGAAATAAACTATTGCGTATTGGTAATTAAGTAACTTAGAGGTAATTGCATTTCGTATATATTTCTTTTTTTATTCTTATATAAAAGTTTAAATATTCTTAGCACTAGGTATTGTAAGTTATAAAAAATATAATAGTTGATTTATATATTTATTGTTTTCACTGCTCAAACTTGTATGACCCATTTGTATTTGATTATTTAGGTACTTAGGCATACTTTTCAAACTGTAATGAAAATTAATTAGTTCATGCTAAATATATTAAGTTGCTTATTATTAAAAGGTGTTTTGTTTTAATAAAGTATGTTTGAGGACTGGCGGCACTATATGTTTGTAATAACACAACACTATAACAAAGGGGTATTTATCTGTTAGAGCAACTAAACATTTAAAATACATTAAGACCGCGTTAAAATAGCAAATTTATTCGTGTTTCGGAATAGAACAAGCTTGATTAGCCTAATTGGAAGACGCCATTTGATGAGACGTTGACCCGTAGCACCAGCGTCTATACATATTACCTACAAACTATTTCGAATATTTAACAATTATACATAATAATAATAATAATCATATATAAATAGAAGGTTCTTATGTAACGTTTGTATGTTGTATTTGTAAAGCTCTGTGGGCAATATTATCTTTTATTGAATAAAATTCAATCATTATTTCAAATGCCAACACAAATTCTTCTACTTATTGTAATTTGGTATTTGTTGATACTAATTAAGTTGTATATTATTCTAAACTTTCTCTCTGATTTGTTGTGCTAGTAGGTATATTCATCTAGACTCATTTTTATCGTTATGTTGATAAGTTTATTGTATTTTTACAAATGTTAATGTCAATCTTTTTGACATCATCATTAGTTTGATAGTTTTCCTTATATAATGTAAGAATGATTGCCTAAGTAAATATAAGTTTTATTTTATCGTTATATTCTTCAATGTTACTTTTTGTGTTGATTTTAATATCGCTCATTATGCATTATGGAGATATGAAGTAATCCGTGCCTTCAAGCAAATATTGTACTAAAACATAAAAATAAAAGGCCAAAATTGTAGGTTCTTTATTCGTAGACTCGGGCAAAGAATCTGATAATTTGACACGAATATATATGTAGCTAAACTATCTTTATGTGCCATAAATGCAAAAAAACGTTATGAATCCTGATCTGATTTACTGCTCGAAATTGTTCAATATCGCACGAAATTCATTATATTTATTTACATGTCGTGTCTGGTTTAAATCTTTCCACTCCAATAAGTGGCAACATATTCAATAATTAGATTTTCAGAATTATAGCCGTCCGTAGGCATATTATTAGTTAGTGGCAGTCATCATCTTGAATTTCGCATAGTATGTTTTCAGTAAGCAGATACCCCCACTATGGTAGGTTCTCTTTACACCCTGTGACACCTGCTCGTAGTTTGCTGAGTGTCTTCCAGAGTGTGTATGACAGGTGTTCTCTAACACGGGATCTGATACACGACGCGGTTCCTGATTCTAGTGGTCGAAGTTCTTTACTTGTCAGTTACTATGAGAAACATTATAAAGTTTTAGTTAAGTCTTAAGTAAAAGTGCTGCCGTATCAGGTCCCTACGATGTTCTCTATCACTACGGAGAAGGCTTCTCTGTTCTGTTCAACCCGAAACAACTGCTGTACTCCTCGTATTCCAGTACAATCGAGAACGTTTCGCAGCCACGACATCTGCCGTCTGCCCACTCTTCATTGACGACCTTCAATCTTATGGTGCACAATGTTTTCTAATTTAAAATATTCAAAGCCGGGTATTGCGATTAGTATTAGGAGTTTAATAACATCTTTACTCGAAACAAACTCGTTGTCTTTTTAATCATCTGATTTGTATACGGAATTATTAATATTATATCTACGAATAATATCGTCATATCAACATTGTTATTACTATTATTTGTACTGCTGTGGTCGTCTCATACCATCTCTCTCACTGTCTTGTCTCTCTGTCTATCCTCATAAGTATGTTCAGAGACTTTACTACATATGGTCCTAAGAATACAAGGATGTGGAGGATAATTATACATATCTACATCTGCAGAATATAATAATTATAATTATGATAATGTATTGACGGTGTTTAGCCAAAAGACCACCATAGTTTAAAGAAATAGTGTTGTAATTTTGTGTACCTAATCAATACATAATAATAACCAATAATATTTTGAGAAATAGAGCCGTTTAGAATGTCTTTGGACGTATATGAATATTAACTAATTTATTTTAGTTTTGCACTGACTCTTCCTGTTTCACATTTCTATCTGCACTTTATTTGGTTTTCAAAACTATTTTAGGGAACGTAAAACTGAAACGAATCTTTTCCAATCAGAGTTTGCACTAGTTTTTGTATCGAATATATCTTTAATGTTGTTGTTGAAGGACAGTTTTTTTACAGAGTAAATCTAGTTAATACATTTATTTCTTCATGAACTTCATACACAAAATCATTAATAATAAAATATTTTTTTTTTTTTGAAAAATTACAATAACAACTTTGAGTTAAATATTATATATAGGTACATACAATACAATACAGATTACAGGCACTCGCGAATAAGACGTAACATTGCGAGAGAGGGCTCTCCAAATGCATTCAAAATTGTGTAAAGTTTTCTCCAACCATAGTAAAAAAATTTTTTAGTAAAAAAGCTTTTACAAACGTTGAATTGCTAGAAAATTCGGATTTAAATATAATGATTAATGCGTATTTAAATAATATATGTTATTATGGTGATTACACAGTGACACGATTAATGCATAAATAAGAATATAAATCACGGTGATAGTGGTTTTGTGTTCAAATTAAAATGAAATTAAACTTTAATATATATTATGTACTACCTAAAAACAATTTGTATTCAAACAATTGAATATTAATTAAGCGCAGTACCTATGTAGTACTACGTGGTTGGTCCATTACTATCACTTACGACACTTTTTCTCTCACGTTCCCAAAAGGTGATTACTTTTCTCTAAGTATGTTTTGTTGAACAAAAAGTCTTTATTTATGTGTAGTGGGTTACAATCTGTTTGATTGGCCTTCAACGAGTTTGAATTTTCTTGTCCGTTCTTCCCTAGTACCTGCTAGTCTCTTAAATTCTAATTAATCTTTCTGAATATATTTTCAGTAGTCCTGTAAAATTTCACGAAAAATTAAACATTTATATTTAACGATGAAAAATCCTACCTGAACTAAATCTCTAGAATGTTTGTGAATGAGATATTTCCGTGTGTTCTTATGTAGGATTAATCTGCTGGTTACCTTGATTGTGGGAATGCTGTTATACAACATGTACATATTAAAGTACATAATGTAGTATATTATTTTGCGTGGATGGTTTCAGAGTTTTTAAGCTGAATATTGCAACAATGGATGAATGTATATGAAATGCAGCAATATCTAAGTCCACAGAATCTCACTAATATAATTATGAATGAAGTGTGAGAAAATTCATCACCTTCTA
The DNA here is from genome assembly GCA_947579605.1 of Athripsodes cinereus. Taxonomy (NCBI): domain Eukaryota; kingdom Metazoa; phylum Arthropoda; class Insecta; order Trichoptera; family Leptoceridae; genus Athripsodes; species Athripsodes cinereus. The sequence continues at coordinate 1,797,938 of OX388312.1, read as the reverse complement.
AGCATATGCGTAAAATTTTGCAATAAATCTTTACATTGTCATTTTATGGTTTCGTACGTATATTTTGCAACCTTTGGATACTGTGAGAAGCATTCAAGACCCACTATTCAATCATTTACATACTTATCTATATTTTACTTGATTACAACGAAACACCTCATTCTATATTCTGAATATTAGGACCACGATATGGTGCATTACAGTTGATGAAAACTTTTATAAAAGTACACATGTCTTTGATATACATCATAATATCTTTAAGTTTATATCTTATCCAAACGTAAATATAAAAAATAATTCACTTACCTTTCTAGTATTACTTTCCTCTGTCTTTGCATGAGCTTCATCATCATTTCTGTCGGTCCCTCAATCCTGAGGATCGTGACCATCATGCCTCGTTCTGTAGACCATCTGTCTCCATGTTGAGCGATCCTCTGCCATGTGTAAGGCCCCGTGAAGTGAGCTCTGTGTGGCCTCCTTAATTTGGTCGCTCCATCTTATTGGCACTCTGCCCCTTCCTCTCCTCCCTTCTACAACCCCAGTCATAATCACTTTTTCTAGGTTGTCATGCTCTCTTCTTGCAATGTGCCCGAAATATCGCAAAGCGCGCTGACTGCAAATCGTTGAGAGTCGCGCCGAAATGTTTAACTCCCTGAGGACGGACTCATTGGTCCTGTGTTCGGTCCAATGCACTCGGAGCAATTTTCTCCAGCACCACATCTCAAACGCATCGATCCTCGCGCGTTCGCTAGCTCGCAGCGTCCACGTTTCAGCTCCGTATAAAAATATGCTGAATACCAAGGTCTTGACTAGTCTTATCTTTGTGTTTCTCATAATTTCACGGCTTTTCCAAATTTTATCAAGACGACCCATTGCGTTCTTTGCCATCTGTGTGCGGTGGTTCACTTCTTGGTCGCTTGTGCCTCTCACTCACAGTATCACTATATGATACTCACGATTGTTACATCGTCAAATTAATGATAGCCATAAGTTTGCCAGCCTTTCTGTCGCCTTAACATAAAGCGTTGTGACAATGACTGTTTAATTAACCTGCATTATTATATTTCACAGGTGACTATCATTACAGTATTGACGATAGCCATAAGTTTGCCAGCCTTTCTGTCGCCTTAACATAAAGCGTTGTGACAATGACTGTTTAATTAACCTGCATTATTATATTTCACAGGTGACTATCATTACAGTATTGACGATAGCCATAAGTTTGCCAGCCTTTCTGTCGCCTTAACATAAAGCGTTGTGACAATGACTGTTTAATTAACCTGCATTATTATATTTCACAGGTGACTATCATTACAGTATTGACGATAGCCATAAGTTTGCCAGCCTTTCTGTCGCCTTAACATAAAGCGTTGTGACAATGACTGTTTAATTAACCTGCATTATTATATTTCACAGGTGACTATCATTACAGTATTGACGTGTTAAACATTTGATACTATAATTATTTATTTATTTGTAACAGCTATTAAAATAAGATCAACATTTTCAAGGCTGTCTTGCCTCTCAGAATGCAGCTGAAAGGATGTTGAATAAAAAAACTGTTAAACAAATATCGTTTATTAATTGCTAAAAATGCGGAAATCAACTATGTATGTTGTCTGCAATTTACTGTTTCAACTCGTTATTGACATCGAAGATTGATTGACCAATACAATTAATTATATTAATTCAGTAAAAGGTTGTACCTACGTAATGTAGTTATCAAAAGTTAAGGCAAATTATGTAGAATGTTGGAATGATTAGTTTGCAGGTTTACAACTTAAATACAGTTTACAGCTTTAGAACTTTATACGTTCGATTAAGTTTTACCATAGCAGTTTTTTTTACCAAATATTAAAAAGTACTATAAAATTATCGTAATACCTGAATATTACCACTCAAAAATACGACAAATTTAATGCCACTAATTAAACGTTTGTTGGGTAAAAGGTTTAAGATTTTTTGAAAAAAAATCTTAAAAAATCGAATATGTGCTATTTCTGAAGTAAATAGCTTTAGGCAATATGTTTGACAACTAAAAAAACTTCGTTGTGACATTCATATGTAATAAATGTTTTAATTTATTTATTCCAATCTGTGTGGACATTCGTAATGCTAAATTAATTAAAAGTTAATTAATGTGCAAGTTGCCAATAATAATAATATTATTTTATGCACCTCATTCTAAATATGTGTGATCATATGCAAGGTTAGTTTATACATAAATATAAAAACCAAATGTCACAACGACTTGTGCAATGCAATGCAAATAAATAACATTTTCTTTGTTAAAATGTGTATGGTATATATGTAGTTCGTTTGGTAATTGTAAGTTATTTGTGGTGAACTTATTTATGTCGTTCAAAAATAATCATGTACGCTTTCGCTATCTTTGTAATTGATATACAAAAATATATACATGATATTTTATAGTGTGAAATGACTGGTACAACGAACCATTGGTTTAAGAGGTTTGTCGGTCGTGGAATTTTTGGTCTGGAGTCTGTCTCGGAGGTGAACTGTACCATACCAACAACCCCCTCCCAGTTTCCCCATTTCAAGTACCAGTTACGCAAAATTTGTGAAGACGAAACAAAGGAAATAAATAGGAACAAAAAATGAATAGTGTTCGGGAATTTACAGCTCATGTTTTTTCTGTCTATTTTATGTCTTTTAAAATAGCTTTCCAACATTTTTAAGCTCTATTTTCAATGCATTAGTTTGCATCTAGAGTTTGAACTCAATATGAGGGTGTTTTGAGGTTTTGTTTATTATTCAAGTTCGTTTGGCCACAAATGATCATAAATTTATTCAGTGGGTTAAATTCTGACCCATTTTGAAATCGATTTTCAATTTTTAGATGGATACACTATGTATATTGTTTTGTTTTCAAATTATATGAATTTCTTAACCATTCTCGACAATTTCATTCAAATTATTTTATTAGATCTCAATATATACCTAATATTTCCGACAGCTATTACGACAGCATCTAAGAAGTGTTAGAACATACACACATCAGACATATCTAATATTATTCAATAAAATATTGTATCTTTTACACAGCATGTGTGAATATTGTAATATTATAATTATATCTACGTTTATGTATGTGTATATATTGAGTGATTTACAGCCCAAACAGTAGTATGATACACTATATATAATATGTAATGTATTTGCATATTATTACTTATGTATAAATGTAATATGTATAAATGTGATAGGTGTTTCTCACGCAAATATAAAAATGTACACTTAATAAATATCGCGAGAACATTGTACGTATGTGATAGGTACGTTTGTTATTTGATTTATATATATTAGACATTCGTTACCCACTTTCTATTCTAACAATATTTTATTTAAGTCCCACAAATGAACACTGTGTATAAATCTTTTCTATACCGACTAAAGATGACTTAGTTACTCAAATTGTTACTCAAATTGTTTGCATTTGAGTAAGTAACCATAATATTTTTATGATTTCTCTTCAGTTCTATTCTATTCTATTTCATCACGCCGCATCCCAAGTGGGGTAAGCTGAGAGAACGGAACGCCATATAGATCTGTTCCTACATACTTCTTTCGCCTCCTCTACATTAATTATTATTGTTATTTTTATTATTCACAAAAGAAATATCATAAAATAGAGACAGAATCAAAGGAGAGTTTCTATCCTGGCGATAAAGTCATTGTGACCTCTAATGCACGCACGTCTATTTCTCTTACTCAACACACGGCCGTCCTTGAGAATTTGATCTACGTGATCAAGCCACATAGTTCTCGGGTCCCCGCGCTTCTCACACCCCTTCTTTCAGAGAATTATATCCATTTTGTCATCCTTTCCCCTTCCATTCGCTCCACACGACCAAACAATCTCAATTTATTTACACGCATTCTATCCACAACACTCCTCTTGCATCCAATCATTTTCCTAATATCCTCATTCCTCAATCTTCAGTTCGAGACAATAATATATTAGCTAGTTTTAGAAGCATGTTTACACAATGCAACATTGTGAATTGTGCTTTTTCAGTATACATCAGCACCTGATGATGTGAATTCGGACTCGGCGAAACCGGTCGTGTATTAGTTATACTTTATAGTAACATTAAGCAATAATTGTGAATATTTTTTATTTAAGTTAATGCCGATACAATAAACGAAAATGTCTATTTATTTTCTAATGTAATTATGCTAATAGATACTTTCAAAGACGGGCAAAAAAGGACAAGTTTTAAATGACATTGTACACTTTGAGAATAATAGATAAATCATTTAATGATATGGACACATTTTAGAACAAGTGTGTCATAGGATTTTTTGTAATATCGATTTATGCATAACGTAGTTTTTATATAACGTTGCGACATAATTTGCATTTTATATTCCTATTATTATTATTATAGATAAATGGTATACATTTGACATTCAGCTTTATTTCTTATTTAACAATGAATATTTGTTTCCATTCATAATATCGTTTACGATTCACATGAAGTCATCTCATTATCTGTCGTTTTGCATGAAATACAGCCTGTCATTTTGAAGGTAGTTTTATTCATGAAATAGCCGATATCACAGCTTGAAGGCAAAACAATAATTATACGTAGTTACTCAATACTTTATCGGTTAAATACTTAGACAAGCTAGTTAGGTATAAATAATCCGAAAATAAAATCCTAGTGAAATAAAATTTTATTAGTTTTGTAAATGTGAGGTTATCTACTTATTTAAGGAATAGTCGTTTATTAATTATGAATTCTATCGACCTATCCTATAAATGCATTGTTAGCTTTTATCAACGGTCAGTTCTAATAATCTGTCTATGTTTTACTGTCGGTAAAAATCCTCTATAGTTATTGTATATTAAACTTTTGCTGATAGTATTGGATAGATAGATTATTGAAACCGACCGCAAGTGCTGTTGGTGTAAAAAAATTTCGAGGACTTATAAAAAGCAAGTCTATTTAGGGCGTTATTTCAAACCGTTATATCGAGAAAAACAATCACATACGTTACCAATATATAACAAAGATGTGCTTTTATTATATTATATAAATTTTAAACTGTGTGTTTGGATAATGACGTGATGGTGACAAAAACTTGGTTAGATGGAAGAAATCACTTTATTGTGATTATCTCGTCACTGCATATCATGGTAATATCTATTATTTCTGAAGAGAGATGGCCAAATCACGTGGCTATATTCACTGACGGATCCAAGTGTTCCCAAGGTTGTGGCTCTGCTTTTTATATTCCATCACTTCATTTGGAAGGGATTTTCAAAATTCCCATCCTCTCTTCAGTATTTACCGCAGAATGCATAGCAATGAAAGAGGCACTGCTAAAAATCATCCATCTAAAAATAAGATTTTCAGTAATATACACTGACTCACTTTCACTTCTTCAAAACCTTAAATCTAATGCGAAAAAGTGTAGCAACAGTATAGTATTTGAAATCCGACATCTTGCATTCTATGCCTCATGCATGGGATATGATATTGTATTCTGTTGGATCCCGTCTCATATTGGAATATCCGGAAACGAAGCCGTTGACCGCCTGGCAAAATTGGCCTGCACAGGCGGGTGCTTGCCTAACGCATTTTCCCAACCCACGGACGATTTCTTACCCACCATCATGAATCTCATAAGGTCGGAGTGGCACAGTTATTGGCAAATATCAGCAACCGGAATGTTCTATAAAAACATACAAAAAAAGATTCCATGTCGTCCGTGGTTTGAAATTGAACGACAATCAAAATTGGACATTTCCCTCATTTCCAGAATGCGAATCGGACATTGTTTGGTTGCCACCCACTTAGCAAGGATTGGAGTTTTCCCCTCCCCTGAGTGCGAATGTGGTACCAATGAGGAATCTCTGGACCATGTATTTTTCGAGTGCCCCAAATATGACAGATCAGAATTCCTGGATAATCTCGTGGAGGAATGCATTACATACCCCCTCAATGTCCAATTTTTACTATCATTGAACTCAATAGAGGTATATAAATGTATGACGAAATTCCTCAAAGTAAATAATAAAAATATTTAACTTTTCGAGTCACCTTGTTATTGAATTGGAATAGGTATAATTAGTTATAATAGGTAGCTGTGTATTTTTGTAAACAACAGCTGTGCGATGCATCGAATGAAGTATTGTCATTATTATTTACTACCCCGTCTTTATATTAAGGTTCATTTTGCTGTGAATCACCTCATTATTGTTTATTTTTTTTTTAATACATATATCATTGTTAAAAACTCGTTGTTCCATGTTGGCCTAAATCACTCGCAAACGAGTGGATGGCCTTGAGAAGAATAGAATAGAATAGAATAGAATATGTATTATTTTTTGTATAATAATGTATAAATAATTAAAGAAAACTTTTGCATGAAAGGGTTAACATCTAATACGATATTAATCGAGTTATTTTATGCATATGGATACTAGAAAACATAATTTTATGTAACTGATTAAACCAGAAATACTTGAAAAGAAACGGAGAATTAAATACTTATTGAAATTTTTAATGTGAGAAAAATGTATAAAATATGTTCACCTTAATAACTAAACAAAGTGTGACAAAAAACATGAGAGAATTTCTTTAACAATTTTATTAATTAATTGCGCTACCTACGTAGAAAAGGTGTTAAATTAATCGAAAACATGATAATAAAGCATACATCTTACATTTGAAAGTATGCAATAGAAGTAGGTTAGTTTATTTAAAAGATTTGACAGTAATTATTTTGATGACGGTTGATAATAATTGCATATGTATGTTCTATCACATATGTATACATACTGTGTGTTACAATTCATTAGATTTGTATGAACAAGCTTGGATTTTTTCCTCCATTTTTCCCTTTTTTTCTTATCTTCAATTCTATGCTTGTCCTACAGTGCATATTCTTTGTCACTTGATCCATGTAGGTGTTTCTCTGTTTGAGTCGACAATATATTCTACGATAGTGATGAGCAGGTTTGGGTGCCCGATGTTGTGGCCAATCCAGTTTGCTTGTTGTTACATAATCTTATTAAGGAAATGTTTACTTTCACAACACCCTTTCGTTTTTGACATCTTCCGACCAATAGATCTTCAGTATGCATCTGTAGTACCACAACTCGAAGGCGGCCAACCATCCGCTTTCACTCTTGCCAATGGTCCACGTCTCACTGTCACACAGCAGAATATTCCACTAAGTAATTATTTTGTTCTAATTCTTCCGTACATTCTTCTTAGATTCTCATCGGAGCGATCGTGAAATAGTTGATGAACTTTATTCATTGCTTATATTTATACACTTTATCATTTATTGGAAGCTTGTAGTACCTTATTCAATTTTAAGTAGTCGATTTTAGTTTAATTATAAATAACTGACAGCGAATTCGTGAATTTGATTAATACAAGTGTTTTTATAAATAAATTAATTAAAATCAAACCAGGATCCTAAGCAAAACATAAATCAACAGTTAAAATGAAAATACAATGTATGTTTCGTAAATCTAATAGACTATATTTTATTTGCAGAACATAATTTTCATATGATATCCTTCCAAAAACCGTATTTTGATTAGTTTACCTTTGTTAAACATTAATTTCAGGAATCGTGTAATGAATAATCATGGAAGAATATTTATACATTTGAAAAAATATAAATTTACAAATCTTAATTTTATTACACTATTTATTTTATTACTCGAGCGCTTTCGTAAAGTTATAAAATTAAAATTAAAAAGTTTTTTATTAATATCAAATATGTTAAAAATGTATTTTCCCAATGTGAACACATAAACCCTAGATAATTCAAATATAAATGATATTTAATGTCAGGTTATAAAATTTTATGTGGTATTTCGTACTATATTGTATATTAGTTTTGTGAATATGTAAAGACAAAAATAGCGCAAAGAATTTCGCAACTACTCATCATTATTTATTTTAATCAATTTGCTATAAGATTTGTAGAGAAAGTAATTATTATAGTATGTACTTATTAATAATTCTGTGTAGACTTTAATTACCCCAGACAAACTTCGTATGAGTTAATTCAATAACTACATACTTCGTAGTATGTTTAATCATTTTTTTTAAATCAACGCCTTATTATAAATAATAACTTATATCACGACCAGCATTTATAAAAAAGTAGGTGCATGGTTCATTAAAAGTGTAGATTAAAAAGTCGATTCAGAATAAATAAAAAAAGTATAAATATAGCAACTCTAATACATCTCTACTATTTACTATTAACCCACATTAATATATATATTTTGATTTTTTTTTCAATTTATAATATGTATAATACACATATCGGTATAGTGTTTGTATTAATTAATTATACGTTGGAAGAACCATATACAATATTATTAAAATCTGGTCTAATGTCTTCATGAAGAAATTTGAAAGTATTTTTAATATTATCTTGTGTTGACACACCTCGACGTATTTTGTTTTATTTTGTATCGTTTATCTATTTATCTATCTGTGTATATCGCAACTCTGTGTTTTATTAAAATGACATAATTATTTATTGCATTCGATTATAAGTTTTTCTTTCGAATGAATTCTAGCAACAGACAATAAGTCGCCCGAGGATTTATTTGTTTTCATATTATTAGAAATGTGACGCCTTTATCATTATTAATATTTATCATACAATATATTAAATCATTCTTCTAATTTTCACTTTTTCTCAACGCCTCGTTAACATGGTTGAGATATATAATTATTGAGTTTGATATTAAAGTTGCTATTTACCTACTTTATCGTATTGCAATGAAACTTTTTCAAATATTTGTTATGTAATAAACTTTCGAAAAGAGTATATTCTTAATCAAAAGCCATGATGTGTCAAATTATGCGTTTAAACGAGTCTCGAAATACTCATTTTTACCTTAATTTGTTTGATGTCGCACAATTTTCTGTCCTAGAAACACATTAAACAGCCTTCATGATATTGGAGTTGGATACTCGAAAAAATATGTATATTTAAAATAAATTAATTTTGTCGATACGATACAGATTATTAGCTTTTGAAAGTTTGATAGGAGTCTAATTAATAGTGTATAGACACGATGGCTTAATAATGATATGTCTAATCATATTATTTCGATGTAATGAGTAACAGAATGTATGTGATTATGTTCTTTCATTATATTATACAGAGTCGTTACTTCAATGTAGACGAAATGTGAAATCTTTTTTAAATAGATTGATTGGTAGCCGGTCATTTCATAATAATAATATTAACAATTATTATTTATTGATACTACTGTTCGTGATGGCGAAGGTTGTAATTATTTTCTTTTTTAATAAAGTCATTATTTGTGACATAGTTCTTTTAATCGACACGGCTGCGCTAGATTGTCATCGGTAATCAGTCAATGTGGTAGAGTATAATAATTAAACGTTAGTTACGTTGTCATCAATAAACTTTACTTTCACGACACAAGCTTTGGGTATTAACGAGACAAAATCATAGGTATTAGAGCTTTTTTGTATTATTAAATTAAATGTCATGAAAGAGAATAACTATTATTATTTTGCTGTTTGGTTCAGCTAAAACGATGTCTAATAGATCTCTCTGTGTTGACGAGGAATAATTTATTATTCAAAGTTGTAATTCATGTTTATTGATATTATTATAGGTACATAGATACATACATATTGAATTTTGTGGATAATTGAATGGTGATGTGAACTGGAATACGTTCTTTGTGAGTAATTAGAAAACGCTTCATAATATAATAGTATAATGTACATTCATTAAAAAAGTCAGGTAGTTAATCATATACACTAAATGCCACCCATCCTGAATAAATGTAGGATGACCTGCTTCTTTACTTCGTGCAGTATTTCTTTTTGCTACACAATTTAAGAGAAATGGCGTGATGGTTATGAGAGATATAAAAATCAAATTGCCCATTTTATATAGTTGGTACTATTTTGTAAACACCAGTTTTTGAAAAATATATAAAATCGAACTTAGATTCAAGTTTTCTAAGCTGAAAAACATCTAAATATTTGACTTTATTATCGCCAATGTTATTTCATCCAACCTCTCGTTACTCCTTTGTAACGGAAAGCAATGTTTACAGCCTTCGTAGGTACCTTCTTCCGGAACAGATAACGTATATTATAATAAAGCTTGTTGGTGGGTGACTATCATCATCAGAGCTTTCTCACCTCCTCAACTTCACGATCGGATGGTGGAGATCTCTGAAATATTTATCATATTATTACCGATTCTGATGGATCTATGGTTATTAGTCTTCCACGTAAAGGATGATCCAATATTGTATTAAAAAAAATAATTCAATAAATGATTTTTTTAACTTTTTGTTGTTGTTTGAATCATGAAAATATATTTTATTTAGCATAACATTAAATTAAATTGAAATATTTCACGTCCCTAGATTACTCCCAAACGATTTGATAACCTCGTAAAAATTAAATATTAAAATTAAAAATTTGCAATGGAACGTACAAAACAAAACGTACAAGTTTTGTGAAATAAAAATGATTTTCGAAAAACATTTTTTTTTTCTAAATTTTGAAATGATCTTTCTATGTTTTGAAATATTGCTTTGTGTTTTGATTTCTTCCAAAAATGTCATTTGTCATTACTGGCGTAGCTATTGCCACTCTCGATTGTATTTCAAAATGGTAGCAAATTTGAAACAGACAAATTCATATTATTCCCAAGCACCATTTACACCATGCCAGTTCCAGTTAGTTACTCGAGGAAGGTCAAGGATGAAGTCGTGTCATTGCATTAAATAGTTCCACTATCTTAACATATTATTATTATTATTGTATCACTATCTCTCCGTCAGCTAACATAATCTGCAGAGTTACTAACATACAACACTTTGTTGTAGTAAGCAACACTGACTGGCTACATATATTATGGCAATGTAATAACTAGCGACAACTACGACGGTGGCTGACCCGATAACTATGCACCGACTTTATCTTCAATACAGCATCACTAGGAAGGAGCTTTGAATTTACAATACTACCTAATGTGGGTATATTGTGCTATTTACATTCTGATGAAATATTTATCATCTTTCATACAAATTCCAAGAAATTATGAAAAACTAGGATTCATTGATTTTTCCGTAAGCCGATTAGGAAACGAAAATAGGAGTAACTATTTTATTCAATAACGCACATAAAGGTGGATCTGTCCACAAAACGGCGCTATAAAAATCATCCGATTATTATTATTATTATTATTATTATAAAGGCTTTACAAGTCTCATTTTCTAATGCCGATAGCCATTTATTAGCAAAATAGAAAGCAAATTTTCCATTGAAAGCTTTCAAAAGTCATGAATATTACAATTTTTGAGAAATGATTTTATTTCAAACGGAATAACTTATTTTATCAAATACGGAGTCGCCAATGGACTCGTTCTTTACATAGTGGTACAATTTTTGGTTATTTATTTCTCAATTGAATAGATTGGTAAATCATTATTCACCATTCACGTAATATACTTCTCTTAAAGTATGTTATAATAATAATAATGTTGGTAATAAAACTAGGAATACCAACTTGCAGTATATTACAGGTCAGAGCTTGTAAAGGTGCTGGTTGTAAAACTTTAAGTAGGTATTACACCTTCGCAGAGGTACCACTAGAGCTAGATATAGGGGCTAGTTAATGCTATGGTTTTGACTAGTCATTGTGTCCGATACTAATGATAATAATATGCAGTCGAGCAATGTACAACATACGTACACGAGATATAGATGTAGGTATCAAATAATTACATATGCCTACCTTCGCATTACTTACCAAACACTAATTGAAATCATATACTTAAATATAAATTTAATTGTGCAAATTTGTATTTCTCTAGAACAGTGGTCTCCAAGCTGTATATCGCTGCGAAGTAGTAAAAAAATTACAAAAAGACTTTTTTTTAAGTCTCAGATGCCCAGAATTTGATTTCCCTTGCATTTTAATTTTTACCCCCCCCCCCCTCCCGTCGCCAGATTTTCGAAAATGTATAGGAATTATTAGAAATTTTAAACCTTTTCTCAATCATTTATTTCAAAATTTCAAATCTGGTATTGTTGGTAGACTTTTTAAAAGTGTGCACCGTGTTTTTAGGTCTCAAATTCCAGGGTTTGTTAATTTTCGTTACATTCTTAACATTTACCCCTCCTCCCGTCACCAGATTTTCAAAAAGGTATAGGAATTCGACATATTTTAATCTTTCCAGTTTAAAAAGAGCATTTCAACAAAAAAGGACTAATATTCGTGTTTCTGCCGCGGCCCGGTACCACTTGCTCCACGTGACCTCTGCTCTGGATAAATATAGGTTACGTAGTTACAAATTGAATGGTTACACTGCTGTAGACCAAATTGTGATATATTTGTAAGAAATAGTTTAAAGGTTAAACAGTATTTGTTTCAAAATGTGTCACTGACACGTTGGCACAAAGTTGATTCAATATTTGGGGAATATTTTTTTTAATAAATAATTGTATCAAATTACCGGTAAAAGCATTTTCTTTACTCTGTGTTTACACTATATATTATTGTATTGGATATTTTCCATCAGTGATTCACAGTTACCTAATCGCACTTAATGTTATAATATTTTATAGTAAGGTGTAATGCGCGGTATGGGTATCATCTGTAGGACCTGTTACTCTATTATTTATATTATATTATCTTGCTATCTCTCAACCTACAAGCTATTTACATGTACTGTTTTGGAATATTTAAGGTACAGATATAAATATCTTGGATCGATATATCTGAATCTGTGTTATCTGAGATACAACGTGGTGTTCAAATTATTTTTGTAAACATTGTGATTGAATGCGAATGTTTATAGCCAACACTTTACCACTAATATTTTTTTGAACGTGCGATCGTGGTTTCGACAGGGTCAAATATTGCGTTTGTGAATAAATCCAGGATCTCTGTCGATACCTTTGTTTGTGTAGAATAAAATAATAGTGATATCAGTAAAGTTTTTGACACTGAAAATTCGTTAGAAGGTTTTTTATTAACCTTACCTAATCTAACAACCTAGAGTAGTTTTCAATGTGAAGATATTATATGAAAACTGTACAAATAATGATTACTCAATAATAAGGATTCATAGAACATGATTTTAGAGGTGAATATCTCCAGAAATATAACATTTTTGATACTATGTGGCAAGCCTTAGGGAATTGCATTGAGATTTATTACGTTTTTACAGAAATTCTAATGACTGAAACGAGTTCTTAAGGGAAGATAAAAATAACCAGCTGAAATTAAAGATTGTTGAACATTTATTATGTTTCAACAGAAAAATTTAAAACTTCAGAACAGACGGAGGAGATTTAGAATCAGATAAAATAGTTTCCATTGCACCTGAAGAAGTATAAAGATGTTGGTTTTATCTATATAACATGTAGGAGTAGGTATAGATGTTAAACAATATTATTATTATTATCCCAGTTCTTATGGTGGCCATCGGATGCTGTTTGCTGGCAAGCATGATATAATATGCTTGTGTAGTGTGCACCTACTCTTATAATGATTGTCATCATAGCTCGGACAATAACTGCATACAAATATCAGTCATTATGGCTTGCAGCCATATTATCATCGGATCAGCGCATCGGAACCCTTTAAATTATTATCTCTACTACAACTATATAACTACATACCAGTACTGCAACAACTACTACTTCTACTACCAGATACTAGATGTTCTGGTATTGCAAATACAGAAAGAACCCTGTATAGTGTTATTGTAAAATTGAAACTTTTTTTTTCATGTAAAACATTATTTTTTGCTGACTACTTTTCGCGAAGGCTTTTCATATGTGACAGTAACTGGATGCACTCAGATAATATGCAAAAAAAAAATTGCAATTAGTATTATGTGTTTATACGTATCTGACAATTATATATGATGTCTATGTTGAACGTATGTCTACGTGTATATCTTATTGTTACATGTAACAATTTTGAGGCAATAAATTATACTTTGGTATGCACTTAAATTCATTGCAGTTATTAATGTTAGTCAATTACAGATTGTGTATAAAATAATTGTGAACTATTTGTGTTTATCATGTTTGTTAAGCCATATTGTTAAGTAAATAGAGAATGTATGAATGTGTGTATGTTAGATGATTTATTCGGCGCCTTTTCATGGAGCATCCATCTGAAGGGCGCGGGAAATTATGTTGGAAGAGCGATGTTTCCAGCATGCTCCTGAACGTTGTTATCGATGGTTTTTACGAAGGTCCTCGGGCAGTCGGTTCCAGATGACGGATCCTGCGACGCCAAAACACCTATCATAGAAGCAGGGCTTGTTTGCAAATAATTCTTATTGTAGAATAATTCCTTATTTAAGAATTAAATGAGTGGTGTATGTAAGTAACTAGTATCTGCAGAGGTAAGTAGGTATATATTTTTTGGTTGGTCGTCTGCAATATGGGAGATGGTACGAATAGATAAAGGCGAAAAAATATTTTCTTCACAACGACAACAACAATAATAATAATAATCATTATTGCTATCAGCATTCTTGTTACATATTACGTATGTGCAAAGTAGCTTTGCTCTCAATTAAATTGAGTCATCGTCCTTTAAATGCACACATCTTCACTTTATAATATAATTATATTATGTACCCACTCGTAATACATACAATACGAGTACGTGTAAATTATTTAAATTCATCCGTGGAGAGAAATGTGGCAGTACAGTGGTACTAAGTGTATATTACATTATTATATGTCTGCTGTACTACAGTTCTCAGTGCAGAAGCATTAAATATATGCACATCGATAGAATGATAAATGAATTATTTAATGTAGATATTCGTTGAATGTAATAACTGTAAACGTTGTCAATTTGCGCGCATATTACAAATACAGCGTCGCGAAACGTGGCCTGGCCGTTAGATTATCTCCATCCACTGCTCGCCTGCTGCTGAAAGTTCTGAGCTTTATTAGTGTGTACCTACTTGCCATCGAATGGCTAATAGTAGTTGGTAATATACATTATTGAATATCCCTTACACAAGACAGAAGTTCAATCGACATCTGTTGTTATTGCACTTTATGTTATTCTCTGCTGAATAATCTCAGCAATGAACAAGAATCTTTCAACATTCACACATTTGTTATTCATATATTCCAGATCTAACAACAATACTATACTATATTATTATTATCTGCATTATTTTGTTTCTCGTTATTGTTTTAACTTCTCTATCCCTTCCTATCTTCTATTGTTTGTTTGTTTTAATGAATTTTGAAATTTAACGGTGAAGTAAAGATGTTTCTGTTATTTCTCTTGTTGCTACTGCTGTTATTATTATTATTTTCACGATCTGTTTTCTTAAATGTTCTGTTTCAGATAGGTCATCCATTAATTCAGCGAAGCTTTGTAAAAGCATTATATTGCATAACTTAATAGTTGAATTAACTGTTTTATGTAAATTCTTAGGTTCTTTATCATGAAAAATATCTAATACCGTTTGAATACACAATAGTTCTTTCACAAAATGGTTGATTTTTTTTTGTTTTTGTACAACAAAACTTAGTGCTCTTTTTTGTTAATTATTTTTGGATATTTTTAAAACAAGGCAAAAATAGGATCATCATCTCATTTGTATCGCAGTGACAACATGCCTATAAAAGTTTACGGTATTTTAAACGAGTTGTATTGAAGTACTTAAAGTTTTTAAACTTTCTCAGCCAGTTAATCAACGTATTGTAATTTGATACGTTCATCAGCTCGCAGATTACGAAGTACAAGGTATTTGTCACGATTGTTCATCAAAGTAACGATATTATATAAATTATTACAACTCAACACTCTACGAAAGCGAAGAGGTATCTACATTTCAATTTATAATATTCTTAATCAAAAATTGATGTGGCGATTTCATTACGTGGTAACGTAAAAGCTAAGGATACGATATTATGCATTACAATATACATTGTGTTTTATATGATTATCATTATAGGTTTCATTTAGTACGCAATACAATTTGCAAAAGCTCATTTCTTTCGTATTATTATTATTGCTATGACGATGATTGCGAATGTGTTTTGGCTGTTGCTATTATCGCGTGAAATGCGTTTTATCCTGTTTCAAAAAAAAGAACAAACTCCGTACGTAATATTATTATTATTGTTGTATTTGTATGGATCAAAAAGGATTTGCGGTTGACTCGGAGATGATCTCTTCGTCATGCTGGCGACCACAAGAGAGAATGTTCTTAATAATATTGCATTGGAATAAGTAAGGTAACGTGATACCGTTGCGAAATTATAAACTACATTTCTGTGCGATGGCATAAGATGCAGCTGAAAGATGTGTATTGCATAAAATATATACAGTGTGTACTCATAAAGAAACTGATATTTTATACTTGGCTAAATAGACATATTATCTAACGTTGACTATGATTCGATGAAAAACCTTGCCAAATTACTGTCAATATAATCTGTTATGTCTGGTTAAGTGATAAAGCTATTTTCATATCCTGAGAGTTGATTCGCGATTAAGGAAGTCAATGTGCGTGAACTAAATATATGTAAGTGTTTTTATTACTTTTAACACAAACTTCCATCAAGTATCGTCGGTCGACAATATTTATAACAAAACATTTTTTTACGGCTAACTTACTCAATACTTTGTGATAATATCAGGGTTTTCATCAACATAGAATTAGTTCCCTTTAATTTTTAGAATTTTTCAAATGCTTGTTGTTTTTATGTTACCAGTGTGCACTAGAAATACTATTTTTACCATCTATTATACCAAGTGGGGTAGCCAGTAAAGATGAATTTAAGATGTAAACTAACTTTATATATGTTTTTGAACACCTGCCTTTTACAGGACACTCAAAAACTTACAGAAAAGAGTAGGAGACCAATTCTTTGCCGGGTTCTTCGCGGAATAAAACTAAATACTTAAAATTTATAACAATAATAAGAGTTAACCATTAAGTTGAAACATTGCATATTATTTTTGTTCTCGAATAAGTCTCCTCTTAGTCATGTCCAACAATAAGAATAGTTGTTATTCTTTGTTTGTGGTTAGCACGGCTGATTATTTACAACATTACATCATATTCATTACAATATGTTTCCTCTGGAATAGCTTTGCATTATCAGTAATGAAAGCACTTTGAATGCTGTCTGTCTTCTCTGCGAACAGATACTATGAAAGATGAGGTGTTTGTCGGCCAGATATATAATTTGCTTACATCTACATTTGTGCAGCCATACAAGTTTTATTTGTTCTATTTCACTATTACTCTATGTGTAAAATTTCATAGAACATTATAACGCCTACCTGTTGTTTGACTTGACGTTTATTTTGTTAAACTCTATATTAATTTATGGAAACAAACACAAACTGTTTGGGTTTTACTATATTAAATAATAGACACAGTCACCTGGTTTCGACTTACAAAGTCATAGTAATGTGACTTTGTAAGTCGAAACCAGGTTACTGTACCTCTTATTAAACAGTTTGTGTTTATTTCCATAAATTATATTGCTCCTTGCAGTGCGATTTTCTTGTTAAATATTTAGAGGAAAAGCATATAAGTAATAGGCGAAACGAAAAATGTTAGAAATAAAAACTTTTGCAAATAATTTTGATAACTTAAAATAAATTTCGTGTGCGATATTAAATTTCAATTAAACATTTTTCATTACAGACATTCGCAATTTAACGAATCGTAAATATTTGGATAAGTTCATTACGAACAAAAAGAAAGTCGCACGTATTATATTAATATTTTCCTCATTTTGCGCAGTAGATATGAATCGTCGAATGCTAAAAGATAGATTTTTTTACATAAAATATGCGATAAAAGGTAAAGATAGCACTAAAAACAATATATTATAGTCCAGATTTGTAGATGATTGGATACAAAGATATGCCTGATACTAATAATATATTTAACTATTATAAAACAGGTCAGAGAAAGAAAAATATAATATACATAGATTGTTTAGAAAATTTACTAATTTTTAATTGTTTTTTTAAATTAATTTGCGGATGACAAATCCAATGAGACATCTCAACTGGAAAACCTTGTCGTTGGAGAACGTTATTCATTTACACCGAAAGTGATCACTTAAGCCAGCATAGAGCCAATGCATAAGTGTTGGAATGCCTTTCTCACTTCTTTTGATTAGGTTTTCAGTAGAGATGTTTGATTTATTTTACAATGTACACTATTATTTTGATATTATAGAGATATCTGGTAGTTCTGGAATATAAATATACAATGTGAAGATGCATTGAAAAGTTATTTGTTACTACTACTAGTATTGCATCACGGAATATCTCACACTCGATATAGAGTTGTCAAAAAATATTAAATGTGTCATTTGTAAGTGCTTACTATGAACAAAACACCAAAAAAATTTCAGTAAATAGTAGCATAGCGATATCCTCTTTATTACATCGTAGTATGTGTATAAAAAACACTTCTCCCGGCTCTGATTTCTAACATCATTCAGTTGAGATACATATCTTTTTTATGTGTAGGTACAATGTTTGTAAGTGTGTAGGTATTATTAAGAATGTGAAATGAAATTTATTATTTTATTAATCCTATCAAATAAAGCTGCTTTGTTGTAAATCTAATAATATTTATAACCATTTCGATGACCAGATAGACTCACTTGCTATGTGCTATACATAGCTACTTACATATCTATGTACATATGTAACAGACAGCTTGTTGTGTTAGAATCAAAAGCTTCAAATGGTCTCAAAGTAAAAATAAATTATTTAAACAACTATTTAGGATGTGATAAAATCCTTAACATAATTCAGCTTTTATAAAACTTTCTGAGTTTTTCACATCTTTTTAAAAGAGGCAAAAATAACGATGATTCCAAAACATTCAAAACTAAAAATGTCTCTTTTTTAGCCTTTGCTCAACGATCACAGCTAAAAGCTCTTTATTTGGATCCTTATTGATTATTTATTTTCAGCAATTTTCTTTCATTTAGATCCCGATTTTCTCTTTATATTTATTTGTTCGTCATTCCCATGTTAGTTTCATCGCATAATATATATGTACTAATAGTTTCTCCTTTTATACATTTTTGGTTACAAATTGTATTTATAATATTTCAAATAGGTACCTACTATTTAGGAAAGATTCATTTTATTTTTTTTCCATTTGAAAACATTGCTTATAACATTTACTACATATTATGTCTATGTAGACATGTGCTATAAAGCTCCGTCTAGTAGGTAGGTAGGTAGATATTAAAGTTTTTCACATATTATTATTATTCTTATTATTATTATGGTTTTATATCTCTTCGTGATCCAGGCCTGGAAATGTTACTTTATTAACATGACTTTCAAATAATATATAAAACCTTCTGGTGGATTCATTATATTGTGTTCGCGTTTCATAATAGTGTTCCTATCTACAATGTATAAGATACATACATATGTACATACATACTACTAATACACACATATTGTATCTTTATAATCTACTCGTATTTACATACTAAGTATGTATAACTTCTATACGTAAAAGTAAGTATATACATACGTACATCTTAATAAATTTGACAATATATACCTATTTTTATTTAAAGATATATCTGGGTTTTGTTATAAACCCAAGTACCTACAACTTTGTACGCCTTTCACACTAAGCAAAAAGCTTGTGCCGTGAAAGGGGAAATAACCTATATGGAAGAAAACACAATTGGTTTTAGTTTTACTTAATAGTGACCTGGTTTCGACTTACTAAGTCATTGTCAAACTAATGTTATTACATACCGTGTTGTTCCTTAAATACTACGTCTTCGCATAAACAATATGTTCTCAATATGTAATGAAAAAACAAATAATTAACAATCAGGTGTTAAATAAAAATCATTAATATCAATTAGGACACGAAATAAAATTATTAATGACTTGACAAAAAAGTAGGTAGGTAGGAATATTTTGCTACTCTGTGTGTGAAAAATTAAGAACATTTTAAACAGAATTTATATTTTATCAAACAAGTACAAGTACTTACTCTTAATATTTCTCAAATTACACTTTAAAACTTGAATCGCCATTTAATCACAAATCATTGTTTTTCATTTTCTAAAATTTGGTATTTTAATGAGACGCAAATTATTAAAATTCAAATCATCTCGTTGGTCAAAACGTAATAATGCAAACAAACAATAGGTACCTACATAGCAACATTATATCAAGATGAAAGTTTTAAATGGTTGCATTATGCATATAATGTAAAGATCGGCTCCTGTACATTGCCCGGTTACTTCGCGTGTCCCGTACAGTAATTTGCATATGTATTATCTTCGCCAACATACCCTGAGGCCTGTTTCGCAAAGGGCCCGTCAAAAAGGAGACATTTCGCTTCGGAGGACCTTATTTCCATATTGCCTTTTAAACTAATTGATTTTATTTAACATTCTGAATGCGAGCTTTCGAGGAAATGAAATTGAAGTTATGTCTGGGTTGCTCTCGGAGAAATTCCCTCTCAGTCATTTTATTACTGTACAGATAGATAATACTATTTTATTTGTTTAACAGCTTTTTGTTCCTGAATATTTTTATATATTCACAATTTCGTTATTTTCATATCCTGTTTTATTTATTTATTTATTCACTCACTGTCAAATGACAGCTCATTTAGATTTAAATTCAATTTGTTATTTTTTTTAAACGCCTCCGCGTATTTTGTGAAACTTATAAGTAAATTTGTAAGTGTTTGAATAAAATGGCAAGGATAATTCGACTTAATACGGATATGTAATCATCCAAAGCAGTGAAAAAAAGGAAAGAATTGTAACGGAAGAACAACAACGAAAGGTCAGCAGCGAAACCCAAAACTGCCAACGTAACCTGAGCAAATTTATCCGTTGAAAATAAACATGAATTCGTCACAGTACTTTTTCGAATGGTATTAATGTTTTGAAGACCGTAATATATTTAATCCCTCTGATGACTGTCATATGAAAGATTGTTTAATTTCGTATTAAAAAAATAAATGTCTTCCAAGAGAAATGAGTAAAATAGTATAAGCAAGATACGTTCAAATTATATTATTGTTGTTAGTGTATGCTCGCCAGTAAACTTTTGTCCATCCATTAAATATTCTCCGTAGCTTTCGTCCTCGAGGTTATCGATTTCATTAAATCGATTTGATAAATAACACACACATATGAAAAATATTAATTTCATCACATGATATTTTTATGTTCACCCTTCGATTAAAAACCCATTTTTTACTCAGCACCAATATCTTATTGGATTATTTGAAACGTTTATCCACGGTATGGAATCCAAATACATTTGTCAGGTGAGAATAGGAGGCTCTATTAACATTCCCTGTGGTGCGAGAGAGACCCTAAGTGCCGCGAGTATTTTCACTCATATATATTTTTTTCTCTTTTTAGCGTGAAAGGGACAGCGTTATTAAATTGGGCAGAAGATGGAACGAGATATGTAAAGTTGAATCCGAATTCCGAATGATGCAAGGAAAAACATAAAATTATGCGAGAGTGTTGAGTTGTGGAATGTCGGATGTGTGTACATACTGGGCGAGTGTTAAGACCTTTTGTATGTGGGATCATCTCGATCTGGAGTAGCCGGGGACTCGCGGCCATTGCCGGGTGTTGGGACTTATCACGAAGGAATTAATAATTTTATTATTTTGATGAAATGAAAAACGTATTTTCTTCTCGATTGATGAATTATTTTAAAACGTTTTCGGAATCATTAGTTCCATCTTCAGAAGCAATATATCAGTTAAGCGTTTTTTATTTAATTTGGTATGTAAATCATTCTACTGAAAATGTAATGAAGGCCAAATAAAGGGAAATATATTCATGATTTTATTATTCATAATAACAGAACTACAAAATTTTTCACTTAGATTTTTGTAGAATGAAATTATATTTATATAGAATAAGTGATATATTATAAAACTTAAAATAACTAAACATGTAAAAAGGTTATTTTTGTATAATATGTAGATCCGACGTTACATTTCGGGTGCGACGAAATATATTTTGATCCTCGCAAACATGACAACCCCCTGTACATTTATATTGTTCGGGGAAAGATTGTGGACAAGTGGAACATAAAATAACTTGGCCACTTGCTACTTTGTATTCTTTAAAATCATCTTGAATTCACTAATAATTGTTCATTGTTTGTGTGAATCCCGTCCCAGTCCCATGCTTGGTCCTCGTATGTAGAGAGTACCGTATATTACTTACTTGTTATGTGTTCTTCTTCTCCGTTCTCCTCGCAGACACCTGGTTCATCCATATTGGAGGAACCATCGCTTTGCCTCTTCCCAACCTGCAAATATACTTTGATTAGGTTTAGAATAAATAATGTAAATTATTTTATTTTACTATTGTATAAAATTCCAGATAATATTTTAAAATCACTTAATAATAATAATTCCGTTTATTAAAATAATAATATAAATTACAAAATAATAAAATAAATTACAAAATGAATACACAAGTAGATAAAAAAAAGCACAATGCATAAGAATCCATATAAAATAATACAATACAATAAAATACGGCATAATACCAATAAAAATAACAAAACATATTATATATTATCAATTCATTTGATCAAAGTACCCGTCCCAGAATTGAGCGTGGCTCGTGCTCTGGGACAGGCCTTGATCCACCTTAGTACATTATCGTTCTCTCTTCATTCCTCAGTATAATTAATTTGGTCTTTTTAAAAACATAACTACTCCAACTAAATTCAAATCAACTCAAGCCATTCACCAGCTAACTCCTAGACAATCTATTTCATTTCAACATCTGAACATCTATTTGAATCGTGTATTTCAGAAACCCCAAAACTCCCATTTTTTCAAATTTCACTTTTTTGCAGAATTTAATTGTTAATGGGTAGACACATGTTATAGTGAAGAGAAACATCAAAAATTCATCAATTCAATACAACAAATAAACCGCCAAAAATTTCATGTATTGCAGAAACACCAAAAATCCGGGAGTTGTGGTGTTTCTGCAATACACTCTGAATATACGATAGTGAAACACTGGGAAAATCAATGGAAAAAAAAATATTTCAAGAGATCAAAAGCTTAGCTTTCAAATATCTCAGTTTCGCCACTTTATCCATTCTTGGGAACATGAAGGTGTTGTCATAAAAAAAAACTTTATTGATGGTTTCCAAGATCACTCTTTTAGGCTACGCAATAGTAATAGAGATATTATTCGTTTTCCCTCAAAAACAGCATACACTGAGAAAAATACTAACGAAATTTCACAACGAATCATTGGTAGGTACGTACTATCAGATTAGGACCAGAGATCGTACAAACGATTCATTAGTACGAATCTATAATATAAACTCTTCGCAAACAAGTTGTTGGTAAATTTACCAATGATTTGTTTGCGAAGAGTGAATATTATAGATTTATACCAATGAATCGTATGTATGATATCTGGTCCAAATCTGATAGTACCGTACTAATGATTCGTTTAGTATTTTTCCAAGTGTACACACAAGGCTGTATACCAATAAATACGTTGAAAATGCAGGACATAAAAAAACTTGAAAAGTATATTCCCGATGAGGAGGGAATTTCAGCATTTTACACAGAATTTTTTAATTGGCTGACATGTGACCCCAATAAAGATGCTAGCCCAGATGAAGATTAATTTTTATTATTGTTATTTTAATTTGAAATTTTTTTTTATATAAAAACAGATTTTTTTTACTTTTATGTTCACCCATAAATACGTGTATTGCAGAAACACCAAAAATCCAACAATTTCAAAACTTAAAAAATAAATAAAGAAACTTAAATGTGTTTCATTTTTTACTCTTATCGTATCCGTTAGCATTAAAACTATATTTCTCTCTCATACACAAAAATACGTTTCCCACAAAAAAATTGCAGTATTCACTTTTTTTCGATTTCCCAATAAATTGATTCTATGGAGTTTTGGGCTTTCTGAAATACACGATTCATTTATTAAAATGTATACACCAACAACATCAAACTACACACTTGTTCAATAAAATATATACACCAGCATCAAACCATCAAACTGTCGTTCCTAATAAACTCCTTGACAATACTTTTAAATTTATGATTTTCTATGTTAATGTCAAACTTGAACTCTGAATATAGGGCATTGTACCACTTTACTCCTACAAAGGAGTAGTGGTGTTGGCCCGTGCTTGTTCTCATGAATGGTGGTCTCAGCAACTCCATCCTTCGAGACTGACGACCTTCAGTATCCTCATTCATTGATATAACTCCATGTACTGTAAAATCCTTATGAATTTGGGATATTGCACTACGCTTGTACAGCTGTTCCACCGAAGGTACCAGAAATTCTTCAAACAATTTTAATGTTGAGTAATCCAAAGGTCTTCTCAGGATAATTTTGATTGTGCTACGCTGTATCACCCCGATAGGATTCAGTGAAGTTCTGAATGCACCACCCCACGTCACAATACCATATTGCAAAACTGACTGCACCAAAGCGAAATATACCGATTTTAATATATCCTTATTTAGTATATCTCTGAGTTTATAAAATATATAAAACATTTTTCTTAGTCGATCTACGGTGGCAAATATATGATTTTTCCATTTCATATTGCAATCTATTATGACGCCCAGGTACTTAATAGTTTTTGTTGGTGAGATATCCCCACAATTCAGGCCCTTGGAATCCGTGCTACAACTGCAATCAGCCGCATGCACGCAAATAGTATATTTTCGTGACAGACTATCAGGAGAACCTCCGATGTTTAACGAAAAAGGCATATAATAAGTCTTTTCAGTATTCAGTGACAACAAATGAAGAACGACAATGTATAATTTAAAAATTATATTTTTAAGTAGTTTTATAATCATACTTTAAAATTAAGAGAATGTATTGGATGTAATTGGTTAGGTATAGATGTAAGATTTTCCATTTAAAGGCGTTAATTTTAAACCATTCCACAATCAAAACATTACTCAATGTTTTTTTAATGTATATATGTATACCTAACTGTGAATTAAATAAAACTGTATTGTTTCGAATACTGTTTGACTTCTGTACATAGAGCATCTTCGATAATAGATGTGGATGGTATGTGTGAGGATGTACTAATAAGATAATTTGAATGGAATTTATTTAAGACACTTCCTATTAGAACGAGCTCTCTAATAGGTTTGTGTTTATGTCGCCGTTGGAGAATACACTAAAACTTCAATTTTCAACTTAAAAGAAAAAAAGACTTTAGCTGGGTAAATAACTGCTTGTATAATAAGATTTTCAGCTCTGACGTTTTTAGTTATTTTTAAGTTCATCTGCTCTTATTTCTACATCATAATCACAAGTCTAACACATATTTTACATATTCGGACTTAAGTGTCAATTATAATGGGTCTATATCTTTTTACTATTTTTTTTTATAAAATATTTGTAGTATGTTGTTGTATGTTATAATATGTTGTATGTATTTGTAGTATGTTATAATATGTTGAGTAATCCAAAGGTCTTCTCAGGATAATTTTGATTGTGCTACGCTGTATCACCCCGATAGGATTCAGTGAAGTTCTGAATGCACCACCCCACGTCACAATACCATATTGCAAAACTGACTGCACCAAAGCGAAATATACCGATTTTAATATATCCTTATTTAGTATATCTCTGAGTTTATAAAATATATAAAACATTTTTCTTAGTCGATCTACGGTGGCAAATATATGATTTTTCCATTTCATATTGCAATCTATTATGACGCCCAGGTACTTAATAGTTTTTGTTGGTGAGATATCCCCACAATTCAGGCCCTTGGAATCCGTGCTACAACTGCAATCAGCCGCATGCACGCAAATAGTATATTTTCGTGACAGACTATCAGGAGAACCTCCGATGTTTAACGAAAAAGGCATATAATAAGTCTTTTCAGTATTCAGTGACAACAAATGAAGAACGACAATGTATAATTTAAAAATTATATTTTTAAGTAGTTTTATAATCATACTTTAAAATTAAGAGAATGTATTGGATGTAATTGGTTAGGTATAGATGTAAGATTTTCCATTTAAAGGCGTTAATTTTAAACCATTCCACAATCAAAACATTACTCAATGTTTTTTTAATGTATATATGTATACCTAACTGTGAATTAAATAAAACTGTATTGTTTCGAATACTGTTTGACTTCTGTACATAGAGCATCTTCGATAATAGATGTGGATGGTATGTGTGAGGATGTACTAATAAGATAATTTGAATGGAATTTATTTAAGACACTTCCTATTAGAACGAGCTCTCTAATAGGTTTGTGTTTATGTCGCCGTTGGAGAATACACTAAAACTTCAATTTTCAACTTAAAAGAAAAAAAGACTTTAGCTGGGTAAATAACTGCTTGTATAATAAGATTTTCAGCTCTGACGTTTTTAGTTATTTTTAAGTTCATCTGCTCTTATTTCTACATCATAATCACAAGTCTAACACATATTTTACATATTCGGACTTAAGTGTCAATTATAATGGGTCTATATCTTTTTACTATTTTTTTTTATAAAATATTTGTAGTAAGTATGTTTGTATCTTATTAATATAAAATGCTTCAAGTTTTTGTTGATAGGAGTAAATATATAAATTTACAAATGTATCCATGCAGTGAAGGGGGAAAAATATAACTGCTGCACTTGAATTTACAAAAGATGGGGCAATCAGTAGCCACTATCTGCTTATGTTAACTACCTTTAGAAAAATGGATATAACCTTATTATTTTGAAAATAAAAAATATTAGATATGTTACTTGTTTTAATTACAATGTTTTACGATATTCTTTTAGCACCGACAAGACACCCAAATATTCATGTTTATATAAAAGTTATATTCGATTTAGGATATCAGCAGATAAGGCTTTTTGTTGTTAATCAAAAGGTGTTGCACATATTCTAGTATTGATTGTATCTACATATACAGACAGCATTGTGAAACACCGGGGTGCAAATTGACGGTCAAATGATTAAATCAAATAAAGGCTTTGTAAGCATTCACATACCTATGCATTATTATTGTTAGTAGTAGTTCTGGTATTGTGAGCTTTTTCTGTCTGTGGGACTTTGTGGCAATGTAGGTACATAGAAGCACTTGTTACAATAATAATATAGATATTCCTAGAAGGTACAATATAGTATTGTACTATACATCTTTACGCTGGAGAGAAACCAAACTATGTCACGATATGTCATTTTTCAGCATAACTATTTTGAATTCAACTAAGTTTTAAACATTTGTCACTTTTTCTTATGACATTTTTACTAACGCAAAATTACTGTCAAAGGCGATCGATATTAAATGCAACTCTAACTTCTTATAAAATTGAAATGATTTCAAAATATAAGGGCATTTTTCTGTTTAAATGAAAATTTATAATATTTTTTTGTTCATGAAAATCACAGAATGTAACGCGTTTTTAATACAAGTGAATACGCCATCAAAAAGAGCATAATAAGGACTGAACCACAACTTTCACGAGTCGCTTTGATCAAATTTTGACATAGCGGTTTTTCCATCCGACATACAGATTTGATGAGTGAGTATGCAGTGTGAACGGTCCTATATTATATAATAGAATCTAAGTGGTACAGCAGATGAGAGAGTATTAGGTATGTTATTAAGGTGGCGCCCGAAGAAATTAAAGTAGTAAGTAGCTATGGGAACATTATTATGGCGTTCTTATTATTATTATTTTCATGGTAGTGAAACTATTTTTAAGTGTTTGCTCTTTGTACTGTTGTTGCGTAATGTAATTTCGTCTAGGATATTATGTACATGAAGATGTATGTAGTAAATATAAAAAGTCTATAATTGGGAAAGTCAGCAGACACGATATATTGAATAGTTATGTCGACGTGAGAGATTTTCTTTATATATTTTATATTTAGCCGAGAATTGTTTTGACGTTTTTACACAATATGAAGAAGATATAATACATGTTTACCACTAAATGAGTATTGTTTTACGTTTGAACTTCATTTGTTTTCTAGTAAGTGTACACTGAGAAAAATACTAACGAACATTCACAACGAATCATTGGTACGTACTATCAGTTAGGACCAGAGATAGTACAAACGATTCATTAGTACGAATCTATGATTCATTGTGAAATTTCGTTAGTATTTTTCTCAGTGTACAAACAGAAAGAAAAATAAGTTTAATGCTAATTTCATAGCAGTTCACAGTTTTTTCCCTAAGTATCTTTACCGTACTAGAGTGTTTACTTGATATTGTATTCTCATTCTATTACATCAATAGCGATTTCACTCACTGCTGGTTAATTTTTATAGGATAATGAACAAAGCTAAATGAATTTATTAAGTATTTAATTAATCCGACCACTTAGCGACGCGACGCGTCGCCCATGTTAGGTCTCGCTCGTTTCATTTCAATTTACTATAATAATTAATAGTTCTATAAAACCGTAAGATATTTATCATGATTGCTCTCTGCTAAAATAAATATATACACAAAGTAATAAAAGTCAAGTTAGATTACTTACCTTCGATCCGTAGGAATTTTTACTGGAATCATAAACATAATATGTTATATAATATAATGTTAAAGAAACTTCACGTATACTAGACCACTATAAACTATTTATTTGTTTATTATAATACACATACTTAGTTCATCAGAATATTTAAATTCTGAAGAATATTATTAATAATATACATACCAAATGGTTTACCTTATAATTTTGTAATTAGGCTTATAATAGTTTTCTCTCCGTAAAATGAAACGGTATACTGACTGCTTGTATGGGTTAGCGTAATAGACTTTTGCTTTATCGATTTGTACGTTTGGCTTGGTTAAATTTTATTCAATTAATAATTTTATTCAATTAAAAATCAATAGAATTCTTAAAATGTATCAAAACAACAACATTGTTTATTTTTCACAATAATGATTCAATACTCGAGCGTTTTTGTCGAGATAGCTTGACATTAAAAAAAAAACATATTGACGAAAGCTCTCGAGTATTTAATCGATTGTGTGAAAAATAAATACTGTTATTGTTTCATGTATAATATTGTAAAATTATTTACCTATGTCGTATATATATGTGTGTGTGTGTGTGTGTGTGTGTGTGTGTGTGTGTGTGTGTGTGTGTGTGTGTGTGTGCGTGTCATCCTTGGTATGAAATTTTCCATCAAGGGTACCTCAAGTACCCTTGATGGAAAGTATTAATGTTTGAGTGGGTTTTGCAGAGGGAAGCCTCGAGTCCACTCTTGAATAAAAAAAACTTTTGCTCTAGACTAATATGCGCTCTCTTATGAATTTCATTTAATTCAGTTTAACACATTTTTTGCGTTTTATTATAAATGTAAAATGTAACATTCAGATGGCGAATAATTGTTAATAATACTAAATTTTAAAAGATTTTTTTATGTTATTCAGTCATGCAAAAATAAATCGGATTTTGTTATAGTTTGATCAAAGTAGCTTCACTGTACTAGCCCAAAAATTTAAATTACTAAATGTTAATTCATACATATGTATTTATTCAAATAATGTAAT
This sequence comes from Athripsodes cinereus, assembly GCA_947579605.1. NCBI lineage: Eukaryota > Metazoa > Arthropoda > Insecta > Trichoptera > Leptoceridae > Athripsodes > Athripsodes cinereus. The sequence continues at coordinate 1,768,327 of OX388312.1, read as the reverse complement.
ACAATGTTTTAAATATTTTGCTTAAATTGCCCATGGTATAAGCTATATTAGGGAAATACGTTGTTTCTAAATTTTCTATAGGTAGAAAACTTGTTTATTTCAAAAGCTTATTTGGGTGGATATTTGCATATAAAGAAGTTGATTTTTGTATCAAATTTGTTTCGGAGAAAAAATTAATGACAATAATATCATCTCATTATCAAATTAATACGAACATTGTGAGATCTTTGTCAACTATTAATAGTTATTTCATAAAATATTTTGATCTCATATCATTAATATATGCCGCAAAAAAATATTAATTCTATTATAAAACTAAAATTATGTTGTTTATATCTTTTGTTGGACTGGTCAAGAAACCAGATTCAGAGATTTTGGAATTTTAAGTTGAACTGGAGAATGTATGGAATGGTGTCCTAGAATATGCAAAATAAACTAAAGCGGGCCTCACATAAGGTTGATACGTATTTAGATTAAAAAAAATAGTATTTAAGCGAGATATGATTGATTATTTTGTAAAAAAAATATTGGAACTTTGTATATCAAACTTCACACATTAAGAATATCACTTAACGGACACCTCATCCACAAGTCCAATAGACTGTGCAAACTCCCTGTTGTATGAAACGGGAAATGTGTTTCAATGCTTACGAATCGGCTTAGGATGGTTAAAGTGCACTTTACTTATGTTATGTTCACCAATAGGTACCACCAATTTCTGTTTCAAACCACTGTGTTTAATATTTGTTGGACACATAATATGTCAACTAACAGCAATCATCTTTATAATTGCGTTCGAGGCTAAAATGCGAAAACAACGTTTAACATTAGACAACACAAAATGATAAATATACATACATACATTAAACCATGGACATTATCATTGGATGACGTGACTCATCGTTGAATGTAAATAAATAATAATCCAATAAAATTACTTTCCTTTATCTAGGAACAAGTTAGTAATAATTTACTTTCATGCGACGAAATAAAACAAGAAATAAAAATTAGGAGTATATGTAATGGCACATATAGTAAAAAAGAGACAACGGTATAATGTTGAAGATATTTATTTCCGTGTGATAAAAAGAGATGATTGTATTTTTTCTTGGTAGCTTTTATATTTTGCACTGGACACAGTAGCGCCGCCCGAGGGTCGGTCACAATCAAATCTATAACGATAATTTCGAGGCATCGTGGACCGGTGCAAAATAACTTAAGTTATTCATTTATTAAATTTAATAATTACATATTTTAAGTAGTGAAAATGCACATTAAAATGTGAAACCAAGTAAATTAAGAATAACATGAATTAACTTATATTTGCGGGGCGAACGATAATTAAGTTTTATTTAGTAATGTTTCTGATTTTCTATTTATTGGTTCGTGTTTCTGAATTTTTTTTCGTTTTGTCAACAGGAATAATATACAGTTTTGAATGAAGAAAACAAATGTATATCACAACTAATTTATAATTTATAAAATTATTATTATTTAAAAGTTACTTTGCAAGTCACCGGGAATTATTTTGTATACTATTATTATATTCCGCATGAATCATTATTTTCACATCAAAATTTATGTTCTTTACAAAAAGGTGCCAAAGCCCTTAATGCGTCATCGACCGGTGATATTTCAGCGAGATAACACTTTTTACACTGCGAGTTCGTTGATCCTTTGATTAGGGAATCATGTGGTCGGTTCATGTAAGGATCACAGTGAGAATACATTATATAGGCATACAACATATCATGCATATATTAACATGGTGTATAGATAATATGCATATTATATTGATAATAATCTGATATTTTGTTAATATTGAATGGCTGTGTTAGCATTGGTGGTCAAGGCTTTGCTATAGTTTCATAGTAGATTTTATTTGATGAGTTTTGAAATTAAATTGTTCCGATTGACTGATATTATGATATTCCATGGAGTCACCTGTATAGAAAAGGTCTCTTGCTTTTTTATGTAAGTTTTCGATGTGTCCTGCAAAAGGCAGGTTTTTGTTATACCTACATACCGTTTAAGACATTTAGCATCTTTGATTCAGCGTTGAGGTATGCCTCCCATTCTCACATCTTTCGATTTTTGACATTTACTGCTAAACATAAATCACCTGAAATTGTCTTAACAATTTTTGACTACTTTGTACATATATATATTTTTAATAATAATAATAATAATAACTATTCTAGCTAATCGACCAGATATTGTGTTGGTTGATCGCAGATGCCGTAAAACATACATCATAGACATCACTATACCGCACGATGAAAATTTAAATAAAGCTGAGCAAGATAAGATAATAAAATATCTTGATCTTGCTCACGAAATCAAAGATATGTGGAGAACACCTACCACAATCATCGTGCCTATAGTGTTGTCTGTGAATGGTTTAATACCTAAGAGTCTGTCAAACAATCTCAGAAAACTGGGAGTAGATGACGGGCTCAAATACAGCATGCAGAAGGCCGTACTTCTATCGTCCACCAGGATAGTAAGAAGGTTTTTGTCCCTGTAGCTCTGTAAGTGATCTCCCATGATTGTACTATTTCATAGAATATCATGGAAGAATCAACTCGAATAATGTTGGGGTTCTACATTTTGAATGTACATAAATTTATTTTAATATTTTATGGTTTTTGTTATTTAATGTTATTTTTAAATTTTATTGTTAATCTTATATTGTGTTCAAAATGTAGAATCAAATATTGTTTTGTTTAATAAATGAGATATGAGATAATAATAATATTCATATTTATATCACCTCTCTTTACAATGTTAGGTGTAGGCTTCTTCTGTATAGCTTTATTAATCCCTTTCATCGTTGATCGTCATCAATGAATGTATATGCTAGAGCGAAAATATAAAAAAAGTTGCATTTCTTATTGCAGAATATTTTTCTAACAAATTGGTTGATTGACCCAGGCATTCGGATGAATGATGAGTCGACTTGGTATATGATACTAATATAAGAATGATAATTGCGTACATACCTTTATTATGTACGTACTATAAAATAATATTACTATAAAGTATTGTTATATTTCGTGTTATTTTACTTACTTGTATGTATACATATTATACTTATTTGTATGTATACTTCAATAGTAAGTACTCAATATATATATTGAATTTATATGTATGGTAACTCCCCTCCCCGAAGCATAATATTTCATCAGATAATATGAATCGATACAATAATCTATGTTGTTGTTGAACATTCTTACATATACCAATATCAAAGAAAGTTTTTGATGGATTGTTAAGTGAACTCTGTTTGAGGCATAAACTTTCATTCATTGACTATTATGTTATGGGGTAGTAAAATTGCATCTAATTTATTATTAACAAAGATACGAGAGCTACCATCATATTATGTGTCGGTTAGCGTTGTGTAAAACGGAAATTTAAATTGCCTTAAATAATAATAAAAATACAGAGGGCTCGGTATTTAACAATTGTCGTGGTTTCACAACCTGAAAGATAAGTCTAAAGAGGAATGGGGAGTTTTTTTTATATAGAACAATCTCGCAAAGTTTACTATAGTATTTGATTAACCTAATAGAGCATAATAATAATAATAAATAATATACCATCACGGCATATCCCACTAGTGGGGTAGCCAGGAGACCAGCTAATAGAGCATATATAAAAGAATACGATCTTTCAGCAGGGACTATTTACATCTTTCTGAGAGAGTTCAGGTTTAATAAAGCAAGAATAAAATACCTTAATAATAACAAACAACTGCGAAGAATTAATATAAGAAAGTATAGAAGAAACAAAGTAGGACACGAGTAACACAAATAGTGATAACAGCCAACTATCCAACTTTATCCATACTACTACATATTATTATTAATTCGGAGAGAATTCGACCATAATAAAATATTATTTCAATGCGAGATGCCCGCCGATGTTGCTTCTGCTCTATACTTAAGCAATGATAATAACACAAAATTTGATTTCGACCTTATATTACACATTATTACATATATGTATATTAAATACATACAATGTTATATACATTTACAAATACTACTACTACTAATACAATCGTAATAATAATTTCAACGACTGGTAATTTTTGAATCCGAACCGACTGATAGAACAGGGATATCGATGATGATGAAAATCAGGGATGCCATTACTGATATTTAATTCAAAACGTACAGATGTATCGATAACCCATATAGTCCCTGATAAATAATTGGTGTCCCACTTTTTTCTGTAAGTTTTTGGTGTCTTAGAGTACAAGGTGTGTTTTCTTGAAACCAATTTCTTTTTATTTAACCCATTTCTTCCCAAGGTTAGAAATCATGAAAAAATATGCAATTTTCTCTTTAATATAATTGAAAAAATATTATAAAGAAAAAAAAAGCATTATGTATTGTCGTTTACACCGCAAATAATGTTGCGTTGACGCAACGTTGGGAGTTCTCCGGTAAAATAAAAATTTTGAAAATTTTCGATAACTTGCTTTTATTTGTTCAATATTTAAAATAAACGCACATTTAATCAATAAAACTAAACAAAAGTTGGGAAATTACTCATGAAAATTTGAAAAACACTCCAAGTGAATATTCTTCTAGAAGAAAAACATTTTTTATTTAAAAAATAAGGCAAAAATGCGTTTTAAAGTACCAAAATAGTTTTAAAAAAAATTTAATATCATAAGAAATACGAGTCTTAATATAATATTATTATAAAATGTACTTACAAAGCTTTAAGATAACAAAATAATTTATAAATACCAAATATTCACTTAAAAGTCATTTTTGTATCAAATATTCACGACTTGTCTTAGGACGAACGCTAACTGGAGAACTCCCAACGTTGCGTATACGCAACGTATACATAAATCATTCACTGCTGCGTCACAGTTCAACATAATATTTTTTTTTATCCATATCCATTTCATATATAAAGCAGATAGGAATATGAAAATAACGTTCGAATTAAATAGATTTTAACACTTGAAATAAATTATTGAAAAATATAGACAAAAAAACTCGTTTTAGTGTTTTTTTTGGTCAAATATTTCTTACTAAATAGTATTTAGTAAATTCTTGACCAATTTTAAAATAACAAACACATAAACAAGAGCTTATGAATGCTTTTAAACATATGCATAATGAGATTTGTAAAATAAATTCGTTTTGAATGAATTTTGTAAAGTTAAACATAATGTTGCGTGAACGCAACGTTGGGAATAAATGGGTTAATTATTAAACATCAATAATTCAACGGTGAAACATGCCACTCATCTTCAATGTCTGATTGTCGCGAAGAGACTACAAAGTTGTATGTTTATTACTTGCTGTTAGTCTGCTGGCTACCCCACTATATTAGAAGTATGAGTAGCTATTATATTGATTACAATGAATTGTTTCGACTATATCGGTTCTACATCCCTGTAGGTAGTTTTCATGTTTATTTTTATCTCCATTTGTTTTAAGCGTATATTTCTATACCTAAATCAGGTAGTAAAAAGGGATTTTCTTTAATTGACGTTTAACAATTTTCAAAATTTGGTTATTAGTACACTATAGGCTTTTTTGTAAGACAAGATTGACTGTTATTTTGTGGAAAACTATTTTGGAAAACTAAAGAAATAAGAGAAAAAGGTTGTAAATCAAATGTAAAAAAAATTTTTTTCAAGGTAACATTTCAGTACATCTTTGGCAGTATATGTGTTAATACAAAACATTCTCTATTATAATATTTTGACTTTACACAGCCCTTGCAATCAAAAGGGGAGGATTGAATAAAACCTACCGATGAAAAAATAATGAGTGTGCACTTCTTTCCCTATACCCTACTTACATACATATGAGTTCGTATAGATAATATAGTTACATACTGTATATTTTTTATTGTTTTTATTCATGCATTTATATTTTTTGTTTCTTCCTCCTCTTGTTGTTTTGCAAGTTGCAAAGTATTTTTATTGCCTTGTAAAACAGTGGGTTGAGTTGGAATTTCAACGCAAAGCCGAGAATAATTACTCCACGTTATCGAGTTGGCATCGAGACTGATGATGAGTTTTGATTCAATATATTGTCCATAAAATCAAAAGGAAACCATTAGTTGATAATGTAGAAGTTACTTACAAATTATATTTTGATCATTGCTGTTTTAAATTATAACGACAGAAAGCTTTCGAAGTATCAAGATAGAGGTATAAAATAAGTAATATTATTAACCACCAATAAGTCTTAATGATAAAATTGGAAGATTTTATATAAATAAAAACTAAACAACATCTGAATATTTTAGTCCTATAATTTCTAAACACAAAAAAACTGAAAAGTTGGTTCACAGTTGCCATCATATGTATGCGACCCTTGTGCATAAAGTTATCAATAATTAATTTAGCTTATCACCACATAAGCTTCCTCCACTTTTGAGTAATTTTGTGGCAATCGTATCAAATCTTCTTACAATATTTCTTATTCAACTGTTGTCGTAATGCGAGTAATATGAATAATATGTTGGGATGGAGAGCAAGCAGGTTACCGAAAATATTGGTTAAAATATTATGAACGTACTAAATCAACGCAATATGTTTTATTAGCTTCAGCTTTTTCTTCTCTGGTGACAACTGTTTGAAATTAATTATGTAAAACAAAATAGCTTTTATGTTATGCGAAGTAAACTTAGATACACAAAACTTCATACCGTTACTTACTTTAATAGAATAATCATTAATTATTATTTGGCATTGGAATTTAATTCTGTGTACACAAAAACATAAATAACTGATTGAAATCTTATAAAAGAAGAACGAAGGTGTTTACAACTTTTTATTTTACAATTTATTCATTAAACTGTGATGTTAGTTTGTGTTTAGTCTATGTAAAATATAAATATATCAATATATCATTAATAAAGTATGTAAATAATATAATGCATTATCGGTAATCAATAATTGAATAATGATTTACTTAGAATAATGAAAGGTTCGAAAAAAGGCTTTTCAAATAAATACATATTTTTGTGTATCACTATGTTGGTATTAGGAAAAACTTTGGTGTTCTATATTTAAATAATTTACGTTAACGAATTCTGTCATGTCGAAAACTTATTATCTAATATCGATCACTTAATTAACATATTCGTTTTTATGCTTTTGAAATATATTTGAGAAATTTATTACTGCATTTTGAAAATAATCCAACATTGTTTCATTAAAATAGTATTAATTTATTGGACCGCATTTTTTATTCATATACTAGGATATTGTCATGTATAGTAAATCGAAATCTTAAAATGCAATCCCAAATAAATAAGAAATAAAAATAGCTCTATCAAATTAATAAAAAATGACTATAGATGACATGCATGCGATATTTTCAATGGCAATGAAAGCTTTGTGTTCTGTTATAAAACATAATGAATGAAAATAATAATCTAGGCGTGAAACTTTATGTTACAAACAGGAAGTTTCATTTGCAAATGAGATATTAAATAAATTCATGAACGCAATATTTCATTTTCACGTCTACGCATTTCTCCACGTACATACATTATACATAGCTGTAGTATCAAGTAGCGGAGTTAATATTATTATTGTTATTATTATCGTACATTGATCAAATTTATTGCTACCTTTTTATTGTATAAGCTCAGCCTTATAATAATATAATCGATACGAACTTTATAAATAATCATTGTAATTCGTGTCAATTGATAGTGGTTAGACACGAAACCTCGACCGATTCTTTTGAGAATATTCTAACCATGTCTATGTCTATGAAACTTACTATTATATTTGCTAATGTTATGGAATCACTACATGTAGCTTGCATATCAGATAAAATATATATCCTATATACGTGTGATAGGTAAAAAAGTAGTTTTTTGTTTTTACAGTAGTGCTGTTTATCTACTTGTTGACTGTTTTCAGTCATTAAAAAAATTGATATTTTACGTGTATTCCATCATTATATTAAGAATTTATGTTTAATTATTAATTAATGGAATGGTTTATGTGGATAAATATTTACATATTATGCTGAGTTTAAGAATTGTGTGTGCGCGCGTTGATCGAAGAAGTATTCTTATCATTTCTTTGAATAAAATTCGTATTAAGCAGACATACTAAGTTGAAAGGAGAAAAGTTGCTGGTAATAAGGTAAATGGTGCAATCCGACTAATAATTGCAAATAGAAACATATCCACCACAGCTAAAAGGTTGGTGCACTCTGCTATCTTAGTGCCAACACTTATGTATGCAAGTGAGACGTGGACACGGTTAAAGAAGGATGAAAGTGGCATAAATGCAGTGGAAATGAGATCGTTGAGAAGGATGTGTGGTAAAAGTCTGAGAGGTTGTGTGCGTAACAGTGATATACGAAAGGAATGTGGAATGAAAGTTGGTGTAATAACAAGGATGAATGTAAATAAGTTAAGGTGGTTTGGGCACGTGGAAAGAATGAATGAGGACAGAATGACTAAGAAGATATATTTGGCTGAGAGGAATGGTGCTTGGAGACGTGGACGTCCGAGGATTAAATGGCAAGATCATTTAAATCAAATCCTACAGGACGGTCACGTGTTGAGCACATTGAACAGGAGAGCATGCATGAGGAATTGTATGACAGTGACGGAAGCGAAAGATGTATGCAAAGATAGAAGGAAGTGGCGCTCGATCCTTTCTGCCTACCCCGCGAGGGAAGCGGCGTGATGGTATGTATGTATGTATACTAAGTTGAAAGCATATGATCGAAATGATAATACTTAGCTAAGCACTATAGTTGTTTTATACATTATTACGAACAAAGTTTATGATTTCTCCAATTGTTTTATTTATTTTTTATACATTTCTTTCGTGTGCGTTTACTCTTCTAACGGTAAATGCAGTAAAGTCTAATAATAATATGAGCCATTATAGGGAGCATTTAAAATTATTAATAATACCTACTGCTATGGACCGACGGTTTGTCGTGACTTTGAGATAATAAAATGAACGTAATTATTTGTTATAGTTTTCGATGTTTCCCGTCATTTTTTACTATTATTTAAGAGGAACACTTGGAATGGAAGTGTCTTATTTTATAGAAGTGGAAAAGATTTAAAATCACTGTTTGAAGATACGCGATTGTGATTTTAGAGATCAAGTAAGTAACTCAATATTTTATTATATATGTAAATGGTTCTGATGTAGTTTTTTGTGCCTAAATGTGGCTATGTTGCTTGGTTTGATGGAACCATCCTTTTATAACAATGCAGTATATTAGATTATAAAAATGACAGATTAATAATATGCAGTTGAATGAGGTCGTTTATAAGGGTGACAAAATCGTACTGAAAAAATGTTCATATTGTAAGTTTCTTGAAAGGAATATTGTAACGAGTTAGAGTGCATGTGTGTGAATAGTTTAAAGGATATTGTAGTCTATTCTTTTTCATGCGGGTGTTAGGACTTTTTCTAAATAAATGTATGTGGTAAATCTGTTAAAATTTTCGATTGTGGGAAACTTATTTTACAGAGGTATTGAGTATTTATTTTTTTATTACCCACGTTACTGAAAACAATTCAATAGCAGCTATTTTTAATTTTTAAAGTTCTTGTAAAAACATCAGTGCTTTTTATTTTAGAGTCAGATGTATGTATGTTGGTTGTATTCTGTATGCTTGTGTATGTATATGTGTGTGTGTGTATTATTATTATTTATGTATCTACTAGGTCTGGTATAATAATATTTTAGTTACGATAGAGATACGATCTGGCATCATAATGAAGGTACCTTCTTAGAACTCGCACGGTATTACAACAACTAATTATAACTCCTGTATTATTATTATTATTATTAGGTACATAGATAGTTTTGTATGTATATCAGTCGTAGTAGTAGTAGTAGTGATATTAGAACTTTCAATGAAGCGTCTCCGGAATTTGCGGATTTAAATAAATGATAATACAATAACAAAAAACGAATTTGCATGTCTCAAAGGAAGCCAATTATTATTGCGTATTCGCAACGAAAGTATACCAAAAAATGGAAGAATATATCGAAGACAGATAGAAAATTACGTTGTTGTTTCATTCATAGCAATAATTTTCAATATTATGAAACCCTTATTCATAGTAGAACTGTATCAGATGAAGCGTGATGATGCCATCGATGGGTAACGGTGTCGTGGAAATAATGGACACCGAAAGTGATCACTTAAGCCAGCCTAGAGCCAATTCGTAAGCGTTGGTACACCTTTCTCACTTCTTCCGATTAGATTTTACACAATGTTGTATTGTGAAGACATGGTTCTCCAGTCGAGGTTTCTGATAGATAATTCAGTTAGCATAAAATAGCTCTGAATTCAACAAGGTGGAAATATCATGATTTTCACCATTTTTTTTTGCGAAGATTGCACTTAGAGAAGAAGAAGAAAGAAGTCCTCTATTATTACTATTTATTAAACGATGGACACATTACAATAAAGCTTCTTTATATATAATATATTATAGAAAATTCTACAGTTTATAAAACACAAAACAATATAACTTTTTGAATACCATTTTTGGATAATTTTTCCAATATTTTTGTTAAAAACTTAATTCTTACTTTGATTACAACTTGTTCAAAATACAAATGTTACATATTCATAGCTAAACAAATGTAACATTCGATTGAATCAAATGTGATGTACTGTTATTTTCGATGGTATTTATTGTATCAAAATAACAATGCATGGCCTACTGCTTAGGGTCATGTTATATGAGATACAATATGAAAACCTCCGTAGAGCGAATCTAGTGCATAAAAAATATATATTTATAACCTTATAGAATAATGATAGAATGCAATACATACATTATATATATCGTAGATGAAGCATTCTCTTCTACGCACCACACAAATTAAATCAAAGGTAATCGATAATAAGTGATGTCGGTGTATGTGAGATTTCACGGCTTATCGTTAGTGTGGCATAGAATTTATGTAGATAATATTGCATGATTGTAACATACATAAATGCGCTCGCTCCATATTATACATTTAATACAAAAGTTATATACGCAGCTCTACGAAAGATCCCTCGCCATGAATACTGTTATCGAGTCTTTGTAATCGAGTACAGGCAGTTCATGTTTTTATTAATTGTTTTAACTTTGTTTAATTTCATCATTCATGAAAACAGCCCAGCTGTCCAGAGTTGCCTATAGGCATATTTCTCAAAACAAACTTTTTAAAAACAAAATAAAGTTTATTTCAGTTGTATACATGTTCCATGGATCACCCGGCAAAACAATTGAATTTATACTCTTTTCTTTTTGTTTCTGAATATCTTGTGAATGCTATGCGTTTGAAAAAATAAATACATTTTAAACTTACATTATATTCAGTGATTAGGTCTGCCACGCATTCCGCATGTCTTTATTTTTGTTGGCACGGACAGGAGAGATTGCATGTTTATTACACGAAGCTGGCTTGCTTGCTACTGAATGTGCCGAGATGGTGCAGTAGTAGTAGTAGTAGTTATATATATGTTTTTGAAAATTGAGCTTTGAAGTGAGTACTGATACATTATTTTAGGGCTAGATAGTATAATGGTAAAGCTTTAAATATTTAAGAACATGTAGTTGAGTTTCACTTTTTGAAGCTTTTTTGGTCCGTATCATTTTAAAATCTTACATAAAAGCCTGTTCGGCGTTAATCGTAGGTTGTTAGTGCGATGCAGTGAGATACATTTCATTTCACATTTTGATTATTATTGGTACTATGTAATCTTACGTAATGGCTGATAATTAATAGGTAAAAAATGAGATTAATAAACTTGGCTTTGTATGAGCGCTTCCTCTCTAAATTTCAATGCTTTCCTATAGAAAATTATAACTTTAAGATGTAGCACAAACACTTTTGAGACCTTATTTAAATAAAATGAATCTTCCATGTTTCTTATAGGAACATTCATATTACGAATTTTTAAGAAGTATAAAGTACAACTATTAAGTCTTTATATATTAAAAAAAACTTTCTCAATTAGTATTTTGTAACTAGTTTATTAGTTTTCAGTGATAGTGCTCGTACCTGGGAATGTTACATTGTGTGCAATTCAATTTGATCCTACAAGATATTTCTGTTTTTAAATAACTCAAGTGCCTTGGTTTTCTGGTCGATATATCTGTAAGGTTTTTATAAGTTATTGATTGTGTCGATGCATACGTTGTAGAATTCTATAATAAGGTTAATTGAAACCAACAAGTGTTTCTTTCCACTGTAGATTATTAACTGTGAGTAAGACGTCTTTCGACTTATCAGATTTGATAATGACTTGATGAGTCGAAAGACGTCCGTCTCACAATCTATAGTCGAAAGAAACACTTGTTTCAATTGACTAAAGTTGTAAGAAGATATCGAATGACCAAAGAAATTGGCCAAAATTAATGTCAGAAAATCTGACAGTATTTCATATGGAAATAAAATTTCTTTCAACTTTGCAATCTATTAAGCTTTCCTAATAACATCCTGAAATATCACTAATGCAAGTTTTATATTCATCACTCATGAATTTTACACAGGAAATTATTTTAACATGCATCATAATAATAGTTGTATGGCATAATAAATATTTAATGACCTCCAATAAATAAGTCCCATCTTTCAGCCAGATCCAACTCAACTTCAGGTCAATAAAAGACTTATTATATTATTTTTAATATGACATAATATAATATTAAAGTTGTGAAAGTTTAATCATATTCCTGAGCTTCGTTTATACTTCATTAACGTGTGTTAAAAGTTTATTGCGTATAATTCATACTTTGCTTAAATAATGTTTTTAGTATTATTGTTCCACGAAAAATATACTTTTTTGTAGTACTGTAGAATGAAAATTACTTCTAAAGAAAAAAATCCATAAAAATATTTTATTATCCGCTAAAAATAACAAATAACTGCTTAACAGTTGAAAAGAAAACTATTAACTTTGTGAAAATTCAAAGATAAGTAATACATTTTTGTGAATTTTGTAAAGGATTGTCATTAATTTGATTAAAATACAACTTAGAATTTCCAAAAAAAAACCTTTATTAGTAATCATATCATAGTAATATAATCATATATATAATTATATTAATAGTGAAGGATATATTAAACGATATTGACTTTATTTTATTTTATTTATTTTACAAAATTCACAGCATAATATGCACTATGTACAGCACACAGTACACACATAATATGTACATACAGCACACTATTTCATGTTTAATTTTGTATGCTACACGCAATGTGAGTCAATATAAATAAATTATACATATATAAATACATACATACATACACAGACACACAAATACACATGCAGACATTAAATAATATGAAATGGAAAATGGAGGAAATAAATTCAGGAAAATAAAAATAATTAACTTATCAATAAATTAGGAATATAAAATAATAATAATTAAATATCAAAAAAATAAATACATAGATTAAAACAAAGGAATTAAATTTAAGAATAATTATAATAATAACAATGAAAATAATAATTAGATATTAGAAAGAATTGAAAATGTAGGAATTAAATATTACGAATAATAATAATAATTATAGCAATTAATAATGATGATGATAGAAATATTGAGGTATGTCAGTCTTGCAGATGTCGAATTTGTAAAAAAAACAATAGAAAAGTATACAAAACAATAGTCAAAAAAATAAAAAGTCACGACTGCCCAATGTCATTCAGCATTACTGAAGAAATATATTACGTTAGATTTAAATTTGAGAAAATTGTCGGCAATTATATTGGACTTATTTAGTACAAGCTTTTGTAACCCGGCATTGCTCGGGTTTAAATAAACAGAAACCGTGCAAATACATGGGTTAAAATTGGCATTTTTAGATTGTAGTACCTACATAAATCTTCAAGTGATTTGCCATGAAAAGTAAAGAAAAATATTAGGCGAAAATAAATAGGTTCTTATGGCTAGTACCGAGGTACTTTTGTATTTATTTATACAAAAAATCAATTAACATTGTTTATGGATTTTTTACATAATACTATTCTTATTCTACAGTATGGATTTCTATGGTCTCATAATATCCTCCATTATGAAAATAGCTCAAAATGTCAAAAATATGCAATTTTTATTCTCATAATTCAGGATTTTTTGTCATTAGCAATCACAATGTTTCATTATGTAAACAGTCCCTAATTATTTAGTTTCAGTATTGTTTTATTTATTGTTACATCAATTTCGAAATTAATTCAATACAATGAAAAATGTTTGACTATATATATTGGATTTTCATACATTCGCTTGGCAATTTTGTCAAGCGAATGTATGGGAATCTCATTAAAATTGTAATATCTTTATCAATACATAAGATATTTAAAATGTTTTTAGCCTTAAACCTGCCCAGGAGTTGAGACCTCGTATAGAGTGTATTATTTTACTTCTGTCTTTCTTTATTTCAGAGTCCATTGAGGACATACGCACATACGAACCGACTCAAATATTTATGTGTGGATTGGTACACAAGTAGTTGAACGCCATTGTTGGATAAATTGAATCAAGCATATTGTTGATTATAAAATAGAAACGCATGTTTCAATTTTTCCCCTAACCATTTACAAACATATTAAATGACGAAAACAAATTGAGTCTATTTTTCCAAAATATCCATAATAACTTGTGACGAGTGCTTTCCTAAAAGCTTAGCGCCACGAGAGAGACTATCAGATCCAAGTAATAATAGTGTTACACAAATTTTGTTAAGTTAAATATTTACTTTGTTCCATTATAATGTTGCAAGTATATATTGTAATTAATTGAGTACGAATACCTACAAAGTTTTGCAGAGTTTTTAGAATGCACGTAAAAACTTGATGACTGAAGCTAAATAACGGTTTAATGATCTTGCAATATTATTATACGTAGTAAAATATTGGTAATAACTCAAATGTACAAAAACTTTTAAGTACGCAGTGAGGTATATAATATTTTACTAACTAACGATGATAATAATAATATGTGCTATGTATGCATGTATTAGTGCTTAAATACGGGTACAAAGGACCAATAAATTTTGGGCTGAAATTTATAACGCAAGACGATTTGCAACAAAGTTGCAGCGAATAATAAAAAAAAATGCCTTTGTACTTACTATGTATTTCAAAGTCGTAAACACTTGTATTTTCTTAAACCTCCGAGTAAATAGGATACATTTATATGTAGCATAAGTTGTGGGGTATGTATATTATCGATATAATCCTCGTTGCTAAATGCCATCTCATATTTCAAAGTAACATGGTAAAGTATAATATGCTAAGCCCCCTTATTGGATGCGATTTGAATATTTCAATTTTTCATATGTGACGTTGGATTTTATTTAATTCTTATTTACATATACAATACTGGATACTAGTTTTTAACTCGATATCCTTTGTTTAATTTGACAAAACTGTTGCATAACCACGGTTAAATATTTATATACGAACTTGATAATGGGCAAAAAATATAAATACCTTCACGAAATTTTTATATAAAAATTTGCTTAATGTTTGACATACCTATAAGTTAGGTTTTTGTAATTGTATATTGTTGTTTTTTATTATTTTCTTTATGAATTTTAGTATTTATTCTATTTTTTTTAAATGTATTGAAATTGAGAGTATGAAATAAGTTTCAGACGCAGACAGTTTCACAAAAACTATGGTTATGTTACTCAACAAATAAGAATTACTTCTAACTTTACTATACTATCATGGCATATCTAACACGTGGAGTAGCCAGCAGACCAGCTGCATGTAATAAACATGCAAGCTGTCCTCTCTGTGCCAAACGAGGTAATTTATCTTTATTTTTTTGAAAAAAAAACCACACACATGCTAAGTTTGGTTAGATGAGATATCGTAAAGAGGGGCAAATGTTATACTTGTCTAATAAAGATGACCATAGACATCGTACAAACATACACAAAGTACACGTGAACGGATTTAAATATATTGTGTATCTTTACATTATTAAGCTCATATTCTTAATAGCACTGTAATCTGAATGTTTATTGCATATGTCGATCGTACTAAATACTTACGCAAGTTATTTTATTTGGTGCGGTAGGTAGGTATGTATTGGAGTTTTAGATTATGAATTGAATATTGTGACTCAACAAATGATTAGAGTAATCAAATTATAAATTATCATAGTTACATAAATTTTAATTGATAGACATGTAATTGATACTGATATTATTTGCATAACTATATAATAATTATGCAAATAATAACTACATGTACATATATTATGTACTTTCGAAATTAATTGAAAATATTTATTTAAATATTAAAAACAACTGGTATTATGTTTAATTTAATATAGCGACAGATACTTACACTAGACATCAACGCCAAGCAAACGCGATACCTCGAAAAAAAAAATCTCGCCTTTGCTGTTGACCACGTGAGTGTACTAAATAATATTGAGAATTGGATGTGGTGTGTATTGTGAGACAATAGATACAATTAAATAATAATAAAATAATGATCATATGTATGTAGATGTGTTGTTATGTAAGTGAAATAATAGTAATAATACCACAAATAAGAAGAGGAATGGTTTGGTTTAGTTTTACAATGGATGATATAGATAGGTAGGTACCTACGTAGTAACTTCACGTATAAATACTCAATAACTCCAGAGGTACGAGCTGTCTACGCTTCATCTCATACGTCCTCGGCTACAGTGGAGAGGCGATGTGGTGTTTAGTAGATGTAGTGAGATTATGCATCCATCTAATTATATTCCAAAACAACTTTAATGGCATTTCGTGCCTCCGGGCTCTTCAATTTGTCCGGAGCGAAAAAATCCTTTAATTATCTATTTATCCCCCAACCCGGCAACATCGCAACCATCACTCGGATAGAAAAGGAAATGTTAAATTATTATTATTTAACTGGCAACGTTGTATTGGGTGCATTCGAGTTTATATAATAATAATAGTAGGCAGTAGTAGTAGTATTAGTAGTAGTAGTAGGCACTAGAGAATCACTGGATGTAATATATATAGTACATAAGTAATCTGTTTATTCTCACTGAAATGTAAAAAAGATCAATTTGAAAGTATCGTATTTGATAATCTAACCGTGAGGAATAATATTTCTCATTGGTTCGGTGCCCGCAAGCTTGTTTGATAATTTTGAGGTTGCGGCAGCTTTCATGATTCTGTAGTATGTGTGTGAATAGGATAGATGTAATATTATTTGTTTGTTGTCCTTTTTGTTCTCTTTGGAGTTATTGAGAGGTATGTGAGGTAGGTACCAAAGGAACCTCGAAACGGGCGTATATAGGTAACGATATTTCATGTCCAGAAATGGTTTCAACTAATACAAATTACATCGGAATGTCTCATGCTTTGAACGAAATTTACTGCTTACTTACTTTAAGTATTATGTTTTCAGGAAAATAAAATATAAACTGCCCGCTTGCTAATTGAAAAAAAAAATCAAGCTAGAAGTGAGTGCACTTTGATAATTTTAATGTTTTTTTTAGGTGATGTATTTAAATTTAAATAAGACAGTAAACCTTTAAGACAATTGACTTTAACACCGATAAGATAATTAACTTAAACAATCTAGTAATGGGGCATGCGAGCCATCCTGAATGTCTTAGCCTTTATTGGTACTTGCTTGTTTATGGATTGCATAATATAGTCCGCTGGCTACCTTACATGTGGCAGATGCCGTGATCTTCATCTTGCTTGACGACAGTGCATTATGAAAACCTTCTCTAACACTAAATACACACTTTTCATATCATTCAAATTGACAACGTGATCCTTATTAACAGGATCTTATTATCGCTCTTACAAATCGTTGTAATAATATAAAGAATAACATCTTTCAACTCACGTCATGAGATATGATTATATTAGAAATATGATTATATTTTTGCATTTTTATGTATATTGTGTACATACATTTACGTGATGTGATTGTGAATGATCTCGCATGCAAATGATAAAAGCTTATTTACGTAAGTAAGTAGGTATTTACATATTATTATAATAATAATACGAGTGCTTATAACAATGTCTCCTCTTTACTACTTTGTTGTAGCTTAGTGCCTTACTAAAGCCTTTGTATGGAGCATTCTGCTTTATGGTTGTGAGACATGGACCATCAGCAAGAGTGAAAGTGGACGGTTGGCGGCCTTTGAAATGTGGTGCTACAGACGCATGCTTAAGATCCATTGGTCGGAGCACGTCGAAAACGAAGAAGTATTAACCAGGGTAGGCGAAAAAAGGCAACTCCTTAAGAGAATCAGCCAACAACGAGCTAACTGGATTGGCCACAACATCAGGCACCCAGGACTACTCATAGCCATCGCGGAGGGTAAGACCGAGGGGACAAATGCCAGAGGCCGACCAAGAGACGCATATATGGACCAACTGAAGAGTGATATGAACTGTGGCTCATACGTAGAGCTGAAAAGACTGGCTGAGAATAGAGACGAATGGAGAAGAAAAACCAAACTCGTTGCAGACCAATCCAATGGATTGTAACTCATTATATATATAGTGCCATACTTATTGTTGATACTCGTAATTGAATGGTTGGGTAAAAACGTGAAATAGTAACCAGATTGGATAGTTGTGCAATTTTTTTTTACAAATAATGTTTATTCGTTATTCAATAGTTTGGTTATAAAATAAATATACATATATCTACTAGGTACTACTACGCCATCACGGCATATCCCACAAATGGGGTAGCCAGCAGACCAGCTACATGTAAAAAACATGCAAGCCGTATTTTCTGCGCCAATAAAAAAATGAGACATTCAGGATGGGTGTCAAACCTCATCGCTGAATTTGAGATGTAAAATGTCTTTATTTCTTCGAACACCTGCCTTTTACAGGACATATATCCAAAACATAGAAAAAACTACGATATTAATAATTGTACACTGGGTAAGATCAATAAATAGAACATAATATTAATACGTAAGGGTAAATTTATTCGATTTATTCGTTTTTTTCCTCAAATAAGTATAATATAAAATCAAATACAACTCAAACATCCTCATCTACTACAACTAATTCTATTTTGCCACCTCACTAGGTTAAAGCCTGTATTATTATTCTAAAAATATCACCCTGCACTGGGACCATAACCGCTTTTCGCCAAGGCGGTCTCAGAAGGAAAAATGATCTGAATTTGCTGTCCATATTCATATAAAAATGGATTTATTTCGCTGTAAATCAAAGAATCTTTTTCCAGTATTTATTTATTTATTTATTTCATATATTTACGGCGTTAGCCTTTGACATGTTAACAATCATATTAAAAACAAAAAACAACAAAAACTACACAATAAATTTGTTATATCAAGTACAGTATTACGGGTAAAATAAGTGTAAGTTAAACAATTATAAGACATGACATTGAAGCAATGATGAGTTAATTCTTATAAGAAAAGTATCTATTTATTTCATTGGAGTTAAGTTAGAGGTAGAGTCTCGGCCTCGTGAACACGGGGTCCGTGGTTCGATCCCAGGTGCCGGCAAACTCCCCTTTCACGACACAAGCTTTTAGCTTACTGTGAAAGGTGTATAAGGTTGTATTTGGGTTTATAACAAAAACCCAGATATATCTATTTAAAAAAAAAAAAAAGTTGAAGCTAATTTTCGTTTTTTCAAACATATTTCATTCTCATGTTGCAATAATATAATTTAATCCTGTAAATCAGAAATACTACATAATATAATATAAGTACATTTACTCAGTACATAGACGTTTGATATTATATATTAAATAATAATAATTATTGTTGTAGAATATTATAAGACTAGGCAGCATGATTATCCGTCATGCATACTGATTCTCCCGGCTCCTAACTCCGTGTTTCATCATTGTTATCC
Organism: Athripsodes cinereus; assembly: GCA_947579605.1. Classification (NCBI taxonomy): domain Eukaryota; kingdom Metazoa; phylum Arthropoda; class Insecta; order Trichoptera; family Leptoceridae; genus Athripsodes; species Athripsodes cinereus. The sequence continues at coordinate 1,748,450 of OX388312.1, read as the reverse complement.
TGCGTGCAAGTTTGCATATCAAACAGATTGACGGCACCCGCGTTATGATGTCATTTCGCTACACAATATCGCAATGCGGTAAAATCATATTTTTTGAAACAATAAATCAGCGTACTTGAATAAGCTTATCTAAATGTAGTGCAGAGCGAAGCTATTTTATCTTGAAAATATGATCGATGTTCTTAGTTTTTCAGGAATTTATTGAATTCTCATCATACCACCACGGCATCTTCTAGATGTGGGACAGGCAGCGAACCATCTACACGTAGAAACATTCAAGCAAACCCGAGAACATCAATGATTCAAATTCGTAGTCTTCGTGTCAATAAGCCATTTAGGATGAGTGCCATATTTCATCGCCAAATTTAAGATGTAATATGAGATTCCGTTTTCTCAGAGCTACGTGTCCGCTAATCTACCCCTCTTGGGATGTGGTATGGGGGTAAAGACATTGTACATAAAAAAATCACTTAGAAATCGTTAAGTTACTCTGATTGATGTATGTCCTATATGTTGTCGAGTAAAGAGCTGGTAACAAAGCAAGAAATGTTTTTAGTTTTTTTTTTTATTATTCACACACGGTTTCTATTTGTAATAATAATAGTAGATAATAGCCAAGACTACCACGCTGACATCTCGCTTTGTATGTAAGCTCGGCTCACATAAGATGACATGCGCAAAATTAACTTTGACAGATTCTATTTTAAGCTCACCTCAGCAGTCTCTTGTCATTCGATTGCCTAGAAATAGGACGTAGTTCCCATAAAAACGTTAACGTTTTGAATGTAGGATGTTGGTTTCTGGCCTGTGATTCTAATATTCCAATTTAGAAATTCATCATAAGATAATTAAAATAAACATGCAGAGTATACAATGAAAACTATTTTAACATCAATTAATAAGGAATTTTATTAAAATTACGCAAAATAAAATAGAAATATAATTTGAATAGGTTTTTTTTGTAGACAATAATAATGACCAGGTTTATTTCAATAATTTAGTGTTTAATTACGCGATATTTCAACAAAACAATACATGCTATACGTAAAACCCACATAGTAAGATCGTAAACACTGTTATATTATGTGAGTATATTTGTAAGCTTATGTAGATATGTATTATATTAAGCTTATGTAGACGATAAGCTTTTGTACCTGATATTATAGATGAGTTACGCATGGACCATGTCAATCAGATAACATACACCGAGAGCTTTTAAATTAGGAAGTGTATTATATTACAAAATTATATTAAAATATATTCTTGTTGTAACGAATTTTGATGTAAAGGAAATCACTTTACAACGAATATTAGGCTACTCAATAAAAACAGCTTAGACGTTTCAATTTTTTTTTAAAGATAATGGGAAAAATTCTTATTTATATTATAATGACATAGGTAATGAATGATCTATGTTTAAAATTGCACACAAGAACATATGAAAGAAACATTAAGAGATGTATTTTGAAGTTTGATTTAAATTAATATTTATTGTGCTTTAAAATTCGCTATAATGAAATAAGATTATTTTAATATATATGTACACCATGTAATATATGTTATGTTCTATTGCTACAGATCTCATTGTGTTGAGAGGTTGTAAATAATTAAATCTACTTTAAAAGCCTCCTTTTTATAATTATAATCATTAATTTTTACATAATTCTCACGGCAAATAAAATTGAGTATTAGATTACTATGTTCGTATAAGACGAGTTATATTGTATCTATTAAATAAGATATTTTACAATTTGGTCTAGTACCTTGAAGAGGATTTAATTAGCAAAAAGATGTGCTTCCCAACTAACGTACATATTACGTGTTCAAACATAACATTTCTACACTAACTTACCTTGAACCATTTTTTGAAGTAAAATGAACTGATCTCTCTGCCTCCCCCATTTGGGATCAGGCTTGAGGGTATAGTTAGTATGGATTGCCAGGCTGATATGATATTCAGCAAGTTGGGGATTTTAAGACATTCAGAACAGACATAAAAACCTTTTATTTTTCAAGTACTATTAAATATTGTATTCTGTTTTACATTCTTGAAGTGGATACATATTGGTATGAAGTTAACACTTAACTTTTTTATAAATAGTATTTATAATAAAAGTTAAGTGTTTACTTTATACCATAATGGAAAATACGCAAAAAGTTACGGATTATATTAAAAATGGATACATATTGTATTCAAAATATTCAACGTAATACAATATGTAACTTCTGACGTGGATAACTTTACGTATCCGAGATTCTCTTTAATCTATCTATTTAACTATACTTATAATATAATGTGGGTCTAATGTCCTAGAAATAATGTCCTAAAAATATTCAACGTAATACAATATGTAACTTCTGACGTGGATACCTTTACGTATCCGAGATTCTCTTTAATCTATCTATTTAACTATACTTATAATATAATGTGGGTCTAATGTCCTAGAAATAATGTCCTAAAAATATTCAACGTAATACAATATGTAACTTCTGACGTGGATACCTTTACGTATCCGAGATTCTCTTTAATCTATCTATTTAACTATACTTATAATATAATGTGGGTCTAATGTCCTAGAAATAATGTCCTAAAAATATTCAACGTAATACAATATGTAACTTCTGACGTGGATACCTTTACGTATCCGAGATTCTCTTTAATCTATCTATTTAACTATACTTATAATATAATGTGGGTCTAATGTCCTAGAATTGATGAGTTATACAGTGTCTTTGAGGTACTTAGGCACGTAATCGACACTTTAATAATGTCTAATAATAATAAAAAAATGTATTGATATCATTTTGTATATTAATCAAATTGATTGAGGTCTCTGATTTTCTTTTGATTTTCATCTTCATTTTCGAAATGGGTTTAAAAATCTATAAAAAAAGCATTATAATTTTATTTTCTTCATTTTATGTTGATTATTATTAACTAACTAACCATCGTTTAGGCCTTCATTAAAGGAAATAAAAAATAATAAATAATATTACTACCTACATGATTCATGTATATTATTTTAGCAAAAATATATTTTTGTTTAATTGCTGTAGCTATTCGCTTTTTACGACTTGGCAACAAAAATATATTACCGAGACACAAACACTCTGCTGTTTTTATTTTAGGATACCTAATTAATTATCATCATCGCCCTCAACGCTCCTCTCGGGAGCACAGTGCAGAATCCAGCTTCCTCCATTCAGAGCGTCTCTGTACCGATTGCGTCACCTATTCCCACGACATTCCCTGCGCTCTGATGTCGTTGTCATAGGAACGGTGTATTGTGATAGAGGGACGCCCGGGCTGACGAAGCTCTTGCGGACGGAAGAACAGTGCTCTTTTTGGCCAACTATTATTGAGCATTCTTAGAACATTAATCAGAGTTTACAGTACTTGTTTGAAAATCAAACCAAAAATTTATATTTTCTTTCAATATTATGATATCTAGAGCTTTGAAAACCTTTCAACCATTTGACACATTTTTTTCGGGTAGTATATTTATTTATGCTTTCCGGAATACAGTTAAGTTAAAGAATATAATTTTGATACTTGAGTTTTGGTGTAATTAAGTTACCGAATCGACATTCAAAATTAAGCCTTGTACTAAGTGATCCTTCGGTTTGACCGAATATTGAAGAAGATACAAAAATATAATTGTGATAAATTTTTAATGATGTGTACAGTTATTAAAATCACTTTGAGGTTTAATGTTACTTATAAATATTGATTAAACTCTGAATCCTGCAATAAAATTAAAGATATTTTACACCATTTAATATACAAATACGTTGTCGTTAAATCTCATTCTTCAATATTTTGTCGTATTAACGAGATTCTTATTGCTCGCATAAGAAAAGGATATACGTGGTTAATAACGTAATTAATAATAATATAAAATAATAAGGTAATAAAAATATATGCGCTTATAACAAATTATGTATTTTTATATTTATTATATTATCTCCTTATTTTGTATAAATATTAATAAAACACATGAGTTTTTTGGTGTTAATAAGACAGTTCAGACAAAAAAATTACAAAACAGTGCAAACAAATACCTACTGACGTAATGATCACAATGTTACAAGTAAAGTTCTATTTTCCTGAAAATATTTCGTGTACATAAATAGGCATAAATAAGTCAAAGAAATAAATCAAAATAAACAATATCCAATTTTGAAAAACACGATGTTAAGATAAAATGCATGTTATTATGAATAATAATTCATACTATATTTTGAATTATCATTTACATAATTTTACTTGTATATATGTATCCATAAAATATAACTATTTGACTTATTTTAGAGGCACCAACTATGCAACAGTTTCTTGACATTTTTTTACTGAAAATATAATTAACTTATTGCAAATTAGCAAAAAATATAAAACATAATCAGTAAAACTTCACACACGTATGCCCCCTGGTTTATCTGTTTCATTAAACCTTTAGAATATACGCAATTACCAGATTTTTTCATTACAAGTTAACTGAATCAGTATTAATATAGGACACCTATAAATAATTAATAATCAAGATGACAGCATTACTTTAAGAACATTCCCGGTAAGAGTTGCCTATCGTACATGATGTAGACTATATGAAAGACATAAATTATATTTAGAGATATATTTAATTTAATATACGGCTGAAGTCTTTCATATGATAAGTTCCATAACAATACAACCAAATTTATAAAATATAAAAATGTACAATTAACATATTAAATCTTTTATATACGTAAAGATCATAACATTATATGTATATGAAATAATCACATGAATCAACAGTACAGAAATCATTTGACAAATTGCGAAAAATTGTTTAAAAGCAAACGAACTATAATTGAACTATAAAATGTGAACAGAAGTTTTTTTAATAAGAAATCGGAAATTCTATCATTAAAATTGTTGTTTATATGTCTCGCGATTCCTTTATCTTGTTTGGGTCAAAAGTCACAACAATAAAATCACTCCAAAGAGCTTACGTTGTCAACGCCTTTATAATAAAATAACGATTATTAAACTTTTTTGCGTTTGAATTTAACGACAATTCCTTCAGGATGTAATTTATAATCAATTCAATTCATTAACGACGTCTTGAGAAAATGTTTCATCGATTAAATTTTTATCGACACGTAATGATATAAATATGTGTAATATTAATTAGTTTATAAATATTAATTAAATGTGTCGACGTCTTATACTCATTAAACTTTTGAATATTTATATTTCATGAATTTCCTTCCTGTTCAGTGATACCTCTTTTGTTAAGTTGGATGAAATCTAAATAAAAACAGTTTATGATTTTCTTACTAATAATTTTGTGTGTTTTTTGTTTCAGGTAATTTTTTTGTCATATTGAATCATGGAGAAATTATTTTTACACACATTAATTGGTAGGTGCAAGATTTGGTGAGTCCAAAATTAATTTATTAATATATTAAGACTATATACTATTTTTTTCATTATCTGGAAAAACTATGTAGTACATATAGATACGTGTGATTCAATTATAAAAATCAATTCAAAATATATTTACAGGATAGAATGTGAGAGAATATAAGGTGTTCTGACCCTTACGAATCGACTTAGGCAGGTTTAAGGGCCTTATACTGTGGCTACGTTCATCAAGTTCACCTATTTTGCTTATGTTTTATCTTTGTCTATCATTTTTTAGGGCGGTTGACAGCACTTATTTCTGTATAGTAACTTAGTCCAGTCATCTGCACATCATAATCTCGAATATGTTATAGTATGTACTTTTGATTAGAGTGAAGGTTTTTCATTCTCTCTACCTACCCCACCTGTGCTATACTAGCTTGAGGATATACTAGATAAAGAATGTATTTCCATAATTTTGAAGAGGTAGCCCTCGAAATTCGCGATATAATTCAAACCAGCCGAGATTAAATACAGTAATTAGTTTTTGATGCTGTGTAACGGAAGTCAATATTGATAGACATGCTCCTAGGTGACTAAAGTAATGTATATTGGTGCCTACTTAAAGTTGCAATTGTCCTAACGTTAGAAGCTGAGTCTGACATTCAGTCAACAACATTCAACTGGTGACGACCGTGGTACAAATAGATAGAAGTAATAGGATAGCAGGAATGTTAATAAACGTACGTAAGTAGGTATACCGTGTTAATAGACCATGGACTGTCGTTGTTATTGCTGATGTGTGTAGGAATACCAGACCAGAATATCTACACTTGTTATGAGTAGATACATTTGATGGCGACACCTCTTATGTCGTTCTGCGCTCCTGATGAAGACGTCTTACTTACTAGGGATAGTTACGAGAATTATTTTCCTTTATGTTATTATTTATTTTATCTTATCGCTGTTAAAAGAATAGACCTTTCCTTTTTTTCAACATTTTGTGTACAAATGCATGTTGTTCTTGAACATTACATTTTCTGGCAAACAATCATTGCAAAACGTTAGAAGACCGAGTTATAATATTCTAATATCATTTCTTTATTAAGCCTTCCAAACTTTACCATCGTACAGTTTCATGTTAAATTGATAATAATTTATTGTAACATGTATGAAATATTAATTTTCTCTTTAGTTTCTTATAGAAAGCAAATTTTGTTTTTAAAGTTATTAATAAATATTATTTTAATTTATAAATTTGCACTAGAAGTTTAATGTGCGATTAAATATTTATTACACGAACGATTTAACTGCTATATAGCAATAAGAAAAGCCTTCTTAAGTTCTTCATGATAGAAAGGTTATAAATGTCATTTATAATAGAATGGGAACTTATTTATGAGCCCGTGCTAAATTATGTTATTATCCAATATACATGCAATGTTATACTAATCTGCTGTCTTAAGGGAAATTAAGTAGTAAAACAAACGCGTATGAAACTGTATGATACTCATTACGTTAAGTTATAAAATCTATCTTTACCGTCAAGGCACATCCCTCAAGTAATATGGTAAATAATTATCCAGTAGACCAATTGCATGTATCAAACACGCAAATCATCCGTTCTGTGCCAAAACAGCTTAGACATTCACTATGAACCGCATTCCTCATCGTTAAATTAACTTTAAATTAAATTAAATTAACTTTGTTGAATGTTGAACGAGGGTTGTTTTTTGAATACTCTGAATACTGTGGGGGTTTCAAAATATTAGTAATAATGATATTGTACTAAGTTCATAGTAATTCATAGATGTCTACTTAAGTATTATAATTTAAGCTCGGTTTAAATCATTTGATACAATGAAATGTTTTATTATTGATTCCAATACAATCAAATCTCGGTTTATTTATACCGTAGGTTAAAGCCATCGTGTTTTATCATATATTACATACACTTTCAAATGATAACTTTCAAATTATAATTTTATTTTTTTTGGCATAGATCTTTAAAAAGTAAATTTTAACCAGCAGTTACTTAGATTCAAAGTTAAGTTTTTATGTGAATATCCTAAATATTAAAAAAGAACAAATAGTTAAATCACTTAAACATTGACTTTTTCGTGTCGCCTTATAATTAAAAAAAAGCAGTTAAATTCAACCATTTGTTAAATTTACACCGATTATTAAAACAATAAAGAAGATATGAGTAGATACTTATAATAATAATAACTAGACAACTTATTTATGATGCGCCGTTTTGTGGAGAAACCACCGCAAGGGCCCATTTAAGAATCATAACACCTCCCGAACAATAGGGTCTTTAACCTCGTCTTGAACACCTCCACACTCTCCAGAGTTCGCTTATCATACACCAATATGTCCATCATCGGCAGTTTCACTCCACTGAAACGATACTCATAAGAACTGTATCGGACCTAATATCTCGCATGGGAAATGCCGAACTAACACTAGTGTCTTTCCTCGATATGAGTGCAGCTTTTGACACGGTTGATCATAGTATACTTCTCTCAAAGCTAGAGCATGAGTTCGGCATTGGGGACAGGGTTTTAACGTGGATGTCTTCATACCTATCCAACCGAGAATATGAAGTCAAATTTAATAACACAACATCCAGAAAACACTCTACGTTATATGGAGTTCCACAGGGTTCTGTTCTTGGACCAATCTTGTTCAACTTATACACGAATCAATTAGAGTATGTTATTCAAAACTTAAGCTTTACAACATATTGTTATGCAGACGATCGCATTTTCTTTAAATCATGCACCCCGGAATCCAAATCTGCTCTTGAGCAAGAAGTCGTTTCGTGCATAACGGACATTTCATCCTGGATGTCTAACAATATGCTTAAAATCAACCCCACCAAAACTGAATTTCTCTGGATAGCGTCTCCACGAAGACAACATCTCATAAACGCTGACCCTATACGTGTACAAAACGTGGACATAGTCCCATCTAACCACGTTAAGTTCCTCGGAGCGCATCTTGATAACGCCCTTACGATGGAGAAACACATATCATCTACTGTTAGTACCTAGTGGTTTTTATACTTTAAGGCAGCTCAAGAATATAAGGAAAAATATATCAACCGACGGAGCTAAAACCATAATTAACTCATTCGTCGTATCACGATTGGATTACTGCAATGGCATCCTCGCAAATCTTCCACAATATCAACTCCAGAGAATTCAGTCCGTTTTTAATGCGGCTGCACGTTTCATTTATCAATTGAATCGCTCTTCACACATATCCGCCACCCTTCAATCTCTTCACTGGCTCAGATGTCCGGAGAGAGTTGAATTTAAAGTGTGTTTGACAGTATTTAAGGCACTTCATGCTATGGCCCCAGAATATATCATGGAACTCTGTAGCAGACAGGCGTTAAGTCATAGACAGACAACACTTAGGTCTTGTCAAGATATAACAACTAAATTGGAGGTGACCAGTACTGTATCGAAACCAGTGTACGTGGAGCGTGCTTTTGCAATATCTGCACCTGTAGTCTGGAACAGGCTTCCACAAACGATCAGAGAAACGCAGGACATATCTCGTTTCAAGAACCAACTGAAAACTTATCTATTCAAGAAATCTCACGGAATAATTCAAGCACAACCTTAGTTAGCAAAGAGCGCCCTTGAGGTGGATTTTTTTTCACAAAACGGCGCTTTACAAATCATCCAAATAATAATAATAATAAGTGAAAATGAGATAATGGACATTTTTTGTTATTGTTAAATGTGAAATGTGGTATGGACATATTGGATTTAGAAGTACATCGACGGACATAATCTTAATTTTTTTTGCTGGCTTTTTATTTTACTTCTTTTCCTTGCTTTGTCAGGATCAACATTTTTAACAATTGTATCCAATTTAACTGCTATAAGTATTAATTTTTTAATAAAATGGCTGAACAACACAGCACACGCGACATTTGAATTTGATTTTTTAGACAGTATTTTCCTAATAAATCTGTGGACATACGTGAGTAAGATCAAAACTAAACCAAAGTAAAAACGATTCTCTATGTGCCTATATAATAAAGTGAAATTTTGTACCTGGTGAACATACCGGAGATTGATAAGTATCTACTCATATTATGTTAATAAGACTCATTCACTTCCTCAAGGAAAACTTCAAAAAAAGATGGAAAGATAGTTGGTCTTCAGCATAACAAGAGGCAGCAACAACACGAACTAACAGTCGATGATCTAAAGCACGAAAAAATAAGAAAATTCATAAGCATACTCTATGGAATATTTTATAATAACATGATAATATAGCATTTTACTAGAATAATACATAACAACCTTACACCATCGACTGTGTATGTGTTTTAAGTTATAAAGGCGTTTAATAGCTTTTGTAGTTATTATATTCCTAGTAACTATGGTAAAGAACCTTCCACTTTTGTCTATACGTACATAATATTATATCATTTTAAGTTCTATAATAATATGTTTTTATAATAACTGCAATATTCATTATAATATTGAAATATTCAGTTACAGAGTGGGTAATAAATGTATTGATGTAAAAATTTTATGTTTCATAAAACGAATACCTACCAAAGAAAATGCATCGAGACTAATTGAAATATTAATCGATATCGATAGTATTTTTATTATCAATGTGATTGTAGAGTATAAAATAAACCTACTCTTAAGTTAGTAATACATAAATAAATAAAATAGATTTTAAACAGCATGTCAAAACACGTAAAACAGACCTAGATAGATATATTTACCTACATATAATATAAAATGACATTATCTCCAATATAAGACTCTCCTTTGATTTTGTTGTTTCTTTTTAATGATATATTTTTTGCATCGCAATTTTTTTGTTTTTTGAACTGGATTTTTTTTCTGCATTTTTTCCGCTAATATCGCCCTAGACAAAAGCTGTTATGAAACAGGGTGATATGATTTTAGAATTATGTGTAACAACAAGGCTCCATATTCATACGTAACCAATTCAATTTATGGAAGAACATTGTTGAAATAAAGTAATTCTTCTATACAATCATCTATAAGGAAACTTGATAAAAAATAAGACATTCGGGATGGGTGACTTGAAAATGTGAGCAATAGCCTTAACCACTTAATCAGATGTACATATTTTTTTTTTGTTTTTTCTTTTTTTTTTTTTTTATAAAAGATATATCTGGGTTTGTTATAAACCCAAATACAACCACCTTATACACCTTTCACACTAAGCTAAAAGCTTGTGCCGTGAAAGGGGAGCTTGCCGGCACCTGGGATCGAACCACGGACCCCTTGTTCTGAAGGCCGAGACTCTACCTCCAGGCTACCGACGAACTCAGGAGTAGCAGTTTCTTCTGTGATTGTTTCTATGTACTGATGTATATGCGAATTACACAAGACAGCAACGAAGAATTCGGCATGAAGGAAAGATAATATGTAATAATGTTTGTATTCATTATTCTTATTAAATAATTTTTATATATTATGTAAGTATACACCTGTTATTTCCTCCATATCTGACTTAAGACATGTTTTCATTTTATTGGAGTTCATCATCGATCCGACTGTAATATTATGTAATAAACTATAATTCAATTTTACCAGTAATGAGTAAAGTAAAAGAGACAGTTATTGACCTATACTTAAGTATAAATTAGATTATGGGAAAATCAAAAAATGTATCAAAGGTATAACGTCATGTTGGATTGAGTCACTCTAACATGAAAGTGACACCATATTTGCGATATAAATTATCCATTTAAACATTAAATTTTTTGAATCTTGTTTAAATATCAGAACTTGGATTTGTCGGAAAAGATAGGTTTTTCTGCAGTTTTTAGAGTGTTCTGTTGAAGTCCGTAAAATATCACATTTAAAATATTCAACATCTTTAATTGAGCAGTGACGAGGTATTATACCACTCACTCTGAATGTGCTATTTTTTTATGACACGAAAAGAATATACTACGTCCATTAGAGCTCCACTAAATATACTTACTTACAGACCATGCCACACTTGTTGGAGTGTCCATTGTGGCCTGTCACATGCACTATGGAGGATATTTCCGACACATCTCCACCTGCTGTGCGTTTTGCACAGTACTGGAGATCAGTTTGATTGGTTTTTTTTTCTGGGTTTCGACTTGATAAATAAATAATAATAGAGATCCACTAAATACCTCACTCCTAGGAGATGTCAAATATTAAAGGGCACAACATACCATTGAATTAGTTTGAAATAATTCGATCTCCTTTCCCATTCCTTCTTTTGATCTTTGCTATTTTCTCTCTTTTCAAATGTTAACTTTTATTGCAGCGCTATAGATATAAATAAAATACTTTTGCCTTGTCAACGTTAGTAGATTTTACCCTTTTTAATAATTATTATTAGATCATGAAGCACTTTAGTATTATATGCAATAAAATCATAGTATGTTCGTTAACGATTTACCGATAGGATACACATATTATGAAAGTATGGGCGATTATTAGTTGAAGTTTTAGTTTTAGTATTATTAGTTTGTAATACACAACATTATGATAATAATTAAAAACAAACTTATTTCTTTCGTTATGTATTACAAAAGTCGTGATATGAATTCGACAGGCACAACGCTACATACCTACAACTAATATGTTATTATTAATAGAAAATAATATTATTCCGCGTACAAGAAGCACACACACAGTATTTAAGTGTAATAATTTACAACGAAATTATGACGTGAAAAAATAATCAAAGTGATTGTGTTATTATTAATATTATATTATGAAGATTAATAAGTTTTTTTGTTACATATAACGTTACGTCTCGTAGTATGCAGGATGTTAAAACATTATAAGTGTTGTATAATTTTAAGCCCGGCTTCGTCAATTGCTTATCTACCTCACGAATTGTCATCATCCTTATTGCATGTAAGCGATCCTTGTACAAAGTCTGATCTTCAAACTAAAGCAGTTCCAAGTTATAATTGTTGGCAATGGAATCACATTGATTTGACAGAATGTCAAATAGATTTTGAGAATTGTCCAATTTCTTAATACATTTTGGCAGTTGTGTCATTATTCGATGTAAAATTTAGCCAAATTATTTTATTTTATACAGGAAAGTATGTAGACTGATGATGTACAAGAGATACGAGATGGACAAGTTAATGAATTATTGTAATTAAAACGTAAAAAATATTACTACGGAATACACTCAATACATAGGTGAGAGTTCAGGGAGCATTGGTTTATTTATTTAACAACCACATTAAACAAATTGTTTCGTGAATGTGGAATAAGTCGTCAGTTCGATGCAAACATATACGCATGCGGCCGAACTCAAACTTAAATATATATGAGAACTATTATTAAAATTATATAAGTTTTGATTATTACGTATCAAAGTTCATCATTCGCAAATATTACTAGGTAGGAATTATTATTATTTATTTATAAAACAAAAAAAAAAACAGTTTTCGTACGTAGGTATCTGTAATGTATAAAACAAGGTGTAATGAAATAGAAAGGATTATCATCGTTACATTTTATGTGTATCATTTGTTATAATTATCTATGCCACTAAATGGATTTCAAACTTTTAATAACATAAAATTTGAACACATTGTATAAATTAAAATTTGATCTTACTCGTTGCCAAAGCCTATACAATATATAAAAAGAATGATGGGTTGTTATTATTATTACCATTATTATTTCTATAAAATAACCTAATTACTCCTTATGCATAAAAAATAAATTAGATTCTTTTTGTCGAACGAAACCTGTTCTCGTTTGTTGTGTGTGATGTAGGGAGGAATAGCAGTGTTGAGCTCTTCCGACCAGACTCCGCGATGTTATGCCTACATAATTACGATGAATGCTACAATAATAATATTATACTCGTGTATTGTAAGAAGGAGTGTGTGTGTGTATAATCTATTTTTATCATAGAGTTATCGTGAATGCCCGACGATCGTTCAAATGTAATGGTTAGTTGGGAGAAATATCTATGGTGATCCTATCAATAAATAGAACTTTGAAATTTTTATGGATTTCCCACTGTGGTATGTGGTCTAACTAGTTACTTTTTATTATTATGTTATAATATACTAATCAATTCGGTTAATAAGAAGAAATTCGCTTTTTACTTCTTCATCTTTTCAATTTAAATCAGGGGTGTCGTCTTGAGATGTAGAAATCCAGCTATCTTCCCATAGTTTTGAGGATCTTACTGGTGATTGTACTATACCAGGTTATTTATTATTATTATTATTATTATTTGGATGATTTGTAAAGCGCCGTTTTGTGAAAAAAATCCACCTCAAGGGCGCTCTTTACTAACTAAGGTTGTGCTTGGATTATTCCGTGAGATTTCTTGAATAGATAAGTCTTCAGTTGGTTCTTGAAACGAGATATGTCCTGCGTTTCTCTGATCATTTGTGGGAGCCTGTTCCAGACTACAGGTGCCGATATTGCAAAAGCACGCTCCACGTACACTGGTTTCGATACAGTACTGGTCACCTCCAATTTAGTTGTAATATCTTGACAAGACCTAAGTGTTGTCTGTCTATGACTTAACGCCTGTCTACCACAGAGTTCCATGATATATTCTGGGGCCATAGCATGAAGTGCCTTAAATACTGTCAAACACACTTTAAATTCAACTCTCTCCGGACATCTGAGCCAGTGAAGAGATTGAAGGGTGGCAGATATGTGTGCAGAGCGATTTAGTTGGTAAATGAAACGTGCAGCCGCGTTAAAAACGGACTGAATCCTCTGGAGTTGATATTGCGGAAGATTTGCGAGGATGCCATTGCAGTAATCCAATCGTGATACGACGAATGAGTTAATTATGGTTTTAGCTCCGTCGGTTGATATATTTTTCCTTATGTTCTTGAGCTGCCTTAAAGTATAGAAACCACTACTAACAGTAGATGATATGTGTTTCTCCATCGTAAGGGCGTTATCAAGATGCGCTCCGAGGAACTTAACGTGGTTAGATGGGACTATGTCCACGTTTTGTACACGAATAGGGTCAGCGTTTATGAGATGTTGTCTTCGTGGAGACGCTATCCAGAGAAATTCAGTTTTGGTGGGGTTGATTTTAAGCATATTGTTAGACATCCAGGATGAAATGTCCGTTATGCACGAAACGACTTCTTGCTCAAGAGCAGATTTGGATTCCGGGGTGCATGATTTAAAGAAAATGCGATCGTCTGCATAACAATATGTTGTAAAGCCTAAGTTTTGAATAACATACTCTAATTGATTGGTGTATAAGTTGAACAAGATTGGTCCAAGAACAGAACGCTGTGGAACTCCATATAACGTTGAGTGTTTTCTGGATGTTGTGTTATTAAATTTGACTTCATATTCTCGGTTGGATAGGTATGAAGACATCCACGTTAAAACCTTGTCCCTAATGCCGAACTCATTCTCTAGCTTTGAGAGAAGTATACTATGATCAACCGTGTCAAAAGCTGCACTCATATCGAGGAAAGACACTAGTGTTAGTTAGGTTGTACTAAGTAAAAAAAAATGTACTAATTATACTAGTTTAAAAAGAAATTAAAGTTGTACTAAGGTATCAAAATGAACTAATGAATTAAATTAGTACGGAAAACTGTGAATACAAATTAGAACTAATTATCATGACTCGACTATCTTCTCACACTTAGTTGACTTAGTTAGTGCAACTAAACTATTTTATGATTCAGAATTGGCCATATTGTATCAAAATAACAACAGTTACAGTTTTCCAAATAAAGAAATGTTTTCTGGTTTCAGGGCAAATAGTATCGAGCATACTAGACTATGTAAAATTCTAGAATTCCTAATAATAGTATGAAATATAATATTATGATGCCTGAGTTTAAAATTCTTTTACGTAGTAATAAAAGTAGTCGTAATAACTTGAGATTTGATATAAATATAATAATGTGCTATTGTGGGCTGTGTACTATATGACCGGAAAACATTCAACGTTTATCTTGTAATTAACAAACTCTCTTGTTATATATATTAGGTATATTGCAAATATATTTGTGTGTATAAGAATGATTATAATTCTTATGATACATAATATTGATATATAACGTTGATCAATTATTGTTATATAATGCTATAAGTTGAACAGTTTCCGATTGCAGAAGTTTAGCTTTAATAATGATGATAATATAGATAGTTTTTAATTTCCTAAACTGGTATTTTTTTCAACTTTCGCCCACAAACACATACGTTATTATTCAACGGAGGTAGAAATTAGTTGTATTAATCATAATATGTGTTTAAAAATATTTTTTAATATCACGATCAAATAAGCAACTATGTAGAGTAAATATTTAAATAATTATTTAATCGAGTGTAATATGATCGACAGTAGATGATTTTACATTTAAATAATAATATTAACTAACAACATTTCATTACGTAATGTAAGTTTTTTTACAGTTCATATAAATTGTCTGCTGAATAGATGTTATAATTAAATTCACTTTTTAAATACATGCGGAAATTATCATTTCGTAACAGCAGAATGGTTCAAATGTTTTGGTGAAATTTTGCATAATGTCGAATTAATTTTAGGTGCCTATAAGGTGCATAATTTTGAGCTGAGTTAATAATATAGATATGTATGGAATTGTTCAAAAATAAAAGTGTATAAAGAGTTATTCAATATCTTCACTTATGCAGATGTGAAAACATCAGTAGACTGCGTAAACTTTATTAACAATGAAAATCTATCTACTCTATTGGTGTAAAAAAAATCCATACTAAATTGAAACAAGAATTTTGTACTATTATAATTATATCAAACGCTTGTGTCAATTTAACCAATGGAGATCTAGTTTACTTTGTAAATCTGAGAATAGTTCGAGATTGAATAAGATTGTCATTTCTTTTTATAGATTGTATTTGAAGTGTCGAAACATTATTCAATGAAAAGAGTACCTATACAATGTTATCGATTACAAAACTTTATTAAAAGGGGGGCTGTCCGACATTTTATCAAGTCACATAAAACTACGAATATGTCAAGGAAATTCATAGGTAACAATATTGTATTAATATTACTTAAATGAAATCAAATTAATAATTACATTAAATAAACTATGTACATTACAATGCTTCGCATAACAACCTGCATAATATTATGTTCAACAACTTCTGCACCTGGCTTAATAGACTGACTTGTAACATATGATAGTAATAGAAAAATATTGAATAGCATTTGATTTATTGTATTTTAGATATTGTCTCCGAGTGCATTGGACCGAACACAGGACCAATGAGTCTATCCTCAGGGAGCTAAACATTTCGGTGCGACTCTCAACGATTTGCAGTCAGCGCGCTTTGCGATATTTCGGGCACATTGCAAGAAGAGAGCATGACAACCTGGAAAGAGTAATAATGACTGGGGTTGTAGAAGGGAGGAGGGGAAGGGGCAGAGTGCCAATAAGATGGAGCGACCAAATTAAGGAGGCCACACAGAGCTCACTTCACGGGGCCCTACACATGGCGGAGGATCGCTCAACATGGAGACAGATGGTTTACAGAACGAGGCATGATGGTCACGATCCTCAGGATTGAGGGACCGACAGAGATGATGAGATATTGTCATTGTATCACAAAAGCGGAAAAGTCGTATGACAGATTAGATTTTCATGTTTAAAGTTTGAAAGTTCTGGATATTATACGTTTTTCTAATTAAAGCCTTCTTTTTCTGTAAATTATTCGTGAAATTTGAAAAGTTTTATCATGATCAATAATGTGAAACAATTTTGTCAGAATACTAATGGATTACAAGTCTTTTGTGAATACTATTTTTCACTCTATTTGTATAGGAAATATAATATGTTTTACAGTTGTCTTAATTTTGTTCTCACGGTTACATTTCTTTTTCTGCTTTAGTAAGGACTGTGTCCTGTTGTTCTTAGAGCCTGGTCCTGGGAGGTGGATGTCCAGTTATCCCTCCATTTTATTGGCTAAAATATATGACTTCATAAATAACTTTCTTCAGTACAATAATTGTGTAAACGCAATATAAATTTTAAAGAATCATGTGAACTTTAGATATTTATTCTTACATTTTATGGTTAAAGACTTGAATTATCTGTTATATGCAACTGCGTGTTAATTTATAAACATACTGTTTATGTAATATTAAATTATTATTGTACCATACTCTTACACTGTGCAGTGTGTGAGCTTTATGTAGCAGCAGTTGTAGTAGAAGTATTATGATTATTTTGATTGTGGTTACGCCTTTAGCATATTCACGCCCCCAAGCAAAATTTAATTACAATTGGGTAGTAACCAATTAAAACATTATTGATACACATTCCATTATGTATGTATATATGTTTTGCTTTTATAATAATTATTTATAACGATGATATCAGATAATTTTAATTGTGATTACTTTTTATTATTATTATTATTATTGGGTACCGCGTTTTATTATTATAATATTAAAAATATATATAATAAATTATTATAATCATTAATTTATTGTTGCTTTAAAATATACCAAATGTCTGTTGTGAGAAATTTATTTTGAAGAATATTATTGTTTGAAATTTTATTAACTTTTAATATGTAGATTTGTTAAATTAAAATGTGTACTTAAAATATAGTTTATTTAATAAACGAACTAGTAAAATTAAGTATACATACAAATCAAATAAGATGCCTATCGATTAAAATAAATTAACACTAACTTTTTACGGGACATACCTAATATCCATTTTACCCTCAAAATGGAGAAGAGCTCGTGCTTTGATTACGTGTTACATAAAATATTTTTGAATAGAGTTAATAACTTATTCTCATTGCTAATCGTTGTGAAATATTTTCTTGCCATATAGTGGATCTTGCAAGGAATGAATAAAAACACTTACATTATTTTAAGGAAAGTGTGAATACTACTATTAAAGCAGATTAAAAACTTTAGGTAAAATTTTATATAGGTCATATTGTTTTTTTTTTTAAATTATGCATTGTTCTTTTTTATCGTGGTTACTCCTTGTCTTGTATGAATTTACTTTTTGTATCTGTCATAACTTTTTAACACGTAAAAGGCTCACGCTGTATATTCTAAGAGAATAAAATAAAAATTAAATAATATATTTAACATTTACTTATAATAAGTCATTAAGGATTTTGGATGTCAAATGGTATGAACATGTTACAAATGATGCTGTGCGCCGGCGCACCCAGCATAGACCTGTAATCTCCGTAATACAGGAGAGACGATGGTCCTGGCTGGGACATGTTTTGAGAATGCCCTAATGATAGTTGGCCAAAAAGAGCACTGTTTTTCCGTCCGCGGGGGTTCCGTCGGCCCGGGCGTCCCTCTTTCACAATACACCGTTCCTATGACAACGATATCAGAGCGCAAGGAATGTCGTGGAAAGAGGTGACGCAATTGGCACAGAGACGCTCTGAATGGAGGAGGCTGGTTTCTGCCCTGTGCTCCCGAGAGGAGCGTTGAGGGCGATGATGATGATGATGATATAATAAGTCAAAATTAGTTCACTGATTAAGCTTTAAAATTAGAGACTCTAGATAGAGGTTTGTTTAAGTAAATTTGATTCTAGTTGAATTATATCCATTCCTCGTTGAAGGAATCAATCACATTGTCTGCATTTAGATAATATCCAAATAAGTGACGAAAATTTGAAGAATTTCTAACACACCTTTCAATGCGTGATCCGTGACCAGAATGCATAGAGTCGCCAGTAGGAGTAATTATATTACAAACATAGTATGTCCGACATCTTGACACCAGAGGAATGTATAAATTATATTATTGTAAAGCTGAATTAGTATGTACTGTAGCTATTATTAGTTACTATCAACTATTGTTATTTATTGTACAGATCCTATCACTGTTACATTGCGAAATAAAGTCACATTGTACTGCAACACAATAAGGTTAAAGCTTTTGAATATTAAAAGATTTGGATTGAGCCAAGATTATTTGAAGTTTGTATAACAAGTGACTAACGGAAAACTTTGACTACATATTTTTTATTTTGTCATCTAAGGGAAAATGAAGGTTTTTTGTTCATAGCTCACTTAGTACATTGAGAAAAATACTAACGAAATTTCACAACGAATCATTGATACGTACTATGAGATAAGGACCAGATATACCTAGTACAAACGATTTATCGAATCTACAATATTAACTTTTCGACAACAAATTGTTGGTAAATTTACCAACGATTTGTTTGTGAAAAGTCAATATTATAGATTCGTACTAATGAATCGTTTGTACTATCTCTGCTCCTAATCTGATAGTCCATACATATAATATTTATTGAAAATTATGAGTGTAAAGATTAATAATAATTCATTCACCTACTTTTAGTGATTTATTTATGTAAAGTTTTATATACCATTTTCATCTTAAACTTTCCATTTTAATGAAACAGCTTCACATTTTTACGATTTCTGCTGCGAAAATTTAATTATACTTGTTTTCACTTTATGCGCGTCTTGATTTTTATGTTATTATAAGTAAAAATATGGTTTGTAAATATCATATTTCAATAAAGATAGCATTAAAAAGATCGTAAAACAACCCAACAAACAACAACATTGTCCAATTTCAAGCATTTACAAATAAATTATTGCAAACTAATCTCAAATCGTGGCAATGAAACAGATTTACTTACATTTAAACAGAATAATATAATGTTATTCAAAGCTTTTATCACGGACACTGATCAAGACAACTTTATTAATAAACGATGAAATAAAATAAATGCATAATATTAAATATTTTATTACTGCAATAAGTACACAATAAAACGTATTAATAAAATAATATCAAAACAGATACTGTCATAATATAAATAATTTAAGAGTTACGCTTATTAACAATGTAAAAAAAAAAACTATTGTTATTATTATCACATTTTGATACGCCCTTGACTTTTCACAATAATTCAACTAAACACTTTAGTGCTTAATTCCTTCCTTTTGTTGAAAAACGCGTCGTATTTCATTTTGGGCACAGCAAAAATGTTTTGATTATGATATTAAGTTACGGAATTAGTTTGCCAGGTATTTTTTGTTTGTTCTTGCGTATTTTTTTTTTGCCTGCTAATGCAATTGACAGCTGCTCACTAATTACCCAAACAATTACGAGTATGTTTAGATATTATATGTAAATATTTGGAACGTGACATTTTGCGATTTTTCAGCGCTATTGATTTTGCCGAATGGTATGACTAACAGATTATTATGCCAAATTTACCAAAAAAACTAGAGTCAATTCTCCAAAAGTATCTCTGCCAAATAAATCTAGGTATTATTTTTTGCACATTATCTTTGTACAGAGAAATTTTCAGATTTTTAATATTTCTTTTCGGTACAGGAAGTGAACAAAATTAATTCTATTATGTTGATGATTAACTAACTAGTAAATAGGCCATTGTTTACTGAACTCAAAGTATCACTTTGAAAATGTGTAAATTTTAGTATTTAACTAAAGATTTGTAGGCCCACCATAAATATTATAGTCTTAAAATATCAAACCGTTAGGTATCAATGAATGAGCTTTTTACTATTCAACATACAATTTTATACACGTTAAAATGTTTTCCAAGTTTACCCTTTTTAGAGCTAAATATTATTATAAACACAAATTGAATCTACGGGTATAAATACAAATAAATTATAACACTTGTATTCCCTCTGTGATTGAATTCACTTATTGAATATTCAATTTACGTTCAAGTAAAAAATCATTCTTTTGTATGAGAATCAATAATGATAAAAAAAGGAAAGACCTATTATTGTTATTATTATTTATCGATCGCATCCTTTACTATTCGTATTACTTTTATTACAAGAAGATTCTATGATCTACAAGTGTTAGGTAGATCATTGTGAAATTTCAATCGATGTGCATTTAATCGATCTCATGTATTGTAGTGCTATTGTTGTCGTCGGAGGATATCATTGGGGTTTGTTGTTTGTAAGTCATTCAATTTCGATAGGGGTGTCACGGTGAATGAAAGATTTCAGTCACGCAATGTCAGAGAGGTTGTAGGAATTCAGCTTAGTCACACAGTAGTCGTAGTTACAAGTATAAATATACAAAGAGGCATTCACCGCACTATTTCATTGTGTTACCTGTCGTATCTAGATGTTATTCGTGGTAGTAGTAGCTTAAATCAGATATCATAGAATAGATTATCTAATAGATATGATGATTATAAACTATTACACCATTAAGGCATATCCCACAAGTGAGGTAGTCAGCAGTCTAACTCCAAGTAGTAAACATTCCGAATATCCCCACCGTACCAATGAAAAAATAATACATTTAGGATGGGTGGTCTGCCTCATCGATGAATTGTAGATATTGATTGTTTTATACATGTGGTTTAACGCACATTTTACAAGACATTCGAAAACTTACAAAATAGAGTGAGATATCTTTTATTTGCACAATTATTAAGTAACGGATTATTTATAAAAAAAAGTATATATAGTTAGTTAATTTTGTATTTTTGTATTTAAATTTAAATTCTTGACACAGACAACTTTGTTGAAGATAAAACATTATCATGTACAGCGTCCTCGAGGTGCTATGGCACAAAGATGGCGCTTTAAATACTCTCCGTTTATTTATTTATTTAGTTACAATCCATTGGATTGGTCTGTACTGAGTTTGGATTTTCTTCTCCATTCCTCCCTATTTTCAGCTAGCCTCTTTAGTTCTCCGTATGTGCCACAGTTCATGGCCTTCTTCAGTTGATCCATATTAGCGTCTCTTGGTCGGCCTCTATTTTTTTTTTTATTATTTATTGGAAAAATATCACAAAAATACATATATATTACACATTTACTAAAATACACTTAAAAATCTATTGTTTACTATCCCATTGAAAGAGTTATACTTGTGTATGGGATAGATTTACAGTATTCTTAATTTTACACATCTAAACAATAATATACTTAACTAATACTTACTCTAGATATATTCTACTTAACAATTAACTTTTTTTTCAATAAACCTATCATTTCTGTTTTCGGTCCTACCATCCGTGATGGTGATAAGCAGTCCTAGGTGCCTGATATTGTGATTTATAATATGAAAATAATAATTTATTTTTAATCATCTCTTTCCCAATAATATATCTTTGGTCTCGGTACCACTTATGGCTTCCGTGTTGTAGCACAGGGATGAAGTGTTGCGGTAGGACCTCATATCAAAATACAATTACTACTATCATTATTATTATTTTTACCTACTGTAGCTTGTGCATTTGTGTCAGGTCACGGTGCCGTCTAAAGGAGGGTCTCTCCGTGAAATGTAGGATACAAAAACAATTTTATTTTTCTTAGAAGTGGATTATTGTTCCCTCGGGACTTGCATTGTGTTTCGTTGCGTTACCATATTGGTTGGTATTTAAGTTTATCGAAATATTTTTAAAATTACTGCGTTTTTTAGTTACATTTTTTGGAATCAACATAATCAAAAATTCACTTATCCTTATAATATTACAAATACTTTATAATAAATAGAAGCTTTTTGACGCTAAATCTTTTGTTTTCTTAGTATTTTATTGTTGGATTTAAATGGACAAAAGAAAATTAAATACTAAACGTGTTGAACAAATTAGCCAAACTCTATAAATGATATCAAAAATATTGTGTGCATATACATACTCATACTGCCATGTGGTATCGGTTGATTATATTTTTTTATTATTATTACTACCTTACTAACTACTATGATGCAATGTTTATTGAAACAAGTGCCGTGCTTTGTTTATTTACAAATTGCTTGATTTATTTACAAACACTTAAGTTGTTTGAGGGATTAAATAAAGGCTCTTCTTTGTTAACAAGTAAAGGAAACTTGTTGCTTATAAAACTTTCCTTTACATACTATCAATTCAAGGAAAGCAAGTTCTTGTCTTTTCAATTGTATTGTAATTTTTTTTAATTTTATTTTATTGAATACTATTTTTGCGCAATAAAGATTTTTATTATTATTTGTTATGATACATATATTCCACCTCTCAAGAAAAAAACCATCCATCCCAACACTGCTCCCACAAATAGGGTAGTCAGCGCACACACTGCTTGTTGTTGAACTGAGGACATTAAATGTCTTAAAACGTGACTACGTTTTACGAATATCTGCCTTTTACAGAACATTCGAATAATCGTAGAAAAAAGTGGGAGGACTGGGAGATAACCACGATGGTTCAAATTGTTAGATAGAGTTCATATACCTATTTTGTTTAAAGAATCTTTCATTGGTTTTATTATACCTAGTGCATAGAACTTGGTACAAAAGTAAAGGCGAGGAGAACAACGTACATAATGAAATTTCACATTTGCATATGAAAGACCATCAAACAGACCTCACGGCTTGTTTTAATACCCAATATTTATTTATACACAACAATATCTTTTATGTTCAAATAAGTTAACGTACAAAATACAAATCTGTTTTTAAAATAGTTTGTATGTTTGAATATCAAACTTCATACGTTTTCGGTAACTTTGCCTCAAAAAAGATCAAGAAGAACGTATTATTTTGTATAATATGGGTCGTGAAATAATAAAACTCTCGTTTGCAGTTAATTTTGAAATATATTAATGTTAACGATTCCTCAGGTAGATAGAAGAATAACAAGATTCCTTTTAACAGCCAGTAATACGATACAATCAACCCTTATTTTCTGGATTTTGTTATCATTTCTATGTATTTCCAATCAACTTTAATAAAGTTCTCCTCAAAGAGGTTGTGGAAATAAATGGAAACTTTTTATTTTATTGAGCGGCAATTAAATAATATTTGACAAACTTCACCGGATAATTTATATCAGTCCTTAGTTAGTTGCTACTTAATATTTTTATTTTGTCTCTATGATGAGACAATAGAACATGTGTTTGTCAACTCTGAGCACGTATCGTGTATGTTGTCAAACAAACTCCATTCATTTCTATTAGGTGTAGCTACCGTGTGGTATTGTTGTATTATTATTATTAATAGTAAGAGTTTATATCGGAATGTTTGTTTTCAGGTGTGTTTCGTTTCGTTATTGAACTTTTCTATTATGCATTAAGTTTAACGTCGTCATTTATTGAATGTTAAGATATTATTATACATTTAGTCCAAAAAGGAAGACTATGAGATGAGAAGAGAGGAAAAGAAAAGCCTCAGAGTGGGTCGATGATATTCTCCCTACCTCTGATAGAAAATGAAGAAAAATTTAAATTGAAAATTGTTAAATTGAAGTGTGAAAATTCTTTTTTTATATATTTTTTAACATTTTCGTCCACACTAATGAACAATTTAAAGAGAAGGAAACTTAAAATAAAATTTAAAAATGTTGAAGGTTATGGTGGGGGTAGAAGATACATAGATGGTAGGAACAATACAAGATGAGGGTGGGGTAGTGCTAGGTGTAATTATAAAGAGGAAGTAGGAGAAATACTGTGCTTACAATACTATGAAAATCACATGCTAATTGCCTTCAATACAAGTGATGTTTATTAATTGTGTCGGTGCACACGAAGTAGAATTCCATAATTATGTAATTTGAAACATGTGTTTCTTTCTACTATTGATTATTTCCAGAGAGACGTCTTTCGATTGATAATGACCTTATAAGTCGAAAGACGTCTCTCTGGAAATAATCAATAGTAGAAAGAAACACATGTTTCAAATTACATAACAAGTGATATTAGTTATTACAATAATACATTTCTTACACGTGATATTAGTATACACATTGAATTGCTGTATTGTTGTCAAATTTATCTACTAATTTATATGCATTTACGATTTAGCTCTTAAGCGATCATGACTTCAATATTCTCTCAGGATGACGCTTATCCTAAACTAGCCCTCAATTTGGCGAAGTTTACTTTTATATCCAATGAACTTCAATATATCATAACTATTTTACATCAAAATGTAAGGGACAACTCGGGTTATCCTCGATTTCTGTCAGTTTTTACATTCAGGCTTTATTATAAATATTGTGATTTATTGCAAATTTAAAGTTTTTTTTATATGACCTTCATCAATGATAGTGTTCTTTGTCAGTTTCAAGTAAATCAATTTCAAGATATCAAACTAAATTGAATACTTATGATATTAATACCTAGTCATAAAGGTTTATACATATCGTTGAGAGTGACTCTATCTGTCCCTCGAATTTTGGTGTAAAATAAAGTTTATTGGATAGAAAGACAAAATTATGAAATAACAGGTTGTCTAAGGGTAAGGGTGGCCCTAAAAGTTAATTGAAATACCAGGTCTTAGTTTAAACACCTAATGATGTACTTTCATACTTGTACATGTAGAAATATTTATCTATACATATATTATCTTTTTCCTCTTTGCTTCTGGTTCTCATGCCGACACAGAGAAAGGTGCATTTCTACATCATATTGTACTGTGCCTTATGGTACGAGTAATTAAATATGTTGCACTTGTATGTATATGTACCAATGTATTTTCTTTTGTGAGGTATCTACCTACATAGAATGTTATTATTTGTTCTTCAGATGTCACCATTACGATGAAGATAAAAAAAATTAAGTATTCTGAGATAAAATATCCCGATTTTGCATACAAAAATAATGGTTTCAAAGGTAAGAGCGTTACCTTCGTACAAGTACGTAATCCACACATAGTAAAATATATGGTCAAGGATCGCTTTATGTGTCAAAGTTTGCCATCTGTTTTTTAGTCCCTTTTCCTACCTATTTTATTCTCTTATGTTGCTCTTTCTTTGCTTCGTTAAAGGTTTTTTGTGAAAGCTTCA